>JAYKKM010000358.1:922500-1625683 GCA_035772405.1 Chrysogorgia sp. JL179-B06
TAGACCTTTCAGAATCTGCACCGAATACACTAACTGAATTTTCGATATATTCGTCAGGTTTCCAACGAAAGAACTTTTTGTATCCAGCGGTCTTTAGTCTCGCACTAACTTTCGACGATTTCCGATGTAACAAAACAACCCGAGTACCCTAGATTTAAACTATCTCTACTTTCGAATTTTGTTCGATCATATGGAGCAGTACTACTTCGAGAGTCATCCTCGGATATAGTGGATTGATTTGACACAATCTCAAACCCTTCATCAACTTCATAGCATTCGCCATTTTCATCAATAAACACTCGAACTCCACCGAAAACTAGCTCGTCATCTTGATAAGGATTTTCTTGTGTGTGTTCCTCCGATGATTCAGTGGAATCGGTTTCCAAGTTTGAACTTTCACTCGCCTCGCAGGAATTGGCTTCTTGTTCATTCTTCTTCTTCTTACCAAACCTTCGCAGTTTGATGAACTTCAAAGCACTGAGGAAAGATTTTCTTCTGGTCACCTTTGGCGAGTCACAGTTCTTATCATTGGGATCTCCTTCAAGGCTTCCTTCGTTGCAGTTACCACGGTTTTCGTTTTGTTCCGGCCCGTTCATTCTTCCACTTTTATTCCGTTGCTGTAGTTTTTTCGATTTTCCTTTTCCTGGCAAGCAGCCCCGAGAGGATTCCTTCAGTTTGTATTTTGTAGTTCCATTTTGAAGTTGCCGTTCTTCCAGCGCGATCGAAGACTTCAGCGTTTGCGAAGCGCATTCGCTTTGACTAACAATATCCATGGCTTGTACTTGGCTTTGCAACGAAGGGGACTTAACTTGACCGAACGGCTTGCTCACCACTTTGTTGATCAAATTGCTCGAAGGAAAGCAAAATCTTTGTTTTTCAGTACTATGAATCTCTTCGTTGCCGCTATCAGAAACATTGGAAACCAGATGAAGTGATTTAATATTCGCTTCGACACGCTCTCTTCCACTTTCGCTGTCCACATCGAGTAAGTTAATGAAATTTACGGAGCCCAAGTGCTCATTATAACTTCGACGATTTGGTTCAGACAGCTGATTTTCTCCTACCGTCAACTTATTAATATCTTCTCCTTTGATCTCCGCTTCTTCTCTCTGAGCTAGCTTCGATTGGGCTTCATTATTCGTGGAATTACAGCAATCCTCATCCATAGTTTCTTTAAATCGCAAAAACTCACCTTTTTCTGACGAAGTTTGACCAAAGAAGACGACGAGCTGAGACGCTCGAGAACATAACATCGGTTTGAGTTTTCCGCCAGCGGTTTTGCAAATCCTTTGATTAAAGGGGTTTTATTTTCTTTAAGCTACCCGATCTCTAATTCATTTAGGTGTTTTTAATATTGAAATTGGTGTGGTCTGTCGCACAGAGAGAGCAATATTAAAAGCCAAATAATGGAATATTAAACAAGAGTTGCAGACATGTCTATCATACATGAGGGAAAACCAAAAATTGTAAATTATTAATGATCTCTAGGAGACTGCATGGCTCAAAACGCGAGGGACTTGAATAAGTTATGGCAATACAATGAGATGGGAAAAACTCGAAAAAATAATTTTAGGAAAGTACATGTAAAAAGTAGATCGACTAAATATTATTGTTTCCATGTTTACTACTTTGTACAGACGTTGATTGTCAAGGTTGTTGTTGTAGTCTTGAAACTCTTTATTACTTTAAGTGAAAATAATTATCATGTTGTATTTACCTTGAGAATTATTATTATTTCCATTCATTTCGTCTCCGTCCTCAATACCTGTCTTTTCTAACGTTTTACATAGAAAAAAAATTAATAAATGAACAGTGAGTGAGTGAGTGAGTGAGCGGACATGTGGGTGGGTGGATGGATGGATGGATGGACGGACAGACGGACGGACGGAGGAACGGATGAACGGATGGATGAACAGATGGGCGGGCGGACGGACGGCGGACGGACGAACGGACGGGTGGATGGCCAGATGGGCAGACGGACGAATGGACGGATGGACGGACGGGTGGACGGACAGACGGACGGACGGATGAACGGATGAATGGACAGACGGACGGGTGGACGGACAGACGGGTGGACGGACAGACGGGTGGACGGGTGGACGGACAGACGGGTGGACGGACAGACGGACAGACGGGTGGACGGACAGACGGGTGGACGGACAGACGGGTGGACGGAGACAGACAGACAGACAGACGGACAGACGGACGGACGGACGGACGGACGGATGGATGGACGGACGGACAAACGGGATGGACAGACGGACGGGTGGATGGACGGGCGGATGGACGGACAGATGAACGGATGATTGGACAAACGGACGGACGGACGAACGAACGGACGGGTGGACGGACATACGGATGGACGGACGGACGGACGGATGGATAGACAGACGGAGACGGGTGGACGGACATACGGACGGATGAAGGATGGATGGACAGACGGACGGGATGAACGGATGGATGGACAGATGGACAAGTGGACGGACGGACATACGGACGGATGAATGGACAGACAGACGGGTGGACGGATGAACGGAGATAAAGACTGACGGATATAGACGAACGGATGAATGGACGGATGGGTGGACAGACGGACGGACGGATGGGCGGACTGACGGTCGGACGGACGGAGGTACGGATAGATGGAAAGACGGATGGGTGAGTGGATTGATGGATGGATCTGATTGTGAAAAACGTTTATTTTGGCAGCTGCTATTTTACTAATGGTTTTTGATAGTCAGTTTAAAGGAAAGCAATCATCGACAGAATCATAAAATGCAACGAACTACATTTCAAAAAACATTGAAAAGAATACTGCTCTGCTTAGTCCTCGAAGTCCTTAGTCCTCGAATTCCGGGGTCACGTTTTCGGTGGGGGGTAATGTTCGGCTATCTAGTTGTTGAAAATCATAGTACAGTTGTCATAACAACTGAATTATTACTTTATCTCTACCGGACTAATCGTTTTGGAACGTGGATTGAACAGGTGTTACGGAATTAATGTCCAGGCCGCAACAGCGCTTTTGTTTTTGAGAAAAGGCGAATTAAATTGCAGGCTCTTCGCCGCATTATTTTGTCCCTAACAACAACAAAAATGCAACCAACTTTCTGTTTATCGCGATAAACAGAATCTCGAGATCATTTCGAGTAAAGGACTTAACTTCGGTTCGGTAATCGTTTTTACAAAACAAAATCCAGTCTTTAGATAATAAAGGTTTAGTCTATTGATTTAACTTAGTACACAGAGGTCTGTCATCGTTCACAACATGCACAATAGATTCTTTAAATTGAATTCACAATTCTTACCGAAGTAGAATCTAACGACACATGAGCTACACACTGAATTTTGAAAACCGGGAATCGATCCGAAGGTCTCCGGCTTATCGAACCAGCCGACTAAGCTATATTAAGACACGGCCAGGCCAGTCAGAACACCGTGTTCGTTCCCCTATCTCTACCGCAAGACATCGCATCTGTACTTCACACAGAGCTTAGCCTATCCTTCCCACAGCTGAACACAGTTCTTGTATAAGGAGAGCTTTACTACAATGTTTAACTGAATTTTATTTGGGATATTTTAAAGGTAGAACAGATGAGGAAATGTTAAGACTCACACGCGTGAATATATATTAACGTTTTTTTTTTGTGATTGGATTCGAGCAGCGAGAATGAAGCAGCTGATGAATATCTCTTCGGGGGTTCCGTTATAAGACGGTTGCATAGAGACAGCGAGGAAATATTTGAACTGGTGTTAAGAAAGGAGAACACATGGGCAAGGAAAACTAAGGAAAATAACAGATGTTTATAGGGACGACGTAGAAAACATCGACAAAAAGAAAAGTGTATACTGTAAAGTTCGAGCGTTGCTTTGACGACAGTCACAAGACGACCGCAGATGATAATATAACGGTCGTGAGCAAATGGCCATCAGCTGTAACTAATTGTGAGTTAAAATAACAAAGCGATATTTAATTCTAAACTTCACACAAAAGCGCAACGTTGTCTGGTGGGTGTAGAACGTTGGCGGGAAACCGAAAGCAGAGAGATACGGAGTAATCAATATTTTAACAGCCTTACCTGAAGATTGCACTAACTCGCCGTCCAAAGAAACCGCTGTGTCATTCTCTGTTGACTAAAATACATTATAACGTTATGTGTTAGCTATCACTTCATAAGGTCAGCGGTAATTAAAGAAACGTAGTCCCAGACAATTACCAATTAGCGCCTCTGGTATACAGATGAATATATATTGTTATTTAAGTATCAAAATGAAAACCGTTACAGTTACTTGAACTGAAGACATAACACGACACAACTAGTAGCTCATTCTTCGCTACAGCAAATCGTATCCTAGGCAACTACGAAATGCTCGAGGCAGTCCGGAAAACCATCAAGACATTACCATGAAGACGGAGCTCTTCATTAATTTCATTCATCATTCATTAATTTCACGGGGCATTTTTCTTAAGGAAAATCAATTAAACTGTAGAGACGTCGTACCTCAATATGACTTTCTCAAACTCATTAATAATTCATGAGCAAATTATTCAATCAGATCTTCCAAATTGAACCACGTGATGACACTAGAAATGCCAGTAAAGTACTGGGCAGAGGACTAGAAATATGTTTTCCAGTCCAAGGACAAGAAATATAATATTTCCAGTCCGGTGCTGCGAATATGACGTCAAGAACTAATAGGGATTACATTTATCATTAATAATCCACTTAGGGATTACACTTAGGGATTACACTAATTTTGAGAAGTCATTCAAAGGCCTCGAAATCGGACTAGACCGGGTTTTCAAGTACTCGGATTTGTTCCAGTCCTCGGCTTCGCCTCGGTCTAGTCCTCTTTCTCGGCCTTTAAATATTACTTAAAAGAATATTCTTAAGCAAGATTATCAATAGAGTACCTGCTAAATAATGTTTATGGTCATGCTTTAGTAAACCCGCCAATTAATGAATGGCATGCACTATATCCACTGATCTTTAATTAAAGACTGGATCGAGCAACCACTGTTCAGAAAATGAAGTCGAAAGAAGCTCATGGCGGCCATCTTGTTGGGACCACGCTATACAGTTTTACTGTAGGTGACAGAGACTATCTGTCTCTGATCTTTTAAGATGCTAAAATGAATCAGTTGTCCAAGGTTTTCCCATAATATAGAACACAAACTACGGCTCCATTACAGTACCTATGAAGCCGGAATTAGCTCGTGGTGGCCATCTTGTTGGGACCACGTTATATAGTTTTTACTATAGGCGACAGTGACTATCTATCTGTCTTTGATCTTTTAAGATGCTAAAAAGAATGAGTTGTCCAAGGTTTTCCCATAATATAGAACACAAACTACGGCTCCATAATAGTAACTATGAAGCCGGAAGTAGCGCGTGGCGGCCATCTTGTTGGGACCACGTTATATAGTTTTTACTATAGGCGACAGAGACTATCTGTCTCTGATCTTTTAAGATGCTAAAAAGAATAAGTTGTCGAAGGTTTTCCCATAATATAGAACACAAACTACGGTTCCATAACAGTAACTATGAAGCCGGAATTCCTGGCGACTGCAATTCCTGGCGATTATATTTTACAACTGATTCATTTTAGCATCTTAAAAGATCAGAGACAGATATTATCTGTCGCCTCCAGTAAAGTTATATATAGCGTGGTCCCTTCAAGATGGCCGCAACGAGCTAATTCCGGCTTCATTTTTCGCAGCATCCAAACAATAGTTACTAATATAGTCAGTGATCTCTAAATAGAGACTGAATCGAGCACATGGATGGGTGACCACTTGGATGGGTGACCATCTGGGAATAACCTCGTTCGCTAGTTCGCTTGAAACTCATGTGAGTAGAGTTATTAGTTATCTGTTATTAGTTGATCTCTCCCGTGCTTCGTCCGGATATTATTGTAGTAAATGAATTGTCTAAATGTTGTCAAATTGTTGAGATTACGGTATGTTTTGATATATATCATGACTTGGCTAAAAATTCAAATATGGTTCGATATAACCCATTGGTGGAGTGTTTGAAGAAAAATGGCTACGACACGAAACTGTTTGTACTATGTTTTGACAGTTCATAAAGATGTATGGTCAAACTTAAAAGCATTTTCAAGAGACAAGGATGTTTTGAAAGGCGTTATCCGTGACTGTTCAATCTCAGCTATGATTGGGTCAAACTATAAAAAATTACTGTCTTGAACAACTAATAATGAAGCTTAGATGTAATTAATTAGAATTTGTAACTAAGCTGATGTAATTTATGCTTGGGTTCTAGTTCAGAGAGAAAAATATTATTATTATTATTATTATTATTATTATTATTATTATTATTATTATTATTATTACCTGTGGCGCTAGGTAGGTGAATGCCAGTTGAATCTCGCCCGTTTTTACTTTCTTTAGTTTGTACCATTCCTTTGAATTTGGAATCTTTAAATAAGAAAAGAAAAATTGTGGTTACGGATAGAAATAACCTCGTTCACTAACAACACGACCATGAGCACAATTATTCAACTTTTGTGCAATATTGTAGCTAAGGACAACCCAATTGAATCCCACACAATGTAACAGACATACAGACAGACAGACAGACAGACAGACAGACAGACAGACAGACAGACAGACAGACAGACAGACAGACAGACAGACAGACAGACAGACAGACAGACAGACAAGCCCGGTCGGACGGGGTTTGTACTTGGATGGGTGACCATTTGGGAATAATCTTGTGTTGATTCGTGAGCTTGGAACTCATGTGAGTAGAGTTATTGGTTGATCTCTCCCGTGCTTCGAGGGTTTTCCTCCGTGGTCTCCGGTTTTCCTCCCTCAGTAAAGTCAACACTTAGATCTTAGCTATGTTCCGTGGTCAGACATGGGTCGTATGGTAGCAGCCTGCTGCGCCTTTGACATACCTTCGACTCGGCCGACGGTAAAAAGATAAATTAAACAAAATAGCCTCACTTACTTTTCCCATTTCTTTCAGTTGTACTACAGTGAAAGTGAGATGACCCATTTTCTCTTGACTTAAGGGATCTTTATCCCAAACATTCTAAACAAAACCAAAAACTGTCATAGGCTGAGTTTAATATGCACCCATGAACAAGTATATCGTGAGGGAAAGTTGAGAAGTACTCTGACAACTGTAAAAGGCCTTGCACCTGGGTATTTGTGCAGGATATTCTGTAAACGAGCGGACACACATGATCGTCTTACACGCAATCGCGATATTTTAGGTATTCCTCTTTTCCGTACTGCAAGCGGTCAGAGGACTTTCAATTTTAGGGCTGTCAAACTGTGAAACGAATTGGATCAGGTCCTTAAAGAAAGCCCAAAATATAATACTTTTAAAGGGACACTCCCGCCCAAATACAAATGTAGTTCATATGAAAGATCTTACTGACTTTAGATTATTTCCAAAGTTTCAGCATTCCTATCAATTTAGTTAAGAAGATGTGGCTAGTTGAAGTTGGAGAGTTTGTCCAATTTCGACGCCATTTTGTTTCTCAAATATGACGTCACTGAGTGACGTGATCTCGTATTATGCCTAAGAAGCTCCTCTACTTTCCTGCATGATGAACTAAATAGTTTATTTCGACTAATTTTCGTCCAAAGACCATTCACAATAACTATCACTGTGTGATCGCCATCAAAACAACTCCACTGACGATAAAGAATCACTCAATGACGTCATATTTCCAAAACCAATATGGCGTCAAAATCCACAAATTTTCAACTTCAACTAGCAATATCTTCTCAACTAAATTGATAGGAATGCTGAAACTTTGGAAATAAACTAAAGTCAGTAAGATCTTTCATATGAACTGCATTTGTATTTGGGCCGGAGTGTCCCTTTAAAGGAAATCTTAAACATCGTATAAAAACCTGCAATTTTACGATTGCTATTGTATTTTGGTTAAAAAACAATTTAATTATATTTAACCTTTTGATCCTTATTTTAATGTATGTTTTAGCTTTCTATATAAACATTGTGATCCTATTGTGTTAATATACACTGCTGTAGTGAATGTGAGAGAGCTTGGAGTAGACAGACGATACATGGATGATCGTCAAGCTCAAATCTTCAGAAAAATGTTTTTGAGTCCCGGACAGGAATCGAACCTGTAACCTTCTGATTGCCGGTGAGACACTCTAACCATTGAGCTACCGAGACTCAGATGGAGAGTGAAGGTTACAATGATGTACTGGTTCGATTGTTGTAATCCTTATTTATTGTAGATTTTTTAATCCTTATAATATATTTTAGCTTAGTTTACCTTTTAGCCTTTTATATGTAAACATTGTAACTGTAAATTGAAAAGCCTCATGGAAATACACAATTTTGTAATAATAATAATAATAATAATAATAAAGAGAAGAAAAGCACATTATATATTCAAAGGAACATTCATCATACAATGATCATGTTTTCGTTGGCGTTTGGAAACGGTACACGGCATGTTTCACTCCACTCGGGACTCAGAGTGTTGTAAATAACTTTGGTGCGAAATTTCTCTTTTCCAGAACCATTTCGTATCGTTACAAATGGGTCGCTTTTTCCTGGAATACAAGAATGAAAGAGAAGTGACGGAGTTTAAGAACTGTTTACAGTTAAAAATAAGACTTCAACAGACACAACTGCGTGGAGGACGTATAATATTGCGGGACCTAGGGCCATAGTAAATGCAAATATATACCTGTAATATCCATAACAACAAGTTTTCGTCCTTGAATGATCTGGATTTCTACACCACCTCTTTCTGAAAAGCGAAATGGAACATAGGACAAGTTACTACGATGATAATTCAGACGATACATGGACGAACGTCAAATTCAAATGCTCCAGTGTTGTAGGATTCGAGTTTGGACTCGGACTCCAGTCCAAATTCGAGGCCAAGACTCAGACTCGTCTAGACAGGACTCGGATTCGTCTGGCTATAAGACTCGGACTTGGACTCGGACTAATAATGACTCGAGAACTCAAGCCAAGTCCAACCAAAATTCATCTGTGTTCTTATTTTTAAATTTTAAACAACTGTGTCCCAGCTTATTTTCAAAATTACTTTACCAAAAAATTTGGCAAAAAGAACTTTTAGATTTACAGGGGCAAATGACTATAACAATCTCTCGACCGATATTAAAAATGCGTTAACGCTTGCCAGTTTTAAAACTAGGATAAAACATCATTTTAAAATTTAATTATTTTAAACTATGTAATTAACTCTAGTAGATTTTTTGAATTATTTCAAACTATGTAATATATTCTATTAGGTTTTCTTTTTATTTACTGGTTTAGTTTAACATATTTTATAATATTATTTTTCTTTGATATTATTATGAAGGTATTGTAACTAATTATATATGCAGGGCCCCTCTGGATACCAGACAAGTAGCTGAATGGACTACCCTGCTTAAATAAAGTTTATCTATCTACCTAGTCCAGTGGTTTTTCTCGCTTAGTACTTGACGATTCTGTTGTTTTCTGTTGCATATTTATGCCGTGTCTTAGATGGCAGGATTGACTTGAAACATTTTATTATTGCGTATTTACTTGCTGTATTAACGGGACTTGTGTAGCTGACACTGATTCAATTTTGTTATTTGAGTGTCCTTGTTTTAATAAGCATACACAGTTGCTAGTGAATAATGCATTTGAGATTCGGATACCAAAGAGGTTGACTTGGACTTGGACTCGGAATGCCCACGACTCGGACTCAAAAGAGATGGACTCAAAAGCGATGGATTCGAAAGAGATGGACTCGAAAGAGGTGGGCTCGAAATAGATGGACTCGAAAGAGATGGACTTGGAATGCCCAGGACTCGGACTCGAAAGAGATGGACTCAAAAGAGATGGACTCGAAAAAGATGGACTCGAAAGAGATGGACTCGAAAGAGGTGGACTCGAAAGAGGTGGACTCAAAAGAGGTGGACTCGAAAGAGATGGATTCGAAAGAGGTGGACTCAAAAGAGATGGACTCGAAAAAGATGGACTCGAAAGAGATGGACTCGAAAGAGGTGGACTCGAAATAGATGGACTCAAAAGAGATGGACTCGAAAGAGATGGACTCGAAAGAGATGGACTCGAAAGAGGTGGACTCGAAATAGATGGACTCGAAAGAGATGGACTCGAAAGAGGTGGACTCGAAATAGATGGACTCAAAAGAGGTGGACTCAAAAGAGGTGGACTAGAAATAGATGGACTAGAAAGAGATGGACTCGAAAGAGGTGGACTCGAAAGTGATGGACTCGAAAGAGATGGACTCGAAATAGATGGACTCGAAAGAGATGGACTCAAAAGAGGAGGACTCGAAAGAGGAGGACTCGAAAGAGGTGGACTCGAAAGAGATGGACTAAAAAGAGGTGGACTCGAAAGATGTGGAATCGAAAGAGGTGGACTCGAAAGAGATGGACTCGAAATAGATGGACTCAAGAGATGGACTCGAAAGAGATGGACTCGAAAGAGGTGGACTCGAAAGAGGTGGACTCGAAAGAGGTGGACTCGAAAGAGGTGGACTCGAAAGAGATGGACTCGAAAGAGGTGGACTCGAAAGATGTGGAATCGAAAGAGGTGGACTCAAAAGAAATGGACTCGAAAGAGATGAACTTGGACTCGGATAAGGTGGACTTGACTACAAGTTCCGGACAGGGGGGCCAACCAGTGTCTCACCGGCAATCAGAAAGTGAGAGGCTCGATCCCTGTCCGGGTCTAAAAAATATTTTCTGAAGATTTCTGCTTGACGATAGTCCATGTATCGTCTGCCAAACCGAAGCTCCCACATTCACTACAGCGCTCCAACATTCAATACAGCGATGACAATTTAGAAAATTTAGTTAAAGTTGAAGTCGGAATTAGAGTTAGAAGTGAACATTACCTGCAATAAGTAAGGCATCTAACGCTTGGGGATCTGTTTTCTTCTTCATATGTTTCTAAATTTTAAAATGTCATTAATCTATTTGTATCCTTTCTAGTACGAACAACACTTGCCAGTTTTATTATTTTATTATTTATCAGTTTTATTACTGTCAAGTGTTACCCTCTTGAAATAAAGTCATTTATTATTATTATTATTATTAGAACACAAATACTTAATTAAGAAGTATAACATACTTTGTGAACTGGTTCACCTTCCGTTAATCCTCCCATTGTTCGAAGTTTTTCTTCAAAAGAAAGAGAAGAATCAAGAGCTAGGACCAGCAACGCGGCATAAAAGAGGAGTATGTATCAGTGAAAGCCATCTGACGGCGGAAAAAAACATCTTCTACCTGTTTTTGCGACAGTAGAAACTGGTCGAAACAAAGCAGATATGCACAATGTTCCCGCCTTCTTCACGCCATCTTTGCCTTGACTGATACGAAAAAGAACATCCATCTTCTTCTTAAATAAGTACGGATTTTCCTACAAGTATTTAAGTCAACAAAATTCAATTTCAAGTTTATGTAATATCTAAAAAACTATAGCAGTAGTGCTTTATCTAATATCCTCAGAAAAATGTTTCTGGGTCCCGGACAGGAATCGAACCTGTAACCTTCTGATTGCTGGTACTGCCTATGCAGTAATCACCATATATCAGTAATGATTGGATGTGTTAATATATACACTGCTGTAGTGAATGTGGGAGAGCTTGGAGTAGACAGACCAGGGCCTTTTTTAACTATTAAGCTGGGGGGCCCCTTGTGCCCCCCCCCCACAAATACATTCTTGCCCCCCCCCCCCAGGTAAAGTCCCTTTTTCTTAAATTTAATCAACCAATAAGCAAGGAATAAAAATTAAACAAATGTAAAGTAAGTTTTAACCCTTAATTAACGACTTATAGACTTACTGAAATTATTATGTTGACCTACGTGGCGTGCATCCCCCATTTAAAATCCCGCAAACAAGTGTTTTCTGTTTTTTACCATATGATAAACGCAATATTATATGACCGATTATAAGCACAATGTTTTGGTAGCTTATGAAGATTGAAGATGCCTAAAGGCTAAAGTGTATATATTGGTTCCGTACAACTTCTGAGTTTATATATTAAAGTGTTTCATAATCTTGATGCCCTTTGTAATCGTGCATTTTTAGCAACGCGTGGTGCCTTAATTTCGCAAAAATTCTTATCAGAAATCGCCGTAAAAGCACTTCTGGGCTTTGCAAAATTAAAAATGTTCCGAGGGAGCATGCCCCTTTCGAACAACCCTGGATCCGCCACTGATCATGAACTGTAGAAAAAATATTTTAAAATAAAATGGCAGACAAATATATATATATACTGTATATATATAAACGAAGAAGTCTACCTCAGAAACAGTAAACATATGTTTTGGCTACGAAGGTCCCTTTTAGGAAAATGCCCCCCACGGGAAAATCCTTAAAAAAGGCCCTGAGACAGACGATACATCATGGACGATCGTCAAACTCATATCCTCAGAAAATGTTTCTGAGTGATTAGAGCGAATGGAATGGTTAGAGTGTCTCACCGCCAACCAGAAAGTTACAGGTTCGATTCCAGTCTGTGACTCATGCCCATGTCCGGCATGATCAATTAATCAGAAAGGGGGAGTGGGAAGCCTCTTAGGCTCAAGATATAGACAGAAATTCCAACTCGAACATTTATATCTGCCTTTCGATTTTTCTGCTGCCTAAATTTCGTACAAATTTCTCCTCGGCCCTAGGGTAATGGACCCGTGTTGCCTCTCATATTCTGTGGTCCTGCACTATACCTTAGACAAATTTAAATTGCATGATCCCATGAAGTCATCTGGGTCATCTTTAATTCTCAACGTTTCCAAAGCTGTGACGTCTTTATCATGCAAGACCAGTGATACAACCGTTTGTGTATAGTTTGCCGTGCAGAATTCTATAACACTATCCCAGACAGGGTTTAAGGTGTTCTCTACGCAGGAGGAAGTCTTGACCTGGTGTATGAAATATATAAATATGTGAGAAGAATGAAAGGAGGAAAAGGGGTTAGAAGAGCTGGAGGAGGAGAGGGAAGAGGAGGAGGAAGAAGGAGAAGAGAAGGAGGAGGAGAAGAAAAAGGAGGAGGAGAAGGAGGAGAAGGAGGAGGTTCTCCTCCATGTTCTTCTGAAGGAGGAGAAGGAGAAGGAGGAAAAGGAGAAGAAAGAGGAGGAGAAGGAGGAGGAAGAGGAGGAAGAGGAGGAAGAGGAGGAAGAGGAGGAAGAGGAGGAAGAGGATGAGGAAAAGCAGGAGGAGGAGAAGAAGAAGGATAAGAAGGAGGAGGAGGAGAACGAAGAGGAGGAGAAGGAGGAGGAGAAGAAGGAGGAAGAGGAGGAGAAGGAAGAGGAGGAGAAGGAGGAAGAGAAAGGGGAAGAGAAGGAGGAGGAAGAGGAGGAGGAGGAAGAAGAGGAGGAAGAGAAGGAGAAGAAGAAGGAGGAAGTGAAGAAGAAGAAGAGGGGGGAGATGAAGAAGGAGAAGGAGGAGGTGAAGAAGGAAAAGGAGGAGGAGAAGAAGAAGAAGAAGGAGAGGTGGAGATGAAGAAGAAGAGGGATGAGGAGATGAAAAAGAAGATGAACAACAACAACAACAACAACAACAACAACAACAACAACAACAACAACAACAACAACAACAACAACAACAACAACAACATGATTAATACCTCTCTTTTATTTTCATAAACAATGCAATAAGGATCACTCAATCCATTTTTGTCCATCGGCAGCAAGTTCTGTGCGCTGTGGATGCAAATACAAAGTACACCAGCAACTGAAATAAAAATAAAAAACGCTGCTGTAAAATTCTATTGTATAAAGGAGTCAATCCTGACGTCACCATAGCGTTCATTGTAACACAAAACAGAAATTGTGTGATAAACTACAATAAGTATCCAAGAACTGTATCTACCTTCTGTACTCTCTTCATCCTTCTCTTTCATTTTTTCCAAGTAGTTTTTCTGAAAGTCTACCTCTGTTGTATCATTTGTGATGTTTAAGACTTGTAGTGGACTGTAGTCAAACGTAACTTTGAGTTTCGAACCTTTTCCACGACTCTTTTCAAATATTTCTTCTCTATATATAAACAAACCAACATGGACGCTAGATTAATTTGGAAAGTTCTTTGTAGGTTGCTGTACCATTGGTCGTGTACGTCAATTGAACTCGAAAAGTTCATTCCTGAATCTTTCAACTATAAAGTAAAGAGGCTAGGTAAGCTACGCTATTTAGACTACACAATTCACACTCACTGTGTTCCGTTTGTGTCTAATCCAAGTCTTGCTAGTGGAATTTGGTATTCTAACACAGTGTATTTGTTGCCTAATTTTCGTTTAGCTTTCACCTTTATAATTAGCTAGAAATTTGAATGAGAAAGGTCACCAGTTGCAACAAGTGAACAATGCGTCAATAAACGTAAGTTAAGTTGTAAAGGTTTTACTGTGCAAGCTGTGTTAAAGTTGTCAATACTCAGAAAAACTCTGAGCACCAGACAGGACTCGAACCCGCAACCCTCCGAACGCTAGAGACGCTCTAACCATTGAGCCACTGCTCAGAGTTTTTCTGAGTATTGACAACTTAACACAGCTTGCACAGTAAAACCTTTACAACTTTACAAACATCAAGCTGCAACTACCTAACTTAACAAACATAAGTTAGTTTTTGAAAGCCATATAAAAGTTTCACAGTACGTCTTGCCTGGTTCGTGATAGCGTGTACCTTATCATAAGATAAACTGTAAACCAGTACAGATATTTTATCAACCCATTCCTCGCAGTGGCTTATTTCTTTCAGTTCTCTTTTTTGTTCACCAAGCGTCAACGCGCACCAGTGAGTATCGTCTTAAAGAAGTAATATGAAAATTTAGTTCATTCCGATCCAACATGGCTGCATGGATATATTTGAAGACCTCATAGATAGGCAGACATAAGATAGACGAAAGACCAAACATAAGATAGGCAGTTTGACCAACTTTAGCAAAGGAAAAAGACATCAAGATGAAACTTTAGTTGATGATAATATTAAAGTGCCCCTAACCTCAAAGTTTTTTATTGTCTTATTTGGAAGAACTTTTAAAATGATAAAGTAACTTCTTTTGAAGATTTTCACTTCTTTGTTTTCTTTTTGAGATATATCAGTTTGTTTGATATGCAAATATCTGGAATTTCGTCACACATACATAATGAGTTATCAGAGAATGTTATATATCTTTGCGTTCATGAAATAAAAACACTAAAGTGTGAATAGCACGTGTGTGCGTTTCTCCCACAACACCAAACTTCTTGATTTTAAAGGATTTCGTTCGAGAATGAAAGAGATATACACATTTCTCCAATAAGTCATTATGCAAGTAAGTGTGACGAAATTCCATACATTTGCATATCAAACAAACTGATTTAGCTAAAAAACAAAGCAAAGAAACGAAAATCTTCAAAAGAAGTTACTTTATCATTTTAAAAGTTCTTCCAAATAAGACAATAAAACATTTTGAGGTTAGGGGCACTTTAAGTAATTTCTATCAGAAAGTACCAAAGATTATAAATATATAAAAAACCAAACATAAGTTAGGTATTTTATAGCTCATAAAGAAGAGAAACGAGTTGTGAATGCTAACATTATTTTAAGTACCTGTTGGTCTGCCATCGCTTCCACCTTCGATTGTTAACGTCAAAACACCACAAGCTACATAACAAACATAAACAATGGTACTAGAGGAAGGTTCAAGTCCAGGAAGGGAGCAAAAATGGCTTCTTTGTAATACTAAATAATTTGATGACGATTCAGCGTCCACGCGGTGAATTACAAATATAAATGAAACCTCTTTATGACATAATTTTTGAAACTCTAGATTATATGCACTCGACTCCTCAAGAATTATATTAGATCTTAAAGGACATTGGCAACAAAAATTAAGTTTGTCTAATATGAAAGAACTCGTAAAATAAGAGTAACACCTTTTACAACTTTTCCGTATTTTACTTCGTTTTTGAAATATTTCAGTTTACTTTGTTTGATATGGAAATGAGATGGTCTCTGACGTCAGGTGCAGGGTAGAGAATTTTCTTCAAGTTTGTTCGACAAATTTACTTGAAAATGTGCGTATAATATAACTCCTCATGATCATGAACGTTGTAAGCTAGCAATCACTGAGATATAAGACATTTTTTAATGAGTGAAAATTCTCTACCCAGCACCTGACGTCAGAGACCATCTCGTTTACATATCAAACAAACTGAAATATCTCAAAAACGAAGTAAAATACGGAAAAGTTGTAAAAGGTGTTACTCTATCATTTTACGAGTTCTTTCATATTCAGACAAACTTAATTTTTGTTGCCAATGTCCTTTAAGTTGTCAAACGGAATTATATTAGATCTTAAGCGTTATATTAAGCGTTATAACACTCTCACCGTATTGTGATCCGTGACCAAGAACCTCGGGGTCGTCACACAAAGGTATGGTTAATCTACCAGGATCAACCAAGGCTGAAAAGTGGAAACGAAATTGTGAACGATAATCAGGAACAAAATTATTTTACATAATGAAAATAATGAGATTGTTATTACTACAAGAAGGTAGATGTCATAATATTCTTACACAGTTTTAAGCAATCGTTAACTAGGCTAGCTACCCAGCTCTTAAGAAGTGGAAACTCCATCAGCTGGACGGCTTTAAGTAGACGAACATCAAAAGATACTTCAGGTCTAGACGTAAAAATGTTATTTTGAATAAGTTATCAATATCATCGTCATCCATCACCATCACTATTATCATCTCCATCATCATCACCATCATCATCACCACCATCATCACCATCATCATCACCATCATCTCCATCATCATCACCATCATCACCATCATCATCACCACCATCATCATCACCATCATCTCCATCATCATCATCACCGTAATCATCGTCATCATCACCATCACTATTATCATCACCATCATCACCATCATCACCGTCATCATCGTCATCCATCACCATCACTATTATCATCTCCATCATCATCATCACCATCATCACCGTCATCATCGTCATCACCACCATCGTCGCCGGTGCCATCAGTATCATCCAATCATCGCCACCAGCTTCATCATCATCATCACCATCATTATCATTATTATCACCACGACCACCATCATCATCGTCATTATCATTAGCATCATCATCACCATCATCACCGTTACCACCATCATCATATCACGATCATCACCATCACCATCACCATTATCATTATCACCACCATCATCATCACCATCATCACCATCATCATCACTATTATTACCATCATCACCATCATCATTATCGTCACCACCATCATCACTACCATCATAATCACCACTACCATTATAATCAATATTATCAACATCATCACCATCATCGCCATCACCGTCACCACTATCATATCATCACCATTATCACCACCATCATCATTATCATTATCACCATCATCACCATTATTATCACCACCACCATCATCATCACCATCATCATATCACCAACATCACCATCACCATCACTACCATCATCACCATCATCACCATCATATCACCATCGCCATCATCATCATCACCATCAACACCACCATCATCATCATCTCATCACCACCACCATCATCACCATCATATCACCATCACCACTATCATAATGTCACCATCACCATCATCATCACCATCACCATCATCATTATCACCACCACCACCATCATTATTACCACCACCATTATTTCACCATCATCACCACCACCATCACCACCATCGTTATTATTCAATTATTTCAGACTATCTAACACATTGACTTACTCTTCTAAGAAACACAAAGAGATGGCTGCCAAGTGAGGAAACGGAATATTACGATTAAAGGAAAAAACTAGCTGCATTTTGCCATGGATATGAAAATCCTCGACAGCGATATCTGTGCTAAGATCAAGCAGCCTAGAAAAAACACAGAGAACGAGTGGCGTGTGCTGTTAGGGCGCTGCCGGTTAATACTTGGATGGGTGACCTCGTGAATAACCTCGTGTTGATTCGCGAGCTTGGAACTCATGTGAGTAGAGTTATTAGTTATTAGTTGATCTGTCCCGTGCTTCGAGGGTTTTCCTCCGGGGTCTCCGGTTTTCCTCCCTCAGTAAAATCAACACTTAGATCTTAGCTATGCTCCGTGGTCAGACATGGGTCGTATGGTGGCAGCCCAATAGTCTAAATCATGAGAAATTGCATTTTCCCCATAAAATGTTTTGTAATGCAGATCTGAGCTTTATTTTGGTTCATTGCATAGCTCTAGTGGTGGTCTTGATTATTGAAACGTTTCACACTTGTAGCATTTGTATATCTAGAGAAATTGTGTTTATGATAAGCGTTAGATTTTATGCAAATTAGTTTTCTGGATTTATTAGAAACACGATTTCTCCACTCAGGTAAACGTTGAGGGTATCAAACTTTCCAGTAAACAAGACCACCACTAGAGCTATGCAATGAACCACGATGAAGCTCAGAGGCAGCATTAAAAACATTTTTATGCGGAAAACTGCAATTTCTCATGATTTAGACTATCGAGCCACCTTAAACCACACGCGTTGCCACTAGTTGCCTGACGTTAATTTATCATATATATATTCATGATATGTTGAATGACTGTAAAACTCGCTTTACCCAGTTTTGGCCAATTTTACTCGGATAACAAACTTGGAGTCTGGTGATGATAGACCAAGATCTACAACCATGACTGCTTTGTATTTTGGTGCTCGTGTGAGATCTTTAGGAGGAAACCTCATGGAGAGTTCGGATGCTTTTAGTTTCCTGTTATCTTCAAACGCGTCAAAACAGTCGATGTACTTGAAATATGGTGTGCGGTTCCCAATGGTAAAGTCTTCAACCTCAATCGCATCTTTAGAAGAAAAGATCAGGAAAAATGGATAAATAAATGGATGAAAGGAAGGAAGGAGAATAAATGAATGATGGGTGGATTGACTCATTAATTGTTGATTGATTTATAGGTGGATGGGTTGGGTTAGGTGGATGGGTTGGGTTAGGGGGATAGGCTGGGTGGATGGGTTAGGTGGATAGGTTGGGTGGGTTGTATGAATGGGTTGGGTTAAGTGGATGGGTTGGGTGTGTGGGTTCGTTGGATGGGTTGGGTGGATGGGTTGGGTGGATGGGTTGGGTGGATGGATGGGTTGGGTGGGTGTATGGGTTGGGTGGGTTCGTTGGTGATGGGTTGGGTAGATGGGTTGGGTAGATGGGTTGGGTAGATGGGTTGGGTAGATGGGTTGATGGGTTGGTTGGGTGCATATGTTGGGTGGGTGTATGGGTATAAAATGCAGACTGAAGACCGTCAGGATGAAGATGGATGGTCAAATTGATGGATGTCTCATGTCTTACCGATAAAGGCAGGTTTGTAATACTCCAACAACGGATCGAGACTTGTTTTAATTAACGTAAATATCGAGGTGTCACTAAACACAAACCTAAAAATAGCAAAGAGAAAGAAATATGAAGATGAATAAGAAGAAGGGAACAAGAAATATGAGAACATGAAGAAGGAAAAACGACGATGACAACAACAACAACAACAACAACAACAACAACAACAACAACAAAACAATGAAAACGTACCATCTGTTCACAATAAAATTCAACCACTCTGCCGTCTCACTGTTTTTAAACGCCTTTACTCGGTGAGCCTGAATGTCAGCCAATCTTACAGTCGTCTCCAAGATCTCTGTTGATGTCCTGTTCCACCAGCTAAACATGAACAACATAAAAGGACCCAGCCAAAAAAAACCACACCCGAATCGTCCCAGTAACCATGCCATTACAACAAAGCCAGCCGTAGCAACGAGAAGTCGAAAATAATGTTTAGCTCTGAACGTCTTCATATCTTCTTGCATGTTGACACTTGGTACTTGGTCCTCGCCAGGTTTTCCCGCCAAAAGTGTTTCTTTTGCAGTCTCCGCCATGACGTTTAATCAAATTCGCGATTTTTCTCTCTGTAAATTTTAAAAATGTATATTTCGTGAAAACCTATTCGTGCTTTCTGATAACGATGTGTTATTTTTCGTTGACTAACCCAATTGACAATATGGAAAGAAGTTGAGTGCATGGGAAGCTTTCGAAACCTCAAGTAACCTCAAAAAACTTTTTAAAGCCAGAGTAGCGTCAAACTATGTCTGATTTATCACCTGGTTGCGTTGGGAAATTATTTGTGTATGACTATATTAGGCCAGGTTTACACTAGTACGGTACGGTAAGTGATCCGTTAAAAAATCAATATGTTTCTTTGTTGTGTTTACACTGTACCTGCCTAATCCGGAGTGGTTTGCCGTAGCGTAGTCACTACGGCAAGCACTCCGGATCACTACGCTGAACATATGCACGAGCATATGCATACGCGTTTAAAATGTTAGCGGGAAAAAATGGCGCCAGGTTATTTTGGTTGTTTATCGGCAGCAATTTTAATAATTGTAGCTGGTTTATATGGTTATATGCAAGCATTAAACCTCTCTGCAATCGCGAGTGCGGAGAGCTTCCGGCGAAAAAGGAAACGGCTTTTAAACGTTTCCGGAAGCCGAAAAAATCGCCATTTTGTAAAATATGTCGGGCAATACGCATGTGCGTAGTAAAAAAACTGCTGATGTCAACGAAAAACCTCGCTTTGTCCTTTGTAGTGTAAACAGAGTACAGACGTAAATTTCACAACGGTACGCGCCAACCTAATCCGGATCACTTACCGTACCGTACTAGTGTAAACCTTGCCTTAAACAGACCTCAGTGTTTACACAAGTACGCTTCGTTGAAAATAACCACTAATCTTTCAGTCTAAATATTCTTTTATATGCATGTAAATTAGCCTTTCTGGCCTCATTACAAAGCAAAGATTCTCCGGAATTACAGACACACGAACGAGGTCAGAAAGGCATTATGAAAGGGGTCTATAGCGTTGTGATTTACGATTTACGCGTAGTTTACGACGAAATAGTGTGGAGGACTGGGTCTAACGTTTCGAGCGAAGGCCAGCTTCGTCAGAGAATTAAGGTGGCTCCCTACTGTTTCTTGAAAGGTGGCAAAAATGCAAATTTCAATCTCGAAAAATGCCCATGGATATTTCGGAAAAGATTGAAACTAAAGCTATGCATAGAATAACTTCCAGGGCATCAAATACTATTAATGGCTAAAATGTTCATTTTCGGCCATTTTGAAACGTCACTGTTGTCATAGCAACAGATGAAACACTTTAGCCATTAATAGTATTTGATGTCCTGGAAGTTATTCTATGCATAGCTTTAGTTTCAATCTTTTCCGAAATATCCATGGGCACTTTTCGAGATTGAAATTTGCATTTTTGCCACCTTTCAAGAAACAGTAGGGAGCCACCTTAAACGTAAAGTAAGGGCCCTAATTCGCTCGAAAGTTTAACTATCAAAACACATGACTATTTCGGCATGCAGTATCATCAAGATTGTAAAGTTTCCTGATTTCATCTGAAAGAGCATTAACCTAGACAGCAACGTCACATACTGGTACCCATGACTGTATGCATATATAGAGTCGTCGACTTATATACTATACATGGGCTTCTGTTTGTGTGGGCTTTCGTTGTAACTGCTATATAGGTCGTCGTACCAACCTAGTCTCAATTCTTTTTAGTGGTTACACTCACTAACAAATAATGTCATTGCTGACATACTGTAGTTCAGACTTGAGATTCAGAAAGTCTATATAATAAATTAAGAAGCGTCTGTATTTAAAACGTTGCAATGATATGTTCGATATTATTCAATGCAGTATATATGTTTTTGCAGGTACGTGTTTATAAACCTAAGCGAAGACCTGCTACGGATATGTCAACGTAAGACTGATTCTAATTGATGAAGCTACGATAGTTAAAGGAAGTTTAATTTATATAACTGCAAAGAATAAACTAACAAATCCCTCCAAGCGTCACCGTGGTTAATTAACAACGCCGTAATTACAAAAAAAAACCCTCAGATTCAACTATTAAGACAACTCGGACCGTTACACTTATAAACCAATCAGTAAAATCTTACCAAAGGTAGCAATAACGCTACGTATCTTTCTCTTTCACCAACGGGAAGGTTGGGACCAATAGCTTCTGCTTACTGTAATTTCTCTCTCGGCGTCACACATTCAGGATTATTAGCATGATCCTAAGATCTTCACAAAGCCGCTATATGTCGCATTTTCTACCTGCTTTTCCGCTAGTAAGCGTCGTTTACCAGGCTCACCAGCGGCGTCTGGAGCTAGGACAAACTCCGGGTAGGACAAACTCAACCGATATTAACAAATAGCATTCATAGAACGCTGTTATTGTTATTTATTAAACTTTTCTATAGAATCGAAGTGCAGGACCAAATAACGCCACGTTAACTTAATATTAAAGTGAAATAATAAATTCAAAGCTGCTAAATATCCAGCAATTATCTTCTGAGTATTATCAGATTATTGTCTTCATTTCGGTGAAAATTAGAAGCTAAAAGTCTAAGGCTTAAATTTGTTATTTTGCTTTCGTATTTATTCCGTGTACAGGTATAGTACTTTAAAAATCGCAACACAATAGACCCTTTCTGATAATGGCGGACAATTTAAATATTCCTTTATGTGCATCTCAATTATCCTTTACGGCCTCAATTCAAAATAATCTTTGCTTCCTAACGAGGTTGTAAAGGCTAATTTATATGTGCATAAAAAGAATATTTAAAATAGCAGCAATTATAAAAGAGGTCTATTTTTCATCGTAGTAGCCTTTGAAAGTAAAACTTCAACTTAAAACTGAGAAGCTTTGAACTTCATCTATTCATAGGCAAACCTGACCAGTTATGATCGACAGTCGATCGTCGGCGTAGTCAATTTATCCCTGGCGTTCGGTGACCCCCCTCCCGAAAGCAATATCGTCTTCTGGACGATCTTTTTATTAGTATTAAGGTTTAACGTTAGTATTAGAAAACGCATTAGGCGGGGCGTTAAGATCTAAGGTATATTAAAGGTAATATTTGGCATTTCACTCGATTAAACTACATGTTCATAAGGATTTGTTGTGAAGGAAAATTTCGAGTGTTGGAATATATACATTTTAAGACCAAACTGGGACCAGTTGCGAAAAATGCAATTTCAAGGCCTTCCGGCATATAGGCTCTCGGCAACGGCTTCTGTGGCTCAGTGGTCAGAGCACTGCACTGGCATCGCGAAGTCGATTGCTTGCGGACATCATCAGTAATTCAGTGTTGCCAAAAGTCAAGTTTCGTAAAAATCCCAATAAAGGTCTGAAAATATCCCAAGATTCCCTATTTTTTACCAAAAAATCCCAATCACTGCAGCTTCATTTCCTGACTAGTTCCCAGGTCTCTATCGCCGTTTGAGTACTCTCTCCGACTCAAATAACCGAGAGACAAGAGCTTTCAAATAGAAAATCTATTTCTTTAATTAAACATAAGTACAAATTCACACGCCTTTAAGGGTATTGAAATTGAAATCAGCTTTTTAAAACCGAAACTGTTTGCTCTGGATAAATCCCAAGGTCGAATCCCTGAGAAAAAATCCCAAAAAAATCCCAACTCCTTCAAAAAATCCCAAGATCTTGGGATAAAATCCCAAGGTTGGCAACACTGCTTAGCCTCCTTCCCATTCCCCAGAGTTCCCCAGAGTTGCCTGCGGAGGAGGCAACGTGGGGGCAGGTTGGCTCAGCCTTCAATTATTTAAGAAATAGAAAACATTTTCCGTGTTTACATACAGTTATATAAACACGGCCGGGAAGTTTGGGAGAACGAGAAATCATAGTGGGAACACGAGCCCGTAGGGCGAGTGTTTCTACGCGATTTCGAGTTCTCCCAAACTTCCACCCGTGTATAATAACGTTGGGAACACGGATAAAACTGACCAATCACAGCGTGCGTAAGACACGACTTATTTTATAAAATAGGGGGCTCCAAGTCGCGGGGCACTAGTTCGGTGGAGTACGGTCCGTGAGAGGACTGGGTTACACTTAAAATTTGGTTAATTTTCATTTCGTCGAAATTTGAAAACAAACAATAGTTTTCTATAGTGTTGTAGCGTTTGTCATTTATAAAATAATCTGTTTAAGCAAAGCGATGGAGAGAAATATCGCATCACCTACTTCTGGTAAATACTTCTAAGATTTCATTGAATCCATCGATTGCTATGCGATTACTTACGTTTGTTTAAATTTGGTCTAATGGCATGGGGTTTTTCTCCGAATATATTATATAGACTAACTCGAGGACTAACTTCATGTCTCTTCTGTTTTTACTGCAGATATGGATCCATCGTTACAGGGACTGTTGAGTTTTGAAAGACTTGATAGCTCATCGCCTGATTTGTGGCCAGACCAAAGTAAATTCTGTTTGAGATTTGAATAGAAATTACTATATGATTATTTATGAAATAATATTTTGAAATTGTGCATGATGATTGGCTAAAAGCTGTTTTTATTTTTTGTTTATTTATTTATTTTATTTTTATAAGCTTTGCCACATCTAGACTAGAGAACAAATATTCACACAATAACATATACAAGACGATGGCAGGGTGTCCGCAACAGCTTTGACCAATTACTGCGGTCCGATATACAAATACAGACACAAACTAGAAACAACATGAAAGTGGTTTTGTTAAGTCACATGCCTGGTTACATTTAAGACAAATTGTTTTTTCACGAGTGAGGGTCATTACATTGTAATTGTTTTCTAGAGCAGAACGACAGTACTCGAGTAATGGGTTTTTAAAGGTTGTTAGAGTGATATATTTAATTGGGTTGCAATTGTAAAGGGCAAAGGCCAAGTTAACTATGGTCAACTGTTGCCTCATAGAAATTGAGAGTGAGTAATCTAATTATTTGAATATAAACAACAGTTCGAGCTAAAATGGTTGTACAGTGACTCAAGAATCAGGGCCTGGGATCTCTTAGCAACCATGTCACATATCTGAAACAATAGATGCTTGTCAAAAGGCTGAAATGATAGTGGCGCTTGAAAATTTAGGAGGGGAGAATGGAATATCAACTGTGATTTCAAGAAAAAATTATTATCTATTTCTTAGAAAGGAGTGTAAATTATTGCCTAGCAAATTATTCTCAGAACAGACATTTTTTAGTCGCCATGGATAAAGGTCTGACACCAGACCCCAAAGGCCCAACATCACTATAATTATAAACATATAAATGCAACTGTGACAAAATAACCTTAAAAACCCTAAATCCTAAACCTAACCCTAAATATCCCTATTCCTAACCCTAAATATCCCTATTCCTAACCCTAAATATCCCTATTCCTAACCCTAAATATCCCTATTCCTAACCCTAAATATCCCTATTCCTAACCCTAAATATCCCTAAAATTGTCAGACCTAGATGGAATACTCGCAGTTGAGGTGACTGTGAGGTACTAGGTCTGAGTCGTCTTCTGGGCGATCTTTTTTAGTATCCGCAAGAGGTTGGACAAATGGAGATTGTACTGCTATCATACCGCAATCAGACATGCCTGTATGATGAAATACATCATAGAACTGCTAACCCCAAAACAACTTAGATCCTAACACTCCGCCTAATGGGTTTTCTAATAAAGATCATCCAGAAGACGACTCAGACCTATAGTACCTCACGGTCATCTCAACTGTGAGTATTCCATCTAACCATGACCGACCTGTATCCACTTCCTTGTTGCATATTCATAAAATTTGATTATATATATTCATTTGATTTCAAAAATAAAACATAATAGATTTTAGTAACTCACATTTCGAAAATCTAAATGAAATGTTTTATTGCCGGTATTGGTTTCTTATCGTGGTTATTAAACAATGTCTTCACCTTTGCCACAAGGCATCGGATGACTCAAGTCAAGTCAAGTCAAGTTTCTGAAAATAATTTGCTGGGTGATAATTTTCCGAACCAGAATTTGTTTTCTGCCTAGTGGTGTCTCAATTGCGTCTATTTTAACCAAGAAGTGTATAATACTATACCAAATATGTATTATCATATTCATTTTCTTTATCATAACAACATGTTTTTACATTTTAACCTTAGTGCCTGGTGTGTCAGATTTTGCAGAATTAAGATCTAGTGTAAGTAGAACTATCAATTGCAACTCAAATTGCAAGATATATTTCTCTAATTTACAATGAAATAATATTATTTATATGCTTATATCTACAGTACTGTAATTAAGGGCCAGTAGCTGGCCGCCTACTTGCACATCTGGGGCCGCCTACTTTTGTCTCAGCAAAATTTCTATAAGTTAAATAAACAAAACGTAGGTTGTAGTGTTACTAACCACAAACTGTCGCTTGCTATCAACTTCCACCATGCAATCATTTCAAGATTTGATAACATTTTCTCACTTCAGGACTACTGTAGATGAAACAATATTGGCAGCATAAGAAATGACTCTAAAGTGAAGAAGTCTCGCGCCTTCGGCGCTCGATTATAGCATCCAAAGATTTGCCAGCTACTAACACATTTTGGCCACCTACTTCTAAATTTAATTACAGCACTGTATCTATGATATGCAAAGTTAACACTAAGGGATTACTATAGTCAAAAAGCAAATAACTTTTTAAATAAAAGGCCTTTAAGTATAATGTTTAGAAATTATTAATAGTTTTACGGTATCTGCTCTTGTATTTGAGAAATAACATTTTCATTATTGTATTTTATGCTTCTGACCACTGTCATTGTAGAATTTCCTCAACGGCTCATACTAGTGGGGCTTCTTTTTAATTTTGATGTTGTTGAGTGCAAAGAACAAAAGATAAGCACTCAATGACGTCAAAATTGAAAAGCAAACCACCACTGTATATTAACTTTGGGCCATTGAGCAAACTCAAAAATGGCTGTGTCCAGAAGCATAAAATATGATTCAGAATGAAAATGTTATTTCTCGAGTACAAGAACAGATACTGTAAAACTATTAACATTTATAAATATTATACTTAAAGGGCTTTTATTTAAAGAGTTGGGTTAGTTCACCTTTAACATTTATTTATTTTCTAGCCATATCCTGGTTCAACTGGACAAACTAAGTTGTCTACTGGGCTAGAAGATGATGATATGGATTTACTTCAAGGTTAGACTTTTAAGAAAGGTTGTGGCTTGTACACTCGCAGTTGAGGTAACCGTGAGTACTAGGTCATCTTCTGGACAATCTTTTTTAGTATGCACGAGAGGTTGGACGAAATGAGAGATTGTTACGATCGGACATGCCTGTGTGATGAAATACATAATGGAACTGCTAACCCCAAAACAACTTAGATCCTAACCCTAACCCCCCCCCCCCCCGCCTAATGGGTTTTCTAACCCCGCCTAATGGTTTTCTAATACTAACCTTTTGAATATACTAATAAAAGGATCGTCCAGAAGACGTCTCAGACCTAGTACCTCACGGTCACCTAAGAAATTGTTTTGCTGCCACCATAACGCTCACAAATGTAGCATAATGTCAAAAAAGACGAAAATTATGGAGTTTTTGTGTTTATGAATGATGTCATAAAATTACTTCACCAAACGAAAGACATTTGCCTACATATTCCACACATAAAATATCTTGGTTATACCTTGAATTATTGTCCACTCACAAAGTATATTGGGTGGTAAATAAACTGCCCTTAGCAACTGGTTATCTAGCAATAGAATACGTCTGAACATCCTTAAAGGTTTTTATTTATATATTTAGAATTTGGAAGCTTGACAACTGCTCAACTCATGGAGAAAGTTCATGGTCTGCAAAACCTGGCTTATCAACTTGGTTTAGAAGAAGGTACTATCACTAGCATGTTATAGTTATACAGTAAAAAGCCACACATAAGAATGCCTCTGTTATCTGACTGTCCCAACCAGCAATTGAACCCAAGGTCTCTGGCTTAACAAACCAGGCAAAGCTTCCTTCTTACTAAATTTAGTTATTTTGAAACCTATCTTCATATATTTCTGCAAGATAGAATGTTATCAGTATAATCAATTGATGCATTTCTGTTTTAAAATGCATCATAGTCATTATTTTTGTGTTTCTTCTTTTTGCCCTTCAGCACGAGAGATGACAAGAGGAAAATTCCTAAACATATTACAGAAAAGTCAGAGAAATACTGGACGTAAACATACTAAACATAATTAGATAATAAATAGTTAGAGAAATTCATCATTGTAAAAACAAAAAATATTAATTTGTCTAATGTATATTTTTGAGTTTGTGTTATAAAGATGTCGATTCTAAAAAAGGTTTTTAATCCAAATGATGTTTTATTTTGTGATAAAGTCCAAATTTATTGCTGTTTTTTTACTAGTAATTTTGAAAATCAACACCCTAAGGCAGCACCAATGAATGTTTAATAAAACGATAAGTTTTTGAAACTATTTAAAAAACTCAAAGTACGTGGTTTACGGTCTTTAAACACACGGTATTAACCGTCTTGCATTGTGAATCCGGTTTTTAATAACAGAACTTCTTGTAAGTGACTGTAGAAACATTAGATCTCCAATTCTTTTCTTCAATCTGACGTTAATACTTAATCAGAATGTCTTTTGTCGCAGTAAAATGTTTTGTTTTCTTCCAGAGAAACTGGTGTAAATTAAATCAGTCGGCTTGTATATTTTGACTACGCTCTGATAATATCGATTAGAATAATGAATTATAATGTTAAGAAGCAATTAGAATGCAAATTAGAATTATTTCTATGTTTATTTATGAGTAATTGTCACACTAATGATGCGGATTGCGGGTTAATGATTGATAAATTACCACGACCCATTACGGGATTGTGTTTAAGACTTGTATCTGAAAAGGGTCGCGTTAATACGTATATTGTACTACATGATCCTAAACCTTGAAGGTCAGCTTTAAGATCGTAATAACTCGCATACAGAAAGACTATTTGAATCTCAGAACTGTCAACGAATTAGGGAAGATGCCTTCAGTACAGGAACGACCCCAGATTGGAGCGATGTTTCGTGGGCCAGGACCAGCAAAGTACTATCTTCCTGGCAATACAGGCTACAGGGTACACGACCCAACTAAACACAAAGCACCAGCCTACAGTATGGGGACAAAAGCATCGAAACTTAACGATGGCCCGTTTAGCCCTGGTCCTGCTTATCTGATACCACCTCGGATGACAAGAACTGGAGCCGACGGCACAGCGCATTACAGTTTGGCAGGAAGAACTCGATCGATTGTTAATTTCAAAACTCCAGCACCAGGTATAGGATTTTGTGTACTTCTGTTGTAGCAGTTCCTTTTACGTGCGTAATGAAATGTCGAGGAACTACTGAAAACCTGGCGATTGAATTGTGTGTACATCGATACATGTATTGTATGTACTATGTCGTCATGCAAATATGTATGCAGCTATAATATGCCACGTTAACTGCGACTACAAAGCCAAGCGCGCAATCGTGGTTTTTTGGAGAAATACCAATAAAATCGATGCTTGATTTTCTCCATATCTAGCACTGCATTTAGAATATGTTTAGTGAAGGTTGCGCGCAATTTGGCGGGGGAATTTGGTGAGCGAAAGATTTGTTTACGTTTCAAGTTCTACACCGTCGTCAAGGTAGCCATGGACTGATCAAGAAGGATTTTCTTTGTCATAAAGCACAGATGCCCCAAAAGGAAATCGTGTTTGATTGGACGGCTCAACTGTTGTTATTTTTCCATTTCTTCTGAATTTAATGAAATCATTTCATCACCCTTGCTTGGTGAAACAATTTAATCTCTTATTAACCTTGTCTATAGTCCGAAATGTTTGCTGAGGGCGACCAATAAACTGTTTGGCTAAGATGTTAAAGTGCCCCGAACCTCATTTTTTTTTATTGTGTTATTTGGAAGAACTTTTAAAATGATAAAGTAACTTCTTTTGAAGATTTTCGTTTCTTCGCTTTCTTTTTGAGATATATCAGTTTGTTTGATATGCAAATATCTGGAATTTCGTCACACATGCATAATGAGTTATCAGAGAATGTTATATATCTTTGCGTTCATCAAATAAAAACACTAAAGTGTGAATAACACGTGTGCGTGTTTCTCCCACAACACCAAACATCTCGATTTTAAAGGATTTCGTTCGAGAGTGAAAGAGATATACACATTTCTCCAATAAGTCATTATGCATGTGTGACGTAAATTCCGGACATTTGCATATCAAACAAACTGATATGTCTCAAAAAGAAAGCGAAGTTACGAAAATCTTCAAAAGAAGTTACTTTATCATTTTAAAAGTTCTTCCAAATAAGGCAATAAAAAATTTTGAGGTTACCCCCCACAGCACACACCTTGCCAATGTCCAGGGGAGTGTGACTGCCCCCCAAAGTTTTAAAAATGAAATGCCAGGCACTTTTTGAAAGAAATTTCAGCTAATCAAAAATATTTTGGTTATCAAAATACAAAACCCCTCATCTTATAACCCGTCCTCAAAAATACCTATCACCCTAATGACTGCTCCCTAAACATAAGTAATGTTACCTTTTTTCTGCAGGCACTTATTCACCTGAAAAGCACAATTTCCCTTACCACAAGTATTCACCATGCTACTCATTCGGATCAAGAACCAAGCAACACAAAGGTGACTCCACTCCAGCTCCCAATACGTACAGCCTTCCAACAATAATGGGGCCAAAAGCCGTTGGCAAAAAAGCAGCTCCATCTTACAGTATGATTGGGAGGAGCAAAACCGGTGGTTTTCATGAAGATTTGCAAAAGGTATCCAGCTATAATAATGGGATAAGATGAAAATTGACAGCTATTTAATCTCTCCATCTGAGTCTCAGTGGCTCAATGGTTAGAGCATCTCACTAGCAATCAAAAAGTTACAAGTTCAATCTATATTCTGGACTGAGAAACATTTTCTGAGGAATTGAGCTTGACAATCATCCATGTATTGTCTGTCTACTCCAAGCTCCCGCATTCACTACAACCAGGGCTGCCGAGAACCAAGATTAAGGCCAAGGTGGGGTTATGGTCTTTCACGGGCCCTTAAATGCTCTGGAAGCTTCATTCTATGTGTAGGATTGGGTGCCACCTACCTATACTATCAAGTTTTGTGATTGGTTGACTAAAACAATAAAACAATAGAATCAACCACAAAGAAACCAATGTCCTAACCCTAGCCACTTTTGCATGATGGTTATCGTTTCAGGCCCGTTATTTGGCCTGGACCTTGGACAGTTACCTTGATTAACACCCCCCCCCCCCCCTCTCAGCAGGGCTGACTACAGCAACATATCTACATGAATGTATCTACATTTGAGCATTGAGACTATTGTATAATGCTCCTAAAACATCTTTATTATTATTATTATTATTATTATTATTATTGGACTGCCTTACGATTTTCGTAAGAGATAAACAGAGTTTTTTTCTCTTTTTTCTCTTCTTATATAACCTAGTTTTCCTATTTGTAAATAGCTTAACTGATTGAATTGAATAAAAGTTTTCATTATTATTATTATTACGGTAACACAAACTTCTAATTGTCAAGTTTTCTAAATCCTCTCTCTTTGACAAGCATTTGTAAATAATTACTTGGTTTTAACGAGAATAAAAGCAAGTTAACTTTGCTATCAAGAGAAGCAATCCTAATTATCTTACATGGTTACATTTCACATATTTTATCCAGACACCAGGTCCTGGCACATATCGTGTGAGTGATCCCAATCACGTGAAACATAAGCTTCCTGCCTACTCGATGACTGGAAAGAATGTGCTTCCAGGAGACAACACACAGAAACCTGGCCCAGGAGCTCATTCCCCAGAAAAGGTAATTACAAGTGAATGTGAATTGTGTATACTGACTCAAAGGCATACCGAGATTAGCCTGGGTGCAGTCTCTACATGGGAAACAGACTGTACGCAGGCTATACTGAGATGGGATTGGGTGTGTGAACGCAACCCTTGTTGAAATATTATTAAAAAATAGTAAATCTTAACACTTCAATATCCACCATATCAAGCAGTAAAAATTGTATTAGCTTATACTTGTTACCAGTAACCATATCCAGGGGGGGGGGGGAATGTTGGGGGTCCAGGGGTATGCTCTGCTAGAAAATTTTCAAATCTTTAACTTTCTAGAATGCTAGTGTCGCAGTCAACAAAAATGGTGATGTTTAACACAGAAAAAAAAATTTCAATTTTCTTTAGGATCACTCATCTGAGAAATGATAGAATTAATAATAGTTCATTAGCTTGCCTATCAAATTCCCATCGTCTGAAGGGCTTTGACCTTTGCCATTTGTGCAACGAATGTCTTTCACATGAACAGCGCATGCTTGGTCTACTGCGTATACACATGACACATCAATGGCGAACTTTGCCTCTTCAACTAGACATGATAGTACTGCACATACATTGTAGATAGGAACCTATTACTCACCAATAGTTTTTTCAAAAAAATAAAAGTTTCTTTTTGGCCAACATTAATAATAGACCCCCTACATGTTTCTCAACGAATTTTGCATTATCTCAAACAGTCCTGGCGAAAAGTGGGGGGTAGCCACCCCACCCCCTTGCCAATAGGAGAATTTGTATCACGTTTATACTAGTGGGCTTTAAAAGAGTTCATCTTTGAAATTTAAATAATTGACTAAGTTTTTTCTTGGTTTTATAGGTTTATGTTAACAAGAGAGTTGCTCCAAAGTTCTCATTTGGTGTGCGTTGGTCCGAATACATCGCACCTCTTATAGCAGAACCAGTGGATTAAAAGATTAAATACAATAGTCGTCTTCCTTGCTTATCATTGTCATCATTGCTATATTTTTGTATAATTACAACTATCTTACATTTTACTTTGTTATGAAATAATGACTAAAAATTTGAACGTGAACAATGCAATTCAGTTTCATTCAAAAAACAAAGTCTAGAACGTGGTCAGTCGAATGACAGGCGAGGCTAAAACGCAGGTAGCAGGTGGGTAGCGGTTTCTAACCCTAACCCTTAGAAAACTCGTAAGGCGGGGGTTAGGGTTGGGATCTTAGTTGTTTTGGGATTGGTTCCAGTCATCTCTTCACATTTCCGACCTTTTGGGTATACTAAAGAGACACGACCCACCCTACCCGCGCTTTACCCCCGCCGGTCGAATGACTCATGCGTACAACTACTTTAATAATATAGGACATGCTATAATATTATACAGTATGACGAAAATCTACGTCAAGGTTGAAACGTGACTGCGTTAAATCATAAACGCTTGCCAGGTCGACTACAACTATAAAGGTATAAGCGCATGCATAGCGCGCACCACATACTCCCGACGCCCGGGTACAGCATAGCAGGACACTTGTTCAGAGTAAAGTGAACTCAGCGTGCGTGAAGAAGCAATGTCTTGTTTAGAGAAGGATGACATTGTTGAAATTACATCTGGTCCTAATGTAGCGCAGATTACATCAAGGCATTCAAGGTCAAACAATGACCTTGGGTTAAACGCAGAGTATAAGTGTCACTTTTCCCGATTTCTTTGAATGATAATGATTCATTATGATACCAAATCAGTGTGATTTGGTTATTAGTAATGAGCACTTTCTCTGCTATGATTTAAGTTGGTTTATAGATCAAATAACCAAATCAACATGATTTGCTTATTATATCAAATAACCAAAATAATTTCTTGACACTTGGCAGGCAAAGTGTACCCGGTGTCCGGTACCCACTATTAGACCAACATAATTACCCACGCAACACAACCTAATTATTACGACCGAGCTGAGTTGTGTCACAAAATTCTTTCGAAACTCAGATAGAGCAACATTGTTATTGCTAATTTATGTGAGTTTTTTGGGTATTTACTTTTTAACAGTAGTTTCTCATCGGATGTGAAAGAATTGGAAAGTTAGTCTTGAAGATAGGCGACTAGGGTACTGCTCTGGTGTCATAAAATAATATTACTGTAGTCTGTGGTCTTCTGAGGTATATTCCAACGCAACCTGAAAGGGACGCAATGTCTAACCATATTTAAATAACAAATTTTGTACAAGCTTTTCCCAATGCGGAAACATTCCCCATAACCGTGTCGAGTTTCATGAAAACTTTGTGACACACATGCGGCAAAAAGCAAGGAGGCGCATATTAATAAGGTTAAGTCAGAGTAGTGTCAAACTATGTCTGATTTATCACCTGGTTGCGTTGGGAAATTATTTGGTGAAACGAAGAGTTTTACTTTAAAAAAGTAGCAGTACACGTGTTTGCGGTTTTAGTTTTTTTGGTGTCAACTGTCAAGGTCAACTGACAACGCAGAGTGCGTCTGGGCGTGGCCAATCGGCTGTGACGCAATACACACAATTACAACTCATCACTCATGGTCGGAGAGATTCGAACTAATTCTTGTTCAGTTCCACACCAAATACATTACTTTTTGATACGAGATTACAAGGGAAGGATATTCAGAATATGAAGTAGCTAGTAGCGACGTCTTATCAGAATTTTTGTGCTGGGAATTGGTGTAAATCCGGAATTAAATAGCTGTGAGCCTAATGGCGATTATGGCGTCGACGATATATTAAAAGTTACGAAACAGATCAGAGAGAACCCAACCAAAGGCTTATTACCTAACGTGGATCGCAGTATTTATATACCATCTTATCCCACCATCGCCATGTGTAACTGACAACTGGCTTCGAGCGCCCAGCGTCTTCAACGGGCAACAGCATTCTATGTTACATTTTATTTATATATCGGAGCCGGAGGTTATCTCGAAGGGAAGTGTATCCGGTGGTACTTTGTAACCCGGCGCCTTCAGGAAGAGAGTAAAAGTGCCGACAAGTGAATTGTTGTTTTTTCATTTGACTCGCTTCGACATGGCCAACGGCGATAATGAGTGCTCGGAAAATCTTCTAAATGGAAAACCTAAACCACCCAAGGACAGGTAAGGTGACCAAACGCTTGGTCAAATTAATGCATTTTCGATTTTTCAAAACTGCGAAAACGCTGAGAACGTAGCCTTGACCTTATAATAATCTGATACCGGACTTTTGGCAACTTGACAACTGACTGCATTCATTGAAAATATTCAAAAAAATGTATGTCATGTCACCTACTTTTTCACCATAGAGATACGATTTTTAGTTTATTCAGTTGCTTTGTCGTAAAGGGTAAAGACTGGTTCGACTTCGGACTACCTTTCGCGAGGCGAGCAGATATAAATGCTATTACTGACCCAATTTTTTTAAAGCAAACTCGTGCCTAGATCGTAAATCGATCTAAGCCTAGGCGCCTTAACTGACAAACAAATATATTGTGTTTTAGTTTAGTGTTAGATAGATATTGTGTTTATTGATCTGTAGTAAAAATAAAGGGGTTCTTATTATCCAGGAAATGTGCTGAAAAAATGAGAAATTTATAGCCACCTTAACCGAACTAGGGTAACTTTTAATTATTAATTGATTGACCTGTCATTGAAACTAGACATTGAGTAGTATATTATGCAACCGTTTCCTGTCATGGGATATCGCATTTGGTCTTTTTGTTTATCGTACGCTACTTTAAAAATAAAACATAGATAAAAGAATGGAAAACCTTATACCGGTACCACACTGAAGAAAGTGATCAAGAAAGACATGGACTGGGAAAAGTTGGCAAAAAGACTACATATGTCACCTAATGGGGTCAGATGATTTTGATCGATTAATTTTAATGAGATTGCTTTCGTTATTATCGAACGATTACTTTACGGCGTTTAGCGAAAATCACAGGACCATAATATAATAATCAAGTGTGACGTATAGTGTTCTTCCTTAGCATTATCAACTTGATGTGTCACATTATATCCATATTGATTGACAAGGAAGGAAATTTAGTATAGAAACTTTCACAAATTAATGATATTACATGTACTGTATGTGCTACTCAACAAACCAAACCAGGCAAGTAGTGAGAACTATACTTGACCCGGCTTTTCCAAATTAGATTTAATTGTTATGAAAAAAATACCGGCCTCTGCTTGACACCAGCTTTTCTCAATTAGTTTTAAGTGACGAAATGTTTTCCTTAGTCTGGCGGTGTGTTCAACCAATCAGCGTGTTTTACTAACCTGGTGCTGATATAAGAGGATCGGCCATTCCTGTTGCTTGATTGGGAACCACAACTGTAATTCTGTCTCCCAAATGCTTCCTAGTGTTCATGTCCATATGTTGAGATGAATGCATAAATTGAAATGAAAGTGTAATGGTGCAAGCTAGATTATCAAGGATTTATGAAAATCGCCGTTGCTCAGTGCTCGAAAAAAAGATCAGTTGCCAAAATGAAACTATATATACCACTTCCAGCTGGGCGTTGAACCTGTGACCTCTTGATCTCTAGGCCAGCGCTTGAATTGACTGAGCTACGGAAACAGTTGCCGAGAGATTGGCCATATGAATGTGATAGTAATGCTGGCAGATGTATTTGGGTATATTTAAATTAGCCTTTGCACTTGATATTTGAGATAGCAGTGAGGTAAAAGGAAAGGTTTGTGAGTGTTGAAAGTATTGTTTTTGAGACCCAACAAGAAACAATTATAATAATGCAACTATAGGGCTTCCTGTCTGGGAATTGAACCCACAATCTCTGAACTATCAAAAACAATGCCACGAGTTTGGCATAATACAGTATGTGATGTAAAAATACCATAAAAATTGGTATGTACTGCATAATATGGTGTGTACTGCATAATATGTTATGTGCTGCTACTAACATAATGGGTGAAGCATCGTATAAACCCCAAAATGACGTCCCAAAATGACGTCACATAGACTATCGGTAGTAAAGCTGTTATTTCTAAATTAAAGCATTATCGTAAGAGTTCGGGTTAGTATTAGGTGTAGGGTTAGGTTTGGAGGACTATGTTTTAAATTCTGGATACGGTACTTATATGAAACGTCAGCCAACATAAGCTGCATCTTTGTGTAATTGCAAGACAATGAACTGACGGACAATGTTGTAGCTGCACATGGTCATAGTCACACCAAGGATGTTTTCTCAGGATTAGGAAGCTTTACACAAACAAAAAGCCTAGCCATAGGCTTTAAAATAAAGAAATACTAACACTACTAAACCCAACATTTCAATAAAGCATTATAATATTCTCTGTCAAAGAAGTCTTTGTCTACATACAATGGACATAGACTGGCTACATCATCATTATTCAAATCATATGGTTAGCCTTAGATCATTAGTCAAGCATGAGAGGCTTATTGATGAGCAAAGCAAAATTAATTGTTGAATTATACATTTTGGGTACTGGTAGTTGTTTTGATAGCTCAAAATACTTGTGAAATTTGTAGTGGAATCTGTGTTTGATTTTCTCAAAGTGAAACAAAGGAAAGAGTAAAGATACTCATTGAAGGATAGCAATAGCAGTTAGTCAATTCAAGGGAAATATTTCCCTTGACTTGACTAATAGCCAAACTATTCTCAGAAAAATACTCATTTCTCTCTTAGAATTGGAAAATAAAGTTTATTATAGACACAGATCATACTTATTTTGTTGCTCAGCATAATGGTTATTGTTTCGGTTATTGTTTTGAGCCCATCACTGCCAGCCTTTACCCTTTACCATGACAAAGTCGACGGACTGGTTATGAGCCACACAAAGTTAAAAAACTAAGTCCTTTTTCAATGGCATTCACAGCATGATGTTTACAATGCAGTCTTAAACTCAAGGATACGTTTTCAAGCAATAAATTTAAAAAAAACAACCCTGAGGTACTTGTATACTTGCCAAAACAAACAGGCCAGTTTTAACTATTGTGGTTACGAACAATGGAACAAAGATTAAAGAAACTTTATTGAATTCAAAGCTGGAAGACAAGTAAGTATGTGTGTATATCACAAGTGAGGGGAAATTTAGTGCAATTTTGGTCGGCTTATTCTTGAAAATACCTGGCATTGTTGTATGTTTTAATTATCCAATTAAAATGAATTGTTATTCTTTCTTTTAGATTTAATCTTGTTTACGGTATAATGCTTCTGCAAGGAATTGGGACATTGCTACCATGGAATTTCTTTATCACTGCACACGAGGTAGAACATGTTAACAAATAATTTCCCAATGCAACCAGATGATAAATCAGACATAGTTTGAATCTTAGGTAGTTTCAACGTAAACGTCGCTCAAAAACCTTGATGTTGGGTCATATCTTTAAAAATTTAGGGATACTGTTTTGTATTTTCAATTTCCTTTTCTTGAAGTGTTTTGAAAATTTATCACTACCCCAACCGGGAATTGATTCCCGGTTGAGGCAATCAGATAAATTCTAAAAAACACTTTATTGATAAATCCTTTAACCATTAAATATTTCTTTTTCTAGTATTTTTCAGAAAAATTAAAGGATACGAAATATCAACATGATTTTGAAAACTACTTTGCTCTGGCAGCCTTTGGACCAAATCTTGTCGCATTTTTTTTAAATACACTTTTCAAGCACAAGTATGTCTCTTTTTGTGATAGTGCATGTCTTAACCCACTGAACTGAATATTATTATAAATATGGAGCAAACACATACCTGTAAAGGCATTATTTCCATTCAGTGCCTCGATTTTAGTGATTGCTTTTTTAAAACGACACGTAGGGTCATCAAGAGCCTGGGTTGAACGAAGATTGTTTTAATACCATCGTGAATGCCAACCTTTGCAAATTAGTAATGATGTATAATGATGTATATCATCAGTCGACCTAAATATTCTACATTAGGCCAGGTCCAATTTAATGTTTCCCGGATTTTCCCAATGTAGCAGTGATCCGGCAGGTCGGTAAATAAAAATAAATCAAATTTTAAACATCCGAGTGAACAGTAAATCCGCAACCACAGCAATATAGATCGCCCTAGTCTGTTTACACAAGCAGGACACCTAGAAGTTCTAAACATAAGCACGCACAAACACGCAAATATATTAATATTAAAATTAATGAATAGATTGAACATGAAAGGTTTGAGATAAAAATGCAGCATGCGAGAGCGTATCATTAAGATATTTCATGCAAAAGGTAAAACAATTAAAGATTTCAATATTTGTCAAGGAAATTTGTGGCAATGATTTTTATTTACGACAATTCACAAAAGTGATCCGGCCGGATCTGAGAAACATACAATTAAATTGGTCTGGCCTTATGTCTTTATGAAAATAATTATAAGGACAAAAACCGATTTCTCCATAGTACCATTCAGTCGCTGGTTAGTGGTTATCAGTTAATCACTGGGGCCTCATACCTTTTGACATAAAATGATTGCATTACTGGTTTCTGGTTGTCAAATGATAAAAATCAGCAGTTGTGACCTCTGATCTCCTGTTATATGATGTGGCATTCTTCAACTGATTTCTTTTATTTATGAATTATGTGAAGTTTATTCCTCATTGTGCTTTTCATTAGGGTGCCGCTGAAGACACGTATGCTTCTTCCTCTTCTCACTATGACATTATTGTTTGTCGTCACAGCATCACTTGTGTGGGTCAAAACTGACATGTGTAAGTAATCATTGTTTCTCAGGTTGTCTGATCGCACGGGCAAAAAACTAATAGCTGCCAGAATAAATGTGTTATTTTCTGCTGGCTGAGGTACGAAATAGGTAGAAAATGTTTTCTCACGCTAGGCTGGGAGCCCGACTGTGAATCGGGTGTGTCGGGTGGTGCAGGTTAAGCCAGCATATGTTGTTGTTGCTTCGCAAGCTTGACTTGAATTGCCCACCCACCCACCCATTAATTTAGGACATTTACATGTTAGTTGTAGTGGACTTTTATATTATGGATTTTCAGTGTTTTAGTTGTGTAAATTACGTTAGGTTGCAGAGCTATGTATGATTACTCGTGTTTATATTTTAATAAATGTCTAGCTTGTGGCGGACGGCTACAGCAGCTCCCAGCAGTGTGTGAGAAAATATACTTTTTTACGATAATCATATTGTAATCTTTTTACCATAATATGGAGTTGCACACATTAATAAAATAATATTTTGAAAATACAATGGCTACTTGGAATATGGTAAACATGATCAATTTCAATGCTTCTACTCACTTGCAGTTCCTGATGATGACTGCAAAATAGTCAAAATTAAAAGTGTTTACCATTGTGTATTACTCATTGTATCTATTGTTTTGTATTTTATAAATTACTTGGGAACTGTGAATAATACAATATCAGTATCTTCGTACATACTGTACTGCATAATGTATTTTACTTTTTATTGGAGGTAAACATGTGAAATTGACTTGGTGTATTTTTTATTAAACAGGGAAAGGCACTTTTTTCGCTGTAACCCTCGTCACTATTGCTCTTATTAATGGTAAGATTGGTTTAAAGTTTCCAGGTCACTTGCTATCAGGGATGATATTTACAGTACATCGATGATTTTTCATTGATCTACACTACTGTAATAAGAATTGAAGTACTTTCTAGGTTTCTTCTCTACACACTACTGTAATAAGAACTGAAGTACTTTCTATGTTTCAGTGTTTCTTCATTATTATTGCACTTAAACATGTGTTCAATTGTGAGATCATCTCATCATTTATTTCTAGTATTTTGTGCCGTACTGCAAGGTGGCTTGTTTGGCTTATCTGGCATGATGCCTTCAAGGTACACTCAAGCAGTAATGACAGGTCAAGGTGTTGGTGGTATTTTTGCATGTGTAGCAGATATATTGTCAAAAATAGGTAGGTGATCCCTGATAATACTATCTAGTATCATCGTATCTATATCAAGTTTTCCAGTTGAATTTATATGTTTAAAGGATGCATGAATCATTCAGTTAACCCAACTTAGTGGTGATTTTTAACCATCAACCCTTGAGTATGATTTATTTAGAGTCAATCACGCAGGACAAGGTTACCCTATCTATCCAAGCCAGAGGCTCATGTTTTAAGCGTTCGACTATTCAGTTTATCATTCTTTGGTGAATGAAAAACCCAACTGATAGGGATTCCAAGGGCCTACGATTTAAGGTTGTTTTCAAGAAGACCCAAAAGTCTTACCATTTGCTGGTGTTGTTGCAAAGGCAGCACTTTCTCCTCAATTATTTTTAAGACCATGAGTGGTGGTCTGACCCAGGATTTGAACCCGGGTCTCCCAGCTCATAGACATGTGTGGCAGGTGACCGCTGGTTAAAATAATATAAATAATTTATTTAACATATTGACATTGTTTTGTTATTGTTTATTAGGTACCCCAGATGCAATAGACAGTGCATTTTATTATTTTGTAACAGCCATTGTTGTATTAATAATATGCTTTATTGGATATCTTGGATTATATAAAATAGTAAGTTTATAGTTATTAGAAACGTTTCATCTGATCTGGATTTCAGAATTAGATTATTTGGTCATTCTAGCAAATATCCACACATTCACGGAGGAAATGGCAAATATATCCCCTCCCCCCTTCGTATATCCTAGAACAATTATAGTTAATCTGTAGTTAATTATACCCCCTCCCCCTCAGGACAGCACACATTTCCTCTGTGGGTGGGGTGTAGATCTCTTCTGGAATGACCCATTACACCTACAACTTTTTTTACATGATAATATTTCTTAATACCTAATATTATTGTAAATTTATTGAGAAAAACTGTCTCATTCTTCCTTCAGAAATTTTCAAAGCATTACCTCTTGGGTCACAGAGAACAAGTAGATATATCTGGTATGTCAGTATATGGATATTGCATCAACACATTTCATACCCTGTATTCACCATTACACCTGTAATCTTTAGCATCATGCTTTGCCCATCAGGTATATAGATGACATCAAGTCTAAAAATGTCTGATGTTATAATCTAGGTCCTACAACCATTCAACCTGATGCTGAATATGACTACTCAGATAAACCAAGTATGTGCTGGTTTACTCATCCCTGTACAGAATTGTAGATTTTGAGTTTTTCATTGTCTTACTTATACAGTAATATGCTTGTAAATAATGTGTCTTTTATCTGATTAGATTTGACTAGTTCTTATCAAAATGAGGAAACAGAACTTAGTGTACAAATGAAAAAGGCAACACCTCCATTTTGGTTAATTTTGAAAGAGGTGGGTGTCAAGGAATTAATGATTCATTGTGCTACAGTGGGAAAGTCATTATTGTAGAAAACCACAAAACATTATGGCAAGTCAAAGGATTTGCCCTGTACCCCTGGAGTTCGAAGATTGAGTTGTGTTCTCTTTGTGTTTTAGATTTGGCGTGTTGCATTGTCTGTGTTTTTAGTGTTTATGGTAACATTGGCAGCATTCCCTGCTGTTCTTTCCGGTATTAAGTCAAAAGATAAGGACGATGGCTCTCAGTGGACAGGTATGCTTAGTTACAGGCCAATCTCAGTTTTGCCAACAATAAGCAAAATCATGGAACGAATTCTTTATAATCAATTATACAACTATTTGACCAAATTTGGACTACTGAGCAATTCCCAATTTGGTTTTCGGAAATCTCACTCCACAGCCACAGCATTACTAGACTGTACTAATGAGTGGTACGTTAACTTAGATAGAAAGCTATTTAACTTGGTAGTTTTTATTGACTTAAAAAAAGCTTTTGATACTGTTAATCACCAAATTCTCCTTAAAAAGTTGGAGTTCTATGGAATAAGAGGACAAGCACTTTCTTTTTTAAAATCCTATCTCACAAATCGTAGCCAGAAGTGCAAAATAAATGGATTTGTCTCATCTGAACACACAATCACATGTGGTGTACCACAAGGTTCTATTTTAGGACCATTATTGTTTCTATTGTACATCAATGATTTGCCAGAGTGCCTTGATAATATGAGACCCAGACTATTTGCTGATGACACAAATCTTACAGCTTCTGGAGACTCAATAAATGATATTGAAGTTACAGTAAATTCTGATTTAGAAAATCTTAAGAATTGGTTGATGGCCAATAAACTTAGCTTGAATGTCGCTAAAACTGAATTTATGTTGATTCGCCCAAAACGAATGAAAACAGATTCTCACCCGAATATTTTTATCGAAAATAAACAAATTAAACAGGTTTATGAATGCAAAACTCTTGGAATAGTAGTTGACCAGCATTTATCCTGGAATGTTAATACTAAAAATATTTGCAAAAAAATAACAAACGCAATTTCCGCTCTCCGTCGTGTCAAACCATTTGTTGAGAAAGATACACTTATTTCCATATATAATGCTATTGTTCGTCCAAAATCGAGCTGCTCGAGTTATCATGAATATGAGTAATGATGTAGATCATACTATTGCCTTACAAGCCTTAGGCTGGGAACCACTTAAATTGATGAGAAAAAAGGCAAAAGCAAAATTAATGTACAAAATTTTGAATAAAATGGGTCCCGAGACGCTTACAAATCTTTTTACGTATAAAAGCGAAATTACAAATCACAAACTTCGGGGAATTTCCAGTCGCCTTTGTTTACCACAACCCCGAACAAATTATATGAAAAACAGTTTTATGTACGAAGGCGCACATCTGTGGAATTCTATTCCAAATGAAGTCAGGGAGTGCAAAACCCTCTCCTGTTTTCATAATAAAATTGCTACTCATATTTTCTGATTATACCTGAACGAACAAAATCCTAAAAGAAACCTGTAAATATATATATTTTTTATACTTATAAACTTTATAACTTAGACTTTGTAACTTAGTTGATATTATTATGTAACTTAGTAACTTAGATTATATTATATTTTGTAAATAGCCTAAAATACTATATCTTTGTACTTCCTTTTTACACGCCCCCTGTGGAAATCAGCTGCGGTTGACAGGGTTAGCGTGGGTAAATAAAGTTGTTCTATCTATTCTATCTATTCTTGTTAAATAATCATTTTAAACAAACCTGAAACACGTCAAAATTGTTTGTCAGTTTATAATTGGAGGAGACAACATTATTTTGTTTTGGCAAATTTCAGGCAAATACTTCACGCCTGTGGTGTGTTTCTTGATATTTAATGTTGGAGATTTTGGTGGAAGGTTACTGGCTGGAGTGATGCAAAAGGTTAGTTGAATAAACACTTCCTAGATTTGCATCAATGGGCAGGAAGAGCAGCTTGAAATTGAGGTTGGATGGTAGTAAATGTAAGGAAAGTGACTATGAGAAGAGATTGAATCGTGAATACAGTCGACTCACGATAACTCGACCTTCAAATGAAATAGAAAAGGTCAAGTTATTGGGAGTTGAGACCAAATGGTGTTTACTGTGTATTTCTATTCATACAGTGTCATTTTAATCAAATTTAATTACTGTATGGAATGGAACAATATTTCTAAATATTATAAATCAGAACGTAACGTGCAACAAAACAAAGCAGCAGGAGAAGACTATAACAAAACTACTTCTACCGAGTTCATGCGATTCACTTTTTCGAGAAATAGTCAGTTAATACACCCGGATGCTTCTCAGCTATTATGCAAAAAAAGACAGCATACATGGCTGCTTCAAAATAAATTCAATTTTTTGGGCTACAGTACTGTATCTTTTGACTTGTCATGTCTTGACAAACGTGGTTTGAGTTATCAAGGATAAAATTATATAGAATAACTTCAAGTTAGCGGGAGGTTTGCATTATCGAGTGTTAGAGTTAAAGAGGGTAAAATTACAGTAAATGTATGATGAAAATCCAGGGTAAATAATTTTGGTTTGAGTTAGTGCAAAGTTCGAGTTAGCGAGGGTTCGGGTTATAGGGAGTCGACTGTACTAAGAAGGGTTGTTGTAATACATAGTCACCTGGTGAAGGGAAGATGAGGGAAAGCAACCCGAAGAGATTGAAGGGATGAGATTGAAGGGAAGGGCTTGTTGTCACAGTCGTCACATGGTGAAGGAAAGTGACCATGAGAAAAGAATAAGAGATTGAAAGGAACTCTTTTTTTCCAGCCTGGCAAAGATGGTTACTGGCTTCTTGCTTTGTGTTCTCTTCGAGTTATTTTCCTGCCATTGTTTGCATTTTGCAACTACCAACCACGAAGAATGCAAAGTACGGTGTACTTTCACCAAGATTATTGGCCCATCATATTCAATGTATTTTTCAGCACTAGCAATGGCTACCTGGGCAGTCTTTGCATGATGTATGGACCATCGTAAGTATGGTATTTTAAATCTTTAATCTTTATCTCTTGTAGGAAAATACTAGGAATTCTTAGGCAGAAGGCTGCTTTTATACAAGAACTAATTCAAGGTCATGCATGATTTGTTTCAATGGATGTCTTTTTTTGTTACTAGAATGGTTAATAGTAAGTATGCTGAAACTGCTGGGACAATGATGGCTTTCTTCTTGGCTTTGGGCCTCGGTGTTGGTGGAGCAACAGCTTTTGCAATAACGAAGTCGGTGTGAGATTACAGTACAAGAGTAAATCTCAGTTTGTGCCGATATGATAAACTTTTGAACAAAATAATTTAAGAAAGGTTGTGTCATTTGTTAAGCATTTAGAGGGAAAATGGTTTTATCCATGGCAAAAAGAGTTATGAAACCCTAGAACATATTGAAGTGAACATTGATTATAAAAAAATTGAAAACATATTTTATGATTGTAGAAAAGATTGACAAAATATTTTTTATTACTTAACTAACTACAAATTCACATTTTCAGTATTGTATGTACACAAGCAATTATCTTCCATCGCTTGCTAATGTCACCATGAAAAATTAGAAAGATAAATCTACATGTAAATAAAATATCTAAAAAGGTTGGTGTACTGCCGAAATAGCATGCAGTAGTCTAACGTTTTGAGTGAAGACCCTTCGTCAGAGAGTGAATTAACGTAAAGTAAAATAATAACCGAGACTTTTATAGAATAAGTAATTGTGTAAGACAAAAATAAGCCAATCAGGTACGAGAAACAATGAGGGCCTTCGCTCGAAACGTACGGTTAGATTACTTACACGCTATTTCGGCAGTACACCAACCTTTTAGATTATTTGATTTGTATTTCTACATTGCCTATGCAGCACAACACGTTTTATAAAAATACATATAGTTTGTAAAAAAATACATGTAGTTTGTAAAAAAATACATGTAGTTTGTAAAAAAATACATGTAGTTTGTAAATGCCTTGTTTGATAAACATATACAAAAAACAATGCATCAAGTCATTGTTGCAGTGGACAAAATTACATTGTATGTGTCAAAATGTTTACTCATACCTTGACTTGGAGCTATTGTTTTGCGATATTGCTTGTGTACACCACAAGAGTACTGTACTAAGTTGAACTAGCAATCAATTATTCTTATTTAATTACATTTCATATTCTTGTTATTCACTTTGCAATTCAACAAAACACTCACTTTCATATTAGTTAGTCTATTCATTTTCATGTTTATAGAAAAAAAGAATTGTTAAGACTGATTGTTATGCTAATAGAGTTTTTGTACTTTGGGGTTCTGATGTTCAGTTTAAAAATAAAAATAATAATTGACAGTGTGAGTTGGTTGTGCATTTTAGTTGTTTTTTGTAGATTGTTTATTGCTGGTAATTTTCTTAATTAGGATACTTGGGAGTAGGGAAACCATCGCAATTCCAACAAGCTTTAATAGTACACTTGGTGTTAAAAGTTCATCTAATGTACTAAGCTGACTTAACAGACAACCAGTGTGAACACAAATATAGTTGTATGGCAAGAGACCTGTTAATATCGAAAGAAAAACTATCAGTTAAATTACCATGTAAAATAATGGTTTTATTAACACACACAACAGACGTGTGACTTTACAAATTGTTTAGCTCGAACGTGGCCGAGTCAAAGGTATGTCAAAGGCTGCCACCATATGACCCATGTCTGACCACAGAGCACAGCTAAGATCTAAGTGTTGATTTTACTGAGGGAGGAAAACCAGCTCTGTATCAACTTAAATATCAACTCTGCAACCCCTATATTATAATTGTACATTATGAAATTTTAAAATGTTTGCTAGTTCTTATGCAAGCTCTGATTGGCCCTGTATCCATGTTTAGAATAAGATATAAACATACAGGTATATATATAATACTCATTAATAATTCACAAAAGACAAAATAAATGGATGCCTCATTAGTAGTTTGTGTATGTGATACAAAATCATCCTGATTTACATAAACTTTTCGTTCGATTTTCTCAGCCAAAATCATTTAATATCTTTAGGATTTTCGATGAATATGAACGTTTACATGCATTTGTATCACATGCTATTTTTAATACAACATTCGCGTCTGTGTTGTATTGGATATATAATCTCTTGTCTTCGGCTTGAGCTTGTATATCTGATACAACACTTCGGCTCATGTTGTAACTAGTACTATAAACCTGTATATAAACCCCCTTTTTTAAATCTGTTTTTATTTTAGAAAACAGATATATAAATATCATTTATTTTATACTGTGAAATAAACACTCCCAGGATGCTGTGAGACTTTTGATAAGCTAAAAAAACACTTGCCTACAGCTCATATGTCTCGTGTCTCACAACATATCACGTGTTTATATCACAGTGTTATAAATATGGAGAATCATTTTATATTTATTTAGTATGAAATGAAAATTTTACTGGCAATCGGGCAACAATGTGTTGGATTCCACTTGCTTTAGGATTTTGTCAATAATTTAACAGGAATTACCATTTAAATATTAATACCAAATGCATAATATATTACTGGAAAAACTTACCAATAAGAACAGATGGAAAAAACAATTTCAGTGGAACATCCAGAACCGGTGAAGCCATGTTAAGAAACCAGTTAGGACTCATTGGAAAAAAACGTAGAAAAAGAAGGAAGCCAAAAAGATTATTGCCGTTTTCTTTTATCTGGTTGAATGAAAATAGATTAATAATTTACGGTACTCTGATAGAATAGAATATCTAAAAAAGAGAGTATGTTTGCAAAATTTGTTTCTAGAAATAACAATAATAAAAACACTTTTGTTTTTTAAGAACAATACTGACCTTATTTTGTAAGACTTGAAGTCTTTCAGGAAAATAATGGACTAACACTGGTCGCCCAAAAGTTTTCGATATTAAGAAGCAACAAGAAGCACCAATCGCTGTCAAGACACACACGCATGGTAGGCCCAACTTTAGTCCAAACAAGGCACCAGCAAGGAGATTCTGTCAATTGGAAAATGAATTTCCACTCACAATTCAAACAATTTAAAGTATAGATTACTGGTGCAATTACACAGTGAAAATGTCCACCAAGTTGACATGTTTTTACTTTGCAGTTCAGATTTAGCCCTTGCAGACAGAAATGGCTTTTATGTAATGGGCGATTCTCCCATCACACATGTGACATTGCTATTCCTTTTGGCTTCACACTATGTGTGAAGCCCAAAGGAATATAGCAATGTCATGTGTGTGATGGGAGAATTGCCCTAATAGAACTTTTCTTTTAGCCTGAATGAAACTCAGCCCAGCTGAAATGTCTCCACATATGCTAAAGCCCTTAACCCTAACTATGCTCCAGTGGTGACTACTATATGCAACAAGCCAAATCAGGTAAGGGATACAAGATATCCTACCATAAAAACAGATCCTGGAATTGCAAATGTCTGTTTGTATAAATAAGCACTGCAGAACCAAGTAAAAACATAAAAGGGATTCTGCTGCTGGTAGGTGGTTAACAATTTTGCCAGATTCTTCAGCTCATTGAGATCTTTGGGAAACTGGAAGTCACTGAAAAGAGAACATGAAATGAAGCTAGGGGCATCGTAATAGATGTGTTGTTTAATATTAATGTTCAAGGGTCCATCTATAAACCAGTTTCACCCTGCATCGCAGTAGATGTGCCGTGTATGGTAGCTAACTAACATTAACCTGAATGTCAAGCCTTGATCTTTATTCTAATGGGTGGGGTAGGCTACCAATGGTATGAGATGATGAGAGTCCACAACATAGCGGAAAACATGTACCACGATGAACGATGGTACTTAGCCTGCTTGGCAGGCACCTGCCACACAGGCTAGATGGCACTAGTTAAAACTAACTTTAAAAAAAAAGGAGAATACGGGCGCTCTTTTTTTTCAAGATGGCTTCCCCCGAATTGGCCATCACCAACCAAAACCTATTTTTAACATATATTAAATCTATTTAACGTTGTATTACAAGCACAAACAAGAATTGAATGGATTTCTCTACAACTGCTTCGATACAAGATTGCGCCAAAACAAATTGTGGCGTGTAAAACCAGGAATGAACTGAAAAGTCCCGAAAGAGACGGAAACGCATGAAAATGGCCGAAAGGTTGTGCGAAAGGCCACAAAAACAAGATAGATTTTCGATGCAAATAAAATTTAAAAAAAAAAATTGATGCGGCCGGAAAAAAGGATGATAATTTGTCAACAGACAGTAAAAACTTAATAATATCAATGGTTAACCAAGCAGAGGTAATGAGAATAAAGGAAATGATCACCAAAGATAAACTGACATGTTTTTAAAACAACTTCTCCCAACTAGTACTATAAGAAATGTTTGGAGATGACTAAGGAGAATTTGTATATTAATCCTGCTAGCTGCGTGGAAGACCTTGATGTTGCATTTTCGCAATATATTCTTACAATTTTGCTTATTCTATATCATGTAAATACTAAATATTGATTTCAATGTAGCTCTTAGGTATATTATTAAAGTATAATTCAACTACTGTATTATATCAACAATTATAAGAACATTGATATTTTTATAATCACCTTTCAGATGCATTTGCTTTGTTATCTGGATTACTTGTGCTATTTCCACGCTCTAACGCAGGTCTGTAGTTCGACAGAGCAGATAAATACAAAGTAGCCAGGATAAAAATGAAAATTATTCCCAACAATGAATAAATAGGACGTTCCACAGTAGCCATCTTGAGCTATGAGGCAAACGGGTGATTTCCAGCAGGTTGACTTCCAATTTTGCGGGTTACCGCGCATTCTTAAAAATAGGTACGCTTGGCGTACATGTTATCGTCACCACTTTGATCGGAAGGAGCCGTTTAGAACTTGATTGGCTCCGAATCTATACTAACTCATCATTTTATTCCATTTTGCCGTTGTCTGTTCAGTTTTAGTAGAAACTGACCATGGTGCATTGCAAATGCTGCGTTCTGATTGGCTACTTAACCGTTGTCTATTCGTGATAGACCTAGCCTGCGTGCAGACGCTTGTATTTCCGGTGATTAATGCTTATACGTATTAATGACCGGAAATACAAGCGTCTGCACGCAGGCTATGATAGACCACGATGGCAGAAAACTCTCGTTTTGAGGAGGTTTCAGATGAATTTTTTGGAGAATGCATGATTTGTAATAGTCCACTCCTTTGTTTTTACTAAAACAATTAGACAACTCGTCCTCATTGTCTATGAGCGAATGGTCAACTCGTTGACTATTCGCACATATCATAGACAATGAGGACCAGTTGTCTAATTGTTAAATAGACTCACACAGATGACGTCAGAATGTGGTAAGAACAAAAAAAGTGGCCCACGAGACGACAATAATTTGTGAGTCAAATTTGGTTTGTTGTCCGCATTTTGAGCTATTAATAGCAACCGCTTAAAGGACACTGCATGTCATGCGAGGGGTTGTTGCGTACACGTACTTCTAGCATCTCTTTCGTAGAACGAGAGCTGCTAATTAAAAAAAACAATTAACTGCAATTAAACGTCATGACGTCATAAACAACGGTAATTTACTAATTAGCGCGTGGTGAACGTTCCAGAACAATTATCTCGAACTGTGCGCATGCAAAGAAGAACTTCTCACTCTGAAACTATGGCAAACGATATCAAAAGCGCATACAAGAATTTTGCTGCCGACGCAGACTTTCCTGACTTGTCTCTGCACAACAATTACATGGCAAAAGTTCTTACGAAGGACATCTACACAAAACTACGAGACAAGATCACCAAGAATGGCTTTACACTGGATAATGCTATCCAGACAGGAGTGGACAACCCAGGTAAGCAACTCAAAGTGTGCATTTTTATCAATTAAATATTTATAATCCTCACTGTGATAGGCAGATGTGAATTTTACTAAAAAATACAGCGCAGAAAATTTGCTCAGATTTTTTTGGATTTTTGGAAAATTTTGGGAACACATCAAGACCAAAAAATATTTCTTAAGCCAACGTGAATTTTTGTTTGTTTGAACATTCTCAGTTGCCGCACCGAAACTGTAGGAACCACAGGAAATTAGAAGCATTGATATTTTAAGTAGTTTTAAGTCAACACTTTTCTTTTTTAAAATTAATAGTTTTTTGTTCATAGTGGTAAACTTATATAAGGCTTTATCTTATAATGAAACTGTAATTAGTTTTATAAGTAACATTAAGAATATATTGTTGTAAGAGCATTGAGACTATTGTATAATGCTCCTAATACGTCTTTTATTATTATTATTATTATTGTTCTCATGCGCTTGGCTTGGCTTATCTTATACTCATGCTTATGACGATCCTTATATCACAGCCTTGACTTCATTCCTTTGTTTTGTCCTTATGCTTAATTCTCTCACGTGTGAACCAAGCTTAAGCAGTGACAATTTACCACGGTTACAACTTGTGGTGTAAGTAAGATGTTCGGAGTATCAAGAGATAACAGTTTGCTGGCATTGAATTTTGCATTACACAGTGAACAGTATAATAAGTACGAGGGCTGCTAAATTGGATAAAGTTTCGATATTGGAAGGATTTTACATACGAACCATATGCAAATGCATTACGTTTACTGATTTTAAAATGCTTTTATAAAACATTTTATATAGGAAACTTAGGAACCAAATCACAAGCCAGTTACAGAGACTTAACCATTTGACTATTTCAAACATAACTTTAACGAGCACAAAGCAAATCCCATGTTATTCTGGAAAACTTTAGTGGAAAAGAAGATAAAATCTCTAGTATAGCGTTAGGTCAAATTTCTCTAGCTGCAGAAAAGTGTAACCAAAATGATGACTGATTTGACGTCAAAGTTATGCTAATGATAGCATATCGTGCAAACAAACCTTTCTAGAACATAAATGGAAGCTCAAATCATAAAACATTCAACGATTCACTTCCATGCAGAAACGATATCAGTAATATCAATAATATTTGCGTTACAGTTACTTTAATGGAGCAGCCTAGCTTCATTTCGACAAATTTTTCAACTAACATATTTTGGCGACCTGTTTAACAAATCCCTAACATCTATATATCAAATTAAACTGCAGAAAATGCTCTATAATAATATTGAGATAAAAATGCCAACTGTTTAATGTACAACGATTATGGCCCGAATCGTGCCAGGTTCCCGAGTGTGAAAGGACCCATTTTGTGGCAGAAATGCCAAGTTTAATCATTTATCAAGGGGTTCAAGTTACATGTACACTATCCTTTTAGCAGGGGAGATAGCTTGTTGCAATAAACCTAAAAGAATTATGGTAAGCTTATTTAAATCCATTAAATATCAATATGAATTACGAGCTCCAAAAGAAATGTCACAATACAATGTTGTAGGGGCTGTCAATGTTTCAGATCATAATAAATAAAGAAAATCCATTGGTTCATTGCATAGAGGGCTAATCACAGATTCTAAAAATATATAGGTTATGGGTACTTTTTTATAAAGCCTGGAAGTTAGAAGCGCAAACGACAGCCAAAACCATTGGAAAAAGGGGAATATATAACTAGTGGATTATATTCCTTAATGTTTAACAAACACTTAAACTTTTTTTTGAAAAATTCAAATCAGGGCTGTGTTTTTTTTCGAAATGAAGGTAAGCTGCCCCCTTAACCAATAATATAATATATTGTTTAGGTCACCCATTCATCATGACAGTTGGTTGTGTGGCAGGAGATGAAGAAACGTACGATGTGTTCTCCGACCTACTCGATCCTATCATTGAAGTACGCCATGGTGGGTTCAGCAAGACGGACAAACACAAAACAGATTTGGACTTTACGAAGGTCAAAGGAGGAGATCTCGACTCGAAGTATGTATCATCAACCCGTGTACGAACTGGGCGCAGTATTCGTGGTTATTCGTTACCTCCGCACTGTTCCAGAGCAGAACGACGAAAGGTAATGGGCCAATGGCCAGCGAGTGTCCCAGCAACAAACCGCTTCCCATGACCTACTTTAACCGTATGACAAAGGATCTCACACCAACCTTTTAGACTTTTCGATTTATATTTCTTCACAACATAACACAGTTTAACTACAGTTTAACTATCTCTGCGGGAGAGTTATACAGGTTTTTTTTACAATTCAGCTTAATGTGGTATGTCTACTTTATTTTAGACCGAGAAATGCGTTGTGGACGCCTTAGATCAACTTGATGGAAAGTTCAAAGGAAAATATTATCCTCTGAACAAGATGACTGATGCAGAACAAAACCAGTTGATTGATGATCACTTATTATTTGACAAACCAGTTTCGCCGTTACTGACATCTGCAGGAATGGCACGTGACTGGCCTGATGCAAGAGGTACACTTACTTACATCCATCCATTCCAAACATCACCCATACATCCATTCCAAACATCCATCCATTCCAAACATCCCCATCCATTCCAAACATCCCCTATCCATCCCAAACACCCCCATCAATCCATTCCATATATCCTCCATCCCAAACACCCACCCACCCATCGGTACACCCAGACACCCAACCAGCCACCCATCCGTCCAATCTATATTCCAAACACCATTACATTCATTCTAAACATCCATTCCAAACATCCCCCATCCATTCCATCCATCGCAACCACCCACCCATCGGTACACCCACCCACCCAGCCGGCCACCCACCCATCCATCCAATCTATCCACCATTCCAAATATCCTCCATTCCATCCAATCTACCCTTCCCACCCACCATCCATCCACCTATCCCACTCATCCATCCATCCACCCACCCACCCATCCATCCCTCCCTCCATCCATCTGCTAAATGGCCTATTCTCTCCTCTCCAGGAATATGGCACAACAAAGACAAAAATTTCCTGGTTTGGGTGAACGAAGAGGATCATGTCCGTGTCATTTCGATGGAAAAAGGAGGAAATATGAAGGAAGTGTTCGAAAGATTTTGTACTGGACTAAAAAAAGTCGAAGACCTCATGAAAAAGGCTGGTTCTGAATTCATGTGGAACGACCACCTGGGTTTCGTTCTCACGTGCCCTTCCAACCTGGGCACGGGCCTACGAGCTGGTGTCCACGTGAAAATTCCAAATTTATCCAAAGACGAAAAGCGGTTGGACGAAATACTGCAGAAACTGCGACTTCAGAAGCGTGGCACGGGGGGTGTCGACACCGCTAGTGTTGGTGGGGTTTACGATATTTCGAACGCTGACAGATTGGGATTCTCTGAGGTCGAGCTCGTGCAAGCAGTTATCGATGGCGTGAAACTTCTGATTGATATGGAGAAAAAGTTGGAGAAGAATGAGTCTATTGACGAACTTATCCCAAAATAAAAACGAAGAGAAAACTAACCATCGAAGAGGCGGTCATCTGTGAATAAATACAGCCACGGAGTTTGAACAGTAACGCATAAATAAACACTCGTCATGCACCTGTAAATATCAATTATGTCACGAAAAAAAACGCTATGAATTCCGACTAGAATTCATTCATCATTCGCCAATAAAATCATTAAAAAATTAACCAGTGGTGTTCATAGTTGAGGGAACTGTACCCAAAAACTAAATTACTTTTAAATAAAAGCCCTTTAAGTATGTTTAGAAATGTTAATAGTTTTACGGCATCTGCTCTTGTACTCGAGAAATAACGTTTTCATTCTCGTATTTTATGCTTCTGGACGCCGCCATTTTCGAGTTTACTCGACGGCTCAGACTCGAGGTCCAGCGGGCGTTTCTTTTCAATTTTGACGTCACTTGAGTGCAAGGAACAAAAGACAAGCACTCAATGACGTCAAAATTACATCAATCTTGTCAAAGTTACCGGATGTGATGTCACAAGAAGCATTCGAAACCAGTTTTCTTTTGTTACTTGCCACAAAAATGCCTCTTGTGACATCACAGCCAATAACTTTAACAGCAAAAAAGTCCATGAAGATGAAATTTTCGGCTGACAAGATATATTATGATTTTGCTCAGGAAGACCCAAATATTACGAATATGTAAAATCCCCAAACGTGAGATAGGAACTTTAACTCTATCCTCGTTTGACTTTTGTGTTTTTGACTAAATATATGGAAAAAGTGACTGCCCCAACCGGGAATCGAACCCTGGTCTGCGACTCAACGTTTCGGCGCTCTAACCTTTGAGCAAATGAGACACGGTCAGAACAGTCAGTGATTTCGCCATATACATATTAAATTCGTCGCTTTCACGCTATGGTTAGATGCGATGTCTGCCTGTTGGTGTCAAGTGAAAGCGGCGAATTTAATATGTATATGGAGAAATTACTGACTGTTCTGACCGTGTCTCAATAAACGTTGATTCGGAGACCAGGATTCGATTCCCGGTTGGGGCAGTCACTTTTTCCATATATGTATTTGACTATATTAAAGTGCCACTACGATGAAAATTCACCACCGTCTTTTAGATTTTCTTTAGCATAGAATAGTATTTCAGGGTCGAAAGTGATCATCGATGTAAAAAAAAACTAAAAAATGCCTTTTGAAGTAAGTATTTTGAGCTCTGAAATCACTATTATTTATGCCACCATTACTAAAAACGTGTTCCAAGTGAGCCCGCAATTTCAAAAGGTAATATTGTTTGTGACGTCAGATTCTCAATGCTACGCCTGAATTTCAGTCGAGGTTACTTGTTTTCTTCGAGAAGTAGATGAAATGTTCAGCCTTTCAGACGAAGAATTTGAAAAAAGACCTTGATTTACTTGAAGAATTAGCCATGTGGAGTGTTCGTGTTGAGAATCTGACGTCACTTCGTTACGCTGGTCAGGAACATGAACGATTAATGGCGGACATAACAACTCCAGATTCGGAGTCAGAAAAATAATACTTGCCATCGTCGAATCGCAAAACGGTTTAAACCGAGTAATATTTAGAAGCTCTGCTTTATAAATACGTAAAAATATCGATAGGTAAAAATTTGATCGTTAACATTAATTATAAATATATTTATATACACTATAATATACACTATAATTTAAAATGTAGCTTTCCCACCAAAATTACTTTCCTATAGTCAATGAGTGAGAAGTATCAAGTATATAATTAGCCTAATTACGGAGTACTCACCTAGATTTACCACATACACCATAACCTTACCGACCTACGTCGGTGAATTATCAAGTAAGCAATTTTGAAAAAGTTCGATGAAAGAGTGAACTTGCGATGGTTCCTCCATTTTTATGACAGATTTAAGAACATTGTTCGTCGTATTCAAAGTGACTTCGCACAAGATGTAACCGTTGGCCTATAAAAGCACAAAGAGAAACGAAAAAGATCCATTATATTTGCATTGCCAAAGTCATTAAAGGGAAACTGTACCTAAAATACTTTTAAATAAAAGGCCTTTAAGTATAATGTTTAGAAATGTTAATAGTTTTACGGTATCTGCTCTTGTACTCGAGAAATAACGTTTTCATCATCGTATTTTTTTATGTTTCTGGACGCAGCCATTTTAGAGTTTGCTCGGCGGCTCAGACTCGATGTCCAGCGGGGGTTTCTTTTCAATTTTGACGTCACTTGAGTGCAAGGAACAAAAAAGACAAGCTGTACATCGAGCCGTTGAGAAAACTCGAAAATGGCGGCGTCCAGAAGCATAAAATACGAGAATGAAAACGTTATTTCTCGAGTACAAGAGCAGATATCTATGAAACGAAAAATGACCCATTTTGACACTTCGTGATGCGTTGGATATTATGGTGCTATCGGTTTTTCAATCACGGTACGCGAAAGTGCTTTTATCTGCGTTCAAACATCGCTAGTTTGATAGAAAAAATGTCCGGAGTCTGGGACCAAAGCAGTAGTCTAGTGACGTCACACGTTAGAGTCGTCGATAATATCGATATGTTTTTTGTGGCGCTTGAATGCTTAGCTGTGGAAATATTACTGATGTTTGAGTTAGAGTCAACTTCCCCCTCTGAAAGCGAGATCAATAATGATTTTTTCATCTCTAGAATCTATGCCGACTCTAACGTGTGATGTCAAAGAGGTGATTTCACCGCGCGATGAGGTGGAACAAAATTGGTGTAATTTTTCCACTTTTACATAAAAAATAAATCACTTTCCTTTGTCGTGATTGAAAACCCGATACCACCATAAGATTCAGCGCATCAAGAAGTACCAAAATGGGTCTTTAAAACAGAGTAGAATCTTTCGTTTCACAGGTTCTTTAACATTACTAAACATAACACTTGAAAGGCTTCGATTTAAATTTATTTCAAAATCATGAAAATTTATTGACATGATTGATTAACCCATGAAATGAACTATAGCATTATTTACCTTCGCGTAAAAGAAATATCTTATTTGTTCTGCATCAGGAGGCGTCGAAGCCATAATGTATATTCTTCTGCTCGCTAGCAAACTTTGAAATTTACTCTGATCTGGTATCGCATCTAACTCGGCTTCATAAGATTCGCTAAACAAAACCAAAAACAGTGACCTTCAGACGCTAGGGAAAATGACGAAAAAGAGAAAGTCAAGATGCTAAAGAATACGACGTACGTTTCTGGAAGTTTTCCCCACAGAGTTTCAAAAGTCTGATGATGAAGATCAGGTTTCTCAACTAATTCCAAAGCGGCTACATATCCCTCGTCATCAACTGTATGTCCCTCGTCAACTGCATCAACTAAGTCCTCTTCTGATTTGGACTCATTCTAAGAAAATAAGTTTCCAAATTTCAGCGGAAACCATTGTAAAATATAATGTACCATGTACAAAACAAACGCTCTTATTATTTTATTTATATTTTTAAATAAAGATAACTGCTATTTCACTAACCAAGGATTCATTATCATCACCCGAATTATAATCACTTTCTGTTTCTTCGCTACCAATGTCGCGTGTCTTCGCTGAATCTTGAAAACAAAAATCACTTTTCATTGAAAGAACTCGTAAAATGATAGAGTAACATGCACCTTTTACAACTTTTTCGTATTTTACTTCGTTTTTGAAATATTTCAATTTGTTTGATATGTAAATGGTGGTCTCTGACGTCAGGTGCAGGGTAGAGAATTTTCACACATTAAAAATGTCTTATGTCTCAGTGATTGCTAAGTTTACAACGTTCATTATCATGGGGAGTTATTATACGCACATTTTCAAGTGAATTTGTGGAACAAACTTGATGATTGAACTAATATTTTAATGTGTGAAAATTCTCTACTCTGCACCTGACGTCAGAGACCATCTCATTTACATATGAAACAAACTGAAATATTTCAAAAACGAAGTAAAATACGGAAAAGTTGTAAAAGGTGTTACTCTGTCATTTTACGAGTTCTTTCATATTCAGACAAACTTAATTTTTGTTGCCAATGTCCTTTAAATAGCTACTCGAATAAGTGTTGCCAGTAGTGGGAAATTATAGGAATAGAACGTGGTAGTAATGACAGTGCAATAATTGTGCAATATCTCGAGGAACTGTTCTAGTGTACACTAACCGTTTTCCAAGGTTTTGGTTAGTTTGGCAACGTAATTCTCTGTTACAAAGGAGGAGGATGGCTGGCCATATATAACTGCCAACGTATTGAATTCTTGAAACAATGTTTCCTGCCACACACAAAAAATAAGTGAAATGATTCGTGGTTTAGTGGGTGGTTTATCATATTATGGATGTACGTGAGAAGTTAGACGGAGAAAGCGGGAGCCAGTTTCTCGGTGATAACCAGAGCAACTGTAGATGTTTTAATGTTATCTAAACCTCATTTGCCTGAGCTATATAGTCAGAAACAGCACAAGAAACGGCTATGCGAAAGAGAGTGGTATGGGATAGCTTTCCAGTTACCTTTGAATCAATCATTATTACATTTGTGTTGTCAATAAACTGAGCACTTCTTGGACAACATATAACTTCTTTTGCCTGCGATAATAAAGAGACAAAAATTCAAAATAGAAACAGAATGAGTAAATAGTAAAGCAGCTTCTAGAAAACACATCTTGTCCGAAGTAAAAAGCACTAATGTGTTATCAAAGTGTTGTGCTGCGTACTGGCAGTGTAGAAATGGAAATAGAAAGCTCTAAAAGATAGTACCAATGGAAATATCAGGCGGGAATCGAAGTATAAATTACATTTAAATAGAGGACGGTGCAGGAATGTTGACGTAGTCTTGAGGACCTGGCGTTTTCAAAGCAGCATTGCTTGACGGCCGATCCATTTTCAGCTCTAGCATTTTTGCGCTGAAAACCACCAAGCACCATGTAACGTAGATACCTGACGTAAGTCAAGTGTAAATGTTGTTACGTATAACCTAAGAATATAATGTTCAGCTCCACTTACTTTGGTAAGGTCACTTTCAAGCAGTCGATAATACAATAGCGCACGATCACGAACATCCATATCATACTCTTTTTCTACAAAGCGAGAAAAGATTACAGATTCATTAACCGATAACGTGGTCTGTATGGGAAAGTGTTGGACTGAGGTTTTCGTACAGACCGAGTGAGGAAGGAGCACGAAAAAGCGAAGGCACTAAAAAGCGAAGGCGCGAAAACGAGAATAATAAGGAATGTATTGTGTAGGTTTTGGTCCATTTTCCTCTCTGTTTTTAAGGCTGTTTTCGTCTTCAAATGCTGCCGCGTTTACCTTACCTCTTCGCTGGTATGTTTCGCTTCAATTTTATTCCAATTAGGCATTTATTTGCCGGGCTTTAGATGAAGAACTTTAGTTTTATTATATATTTATTAGGTGAACGGAATACCACAACAGGCTAGAAGCCCAATTGATAGGGTTCCGAGGGCCTACGATTTAAGATCGTTATCCGAGAAGACCCGAAAGTCTTGGTATTATTGCAAAGGCAGCAGTTTCTCCTCAATTATTTTTAAGACTCTGAGTGGAGGTCCGATCCAGGATTGAACTTTTGTCTCCCAGCTCATATATACATGTGTGGTAACCACTAGTAATATTGACTATAATGTTTACTATTTATATAGCGCAAATTAGCATGTGTATATGATCAAATGCGCTTTACAAATCGACAATTTATTCTATTACATTCAGTACCCAGTACCCCAATCAATTAACCTTAGCTATTTATTTTTACAGTTTTTTATCATCATTAGTTTTCCTAACTAATTTATCCTAACCCGCCCTGTCAACTTCCCTGTGGGAGGAAACCGGAGAACCCGGAGAAAACCCACGACTTTCGGCAGAGTGTTGACCAACTCTTTCAACGTGCGATCAAATGTTCGAGCACAGGATTCGAACTCTTGACCTCAGAGGTGGAAGGCAGTGGCACTGACCACTAGACCACCGAAGCCCCATTAGACCACAACAGCTGGTCAAAGTTGACATTAAAGCAATACATTACCTAAGATTACATCAAATATAACACTCCAACCCCTCTCTTGCATACCTATACAGTACTCTAACAAATGCCCTAGCATGCCTTGACATTCTGGAGGCCTTTTGAAGAACAGCTTCACGGTCGCGACAAGTAACTCGAGTTTCACCAGCGATGGCGTTTCGTCGCTAATTCCATCGATAAGAGATTCAAGAACATAAGGACTTTCAGGAATATCCTATATACGAAGAACAATGTCTAAATTAATAAGGATAACCTGTGGTGTACAAGATTAATTGTAAGATGTGTGATTAAGTTGATCGTCCAGGTTGTTGTAGTCTTGAGAAATACTATTGTTGGTGACTGACGTTTCGACGGCCTCAGACTACAACAACCTGGACGATCAACTTCACACATCTAATGATACTCCTATGTTCAAACCAGTTTAATTTATTAATTTTAAGAGTTATATACATTGCAGCTGTTGTGATTGTATAGAATAGAATAGAATAAAACTTTATTTCACGAGAGCAAAGACGTATTAACCATCTAACATACTGTACGGCCCTCAACATACTACAATATTTACAAATACAACAGACATAACTAATACACAATATAGACAGTGGGACTAATAATGTGAAGTAAACTAATTAATTTGAAATACATTTAGAGTAGAGTAGAGTAGAGTACATTTATCATTTACAATTCAATAAAAATTTACAGTTGAAGCAAAATACAATAGGTCTTCTAGATGGTCAATACAAGTTCGTTTTTGAAAAAGTAATAAAAAACTAAAAGCGTTTAGTGCAGTATAGTTATTCTTAAAGAAAAAGCACAGAAGTAGATGCAGGTGACATGGCGAGCTGTTTACAATTAGCGTCTAAGGCGTTGAAAAGAATCGAGGCGCTGTAGAGAAATGTGCATTTACCAAAATCAGTACGCGGGTAAGGCAGCTTAAGATCATATACGCAGGCTATAGTACGAGAGTGCTGTCGAGTGGCTGATAGGAAATTTAACCTAAGTTTAAAGGAAGGTGGAGCATTAGGGTGTAGATTGTGCAAGTTTAGAGTAGACAGACGATACATGGACGATTGTCAAGCTCAATCGAACCAGTACATCATTGTAACCTTCGCTCTCCACCCTCAGTAGCTCAATGGTTAGAGCGTCTCACTGGTAATCAGAAGGTTACAGGTTCGATCCTTATCCGGGACCCATGTATCGTCCAGTGATTTTAAGGTTAATATGTACCTCACCAAATTCTGCCAACATCCATATTGTGGATGCCTTTCCGTCAGGTAGAAGATCAGACTTTAGGTGTTTACTCAAGTGAGGAAGTAAGGGACTGCATTTGTTGTACTTTATTATAAGATCTAACAACAAACAAAGGAATTATGATGGAAGGAGGAGAAAGGAACTTGGAGGAGAAAGGAGGGAGGAGAAGAGGAAAGAGAAGAGGAAAGAAAGGCAGGATGAAAGAAAGGCAGGAGGAAACAAGGGGAGGAAGAAAGAAGGAATGAGAGGGGAAGGAAAGGGGAGAAAAGAAAGAAAATAAAAAGAACAGATAAGTATACAAAATCTAAACTCATACCTCTGAAAGCTGTCAAAGTGTGTGAAGTTATATGAATGATTTTCCAATTCAAAAATGAGAACAATTTTTCAATGCACATGTCTGCCACTTCTGGATGAAGAAGAGCAATCTTTCCAATATTAGAAATTGAATGAGAGGATGTTTCAATATGCTTGGCATGGTAACTATAGTGTGAGTAAGACAATAGAAAGTTCAGGTCTGCAGTTTGCTTGTTTCTCTTCACCAAAACTCCTTATCTCTATAAACCTATACCTTAGTTCATCTAGGATCTGTTTTCCATTTGATTCTGTTACTAATTTAGACAAAACTTCAATCTTCTTTATTTTCAAGTAGACAGGATCCTTGTATCTGTGTATGTATACATAAAAGGATAAGTAAGAAAGCTGCTAAATTCACAAAAGAACTGGATATATTTGTAATAGTGTATATATACATATTTAAATTTATTCTACTTTTTATTGTACACAGGAATCAGGACCTTCATTGATAGCAGTTTTTCAATGAATAATGATTTCACATTGAAGCAATACATGAACAAGTTTGAGACTTATATTAGATATAATTACTTGTATCACAAACCTGCAAAAGAACGATGAGTACTTGTCTTCGAACAGCGCTGGTGCTTTGTAAAGTAAAACTTCTATGTGGCAGAGGATAGTGTAGACAATCTCTGGAGGTTTAGTTGAAAGTGCAGTCAGCAGTGGAACTACACAGAGGCAAAGACAAAGTACTTACAGGTGTTGTATGTATTTCATTAATGATCAGACATTTCAGACAAATGTGTCCTTCTTCATCTGACCTGCATGCAGGCTTTTAGCCAGGCCGTCCAGCTGTCCTATGAATGGCCACTTTTGAATTATCAGATCTTTGGACGGCCACTTTTCGTATAGACTCAGCCATGGACAAGCTAAGCAAAATATTTTCCTCAAACAACAACTTACAGGTTTCCCCTTTCTAATGTTTCTTGATTTCTGTTAGCTGCTGTTTATTTTAGCTATTGTGTTGGTTTTATTATCAATTTTTGTCAAGAACATGCAGACATGACTACAATAGCGAAGTCGGCCATAGCAACTGGTCATGGTATGGAAATTTTGAAACGATTTACATATTCCGATGTTTAGAAAGATATTGTTTTCAAAACATGCAAACGTTTATAAATTAGCATAACATATGACCAGTTCCTACGGCCAGCTTCGCCACTGCATGACGACTGATTGCAAGATCAATTTAACATGTATATGATGTAACATGAAGTAGCAAAAACTGTTGTTTAATAGAACCACTATTCAATACGTTTGATAAGCTCACTTGCTCATGGCCAAATCCTTGCTAAAACGTCATCAATGAAAATACTTATGGTTTAAGTACTAAAGTAAAATTGGGGGGGGGGGTTGAAAAATGGAAATTTGTTTTCAACATATGAAGTTCAACCATTATTATACTGCAGATGAGACAATATATACCTTTTATTCTATTAAATATATCATTTCTCAACTCCAACATCCCTGATGTTATATGCAAGAACAACTGCACAGTCCCAAGAACCACACTAGCATTTGAATGTTTTAGACACACATCCAGAATGTTCTAAAATAATAACAAAGATCCCGAGATGTACTGTGAGTAGCTAGAAAATCTTAACAACTTACAGTCTTACCAGTAGTCAATATGGGATTCGGTAAAGTAACATAAACCATTTTTGATAATAATTTTAGCTAGACCACAAAAGATCTGAATTTTAATGGTACTTTTCATGTGACTTACTAGCATGTTATAAACATCGTCTTCTTTTGTAGGTGAATAGCGTGTTAGCACGCTTAACACTATCTGCTGACCCCATTCATCATATCTATGTAATCTAGAAAGGAGAGAGGTTGACAAAGAGTAGGCTTTCTAGCATTCGAGCTCTTTGAACTCCTCATTCAAGAGAGTTTATTCATTTCTATTAATTAAACAGTCTCTCAATGAGTACATTTCATCCATGCTGCTTTCGAGTTCTAAGCAAGTTGAAAATTGGTCGGGCAAATCCAAATTTTTTAAACAATCTTTGAGGTGTTTTAAAATTGGAGGAAGAACTCTTTATGAATTGTTTTTCAAATAAACCTGTAACTTAAAAGTTGGTGAAATTTATGTAAAATCTACCACCGCGATTTCAAGGCCTCAGTCATGCAGCTGATGTTTATCAATGAGTTTGGGAACAGGCAAAATTCAGTCTGTAACTATGATAAAAACATACTGCCAAATATTTTACGATATACACTGTAATATACCTTTTAAAGAAGTAATGTGCTACTCTGCTATCTACAGGTATCCCTTTTGTCTGAGAATACATTTCCTCTAATGCAATAAGACTATTCTTTCGAACCTGCAAATAATGATAAAGATCAAAGATCTACAGTAACTATACCAATTCATACTAAATCAAACACTACAACACATGTATCATAATAATTACTGTAACTGTACCTGGATATCTTTATCTCTTTCCAACCTCTCAAAAAGAATCTCGATTAAGTTAATACCTTTGAAGTTTGAGAGTTTAAAGTTAGTGTACATGCTACAATAATAATAATAATTTCTTTAGCCAACTAAAATATATATAGTTGATATTTAACACTTCAATTCTTAGAGTTATACATGCTGCTACAGGCAATGTGACTAATGTGTTTCAGGAGAGTATTCTCTGAAAAATGGATCTACCTTGGATACCAGGGTTTCTTGTGTAAATCCTTTACTGTATGTCACAAGGCTAGTGATCAGTATCTAACTTCTCCTAATGATATCAATGGTTAACCAAGTATAAGGTAATGAGAATAAAGGAAATGATCACCAAATATAAACTGACATGTTTTTAAAACAATTATATACTAGTCTAGTTCTCCTAACTAGTAAGAAATGCTTTGAGCCAATAAGGGAAATTTAGCTGCATATTGGTACAGAAACAAAACCTCACTTATGATTAGATCATTTTACTCTTTGCCAGCTGCATTGTGGTTGTGTTTGACACAGCATAAATTTCTATTGGCTTACAGAATAAAGTGTTTTCACCGTATGTCACTGGTGGTATCAAGTTGAAGCAAAGCCGGACCAGACTTTATTATATACATAACATAAACAACCCAAACTCATTACAATCGCTGCTAATTACCTAACCAATTTATCTGAACAGTTAACAATCCCATCCTACACATGCAATTAATGTCACTGTGAGTTCATAATACTATATACAGTATAATAAGTATATACATGTTGCAGTCTGACTACTGATTCATTGAGATCACATTGCATATGGGTGGGCAGGGGTGGGGAAATAAATGTCTGATCACAGTATGCAATAAGAAAAAAGTGATCATATAACACTTGGGTTCTCTCTAGAACCCAGTCCCCCAGTTCTGTGTGAGAACCTCATTTCTCGCCTCTTTCATACTTCAGCCAGCAAGAAATCTTATATCCAATCACATGCAAGTTCTATGAGATTCAGATTCTATACATAGTTAAGCATGGAAGTAAGATTCTCGACAAATTTGACCAGAGACTCTTCCTCTCCACCTGCCTTAAAAGTGCCACTACGATCAAATTTTTACCTATCGATATTTTTACGTATTTATAAAGCAGAGCTTCTAAATTTTACTTGGTAGAAACCGTTTTGCGATTCGACGATGGCAAGTATTATTTTTCTTACTCGGAATCTGGAGTTGTTATGTCCGCCATTAATCATTCATGTTCTTGACCAGCGTAACGAAGTGACGTCAGATTCTCAACGCGAAGACTCCACGTGTGGCTAATTCTTCAAGTAAATTCTTCAAGGTCGTTTTTTCAAATTCTTCGTCTGAAAGGCTGAACATTTCATCTAATTCTCGAAAAAACGAGAAAACAAATAACCTCGACCGAAATTCAGGCGTAGCATTGAGAATCTGACATCACAAACAATATTACCTTTTGAAATTGCGGGCTCACTTGGAACACGTTTTTAGTAATGGTGGCCTAAATAATAGTGATTTCAGAGCTCGAAATACTTACTTCAAAATACCATTTTTTAGTTTATTTTTACATCGATGATCACTTTCGACCCTGAAATACTATTCTATGCTAAAGAAAATCTAAAAAACAGGGGTGAATTTTCATCATAGTGGCACTTTAACACAAGAGCCCTTAGTATACTAGCGACCCTGCATGTACATGCTTGTGATTCACATAACATAATTTACAATTATCACCTTTCAGCTCTTCAGGAGCAAGCTTATACAGCTGTGGACATCCTAATACAGCAACTCTTCTAACATAAGGACTGCAATCACTAACTGCTTTTATCATGGCATCCTTAATATATTCAACAAGACTAACAAGTCTACAAAAAAGTATTTTTAAAAAGAATTACACAATATCACATAACAAACAACCAAATAGCACAATCATTACACAGCGCTGCAAATAACGGCCGGTCACCGCTCAATGACCGGTGATATTAGCACCTTGACCGCCGCTTTTTAGATTTCAATGACCATTTTGACCGGTCAAATATTTCTGGAGTGGCAGAAAATAGTAAGGCTGTACTGTGTTTGTATTTTGCTGCAATTGAGCATACATGATAAGATAATTTAGAGATTAATTTGAATATGTTAATGACAGTGTAATGAAATAGTTTAAATAAAACAATATGCTATTCTTCATACACACTTGTTTATGTTAGTCATATCAGAATTGAGGCGTACTTGTTGTAATGTGACCGGCAGAATTTGGCACTTGACCGCCGAATTTTAATTTCTCCTGCTCATCATGACCGAGAAGTTGCTAAGGTTTATTTGCAGCGCTGATTACACTAAACTGCAAAATAGCAAAGCTAATCGAGGCAGTATGTACAGTCTATTTGTACGCTGATACATAAGCAGTAAGAACCGACCTTAATGAGCCCATGCTCCTCAATGCCAGGCCTCTTATCATTGGATTTGTATCCATTGCATCTCTCATCAGTGTGTTGACTGTTAGAAGAGCAAGATCTGGATAGGAACTTGCACAATGACAGAGATACAAGTTACACAGTTTCTTTTGAACATAGTCCCTTGTGGCAGCGGCCTATTTTAATCAATAAAATAGACTGTGTAATAAAAGTGTTGCTTTAAGAGGGAAGAAATGAAGGAAGTCATGATGGAAAGGCAATAGAAAGAAGGAAATAGGGAAAGAGAGAGAAAAAAACAGAAAAGGAGAAAAAAACAGAAAAGGAGAAAAAAACAGAAAAGGAGAAAAAAACAGAAAAGGAGAAAAAAACAGAAAAGGAGAAAAAGAAATGGAAAATAAGAAAGTAGATAGGGAGGAAAGGATGATGAAACTTACCTTGACAATTGTAGCAAAAAGTGGAGTCATATCAATTCCTTTTGTCATGTACAGTATCACTTGCTTTATTAACTCTTTGTATTTTGAAGGATTGCGTTGGTTTTCGGAGTTGTTCAACTGAAGACTGCAAGAAAAGGCCAAATTGTCAAAAATATTAACAGGTTTTATTAACTGATTCACTGCCACTTTTACTGAATTAAGATGAAGTGAATAACCAATATCATCACTCACTTGAGTTCATCAACTTCATCTCTATACGAACAGAGTCCTAAAGAAGACATGGCTTGATCCTTATCCTATGCTTTGTTTAGGAAACAAATATAGAAATATTGGTTAGTTTGTCCGCCATGTTGCTGTGTACTCTGTAGCTGTTGCTTACATGAAGTTTTAATATTCGAGCGTTTACGATTTAAAAAATAAATTAGCATAAATTTGATTTTAAAATCAAAGAAATTAGCATAATTAATATAATTTCGCGCTACAATTTCGCGGCAGAAATGAACTCTGCGCTATCCAAGGAAATTCGAAGTTCGTTTGACATTTACTATTACTGTGGTTTTGACAAAACTGTCAAGTCTTCCTCTCCAACCACCTCCCCCTAAGGGAGGGATAGCTCTGGGGCGAGTGTTTCCACTGCATTTTGGAGGGCCCCTGCTTCACGACTTCACGTATTCCCAGTCCCGATGTTTTTCTTTTGTGTCTGCCAGGTCTGTTCAAACGATTCGGCAACATTCAACGAGTGGTTCAAGATCTAGCGGATACCACACATGTCTATGAGCTGGGAGCAGTGTTCGCCAGTAACGAAGTAAATTTACTTCGTTATTTTACTAAAGTAAAAAAAATCAGTATTTACTTGTAACGAAGTATATTTTTCAACAAATACTTTTTACTTGTAACGAAGTAAAATTTTTGTAAAATAATTACTTTTTTACTTCGTTACTTTTTGTTTTATCGGCAAAGTAAAAAAAGAAATTCGGAACGCGGAGTCGAGAAATACTCGATCCACTCTCCATCCGCTGGAGTGGAGAAATCGCGTGAAGTTGAGCAGCGCCCAGATTAAAGTTCAGTACCAGATTATCAATTGTCATTTGTCATGTTGGTTAGTGGTTCGATATATAGTTTGTTTCAGAAGTACTTTTCTGGAATATTTTTTGCCATACTTTTACTTTTACTTTAGTAAGATTTTCAGGCCATACTTTTACTTTTACTTAACTCTTTCATTACGGCTGAAAAACATCAAAAATTGAACGACCACGTTGTTCTATTGATATCTCTTGAAATAACCATAACTGTTGCGAAAGCTATACATTTTCTGGAAGCCCAATAAACCGGCTTTTACTTGTTCTTTTAAATTTCCCGAACAAAACACATTATGTTAATATAAATTAGCATTAATTATCATAAATCAGGTTGAAAAATTTACATTTTTCCAGAAAAGGCCATCTTGCACGCCCGCATAGCATCTTGAAAACTCAAAATGCCACCAATCGCAGAGTTGTTTATGAAATCAAATCAAACTTGGCGTGTGCGTGGATTTCATGTTCCTGGCGCTTGTCGAATTTCAATTTTTAATCTTGCGTTACCGTGTGCCGTGTTTTTCGATTGACGACTTTGCGGGTCATCAACGACCCATTTTAACTGCGCCCGTAGGGAAAGAGTTAAGTAAGATTTTCAGGCCATACTTTTACTTTTACTTCAGTATAAACTGAGGAGCTACTTTTTACTTTTACTTAAGTACAAAATATCAGTACTTTGCTGAACACTGGCTGGGAGACACAGGTTCAAATTCTCGGTTGGACCTCCACTCGGGGTCTTAAAAATAATTGAAGAGAAAGTGCTGCCTTTGCAATAATACCAGCAAATGGTAAGACTTTCGGGTCTTCTCAGATAACGATCTTAAATCGTAGGCCCTCGGAACCACTATCAATTGGATTTCTAACCTGTTGGGGTATTCCGTTCACCCGTTAATGCGTAATAAACCTTCTAGACTAAACATTACAAAATACAAAAAGTTCATTTGTTCATAATACATATTAATAAGCCTTGTTTCATAAAATTTTAAAAGCCTACACATTTTTTAAGTTCTTTAAAATTCCATCCTGATCAAGATGGAAATCGCTCGCTGAAAAATGTTTCGCCTGCGAGGGAATTATGCAACTCTAACAGAGCCACTTTTACATAATTAAAAGTATCACTATCTCTCGTTCATATATGTACAGTTATTCAAAAATAAAATAATTCGGATGGCATCGCATCGTTTACAGCGTTCTATCAATATTTTTAAAAATGTTTTAGCTCCTAAAATCTTTGCCTCACTTTATACAATAAAATGATTTCTCGTCACTACATATAGCAACATATATAAGTTATTTCCTAACTCCGTCTTTCTCAATCTTTGCCAGTTTTCTTTTTAGTTGGAAATTCTCCTCTCGTTCCTTAAAAGAAATCGTTACCACAATTACAATACATTACACAATTACACAACATAAGTTCAGAAATAGTTATTAAACTAGTCTTTACCACTGATCTCAAAAATAGGACTGGATTGAGCTTTCTATTGTATCTGATGAGCTGATTTGGAAGCTTGCATATTTCTTTAATGTAAATTGACGAGAGATCATTAAAAGTTTGCAAGCAAATCAAACTGTGACGCCCGCGAAATAGGTTTAGTGTCTGGCCAATATAGTTTCTTTGTTAACATTAAATGCATAGAATCTTGAACCTAATTTGACGTCTCATATTAGGCTTCTCTCACTGGATAATTAGAGCCAACGGCGGCCATTACTAAGGGACCAAAGTCGCAGTAAATCTGTAGGTAGGCCATGAATCGTTTTACCCAGTAATTTGAAAAATGTCTTCTGGTCCTCTTTATAGTAAAATTATTTTATTTTGTCGATGCTAAGAGCACATAATACAACAAAAAACCTCATAGTCATAGGATTCTCAGTTGGTTCCTTAGTAATGGTGGACTTCCGGCTTCATTTTCTAAACAATAGTTGCTCGATCCAGTCTTCTTTCGAGATCAATGGTCTTTACTGGGCCGATATCACCCTACTTTTATAAGTAATGTAAGTAATGTTGAAAGAGTAATCAGTCTTTTAAAATGTCTATATCACGTTTGAGGATTTTACATATTCGTAATATTTGGGTCTTCCTGAGAAAAATCATAATATACAGTATTTTGTCAGCCGAAAATTTCTTCTTCATGGACTTTTTTGCTGTTAAAGTTATCGGATATGATGTCACAAGAGGCATTTTTGTGGCAAGTAACAAAAGAAAACTGGTTTGGAATGCCTCTTGTGACATCACATCCGGTAACTTTGACAATGAAAAACTCCATGAAGATGAAATTTTCGGCTGACAATATATATTATGATTTTGCTCAGGAAGACCCAAATATTACGGATATGTAAAATCTCCAAACGAGTCACTTTATCTATTTCCATGATACGCGGTTTAGACAGAAAAAAAGATCATTCACATTCGTGTTACCTTCTTTAAGTAAAATGATAGTTCGCAAAGTTTATTCTCTAATTCGACAATTCGATGAGGGCCGTCTTTTGAGGAAAGCAATCTTAAAGAATTCAGAATAGAATCACGTTAGAAAAGACGAAAATGTTGTCATCTTCGTTGTGTACCAGACACACAATGGACACAGATTATATTATACAGTCTCATCAACGTTGTTTTCTCCGGATTCAGAAGCTTTACAAGAACAAGAACTCCGAACCATAACCCAAATAAAAACTCTAGTCCTAACCCTGAAATAAAGGAATACTAACCCTACTTTTAAAGCCAACATTTCAATGATGCAATAATCTGTGTCCACCTGTCGTCCAGTACACGAAAGAGTCAAATCTCACTAGCATTCTTAGTAAATGTCTAATGGGTTTATGTTCAATAGTCCAGGAATTATACAGCATTTCAGTACTTACGTCTGTTTTGAACTTCTTAGACTTTCTTTGCTCTATTTTGACAACAAAAAAACGAGCCATTTTAACACCACAACGGCTCTGTTCGTACGAATAAGCAACAGGACCACCAACACCATCACAAAAACCAGCACAAACACCAGCACAAGTACGAACACGGTCACAAGCTACAACTCAAACACGAACACAAGGACGAGCACGCATACAAACATAAGCACGAATGTGAACACAAGCAAGAACATAAACACGAACACAAGCACGAACATGAGCACAAGCACGAATGCAAGCACAAACCCAAACACGAACATGAATACGAACACAAGCACGAACACAAGCACGAACACAAGCACGAACACAAGCATAAACACGAAAACGAACACGCTCTTAAGCTTACCTCGTAATTTGAAGGACTAGAAATCAAAATACTGTCATCGAAACTATGTCTTCTGACAGCAAGAGTGCTGAGCGCTATCGGACCAAGGGGAAATAGGACACTTATTGCTGTGCCATCTAGAAAATGATAAAATACAAGCCATGTAAAATCCCCAAACGTGAGATAAGCACTTAAATTAAACGAGAGCTTACCAGAAGGTAACCTTGCCCGTATCGCTGGAGCAGGCACGTCTTGTGGCGGCGTCTTGTTCTTTACTTCTTTGCTTCTCTTCTCGTTCTTGCCGTACAGAACCTTTTCCCAAGACGCGAAAATTTCCTCCGTTTGCGCAATCGTAGTAGAAGCATCTCGCGATATGGCATCCGTTGCGTTCAGAAGATTCGTCGCTTCGTTTAACACCGACTCACCCTTCCCTTCCTTTCCAAGCGAAGATTGTGACTCCGATTGCTTTAACCGTGATCCTTCCGCGCGTCGTTCTCTTTCGACCTCCCTGGTCACTCCTTTCCTTCCGGTATCAGGCGACGATTTAGATCTTTGTTTCCCAGCCATGATTTTAGTAATCCGCTCGTCAACCAGCTCCGGAGTGATACCGCCATGTTCGCGTTTGTTCTTCATAAAGTAGGGAACCCCTCTGTTCGTCCTGTTCCCTTTCTCGGCAGACGACGGAGACCTTGATGATATCGTCGGCGAACCCTCGGGGGTCTTCGACTGTGTCGCCGCACTCGTACTCGCAGGTGGCGACATTAAACTGATCTTGGTTTGAGACACAATCTTTGGTCTCTCATCGCGTATCACCCTCGTGTCCGTTTCCGGGAATTCGAACGCGTCCGGTAGCTCGGCGCCACCTCCCTTTTGAGACACGTTCGTCGAGTGAAAGGGCCTTGGGGAGTAAACGTAAGACGTATCACTTTGCGACAATTGTCGCGTGAACCCTTGTCTCTTGTGAGGCGTCAGTACTCCTGAATTCTCGCGAGACACCACGATCTCTTCGCGATTCACGGTCCGTGGTCCCGTATTGTTATTTCGTGGACTTCGTTTAAGATTCGAAGCAGCGCTCTCGTTCTGCGGGCTATCGTTGGACTTGGAGCGCACGAACACTGTGGTAGAACTTTGGATACTCGGCGTGATCACCACATCGTGACTCTGCGCGTCACTCGCCCCAGGACTCTTGGCAGTGGTGCTCGTGATTTCGGCACGAACGCCAATCTTTTTGCTCACGAGTCGTTTTGACGACAGTGGTTTGTCGCGAACATTCGGGCCTCTCTCGCGGTCCGAGTCGCTGTGTGGTTCACCGGTTGATAGAGATTCATTCGAGGTACTTGACGGCTGGCTTTCAGTATCCAGATGTCGAGCATTGCCCGGAACACGTCGATCTTTCCTCGGGCGTTGCAACGAAGGCGACTTATCGGGAGGCACGGGAGAGCTGCCGAAGGCCCGCTCGATTTGATCGACAGTCTCCGACATGACATTGTTGTAGTTCTCTCGGAAGGTTTCGACTGTGGTTATATGAGGCCCGAGCGTCGTCTCCTTGTAGGTTCGTCGTGAAGCGTCGTGAGGATGGACGGGATCCCACGGCTCGGATTTCGACCTCGAATGGATGATTTCGAGTCGCGGATGCAACATCTCTATCCCAGAAGGTTTCTTTGCGGTCTCCTTGTAATGGATCCCCTGACGACGCTCGTCCTGAGTATAGCCGGGTATACGATCCGGTCTAGGACCCGGGTAGGGCGGAGCCTTGCGCGCGCTTCGCGAGATCATCTCGTTCCGAGTATGCGCGTTCAACTTCGACTGCACTAGGTCAGCGGCCGCTCGCTTATCGGCAACCTTCGGAAGGTTTCGTGGGTAATGAAAGTTTCGAGGCGATGGAAGGTATTCCGTGTTTTCCGCCTCATTTCGACGCCCGTCGACGAAATTACTTCGCGCTGGTCGTGGAATGTACTTCAAGGATAAAACAGTTTCGTTAGAGGGTTGACTTGTTGGTTTCTTCGCCGCCATTGTGTAGGTACTGCCGTAACTTGATGATGAGGTGTGGACCGTAGTCGAGTTGGTCGAAAACTCTTGCAGCGATCCAGATTTCACCGAAACCTCAAATTGTGGAAATCTGAAACGAGAAATTTGTAAAAAAAAATTGTTTTGTTTAATAACTTGTTAGTAACATTAGATTTATTAAAGGGATACTCCAGCCAAAATACAAATGTAGTTCATATGAAAGATCTTACTGACTTTAGTTTATTTCCAAAGTTTTAGCATTCAAATCAAGATATGGCTAGTTGAAGTTGAAGAGTTTTGTCAATTTCTCAAATATCTGACTCTATCTCGTATTATGCCTAAGAAGCTCCTCTACTTTCCTGCATGAATAGTTTATTTCAACTAATTTTCGTCCAAAGAGCATTCACAACAGCTATCACTATGTGATCGCCATCAAAACAACTCCACTGCCGATAAAGAATCACTCAATGACGTCATATTTTGAAAACCAATATGGCGTCAAAATCCTCAAATTTTCAACTTCAACTAGCCATATCTTCTTAACTAAATGAATAGGAATGCTGAATTGGAAATAAACTTAAGTAAGTAAGATCTTTCATATGAACTACATTTGTATTTGGTCTGCAGTATCCCTTTAAAGTGATATTATGTTGCAAAATAAAAATGACATTTTGAAAATGCGCGCTCCAATTGGCAAAAAGCGATGTTTTTAGTTAAAGTGTCTCCTATTTTCTGCTTCTCGATTTCACAGCCATTTTAAAGTTTGATCGACGACTCAGTGGATTAATAAATATATCATATCATATCATATATCAATAACGTCAACATTGAAAAGAAACCCTCGCTGGACATCGAGTTTAAGCCGTCGAGTAAACTCCAGAATGATAATCATCACGAAAAATCGTATTGCACCTTTAAGTGACAAAGTATTGATTCTAAAGATGATCCTTAAGTATTGATTCTAAAGATGACCGTTGAGTGTCAACCGTGACGCATTACACGCTTGGTCGGCCATTTTTCGAAGCACGAAATTCCCTTGGTGAACTCATCCGTAAATATCTTATCAATCCTTGATATAAATTATTCATTTTTTCTTGTAATATGACGTCAGTATCCAGGTTTGTCCGCTTTTACCCATAATTATTGCGGCCATAACAAAACAAAATAGCTCATTTGCAATAATTTGTGAGTCAAATTTGGTTTGTTTATCCGAATTTTGAGCTATTAATAGCAGCCAGACGCCACGCTATTGAAAGAAGACATACCTTGGAAAGTAATTATTTCTGCAGTTTTCACAAAACGCAACGTTTTCTTGACTTTTGTTTCGAATAATATGTCAGCCTTGACTGACGCGAAGCGTGCAAGACCAAGTAACGAGGTTCAAACTAAAACATCAGGTTACGAGTCGACGTATTTGGATTGTGGATCTATAGGGTTTTCTGAGAAGACTCGGCGAATTTCCGGAGTATTTACCACCAAGGGCGGCGGAACGGTTTAAATATAGGAGGGCGAGGGCAGAAGGGGATCCGGCGCCCCGGAAAATTTTTGTATTATAAAGTCTCGGAAACAGGATTTCCTGCGTTTTGGGGCCAGTTTTCAGGGAAATATAAGGAGAAAAAATCACAACATTTTACAATCTACGTAGTTTACACAAGCTTTCATATATACACAGCTTTTCTTATTGATTATTGTGGATGTTTTAATCGTTTTTAATAAAATCTTCCTTTTATGTATATCAATGTACTCTTAATACATCCTGAAGTTCTGAACATTAGTTTCTGGTCCTAATTTTCCATCCTATATAGTCATGCCATTAAGACACGCGTGTATACTCATAAATTATGAGTGTAAGGCTGCGCTCAATCGTGGGGGCGGCCGCCCCACTGCCCCCCCGCTTCCGCCGCCCTTGTTTACCAAAGTTGGCACGGAAAGATAAACACAAACGCGCAATGCACGACGGTTGACACAGACCCTTAGATACTTGTCCTTCCGAAACCATATAACCCTGCGACGCGTTGAGAGAATATATTCCCCAAAATTTCGAAAAAATCACCGCAAAGCGAAACGTTACGTTCTTCGTACCTTTCGTCGCCATTAACAGGCGAACTCGGCCTTCGTATCCACGGAGTCCCATCATTCGTCTTTGATTCGTCAAATTCGATTTCCCTGGGATATTCTGGCGTAGAGTCGAACTTTGTCAAGGTTGACTGGCTGGAGTAATGCGAGATGGCATCCCCTTCATTTGCGCCCGCGTCTTGGCTTTGATCCAGCGATTGAGATGATTTTGGTTGATGATAGTAACTGGACAAACAAGGAGAGGTATAATTCACAGCAGCAAGTTGGAGACCTCTGAAAGAACAAATACATTGCGATGCAGGGTTTAAGTATGCTTCGAAAATGTGAAGAAAAAAATATATAGAGAGTGAGAGTTTGAGAGAGAATATATATATATATATATATATATATAGTTATATATATATATATATATATATATATATATATATATATATATATATATAGAGAGAGAGAGAGAGAGAGAGAGAGAGAGAGAGAGAGAGAGAGAGAGAGAGAGAGAGAGAGTGGGTTGAGAGTGAGAGAATATATATATATATATATATTAACACCGATGAAAAGAGGATTTATTATTAATCATATATATATATATATGAAAAATTTGACTACCCCAACCGGGAATCGAACCGAGGTCTCCGAATCAACGCATCGGCGCTCTAACCACTGAGCTATTGAGACACGGTCAGAACAGTCAAACATCTATATACATATTTATACATCGCCCAGACTCTTAAATCTCTGCAGGAAGACATCCATCTTCGACGAAGTACTAAAGTAGAGTGAAGCCTCTCGCAGGACTTCCTCAAGTAGTGAGCTTATCAGCGAATACACTGCGTCCCTCATCGCCTTACGCCCGAATGGACGGCTGTATTCGCAGGCTAGGTCGAACCAAGATCTCGCAGCCGATAGGCAATAGTAATAACCACTAGACAATACTGGCTGGTTTAACTTACACTGTACTTTGTTCCTGTATTACTTACTTTCGAGGCCTTCCGTTAGCTAACGGGGGTATAACGACCACTGGCACATTACCCGGGAGACGAAGTTCCTCAATCATATCATCATAAGACATTATTGCCACCGGTTTACCAAAGATCTGAAATATTTACAAGTTCAAAATGCATTGTTAATATAAAGACACTTCCTGAATGGTAATCCGCGCTAGAAAGGGTGTATCAAAATAAGGTTTCCGCAGGAGACTGACAAGAAATTGAAACGCTTCCTGTCCACTTTCCAAAAGCGTCTTCGCGCATGCTAGGGAAAGGATTTCAAAACTAATCCTAATCCAAAACCCTCAACCTAATCCTCATATTAAATAACCTTCATGTCAACCTCATTCACGAACCATTTGTTTTCGGTCTCATGATTTTAAAGTTAAAGAGTTAGTGTCAACCGTGGTGCATTGCGCGTTTGTGTTTATCTTTCCGTAGGATAACGAAGTGTTTTGAAGTGCTTCATTGCTAATTTGACGTGGTAAATCCTTCGGAAATTCACCGAGTCTTCTCAAAATACCCTATAGAGGCTTTCTTATTCATCCACAATCAAAATACGTCGACTCAGAATCAGGGACGTAGCCAGAACCTTCAAAGGGGGGAAGTAGCCCTGTGGAGAACGAAGGAAGTCATGGCTATATGTTCGCCGCAAAGCCGCGATTGTGGCTAGAAATTTCATTTTTAGCTTTTACATCGTGCTAATAATTAGTTATATTTTATCCAGCCTTTCGTTATTTATTCTGACAGTAAAACACAAAACACAATTGTTTGCTTATTTTAAAAAAGGCGTAGGGTTATTAAAAAGAAAACTGAACACGGAAACATATTTAAATTCTGAGACTAATGTTAACAGGCTACGTCAGAACCTGATTTTTTTTGTTTGAATCTCGTCACTTCGTCTTCTCAAGGCTGACATAATTCGAAGCGAAAGTCAAGAAAACGTTGAGTTTTGTGAAAAATGCAAAAATAATTACTTTCTAAGATATGTCTTCTTTCAATTAAAAAACAAAATGAATAATTTATATCAAGGATTGACAAGATATTTATGGATGCAGTTCACCAAGGGAATTTCTAGCCTCCTTCGCTCCACTGAACCGAGTTGTCCCGACCGAGCGTGCAATGCGTGATGGTTGACAATGTAAGGTTATGTTTATGTTACGCCTGCTATGTATATATTCAAATTAATCAAATGTTCTAGAAAAGTGTTTCCGGTTTCGCAGGAAACACTTTGTATAGAAACAGTTGTATAGAAACAGGTCTGAATATTTTTGGAGCTCGCCGGACAAAAGAGAAAATCGGCGGGACAAGACCACTTTTATGCTGGACATTCTGTACGCAGCACGGTCTTATAAAAATACGCTATACAGCATGTCACTTCAGAAATAGTAAGGTTCAGTCTACGCTATCTGCAGCGTGATGCCATCCAAGAAAACTGTTGATAACTGGGGAAAAGTTATCTTTACTTCTAGCGGAGTTTCTGTTTCCACTTGCTAAGTTATTGAATTTTCCATACTTAAATAAATAATATACATGGTGTTAGTGGCGCGGAAGTCTAAAAAGAAACCAAAAGGCTTATTGAAATTTAGACTACCTCTGAGGCTCAGATTGAACAATATTAATAAAATAATATGAAGCTAGCAATTGATACTGTATATCAGTAAGTATAATGAAGTAAAGAAGAATAAGATATCAGTTAAGATGCAAGCACGTTTCCATATTCAGAACTTAAATACTTTTTTAATTTAGATGTAAATAAAGAAAAAGAAACCAAATTGATAATCTCTTCAGGCAGAGAGTTATAAAATTTACAACCTTGATACCGAATAGAGAACTGTCTTAACGTTGTCCTACAAAACGGTATGCGTAGAGCTTTTGAATTCCTTGTATTATGATTATGTGAATGATAACTAGGAACAAACATATCATTAAATGATTTTGGAAGAAGGTTGTTTTTCCAAGAAAATACAAACTGACCCATTTGTAATTTGCAAATATCATGAAATTTTAAAATATGAAGATCTCTGAATATCGGATCAGTGTGAGCATCAAATCTACTACCATTCAATATTCTTATTATTCGTTTCTGCAATACAACAATGCGATTGAGGTTTGTTGGATAAGTCGACGCCCATACGTGGGTTCGGGAAACATGATATTTGGAATGCGTGCTTAACTAGGGGTGGCAGGTGCTCTGAAATTGCTATTCCAGAGGTAGAGAATTGCCTCCAAAAAATGCCGACTCTGATTGGTCAATACCCGTGTTTGGATCAAGCCATCCAAACACGGAAATTTCCCGCCAAAAATGTCCTTAAGTTTTGCTGCTCGTTCGTTCTCTTGTATTATTTTGTAAAATAAATACCTTATGGTTTTTCCGTGTTATTATTATTATTACAACAATCTTTTACCAGGATAAACCCTTCAGCATAAGTGCTGATACTGTGATGCAAACACTTGGGAAGTTGCTCGACTTTCGTAAAGCTAAAAAGCACTCGCCTAGTGGCTCGTGTTTTTTTACGCTTTTCTCCAGTCTCGCAACTTCCCGCGTGTTTGGATCAGAGTATCCAAACACGGAAACCATTAGGTATTTCTTTAACATCATACAGAGTGCTGCGTTGGCAGTGCAGGTATGCATGATGCATCCAAAGGGCCAAAGCTAGCAAAATATTATCAAACATGATACATGCAAGTGATGCAACAGTCAACAGATAGTCTAGTCATGGTCACAATCACATGAATATCTAAGTATCTAACCTTAAATTACTGTATCTCATTTTGTCTCTAATATTTTTTTGCTTTATCATGAAAAATAGCACCCCCCTGGCCAAGGAATCTCGAAAGTAGCCGCCCCTCTTGAAGTAACCGGCAACCGTACTTCAGGAATTTCAGACAGTAGTTATACGTTTGTCTTTGTCATCGTTCAGACGTCCTCTTCCATTTCGGTATCTGAATATTCGGTATCGAATACGGTAAATTATTAGCATTAGATAATAAGTAACAACTCTTATGTAATTTAATCAAAATAAAACAAAACTTTGAAACGTTGTGCAAAATGTGTACAGTGGTGGTTAAAACTTGGCCGATGCTAAAAATAACAACCCGAAATTAAGCGCCCTCCGAAAGTAACCGCCCATCTGAAAGTAGCCGCCCTTAGAGGTCACTAATTTCGAAAGTAGCCGCCCCGGCTACTTTCGAGATTCAACGGTATTGCAGTTGGGATACACTTTAAATGGTAAAATGTCAAAGGTCGTCTCTTTCTCCTCACCTCCACCAGCCGCGAATGTTGTCTCAATCCAGCTGCTTGGGCATAACCGCTTGACTCGACATCAACAACCATGCCTTCGTTGTGGACGTTAAAACCAAGCTGGCCAGAGTTATGACGACGAAGGGTCATCGCAACAGTCTAAAAGAAGGATAAAAAAGAGTTTGTTGAAAATTTTCACAAAACAAATCGCGTGCTATGTAGACAGGGTTAAAATACGAATAGAAAATACTGAAGTGTTGGTGCCAAAAATATTGAATAGCAGGTCCAATGTTTAGAGCGAAGGCCCTTCGTGAGTTTAGATTATCAGATTTATCACTCTTTGGTGAACGGAATACCTTATACCCCAACAGGCTAGAAGCCCAATTGATAGGGGTTCCGCGAGGGCCTACGATTTAAGGTCGTTATCCGAGAAGACCCGAAAGTCTTACCATTTGCTGGTATTATTGCAAAGGCAGCACTTTCTCCTCAATTATTTTTAAGACCCTGAGTGGAGGTCCGACACAATATTTGAATCTGTGTCTCCCAGCTCATAGACATGTGTGGTAACCACTAGACCACAACAGCTGGTATGAGAGTGAAAGCGAAGTCAAGTCTCTTTACGTTGGACTCTCTAACAAAGGGACTTCGCTTGAAACATTAGACGGCATGCCGTGACGTCATATTGTGACGTTATATCACATATGACGTCACGACAGCAATGTTGTTTGAACTTTAGCAAAAGAATCTCATTAACTTCTGAATCTCAATTCCCTCCTAAAATACAGGTTTGTTTGATTCTCGGTGTCATATCTCTAACTGCAGTCAAACAGCTGACTGCTGAAATATATACTGTACCTGACAACCAATGGTGACTCGTTCTAGTCTTCGTACGATGCTCGGAATGTCTTCGGGACATGGCAGGTTGAGTAGCAAGCAATCACCACCTCCGTGGAATAGCTTAAGTCTGACACGAAAAGAAGTTAGACAGATGAGATACGAACAATAGTTTCAAGGTTGACAAATATTTGGAGAAAATGTGTTACTTCCACCGCAACTTAAAGTGCCCATAACCTCAAATTTTTTTATTGTCTTATTTGGAAGAACGTTTAAAATGACAAAGTAACTTCTTTTGAAGATTCTCGTTTCTTCGCTTTCTTTTTGAGATATACCAGTTTGTTTGATATGCAAATATCTGGAATTTACGTCACACATGCATAATGAGTTATCAGAGAATGTTATATATCTTTGCGTTCATGAAATAAAAACACTAAAGTGTGAATAACACGTGTGTGCGTTTCTCCCACAACACCAAACTTGTTGATTTTAAAGGATTTCGTTCGAGAATGAAAGAGATACACACATTTCTCCAATAAGTCATTATGCATGTGTGACGAAATTCCAGACATTTGCATATCAAACAAACTGATATATCTCAAACAGAAAGCAAATAAACGAAAATCTTCAAAAGAAGTTACTTTATCATTTTAAAAGTTCTTCCAAACAAGACAATAAAACATTTTGAGGTTATGGGCACTTTAAATAACATTGGCAATATATCACTTTATAACGAAGTATATGACTTAGTTAGTTGGAATACCGTAAACTGCGGAATATAAGCCCTGGGCTTATACAATTTCGTAAGGGGTTTTGGGTGGGCTTATAAACGGGGGGCTTATATTCGGCGGGCTTATATTCGGGGGGCTTATAAGCGGCGTAAAAAAAACGTTTGGGAATGATCGAACTGCTAGTGAAATAAATTGAGACTAACATACGGCATTATCAATATACGTTTTTTATTTACTGGTCTTTAATTAATCAAGCACCTAACTTTCACAATAAATCAACAAAAACACATACCAATTTTCTAAACAAAACAAAGGTAACAACCCGAATGTAACTACCAGAATGTAACTAATAACTCAACAAAACGGACGTCCTACTTGGAATTCATCTTGACAAATATTATTAAACAGTTTTAACGTCAATCTGATATGCTGAGTAAACTGTTACACCTCCAAAGCCCAAAATTCCGTAAGATTACATTACTAGTAAGAGAGATGGGGTAGGGGTGGATAAACGTTGATTTTTAGATGGGGCTTATATTCGGGGGGGGGGGGCTTATAACCGGAATATAATTTCTGTTTGTAGATAGATGGGCTTATAAACGGGGGGCTTATAAACGGGAGGGTTTACGGTATAGTAGTTTGGAGCTATGAAAATGCTGGTTGTACTACCTATCGTGGAGCCCTGTATTTCCCAGTTTTGGTTGTAAATAGATAGATAGATTGCCTTTATTTGAATACGGCTTACAGCTTGTCGTATTATAAATACTCTTAAAACTATACTAATTACAATTAATATACTATAAAAATTATGGAAATATGTATATAAGAAAAAAATGTTAAAAAGTTTAAAAATATTACTTAGTTATAACATGGTCAATGGAAATACATGGTCTGGAAATGAGGCAAACTTCAAAGGGGCTAGCAATCGAACTGTAATTCCTGTTGAGGAGGACCTGAAGTTGCACAAATCCTTTGTTTTAGGTTTATTAATATTCAAACAACATTAAACCCAAACGTTGCTATTGGATAACTGCTTCATTATACAGAAAATACAATGTGTTCAGTAACCGTGAAAGTGCACAAACTGAACAAAAACATAGAATAAAGATTTTGGCTACGTTTCCAGACAATATAATTCTAGTGACTATCACTGATCTCTAAATAAAGACTGGATTGAGCTTTCTATTGTATCTGATGAGCTGATTTTGAAGCCTGCATATTTGCATAATGTAAATTAACGAGAGATCATTAGAAACTCCGAGTTTGCAAGCAAATCAAACTGTGACGCTCGCGAAATAGGTTTAGTGTCTGGCCAATATAGTTTCTTTGTTAACATTAAATGCATAAAATCTTCAACCTAATTTGACGTCTCTCACTGGATAATTAGAGCCAACGGCGGCCATTGCTAAGGGACCAAAGTCGCAGTAAATCTGTAGGTAGGCGATGAATCGTTTTACCCAGTAATTTGAAAAATGTTTTCTGGTCCTCTTTATAGTAATATTATTTTATTTTGTCGATGGTAAGAGCACATAAACCATCAAAAACCTGATACGATTCTCAGTTGGTCCCTTAGTAATGGCGGACTTCCGGCTTCATTTCCTGAACAAAAGTTGCTCGATCAGTCTTTATTTAGAGATCAGTGGTGACTATGGTTATAAACAAAGTCATTATTTTTAAAGTTGATGGTGGAAGCCGACGTGACTGCAAAACTAAAGTCATAAAGGTGTCTTGCTTCCTTAATTAGTGTTTCACTTACTTCTTAGACATCGATGTCCATCCAATGATCGCTTTACAAGGAATGTAAAACATTGCCTCCTGTGTGTAAAATTGGGAAGATATTTGATCAGTCTAGTTAATGGCAACTAAATACTAAATAATATCTTCCGCAAGGACTTACACTTGTTGTTGTGTCAATCAGGACAAATGATTCTATGGAAAGAACCAACAGGCATTTGATCATAGTCATATTCCGGTTGTCCTCAACCTTAAATAATAATAGTAATAATAATTCCGTCATTCGTTGCTCGTTTGTTTGATTTGAAATATGACCGCACGACCGCCAGCAAATTACAAACGTGAAGTTCGATTTGGCAGAAGGGTCGCTTGATCATGGAAAATTTATGGCTTGCTCTTTCGAGTAAATGTTGTTCGAATTAGATGTATGGCGTTCAAACATTGAATTTTGACATAAACGCGCCATATATGATTACCGTATGTTATTTTAATATTACAAGGCTATATGATCGCCTTGATATGTGGTGTAGATTCTACAGTCTATTTTATCCTCTATATGCTATAGAAATTTCTGGCATCATTCTGCTGGCATGCCTGATCAGTGATCCTGAACACTGCTCCAACCTCGCACCATGAACTGCTACTGTCAGCCCAGAGGCAGCATTTCACTTCTGATAAGAACTCCTAGTAATATTAATGTTATGTCAAGGCACCTAAGGCCATAGGAGGTGAACGATACGAAAATAGCTAACAAATAAAGTAAACAAATAAATAAGAAGCTGCTCTCACCTCCACCTCCCAAGAAAGGCCTCCTTTTGAGAGAACCTCAGGGTTGACTGGAGGATGAATCTTTTCTTTTTTCTTTGACGAAAGGGAGAACTTTCCTAAACAAATCCAAAAGAAAATAAGTCGAGTTCTCCTCATGCTGCTGCTGCTCCTCCTGCTCCCACTCCGTCTTCTTCCCCTGCTACTCCTACTGCTCCTCCTACGCCTCCACTTGCTCCTCCTAACACTCCTCCTCCTCCTGCCCTCCTCCCCTGCTGCTGCTTCTCCTGCTCCATCCCTGCTGCTCCTGCTCATTCGCTGCTGCTCCTCCCCTGCTCCTGTTGCTACTCCTCCTCCTGCTGCTCCTCCGCTGCTCCTCCTCCTCCTCCTCCTCCTCCTCCTGCTCTTCCTCTTCCCCTCCTGCTCCTCCTCCTCCTCCTGCTGCTCCTCTTGCTCCTGCTGCTACTCCTCCCCTGCTGCCCTCATGATGCTGCTCCTCCTGCTGCTACTGCTGCTCCTCCTGCTGCTCCTCCTGCTGCTCCTCCTGCTGCTGCTCCTCTCTTGCTGCTGCTCCTCCCCTGCTGCTGCTACTCCTCCTCCTCCTGCTGCTCCTCCTCGCCCTGCTCCTCCTCCTCCTGATGCTCCTCCTGCTGCTCCTCGTCCTGCTCCTCCTCCTGATGCTCCTGCTGCTGCTCCTCCCCTGTTGCTCCTCCTGCTGCTGCTCCTCCCCCTGCTGCTCCTCCTCGTGCTCCTGCTGCTATTCCTCGCCTGCTTCTCCTCCTCCTTCTACTCCGCGCCTGCTCCTCCTCCTGCTGCTCCTCCTGCTACTGCTCCTCCTCCCCTGCTGCTACTGCTCCTCCTGCTGCTGCTGCTCCTCCTGCTGCTATTCCTCGCCTGCTCCTCCTCCTGCTGCTATTCCTCGCCTGCTCCTCCTCCTGCTGCTGCTCCTCCGTCCTGCCGCTATTGCTGCTACTCCTGTTGCTCCTCCTGCTGCTGCTACGCTTCCTCCCCTGCTGCTGCTGCTGCTCGTCCCTCCTGTTTCTACCCCTCCTGCTGCTGCTGCTGCTGCTACTCCTCCTCCTCCTGCTGCTGCTCCTCCTGCTGCTCCTCCCCCTGCTGCTCCTCCTGCTGCTGCTGCTCCTCCTCCTGCTGCTCCTCCTCCCCTGCTGCTCCTGCTGCTGCTCCTCCTCCTGCTGCTACTCCTGCTGCTATTCCTCGCCTGCTACTCCTCCTGCTGCTATTCCTCGCCTGCTCCTCCTCCTGCTGCTTCTCGTCCTGCTGCTGCTCCTCGTCCTGCCGCTATTCCTGCTACTCCTGTTGCTCCTCCTGCTGCTGCTACGCTTCCTCCCCTGCTGCTCCTGCTGCTCCTCCCTCCTGTTGCTACCCCTCCTGCTGCTGCTGGTACTCCTCCTCCTGCTGCTGCTGCTACTCCTCCTCCTCCTCCTGCTGCTCCTGCTGCTCCTCCTCCTCCTGCTGCTCCCCCTACTCCTCCCCTGCTATTCCTGCTACTCCTCGCTTGCTCCTCGTCCTGTTGCTCCTCGTCCTCCTGCTGCTATTCCTGCTCCTCCTCGCCTGCTCCTCCTCCTGCTGCTGCTCCTCCTCCTCCTTGTTCCTCCTCCTCCTGTTACTCCTCCTGCTGCTGCTGCTCCTGCTGCTTCTCCTCCTCTTGCTGCTCCTCCCCTGCTGCTGCTCCTCCCCTGCTGCTGCTCCTGCTGCTCTTCCACCTCCTCGCCCTCCTCCTCTTCCACCTCCTCGCCCTCCTCCTCTCCCTCCTCCACCTCCACCTCCTGCTACTGTTACTCCTCCTACACCTTCGTCTCCTTTTCCTCCTTCTACTCCTCCTCCCTCTTCTCCTTCTCGTCGTCATCATCGTCCCTCATCTTCTTTTCTTGTTGTTGTCATCTATGTTGTTGCTGGTGTCTTTATTGTAGCTAATGTTGTTGTTTTCTATAACCCTTTTTACTTTCAACAAACTTAAACCTTCACTCACCAAACTTTGCACCAGTCTCTATGGTGCTATTCGTGACGTAATTATTCACCAGGTCCTTGAGGTACTCATGCCGTGTACGCACAGCCATGGCGCGAAACTTCTCTGATTTGTGAGCAGCATTTTCAGCATTAATCACTGCAGGAATGAAACGAAAATTTCACATGAGAAACGGAAAGTGAAATAAGTACAGTATGATGGAAAAAGGATTGTGTTGCGTTGGTAGTGATGTGTTTACACAGGCAATTTTTGCTGCGATTTTTCTGACCCTGACGTATGCGATATAGTAGATGACTCACTATAAAGTATGTCATAGATCTGCACAACTGGTTCTATACATTCGTAAGACAATCCATTCGATCGCATGTGTTAAAAAGAGAAAAATCGCAGCAAAAATCACCTGTGTAAACAGGCTTTTAAAATACGAATCAAATACTCGACATATGCGCACGATGCATCGATTAATTTTCCGTAATCGATTTAGCCTGTTTATTTACGTTATTATTCTTAATCAACCCTTAATCAGCATTGGTTGACGTTACATCGCAGACCGTAAGAGTCATGCTATTGATACATGCAAGCATCGACGTTGCTGTTCCGACAGAACCCGGGACATGAACAAAGAAGAGTTGCTTGGCAAAGGAAGATCCGCTCGAAAATCGCCCAACGAATGAAATCTCCACCTCCTTCTCTTATTCCTCCTCCTTCCATCACCTCTTCCTCCTCCTCTTCCCCCTCCTGTTCCTCCTCCCATTCCTCCTCCACTACCATCTCGAAATCTGCCAAGTGCGTAAGTGGGGGAAAAAAAATTTCAAAGAAACTGGAAAAAATTACCCCTTCATTTTTCCATGTTGAATCTCTACTTCAATTGTATTCTAGTACTGCGAACTTCGAATGGGACAAAGCTACATACGTAAACACAATTCCACAATTGACAACAGGAATGAGTTCCTTAGGAATGTTTCCAATCTGAACTATCTATTACTAAACAGTTAACTTACATTTAGTGAGCAAAAACGTCTCAAAGTCGGTATTATTAAAAAACATTCCCCCTGCTGGTATGGGAGGACCAAATGCTGGGACATCCTTTGAACGACTCACAGCAACCCTACAACATAACAGTATTTAGTGCGAAAAAGAGAAACACGAGAACTCATGTTTGGGGATTTTACATATTCGTACTATTTAGGTCTTCCTGAAAAAAATCATAATATATCTTGTCAACAAAAAATTTCATCTTCATGGAGTTTTTCGCTGTCAAAGTTACAGAATGTGATGTCACAAGAGGCATTCCAAACCAGTTTTCTTTTGTTACTTGCCACAAAAAATCTTGTTGCCTTCACATCCGATAACTTTAACAGCAAAAAACTCCATGAAGATGAAATTTTCGGCTGACAAGATATATTATAAATAAATGTAGATTATGATTTTGCTCAAGAAGACCCAAATATTACGAATATGTAAAATCCTCAAACGTGAGATAGACACTTTAAGTAAAATCAGACGATGAGTTCATCTGACTAAGGACATCATCGTCCAAAACTTCGTCTATAGAAATACGCAAATTAGCAAGAACGTACTGGTATCTTGTGTTGATTGTACAAGGTTCAAAAACTCGCACAAGGATGAAGACATGCTGGAAATGGGAACGAATGTTCTTGGGTGTAAATCGTAAAGCACCAGGCTCTTGAAATACAATGGTTACAATGTCATTGCCAATGTGGCGTTTGCGAAGAAGCTGGAAAGAGTAAACAACACAATGAAGATGTATCATCTGTACACAATCACAATCAATACCAACAACATAGTTGCTACTTGTTATGTACAGTACCATACTGTAATGTATAACACTGTGATATACCACACTGTAATATACTATACTGTAATATAACATACTGAAATGTACCATACTGTAATGTGTCATACTGTAAGATACCATACTGTAATATACCACACTGTAATACACATGTATCATACAGTAATGTGCCATACTGTAATATGCCATACTGTAATGTACCATACTGTAATATGCCATACTGTAATGCACCATACTGTAATGTACCATACTGTAATGTTCTTTGTAATGTACCATACTGTAATATACCATACTATAATGTGCCATACTGTAATATGCCATACTGTAATATGCCATACTGTAATGTACCATACTGTAATGTACCATACTGTAATACACCATACTATAATATACCATACTGTAATGTACCATACTGTAATGTACCATACTGTAATATACCATACTGTAATGTACCATACTATAATATACATACTGTAATGTACCATAATGTACCATACTATAATGTACCATACTATAATATACCATACTATAATGTACCATACTATAATGTACCATACTATAATATACCATACTTATAATGTAACATACTTATAATGTACCATACTATAAAATACCATACTGTAATGTACCATACTATAATGTACCATATTATAATATGGCAATATGCCTACTGTAATGTACCATAATGTGATATACCATACTGTATTGTACCATATTGTATAAATAATAGCATTACCTGTTGCCTGTTGTTTGGGGTCCAAGGTAACATTGTTGAAACATGAAACATCACCTCTCGCTCACAGAACTTCCGATATTGTGAATACACACCAGTTGAATCATCTAATAAAGGTTGTTAGCACATAAATTAGTCAGCCTTTTTATTTATAAGTTAGTTTAAGTCAATTTAGCTAGCTAGTTTAAGTAAAGTGAATTTACTTCTGTTGTCTAACTGTGCCCTGTAGCCTTCAAAACCTTTCAAAGCAACACGTTCACCAATAATATCCAAGAATTCATTAAAAGCAGGTCCAGCTTCCTCTGAAAGTAAATAATGCACAAATATTAACTGCAAATTAAAGAAAAAATAACGCAATTAAAAATGTGAAGAATTCAAACTGGCAACATCACTGGTAAGATAACAGGAAAATATTACTGGGCTGCAATTGTTTGAGCAGTCAATCAATGTATAATTAAGTTACCATTATTGTACATCTCTTCTTCAGTACTCTGTCCAGACTTGCAGTACAAGATACCAATCTTGTGCTGCCGTGTCACCTTTAAGAAACAAAGCCATTGTTGTTTTAAATGTCCATAGACTTAATTTGGGACACACCAGGCAACAAGATATAGATGCATAACATTGGAAAGAACAATTGCAAACTAAAAGGTTTGTTCTCTCAACATGTTTCCTGAATTGAAATTGGCAATGTATGAATTGTGGAAACACGTAACGAAACAAATATATACGTCTTGTGATACACGATCTTGTACAGTACATTGTCTCTTATTGTCCACGTTCCTACTGTAGCAATGAAAAGGCTATGTTCTATAAGCTATAGTACAGAAAAGCATCAGCAGACTTACTCCTTGCTCATCCAGTTTTAAAAGGATCTCAGGGACCTAAAAACGAGAAAACGAATGAGAAATAATGCGTATTGTCTATGATTCACACAGGTAAGAACTAAATACGTAAGGGTTTTTATTTTATGAGGGCAAAGTTTACAACAAGCTGCCACTTGAAATACGAAAAACTGAAGACAAAAACTCTTTGAAGAACTTATATTTTAGTCAAAACTAATATTTTAGTCAAAATTGTATTTTTTATTTTTACATTTTAAGGTGGCTCCCTACTGTTTCTTGAAAGGTGGCAAAAATGCAAATTTCAATCTCGAAAAGTGCCCATGGATATTTCGGAAAAGATTTTAACTAAAGCTATGCATAGAATAACTTTCAGGGCATCAAATACTATTAATGGCTAAAGTGTTTCATCTGTTGCTATGACAACAGTGACATTTCAAAATGGCCGAAAATGAACATTTAATCGCAAATGAGTCGGTGACCCCAGATTTTTTTTGCATTTAAACATTTCTTTTAGTTTAATTAATAAATAGGCAGATTAAAAAAATATATTCTGTGGATCCAATTATTTTACACAAAAAAAATCATGTTTTTTTAGTTTTTTTAAAAATTGGATCCACAGAATTTTTTTTAATTTTCCTATTCATTAATTAAACTAAAAGAAATGTTTTGAAACATCACTGTTGTCATAGCAACAGATGAAACACTTTAGCCATTAACAGTATTTGATGCCCTGGAAGTTATTCTATGCATAGCTTTAGTTTTAATCTTTTCCGAAATATCCATGGGCACCTTTCAAGAAACAGTAGGGAGCCACCTTAATATTTCTCTCTTAGCTTTTAGATTTTTATTTTACAGGACACATTGATAGCAGTAATTAGTGCCTATCTCACGTTTAGGGATCTTACATATCCTGAGCAAAATCATAATATATCTTGTCATCCAAAAATTTCATCTTCATGGACTTTTTTGCTTAAAGTTAACGGATGTGATGTCACAAGAGGCATTTTTGTGGCATTAGTAACAAAAGAAAACTGGTTTGGAATGCCTCTTGTGACATCACATCCAGTAACTTTGACAGCAAAAAACTCTATGAAAATGAAATTTTCAACTGACAATATATATTATGATTTTGCTCAGGAAGACCCAAATTTTACAGCTTTAAACCTAAAATATACAGTATTAAAATAATATCCCGATGTTTACCTTGGGACCAGGTGCAGCCAACTTAATACAACTCAAATTGATCTCAGGACAAACATACTCTAAAATATCCTTGGGAGGTAGTCCTCGAACAGTACCATGCCTTGATGTAGATGGAATGCATTCTTCAAGGATACTTCCTCGTAATGTTTCCATCTAAGTATTAATAGGGAAAAAACATTGGGATTAAACACTTTTATTGTTTCGCTCGTGAGTGGTTCCTGAGCGTTCAATAATCACTATTATAATCTGAATGATACCTCACTAGTTCTGACAATGACTTGGTACTCATAATGATTTGTCGGCCCATCTTCTTCAATGCAAAAAACACTTTCAACATCTGATCTTTCCCTTTTGTACGAAATTGCCAGCACACCAAATCGTTCGTCTTCACCTAGATAGTTGACATGTTCTGAAGGGAAAATATCAATCAATCACCAAGATGATATTTTTGGACAGATAAGGTATGGTCGATTGATGCTAAAATATATACATATGTAGGGTACCCCTGTATCAACTACAGTATATTATAGGTAATATTTGGCATTTCACTCGATCAAACTACATGTTGAAAGGATTTATGGTGAAGGAAAATTTCGAGTGTTGGAATACATACATTTTAAGACCAAACCGGGACCAGTTGCGAAAAATGCAACTTGGCCTTCCGGCTGTTTATGACAGGTACATTCAAAACAATGAAAGGTTAACTTTGTGACTGTATAAAAGTGACCATGGTCAGGCCTGAGATCCAATTCATGCAAGCATAAACTTGGGTCGGTTGAACACTAGATGACTAGAAACTGACGTAATTATTTGGGGGTATTTATATGAACGCAAGCTAGCCCAGGTACCTGGGCTGGCCCGGGTAACAAGCTGATTTTCATTTGTGTTTACATGAGGAGCGCTAGCCCACCTACCCAGACTGGTGTGTTTACCGAGATAACTGCAATTATTTTCCCACGATGCCCAAAATCACTTTTTTTACGAGCACGTTTTCAATTTTTAACCAACACATGAACAAACACAACTTGTGAAATGAAAAGTTGTCCAAAAAATATCGGTCAAGACAAACTTTGTCGCATGTACTGAGCTTTGACTTGCTAGCCCGGGTAGGTGGGCCAGCCTGGTCAATTGCGTTTATATGGGAAAATACCCAGCCCGGGTATGCCGGGCGGGCTGGCTCAGTTCCATATAAATGCAAGATGAAAATTAACAAGAAATTGTAGTAATCACACAATCTCGGCAAAGTGGGCTAGCCGGGTACCTGGGCTGGCATAGTAAGAATATTAATCTCAATATTAACAACAAGAATTACCAAGGCTCTTGTTTACACGAGGCAGGCCCTCACAATCAGCCAAAAATTAGCAAATTCAGATCCGTTCTGAAGATAGGTGGCCTCATGTTAACACCCATAGATGACTATCATTGACATTTAAATCCATCAATAAATTGCGACATATTGGCATGCCAAATTTCACCAACAGGTGTCATCGCTGTATCAGGATACAGGGAGGACACCTGTGAGCTATAATAAACCCAATCTAAACCAGGTTATGTACTGGTATTTCTTGAATAAAATATGATTACCTTGGCCAAGAAAATACTGTCTATAATAGAATGCTCCATGATCGACATGTTCAAATATCATCTTGTCTTTCTCCGTGTCGCAGAGGTTGGTTAGCGCAGTACTCTGTTGCCCCATATTAGAATCTAAAATCGTAACTCCAGTAGCACTAAATATTTGGCCACGTCGTATCGAATCATAGGCAGTGAGAACAACATCCAGAGTCGAATGACGTCTATTTATGTTTTTATTTCCACTTAGGGCTTTATACGAGGAGTTATAGCGAAAGGCACCAAAGATTTCGTCCTGCTCACCACCCAGCTCATTCCGAAAATACGGACAAGACTCGACCAATTCGTTGCTCTTGTTATCGCCTTCTTCCTGGTCTTTTAGCTCTTCGGGGCTAACTGCTGGATCATTTCCCTGTGTTTTATCAGCAATGATAGCCGCTGTCTCTCGACCAGATGCAGCAGATGCACCAGTTATTGTGTTTTTCCGTCGTAGACAATCTCCATTCCTTTGTCTACTGATCGCTATTTTAGTGAAATCGAGCGCCGCACTTTGTACATCATAATGTGCAAAAGCTTTCCCTGGCTTTTCCCAGTTTCGTTCATCGTTTATTGCCTTATCGTCTCCCGATTTCGCTTTGCGCGACGCGCTCGTTTTGAGAGAGCCCTTGCGCTTCAAGTTTAAATACACTTTCTTGTCTGTCGCAGGACTGGCTGCTCCCGAAGTCAACGGCGATTTAAATGCTTTACTCGCACTACCCCAATCCGTTCGATCACTGGCTTTCTTCGTTGTAAGAGTGTTAAGCTTTTGTCCCAATTGTCCATGGAAACTGGCATTCTCAAATCTCTGTATTATAGCGAAAAAGCTGTCACCCGAACTGGGTCGCTCACCATTCGTCTCTTCTACTTCGTTTACCCGAGACGAAACCATCCCTGCTATTTCGCTCGTATCACTAGAGCTTCGTATGTGAATGTACTCAGGTACAATGTTGTGAATTGACCCTGTGCTTTTTCTTGTTTCGTCTTCTTTGTCGTAGAACAACAGGTTTGAAACATTTGAACCTTCGCCATTATTTCCATCCGCAATCTGTCCGCCGCCATATGTCGAAGGGAGGTCTGCGAAGTGAGCCATTTGATCGTGCCCATTGTATATAACCCCTTGTCTTTTAGTTGACATATTTTTACGACTTCTTGGTGTCTCCGACATGTCCACGAGCATAATTTTTCACAAATCAGCTATTATCAAATCTCTCGTCGATTGTCTTTCACCGCTGGAGCCTGGAGTCTCGGCCCTCTCGCCGATCTTGTCTCGCTTATAAACACAGTTCTCTCCCTTCGATAATCATTTCTCAATAACTACATTCACACCATCTGCTTTATATCACACAACAGTTAAAATCTCCTTTCCCTGAACGCCTTTTGAGGAACGTACACAATCGACAACTTCTCAAATCTTGGCTCGTACTTTCAAAATAGCCGTGACCCCAATGTCAATGACCAACTCAATCCTTTCCTTTATATAACTCGGCGGATTATATTACCAAACTAAACGTGGAAAAAACCGACAGCAATTTCAATCATCGACACAAGCCGTCTAGCCCTAAAACCAATGTCCACATGCATCGCTATTTCGCGTCAAGCAACTCACCGGCTCACACAAATTTCTCTACGACGAACAATTGTCATTGTAAACAAAAGATAAACAATGTTGTTGTAAATGTCCAGTAATCCCCCGATATGTCGTGATCGTTCAAGTTGTGAAACGACCTATGCTGCGTGTGTTTGGTTAAAAACCCAACTGTTGACAGCGGCCACTCCAAATTCGTCTGTACGACGAAACAGCTTTCACGAAATAAGACCAAAATTTAAGCCACTCCTCTCGATTATCTAAATAAATGCCCCTTCCGCCGTTAAAAGAATGGCGAAAACTTCGGACAATCACTTCTCGTATTATCTTCGCTTCGGGTTTCTAGACATTTAGGCTCGTCGCCGACCGGTTGGAATTCACGTCAGTTACAGTTGCCTTGACAAGTGAGTAGTAGCTTTCCGGATAAGGTCGAAAAATTGTGGGAAACGACTGCGATTTGAATAATCAATGTCAAATGCTGCTCTTTTAAGGTGACCATCAGCCGCCACCCACTCGTTTAAACTTCGTCATAGCTTCGGCACGGGAAACCCCACCGCCCCCGCACCCCAAGTAGTAGATATTGTTCGGAGGGACAAGATTAAACGATAATTTATTAACTCAACAGAACAAGGCATCTTTGTAATCTTCCCTAGAGGAGCATGAAATTTATCGCCATTATTGCCTTGGTTAATGAGGACGACGAATTTCCGTGATAGAGAATTGGCAAGACTGTAGTGTTAAAGTGTACGTCTTTCGACCACCCGAGGGCCCCATTCTCGAAACGTTATACCTCACAAACATCCATTGTACACGTTCGTGTGTTTGTACGTCATTGTTTGCCTAAAAAGACTGTTTGTGAACAAGTTTGCCTATGTAATGTTTAGGTTATGTGAATATAAATCTGCAGGATTAGTAATAATTACTTTAAAGATTTACTGAAACTGACAAAATCATAGATATTCATAAATTTTTATTGATAAAAGACAGTGATAAAAATGATAAATTGGGAAATAGAAAGCACTATAGAATTGGCATTATAATACAAAAATGTTTTAAATGTGTTTCGATTTTATCGCACTCAAAATGTAAGGGTCAAATATGTCTACTTCACAACAATTAAAAGCATACCAATTGTGCATCAATTGGAGAATAATTTAGTACTTAAAAATTTAATTCAGTCATTCTGAAGTAAAAACCATCATTCGATCAATTCTCTTCAGTCTTTTGAAAGACCTGCTTGTAAAATACTTGATAATAAAATCTTGTCTTGTAGTGCATGGTCGACTTCTTTCTCATCTATCTTTAGTGAAACCTAGTCAAAATAATGATTGTCAATCAGAAAAACAGAATATGGTCTGTATATGCAAGGTTACACTTTACACTGTAAGTATATCTGAAAAAATAACACACAGAGTGTAAATTTTATAATACCTTGGTCATCCTCGTCTCTTTTGCCCTTTTCATCGAGATAATTCCTCTCGTTTCCAGTAAATTACACAACGACAAGCAATCATCTTGGCCAATTTGGGACACCTGTCTCTTCTTACATATGCTGCAGTAGGTTTCATGTAGCTGCAAAGACAAAAATATTAAAATTTACACAAAAGAAAGAATCAAAGTTTGACGATCATATCATCATTGTAAGGCTAGTGTGGTAATCAATGGGTTATATTTCACGGTTTTTTTGTATTTATACCTGTCCAACTGGAATTTCTCGCAGTTTACTTTCTTTCTGCATTAGAAGTATTGTGCAGATGAGAAGCTTTTGCTGCAAAGGTATTGTCGGCTGTTCACCACTACAAGACTTCATAATTCTGGAGCCATAAACTTCCGAGATCACTTTTGAAATGTGGGCAATGGTCACTTTTTTCATGGTAGTTTTCTTTGGTGAAGGAGCTAAAGAAATGTACAGAAGACAAATCAAAAATATAAGTTTGCAACATTTGGGACAACTCTGAACATCGTCGCTCTGTGAGGGACAATGATGTCGACAAACATGTAGGCTGACATTTTAATATCGAACAGATTTAGATATTTTTTTTTAAAATTATTTCCATGGAAACTCCACTTACCCATTTCTATAGGTTTTAGAATCTTTTGCCGTTTCACCTCAGACTCCACAACTTCCACAGCTCTTCTACAAATGTCAAGTGCCTTGCGCATGTCACCAGAAACGGCAGCTATCTTACGAGCACAAAACTGAACTGCACTTACATCTATTACATTAGAACCTTCAATCTAGAAATGTATATGAAAATGTATATGAAAATGTATCCATGAGCAATGTACAGAATAAAAGCAATGTACAGAAAAGTGTGGTGTGTGTTAATTTACCTCACTTAATCTGGTGGTCAGTATTTTAACAATTTGGTCTTTAGAATAGGGTGAAAAGTGTAATAGCCTTGGTTTGCCTAATAAGAAACCAAAACAATTAATTTATAGAAAAAAAATTATCAACTATATCAAGCACAGAATAAACCTCCAATTTATTGTTGTAAAGTAAGAGATTTAAAGATTTAGATTGTCTTACATTCTGTTCTGAGTTGCAACCTTGGCAGAACCCGGTCAGTCAAATCTAAGGCGTTAGCAATGCCTATAAACCAGAAGTGAATCAGAATCGAAAATTAGTCTACCAATACAACTGTTATAATTTATACGAGGTGGAAACATTCAAAATGTTATAGATTATATACCAATTAGGATTAATCTTGAAGATGGTAATGACGGCCATTCAAACATTGTGTAAAGAACATCCTGATTTCTACTTTCCAGTTGGTCAATTTCATCCAACACCAGAACTCTAGAAGAATAAATAAGGAAGCTGAGCACTAAGTTCTCAAAAGAGAATGTCATTATGTCGAAAGATACTTAAAGTGCATATAACATCTGTGGGGATTTAACATATTTGTAATCTATGGATTCTCCTTAGATAAATTGTAATATATCTTGTCAGCTGAAAATTTCATCTTCATAGACTTTTTTGCTGTTAAAGTTGACGGAAATTACGTCAAATCGGGCATCTGTAAAGAGGTTTTCATGTAGACAGATGCTCGCTATGACGTCACTTCCGTCAACTTTAACAGCAAAAAAGTCTATGAAGATGAAATGTTCATCTGACAAGATATATTACAATTTATCTCAGGAGAATCCATAGATAACAAACATGTTAAATCCCCCATAGACATAGGCACTTTAAATAAAAGTAATTACAGTACATATTCAGGCAAGACTGCACTACTGTACAACCCTATCATGAACCTGGATATTAAACTGTAGAGCACTGACTGTAAACCATTCCCTCAGTCTGCACTTACATTGGAGGTCCTTTTGTTGTGAATTTTTTCTCTAAAAATTTCTCAGCTTCTTTATTTGTCAACTTATCCCAACCAGTGAGCTCTGCTGTAATTTTGGAATAAATGCGATGGGACTGACTGATGTTCATGCAGTTTATAAACTGAACTTGATAATCCAAACCGTTCTTCTATTCAATAAAACAAGAATACAATTAATTCAGGTTTTAAAACCGATCTAGGGTGAAAGCAAATGGTCATGATTCTTTCAACTCAATATTTGTATGCATTAATCCAAGTATTGGTACAGTATTGTATACAATACTATTGTACCATAACTGGTGGTGATTAGTAGAATGCAACTAATGTATGTAGTATATTTTACCTTTAATTGTTCTAATATGCGAGTTAAGCAGGCTGTCTTTCCTGTCCCAGGAGCTCCAGATATGTAAAGACTACCAGGACGTTTATGGACTAAATGATTCTTCAGGAAAGTATCGATTTGTTTAATTTCAGTTTCTCGGCACAGAAGAGTGCTGGGTATCGATGAATGGAGTACATGTTTAGTTTCTTTATACGATTGGCCTGCAGGGAAAAGAAAAATGTGGGATTTTTTATACTGATAAGGTTGACAGATATTGAACTAATATTTAAACTCAACCTATTAAAAGCTGGAACATGCCAGTTTTCTTACATTGCTTATTCCCTGTGTAACAGCGTCACCAGTAAAAAAATTAATTTAAAGATGCCGTCAAGTCCATTCTGCGCATGTGTGATATTTCAAACGTCAAAGGTAGCGAAGGCGGTAGTTTGATATATTATTCACATTTAGGAACAGGACAGCTTCTTATAACATGCTTTGTAGGCAGAAAAGCTCAAGCGTGGAAAACAAATCCGCAATACTTCATGTTCAATGTTTATATAAGTACGCAATGTAAACAAACGATGTAAACAGAAAGTGGACATGTGCAGTACGGAATTGACGGCACCTTTAGTAATGTAAAGTTTTTTTGCCATACCATCTTGTATTCCTATACATAGCAGTTGTCTATTTGAAATAGCATTTTCTAAGCCAGAACTTGAAGATTCTGGTCTTTTGTCTAAAAATTGAAATAAAACTGAGGTCTGAGATAATGTACTTTGCAATGATGAGAGAAACATGACACCTCTTAACTGCTGATTCAATGTAGTAATTTTGAAAGTTCTCACCATTGTATGTCTTCTTGGAAAGTAATTGTTTGTTAGAGAATGATAGTCTTTCCTTATCAGTCCCACTGGAGTGCCTTCGCTTTTCGCTTGGAGTCATGCTAAGAGAACGACCGCTGAATGTAGATTTCAAAGGAGTCCCATCAGAGAATACACAATCTTCAACTATTTTCGGGCTGTTAACTTCCACGCAAATGGATGGAACCTTGCAGGACTTTAAAGAACTTTTGGATTCATTATCTGCCTTTGCTTTTAGCTTAGAGCTTGCTTTCCTTCTGCTAGCAATCCGAATGTGAGTTTCTTCTAAATGTAATCAAGTAAAGAAGTAAAAGAACTAAGAGTTAGTACGAGGCAGACTGACATCAATCCTATTACATAATAACACTAAACATAATTATTATGATAATACTCAAGCTAGCTAATATTAAGGGGGTCTGATAATGCCCAGGATAAATTATCTTCCCTCACCCGAGCAGTGTTGTAGGACTTGATTCCAAGACTTGGACTTCTCTAGACAGGACTTGGGGACTCGGCAATATAGAACTCAAGTCAAGTCCAACAGTTCTACTCACTTAGTATTGATGATTCTGTTGTTTTCTGTTCTGCGTCGTAGATGGCAGGATTTATTGTTGCACTTGTGCCGACACTTGTGATTAAATTTTGTTATTTGAGTGTCATTGTTTTAGTGAGCATACACAGTTGTTAGTGAACAATGCATTTGAGATTTGCCAGGGCCGGATTAACCCTATGGCAAAAGCGGCGTATGCCGGGGGCTCCGCGCTTTTTGGGGCCCCGCGCCTTCTAGTTGCGCAATTTTAATTTCACGCGGTTTTTTCTAGAAAGCACGGGCTAGGCATGTCCCGATTGTGCTCGGCAACCTTTGAGCAACTTTTGGTGTTTGGAGCAACTTTTTTCAGTTCTAGCAACCTTAAACATCTTTTGCTTTTCTGAGCAACTTTTGAAATTACAGGTTTACAGCATAAATTAACATAATCAATCACGTTATTTTGAATAAAGATAACTATTTTTTTTCTTATATTTAAGTTCAATTTTTCCTTGCGCTCATGGTTAAACCGCTGGGGGTCTAAACGGTGGCAAGGGGCCCCGCACTGAAAATATGCCGGGGGCTCCGCGCAACCTTAATCCGGCCCTGAGATTTGCAAGAGATGGACTCGAAAGAGGTGGACTTGACTACAGCACTGCACCACCCGGGACCTCAATAGGGGAGAGGTGGGTAGGTGCATATATTAAGTGACCCATGCACAAGAGCATGACCAGGCCACCACTTTTTACGTTTAAACACATAAAAGTGAAAATTCCACCGTTTTGATCATCTCCCAAGCTACAGGACTTTATCTTAACGCATTTAATAATCTCATGTTATTATTAACTACCTAGATCTTCGTTGTAACTCAAACATCTTCGAGAGCTTTCCATGTCATTCTCCTTCTCCATGAGGAAATGTTGACGAGAAAGAACGCGTGTCGGCAAAGCTTCGCTGTTGGCTTTCTTTCTCTTGGCTGGAGAAGCATCAAATGCACTTCGTTCATCGATAGAAGTAGAGTCGACATCTAAAAACAAATATGCTTAATGAAATGCCACAGAGAATTATACGATCGTCAAACGAGGCTTCGAAATAATTTAATCTACTAGCAAACTAGAACGCTCACTCTCAGCACTCCTTAATTCTGCCCAAGATCTCAAAATGCAAGCGAATATCTCGCATTTAACTTGTACATTTATGCCAGTATGCTTTCACAGCCTTCCCGACAACCTTTCACAGTCTTCCCACTAAGCATGAAGACTTAAGTATTACCTTTCTTCTTGTCTCGACAAACACGAGACAGCGTTGCGATGCAGCAAGATTTCTTCGATTCCGAGTCAATGGAATCATTGCTTTTAATCTCAGATTTACTTCGAGATTTAAATTTTCGAAGGGGAAAAGCAATCTTCTGTTGGCTTCTTGTCTTGACCATGCTTTCTTGGTTGTAAACCAGTGATAAAAATCGTGTTAAATGGTTAAACCCAAAGTGAATCAAATCATCCGATGCAACACAACAGGTTTGATTCAAATGAGCTTTTTCGCGCATAATTTACGAAAGTCCCGCGAAAATGATCGTTTTAACCAATCACAACACAACAGGAAGCGTGACCTATTTGTGGAATTTACTGGGGGAGGGGTATACTGGGTATCCTTTGCTCTCTTTCACTCTTTGACTCTTTATACTATTTCTGAAATCTCAAGAATATAACTTGTGTATATGTGCTTGAAAAATGTCAAAAATATCTACCAGTCAGGGGGGCAAGCCAGACCGGCCAAGCAAAGGGGAGTCAAGATTGTCAGTTTTATTGAACTGTGCTGTCTTGAATATACTTCCAGTTTTTCTGCTGCCTTTTCAGTGTGCCTTGCACATTAATTGTCGTTTTATTCTCGCCTTTGAAAGTATGAAGTTCCAAATTTATAGTGATAGTGGTTACAAAAATGAAGTATATGTAAGAAAATAAAATAATAAATACATAAAAAACAGAGACTGAGGTGGTTTGGACATGATACTTTTAATTTTTTATTTTTTTATTTTAAAAATTCAGTATAGATACATATACTACATGAATAACATAAGTAGTTTGCTGGCATGTGACACAGACAGTATTGTACATTGGGGGAAGGGGTTCTTGACCAAAAAAATACCCCTTAATTGGCCTGCCATTTTAAATATTCACTATTGGATCTAAATTTGCCTTGAATTAGTCTTACAGACATACAAACAAGGACAAAACGGTTCATTAAGATGCACATTACTACTGTAATAGAGAAGTGCGTTAATGACGTCATTATTATATGCTGAGTTTGCTATAAATTATTGCATTCCAAACAATAGAGTCGTTAGGAATCCTCTCGCTGGCTGAAGAATGAAATAAGCAAGAAACAGGTTTCACACACTAGGGGGCCTGGGCACATGTATACACGGACATGCACCTGACAGTTAGCATAATTTGTCTTTTGCTGCCTAAAGACAGTAGTAGCCCTCCCACCACACCCATGTAGTATAGTAGGTTTCGTTAAAGTTGATATTATTAGAAAACTGTAGTAGGTTACATTGTTATTGTTCAATAATGGCACTGCTACTTGCGGTGGCAGACGAACCGGCAACCTTAGTGTGAGAATCAATTTCAGCTTGTTTGTCTAGTGAGTTTTGATTCTATAAATATCATTAACACCCTCTGCTAACTAAGGAACATTTAAATTGGTTGCCATTTACAAAAGAGGTCTACAGATAGAATCAAAACACTTTTATTTGATAAAGCTTTTTGTTAAATAATTCTTTTATATAAAACTAGGTAAATTATTTACAGGAATTTGAACAATTTTCCACAAAATCAGTGGGCAGAAGCAATGTTTTTACTTTTCATTGAATAGGACAGCCTAGTAGCATCAGAAATGAATAATCTCTCTGTGATATACTCCAGCCCTCTACGAGCCTAAAGGAAAAAAAACATATTGGTTAATTGTTTTACCCTTAGTTAAGAAAGTATATACCTATAACGTCAACAAATTTTATTGTCCTATTTGTAAGAACTTTTAAAATGATAAAGTAACTTCTTTTGAACATTTCGTTTCTTCACTTTCTTTTTGAAATATATCAGTTTATTTGATATGCAAATTATTGTCTGGAATTTATGTCACACATGCATAATGAGTTATCAGAGAATGTTATATATCTTTGGGTTCATCAAATAAAAACACTAAAGTAAAGTGTGAATAACATGTGTGTGTGTTTCTCCCACAACACCAAACTTCTCGATTTTAAAGGATTTCGTTTGAGAATGAAAGAGATACAGTACACACATTTTCTCCAATAAGTCATTATGCATGTGTGATGTAAATTCTGTGATGTAAATTCTGTGATGTAAATTCTGTGATGTAAATTCTGTACATTTGCATATCAAACAAACTGATATATATCTCAAAAAGAAAGCAAAGAAACGAAAATGTTCAAAAGAAGTTACTTTATCATTTTAAAAGTTCTTCCAAATTACTAAGACAATAAAAACATTTTGAGGTTAGGGGAACTTTAAAAACAGATCATGCTAATACCTTGACTATATTTCTTTTATATCTTTCAATACCAAAAGATTCAATGGCTCGTGCTAATCCAAAAACATTTGAACTTATCCATGCATCTTTCCGACATTCAGTCCTAAATAGAAAAAATCAACAATCAGGCATATAACTGCATAATATAGAATACATTTGGTGGAATAAATTGTCAATTTAGGACAGTTAAACGTCTTGTACATTAAAACGGTTATGCAACGAGAAAATCGTCATTCCATATTCCACTTTTACTCACCATTCCTTATTATTAGGGCTAACAGAATATATACACTTCTCCTCTACAACCATTAATGATGTGAAAAATATATTCCTTGAATAAGTTGTCATGACTTTCTTCTTGGGGTCAACCACAGATTCCTCAATAATACATACTGAGTTAACATTACTGCCAACAACCTGAAACACAGTTTAACAAAACATCATTTACCAATGACAATGATGAATAGACAGGCCTGAATATTACCGCCGGACATTGTCCGGCGTTAATTCGTCTTGTGACCTGCCGGTCACAGCTTGGAGCTGCTGCCGGACATCATGTCCGGCCGACTCGACCACTTATAGACCAAATTGTGCCTCCCAGTAAGTTAAGCGTTTATATGACAATCCAGCTACTTTGATATTTATCGACCACGTACACATGACACAAAATGATTTTTCCCACGTATCACGCATTGTGTGAATTCCATGCGCAGTCAACACAGTCATGACCTGTAACCGCTTTATGATCGTTAATCACACAAAGATGGCGATTCAAAGTGAGATCTAACAGCGTTGTTCGCTGTATTGGCGACAAGGCTATTAATGTACAACATTTATCACACTGCATTACATAACGGCAAAATTATTTAGTGTCATGCTAAAACGATTCGGGATAAAATTAACAAACCGTGTCCGACAGAAAAGTGGTCTTGTCCGGCCGATTTACTCTGTGGCCGGACATTGTGTCCGGCGAGCTCCAAAAAATTATATTCAGGCCTGTGAATAGAGGATATTACCTGAACCATAGAAAATTTTAGAAAAATATTTTTTAAAACTTATATTCAGGCCTGTGAATAGAGGATATTACCTGAACCATAGAAAATTTTAGAAAAATATTTTTAAAAACTTACTTTGGAAGACCACCTTGGAGCAGCATTTGTTTTAACTAATATTCTTTTACTCTTTAGTTTATCACCTTCAAGACATCTAAAAGATGCAGGAATAGATTAATTGCTTTATCAGAGAACCTAATTTTAACAACACAATTTGAAAACATTATTGTAAGGCTGTCTGGTATATTGTGCTTCAGACTGCTTGTTCAGAAACCTGGCAATCTAAACAACCAAAGCAGGTGCATAAATATAGTACCGTGGTCTTAAATTACAGGAAGGACATTGCCATTCCTAAGCTTGGTGTCAGAAGACATGCTGTCATACACCAATTGCAAATATGACGGCAATGTCATACCTTTATAGGGCCCGAATCATGTTAGTTGATTGGATCACCATTGTTGGACCAAAAACAACAGCCAATTAATCAACGTGATTCAGGTCCTAGCAACGGTAACCATCGAAATGCCTCATTTCATGACATCGCCGCCATATTTGCAATCGGTCTATTATTAACAGCATGGAGAGAATAGTTATATATTTAAGAAATTAAAGTTAATACTAATAAAAATTCTGGCATTGATATCCCAGAAAGAGACATGCACAAACAGACAAACTTATGACTGGCATACTCTATCTGAAGTTACTGTACATGCATATTGAAACAGATTTCTTTACCTTTACATTAATAATATGTTTGCGGGTATTTCTTTTGTTCTCACAGGCCATTAACAACTAATATACCTCATTATATCCATCTGTACCTTCGTCGACGGCAAACCAGGTCTGATTAGAACTAATCATACCCGGTTTGATGCCAACGGAGGTACGATTACGAAAGAACAAAATAAATACCCGCAAACATTATATTACAAATGAATAGCATAAAAAGAGGTGCATTAACCATTAAAGTGCATATAACGTCTGTGGGGATTTAACATATTTGTAATCTATGGATTCTCCTGAGATAAATTGTAATATATCTTGTCAGCTGAAATTTTCATCATCATAGACTTTTTTGCTGTTAAAGTTGACGGAAATGATGTCATAGCAGGCATCTGTCTATATGAAAATTCCCGCTATGACGTCATTTCCGTCAACTTTAACAGCAAAAAAGTCTATGAAGATGAAATTTTCAGCTGACAAGATATATTACAATTTTTCTCAGGAGAATCGATAGATTACATATATATGTTAAATTCCCACAGACGTTATATGCACTTTAAACGTCCCGCTCGATTCGGGTCATTTAGTAAAATTACTAAATGACCCTCCTCTTTTTATGCTATTACTTATAAGAAACTTTCAAAGTAAATGGTTTGAACCTAGGAGTATCATTAGATGTGTGAAGTCGAACGTCCAGTCTTGAGAAAGACTATTATTTTGGTGACTGACGTTTGGACCAATAATAGTCTTTCTCAAGACTACAACAACCTGCACAATCAACTTCACAAGAAACTTTCAGTTGATGTATCGGGATGTTAATTTAAATAGCCTTTAAACCTTCAATTACTGAGTACTGGTTACATAATCTTGTTGAGTCGTTGACTGTTGTTGCGACATTTTTTAAATGCCGTAACATAGTGATACGGACTAAGATTTAAATAACAAACACTTAAACAGAACTTATACTTTGCCCATTGTAAATTACAAAGATGATTCAAACAGTTTAAATATACAGCAGAGAACAGTAATGCCACAGAGATCCTCTTACCGACTAACAACATCTTCACTCAACACGTGTTTACTAAATGGATTTGGATAGCGACGGTGCCAAGCACTCGATACTGTTTCCCACTCAAATCTACAAAAAAAACTCGTAAATTTTTGACATGGAAATAAAGAAGTGTTCGCGGTTACTTCAGCTTACTTCAAGGTAGATTTTCGGTGGAAGAACTTCATCTAGTGAACGTAAAAACGACAGAGAACATGCGAAATTGTCTAACAGATATTTAATTCATTTCGTTGCAAATTTGCTATTCGTGATGTCATATTCGGTAAAACGTCGGCAGGATCTCGGTCATAGACGGAAAGTTCAGTCTTTTACGCGTCATCAGGATTTTTCAAAAACTTGAATGAACTAGAAATAATGTATTTAAAGTGTCTGCAATAAAAAATTCAGTTGTAAAATAACTCTTATTTGAAAGAACTTTTGAAATTTACTATAAAGACTAACCATTTATAACTTTTTCATATCTCACTTCACTCTTGAGATATTAAGATTTGTTTAATATGTAAATGATCATACTTATGACATCACAATGCATGATTTATTAAAAATTCTGCATATATGCCATTATGATTTGCATATTTGATGTCATTGGATACATCCACACATATGCACCCATGCATTTCAAGTTAATATAAGCGTTTTCAATAAGTTATTATGCAGTGTGATGTCATAAGTATGATCATTTACATATTAAACAAATCTTAATATCTCAAGAAGTGAGATATGAAAAAGTTGTAAATGGTTAGTCTTTATAGTTTCAAAAGTTCTTTCAAATAAGAGTTATTTTACAACTGAATGTTTCATTGCGTAGCCACTTTAAAACTGACATCGCTTTATAGTTTTTTGTTCTCCATTGGGATTACAAATCATTTATTACTTTTGGGCCCTTTCTCGATATATGAGCAACCGAAATTAAAATTATTATAACAACAATCCAAGTCAGTTTTAGGGTTAGGATTTGGGTTAGCGATTATTTGAATTTCGGTTTGTTCATATATCGAGAAAGCGCCTACTTTTGTTTGGTATGATAATTTTTATGATTAGATCTGATGTCAGGTCTGTTCAGACAATCTAGTAACTTTTGTCATTTAAAATCTGGTATTTATAGGTAATAATATCCATAAATAAACGATTACTTATTTCTATAAATAAACGATTACGACGTCACCAATGGACGTCACTGACCATTAGCAAACATTCAAGTTTATTTCTCTCTGTTTCTCTCTGTGTTCCTCGCCCTTTCTGTCTTTCGCTCTCTTTTTCTCTCTCTTAACTCTCGCTCTTTCTGTCTTTCTCTCTCAAGATGACCGGAGTATGTGGGTCGAAATCACAGAGTAAATAATACAAAACATGGTGTACGTATCAAATACTTTATTTAGAAATATCTAATAGCATCGTGCAAAGCTTTAAAAGACACATAAGCTTTTGCTTTTCTTACCAAAATTAGACTTTACTCAAGTACACATCATCTAGATAGTTTTATTACAATAACCTCTTTACTATTCGTATTCTCATTGTTACTAGCCACGTCAAACACGTCATATGACTGCTTTTATCTTTTTCCATGCCCCCAAAATCGATAAGAGCTTCAATAACCATTTTGAACGGTTTGTCTTCAATTTTTATTGTATAAACCAAATAGATTCCATTTTGCCGTTGTCTGTTCAGTTATACAGATACACAGAAGACGTCAGAACGTGGTAAGAACATCCGTGACCGGTGGTGACTCACTTTTTTGTTCTTACCATGTTCTGACGTCTTCTGTTCATCTATAACTGAACTGGAATCTTTTTGTTAAATATATTCGTACAAAGAAAACCTCGCTTTGAAGAGAACGCACGACGGCCCTTTGATATTTAAAATTTAGTTGTCTTGTTTCTTAAGATAGGACCATCTTGTGAAAGCCTTCAGGCTCTTTTCCAGATCGTCGCAATAATCGGTGCTTGCATTTAATTAAAAATAGGTACACAGTGCGTACACGTGTCTACTGGAACTTGACTTGTATCCCTGTTTCAAACGTCGAGTAGTTGATGTATTTAACTGGGGTCGCGGCTTTCGATTAAATGCAAGCATTCAAGAGGCCTGATTAGCTTTATCTATATACATTATTTATGTACAAGAATTCCCATGTTTTTTTCCCTCTACTGATCACGTCTTTACAGCCTGCATTCTCTGTGCCGCGTCTCCAAACTTTGCGTCAAACATTTCTACAAATTGTTCACAGTGTTCCCCTAAAAGAGACAACAACGATTTGTTTAACGTTTGGTGTATACCTTAAAATTAAAATACACTGAATAACATCACGAGTGACATCGAATGGGACTTGGAACTCTCTCCCTGAACACTTAAAAAATTTACTATTATAAGTCACTATAATAGACTATTATAATAATGCTCTATTATCCTGTTACAATGTTGACGATCCTCGAACTTGGAAGCCTAAAGTGCAACACATCGCGAAGCCTCACTTATTTTTGTAAGGGCCTACTGTAATTGGTGTTTAACTGTTGTGGTGACCCTGCTTCTTCTATGTATTTTTAAGAGGCGAAGCTAAATAAATAAATAAATAAAAAATGCTAGATATTTCTACCTGGAACAAATATTGGGCTTCCTCGGAGTCTTCGGTTCCGTTGTTCAAAGAATTTAAACACTAGAAGAGAAATAGAGTAAAAGGTTTCGATTGGGGATTTTACATATTCGTAATATTTGGGTCTTTCTGAGCAAAAAATCATAATATATATTGTCTGTGTCAGACGAAAATTTCATCTTCATGGAGTTTTTCACTGTTGACAGTAACTTTGAAGTTACCGGATGTGATATCACAAGAGGCATTCCAAACCAGTTTTCTTTTGTTACTTGCCACAAAAATGCCTCTTGTGACATCACATCCGATAACTTTAACAACAAAAAAGTTCATGAACATGAAATTTTCGGCTGACAAGATATATTATGATTTTGCTCAGAAGACCCAAATATTACGAATATGTAAAATCCCCAAACGTGAGATTGGAACATTAATACATGGACTTGGATGACAGATGAAATGTTACAAGTCAGCCTTGAAAATCAGTGATCATCGCCTTTTATATAACTAGTTACCTGTAAAGAATAAGGTAGAGTCCCCTGTATTTATAGCTGCTTCTAAGAACTTTCTTGGCGAAGCGGAATCTTCATTCACAATGGTTCGCAAGAACCGCAAGGCAGGCAAGAGCTGCAACGGCACAATCATGAAAATCAACAAAATTCAAAAAAAATTCAAAAAAAAAAATTCAAACAAATTCCAAAAAAATCAACAAAATTTTTGGGGGAAAATATTAATTTGTTGCGTATAGCATCAAACATCACCTGGCCTTTTGACAATAAAATTTCCACAATTTGTTCGTTGGCGGTACTCAGTCTCTGAGAAAAGAATAGACCAACATACAGTTTATCGTATCGAGTAGACGAGTAGTTTCTCAGGGTTATTCGAGAGCAAATATATTTACCTTCAGCATATCAAGGGCGAGTTGATAAGCAGGAGGATAACTTCGTTCCAGCGACAACATGAGACAAGCCTTCAGAATAGAGAAAAATAAAATAATGATCTAAAAACACACACAACAGACGTGTGTCTTTACAAATTGTTTAACCGTCGAACGTGGCTGAGTCAAAGGTATGTCAAAGGCTGCCACCATACGACCAGTGGCGAAGCTGGCCATAGCAACTGGTCATGCTACGCAAATTTTAAAATTGTTTTACATATTCAGACCTTTAGAAATGTATTGTTTTCAAAATATGCAGATGCTTATAAATTAGCATAGCATGACCAGTTGCTATGGCCAGCTTCGCCTTGATACGACCCATGTCTGACCACGGAGCACAGCTAAGTGTTAATTTTACTGAGGGAGGAAAACCGGAGACTCCCGAGGAAAACCCTCGAAGCAGGAGAGAGATCAACTAATAACTCTACTCATATGAGTTCCAAGCTCGCGAATCAACACAAGGTTATTCCCAGATGGTCACCCATCCAAGTACTAACCCCGTCCAACCGGGCTTGACTTAGCGGTGAGTAGCAGCACCTTAACAGCACACGCCATGACGCCACCTGTGCTTCCTGAGGATAATCACAAGGGAGTGACCGAGCAACGTTTGGTTTAAAAAACTGAAATCTTCACCAACTGACACCAGGTTGGTACTTCATTGCAAAATCTATCTACAGTTGATGCGAGTTCGCCTTACAGCACTCACCAAATGTTTTGAGTCCGATATCACATGATACTGCAGTAACTGCAAATAAAAATAATAAAATATATAAAAATGTATACGCGAATTTCGCCATTCAAAGCGAGATATCTCGTTTATATTTTCTTGTCAGTCAATGTGAATCGAAGGACTGGATAAGTTATAACTGACCTGATGAAGTTGATAATAGCGTTTGTTTTGAACCAGAATATTGATAAGTAATTCATGAATGCAATACTATAAGATTTCACGAAACAAAAAGAAAGTAGAATTAATATGAAAATGAATTTCCGGCCATAATGCTAATTGTGAGATCAAATGAATTTATAATCAAGAAAGGGATTTTCATGTAGTCTCCTGTAGAGGGTAAATGTTTAAATTCAAAAGAATTGCCATGCATTAGTTGATTCGTTGAACGTGTTTACCTGCACTGTAATCTGTAGTTCATTTAATGATCTTATGTATTCTATCAAAACTGACACCATGAACTTTGAGTTGACATTCTGCAAATAGAAAAGTTCATGAAGATGAAATTTTCGGCTGACAAGACATATTATGATTTTGCTCAGGAAGATCCAAATATTATATACGATAATGTAAAATCCCCAAACGTGAGATAGGCACTTTAAATGCGGAAATATTTCCTCCCATGTAGTCTTAATGTTATCTTTATATCCAATCTTCAAGCCGTTATTCAAGTGTCTATTCCGGAGTGGAGGGAATGATAAACTTGAAGTAAAAGCAATGACAAGGAAAAACTGTTCGCGATGGAGAGGTCTACTGCATTTCCATACCTCGAGTGTCAAAACAGGCGAGAAAACCTCTCTGTACATATCTTCCTGATCAACCACACGATGGAGTCTATCAAAAAAAGAAAAGACAATCTCGAAGACAATAACGACGCCTCAGTAGCGATAGTCCCTGGTCTTTATTGCCCAAAACACTAAGTTTAGCTAGAGAAACGAGACTGCTCTAATCACCTTGCAGTTTGAATGCGTGGCGGTGTAACTTTACAAGCATCGACCTAAGGTAAAATGAAACAAAAAGAGAGCTGTATAGAGTGGCTTGTTTGTCTTCTATGTTATTAACGATCACTCACTTGGGGAGATGTAGCTTCCATTTCCAAAAAAGCTTGGTAAACTTTGTTAAGCTTATCAAATATACTAATTATCATGGTCAGGGGACACGGACAACCAGGTGATAAAGCTATATTAAGAAAACAAAACAGTTCTAGAATTTGACAATGATCTTTTTTAAGATCTCTTATCCTTATGAAGATAATGATTGTGATGATGATAATGATAATGATAAAGGTGATAATGATAACGATGATAGTGATGATAATGATGGTGGTGATGATGATAATGATGAAGGTGGTGATGATGATGATGATGATGGTGGTGATGATGGTAATGATGATGACAGTGATGATATTGATATTGATGATGATGATGATGATGATAATGATGATAATGATGATGATGTTGATGATAATGATATGATCATAATGATGGTAATGATGCATGATGATGATGATAATGATGAAGGTGGTGATGATAGTGATTAGTGATGATGGTGGTGATAATGATGATGAAGCTATAGCTGGTGATGATAGTGATGATGGTGATGATAATAATGATGATAGTGATAATGATGATGATTGTGATGATGATAGTGATGATGATGACAGTGATGATGATTGTGATGATGATTGTGATGATAGTGATGATGATAATGATGATAGTGATGATGATAGTGATGATTGTGATGATGATGATGATGATAATGATGACAGTGATGATGATTGTGATGATGATTGTGATGATAGTGATGATGATGATGATAGTAATGATGATAGTGATGATGATAGTGATGATGATGATAATGATGACAGTGATGATGATTGTGATGATGATTGTGATGATAGTGATGATGATGATGATAGTGATGATGATAGTGATGATGATTGTGATGATAGTGATGATAGTGATGATAATAATGATTATAGTGATGATGATAGTGATGATAATAATGATGATAATGATGATAGTGATGATGATTGTGATGATGATTGTGATGATAGTGATGATGATGATAGTGATGATGATAGTGATGATGATAGTGATGATGATAGTGATGATGATAATGATGACAGTGATGATGATTGTGATGATGATAGTGATGATGATTGTGATGATAGTGATGATAGTGATGATGATGATTATAATGATGATAGTGATGATGATAGTGATGATGATTGTGATGATTGTGATAATGAGTGATGATGATAGTGATGATGATGATGATAACAATGACGATGAGAATGCTGGTAATGATGGTAATTGGGCGAGATTCACGATATAGATGAAAATAATTGATATATATATCTAATAAATTAATAAAAGCTAAATACCTTCCTTGCAAACTTTGAGAATGGTGTCTTTTGCACTGAGTCTTTGCAGTAAAAAATCAATTAACATTGCCTAGTAAAAAAGAAGGCGTGCTGTAGTTTCCTAGACTGGTAAACTAAAGATAACCTTTTTCAAAAAATATGAACAAAATTGTTTTTGATAAGATGTCAAACCTTATCTGCAATCATGTTTAGCAGAGGGTCTAGCCTCACATACACGCCCCATAAGCAACCTAAACAAAGTGAAAAAGTTAGAGTTCGAGAACTAAAACGCACAGAAAATTTGAAACCATTGTATGGCATTTTGATTTTGTGGTCGTCTTAATGTTGTTGTTTCTGCTTGCCTGTTTAACGTAACTGATAACGGACAAACTAAAGCGGACACATACCAAGTTTAGCATCAATTATTATATTTGGTTGAAAGACAATCCAGTTCGCTGAATCTGGTAGACGTGTTAAGAAATAAAGATATCAAAGCACTCACTGAAAAGCATTTTGTATATATAAATAATATGATTGTAATAATGATTGTGAAACATTGTATCGTCTCATCATCTTCGTTTTGACGGACAATTTACAAAGATTAGTCGAATCCTCACATGATGAGTTTCAGCACTTGAGTTTATGTCACAAGAGGCGTTTTTGTGGCAAGACAACTAACTGACAACTGGTTTGGAATGCCTCTTGTGACATCACACATCCAGTAACTTTGACAGCGAAAAACTCCATGAAAATGAAATTTTCGACTGACAATATGTATTATGATTTTGCTCAGGAAGACCCAAATATTATACAAATATGTGTTCTTTCAACTCGAAACTCTAACATTATTAAGCGCATTTATATATACAATCAGAAGATTACACAGGTTCGATTCCTAGCTGTCCACGACTCAGAAGCAGTTTATGAACATTTCAGTTTGACAATCGTCCGTGCATTATTTGTCAAACTCCCACAATCATTACAGCAATCATTAATACATCATTGTAACCTTCGCTCTCCATCTGAGTCTCGGTGGCTCAATGGTTAGAGCGTCTCACCAGCAATCAGAAGGTTACAGGTTCGACTCCTGTCCGGGACTCGAGCTTGGTGATCGTCCATGTCTGAAAAGCATTTCGTTCATAATTATTATACGTTAGGATACATAGTTCACAACGTACAACTTTTCTTTCTTCGGGATCGTTGGGAGATTCTTTAAAAACAAAAAAGGAGAGGCTAAGATGGGAATGTGGTAAAACTAATGCACTAAGAGTAACGCTGTAGGTTCAGAACAGGGACCTAAAGCAGACGCGAAAAAGCACAAGAGAGTTCACACTTGTAAAACAAGCGCAAACAACAAAATTAAAAACGGTTTTCGAGTGAAATTTTGGATTAATACACCACACAAGTGTGTTTTTCAAAAGAGAGTCAAAATTTGAGCTTTTTTGAAAATCACTCGTGTATTAATCTCAAGTTGCACAAGAAAACACATGAATATTTTTTGAAAGAGGAGACGATCGGGGTCATATTTAACAATTAGACAACGAGCCCGCGTTTTCTATGAGCAGATAGTCAACGAGGCGGAGTCGAGTTGACTATCGCTCATAGAAAACAAGGGCGAGTTGTCTAATTGTTTTAGTATAAATTTACAACTTTCTAACCCAAGAAATAACTTTTATTTCGCATTTTTCATGGGAAAAAAGTAAATATTCTTTCGAAATCAGGTGACTTTTTCCCCAGAGGTTTATATCAGCGGATAGTAACTCCTGCGATAGCCAATCAAAATTGAGGATTTGTGATATAAACTTGTCAATTTATACTAAGATAAATTATAATACACTTAACGACCAAACGAGGCTCGAAAGAAAGGGTTTCAGCTGCTTTTCTAAAGTATTTCCTTTTTTCTGCATTGTGTTTCCTTGCAATTGCACTGCTATCAGCCAAACAGAATTGAGAACATTTTTCATGTATATTGTGGGTAAAGTAGGAAGACTTTGCTCTATTGCTTAATTTCAAATTATACTAGGTGATAAATCAGACATATTTTGACGCTTAACTCTGGCTTTAAAAAGTTTTTTGAACGTAACTTTAAAAGTTACTGTCCATGACCCAATGTTTCGACACTCCAATCTAGTGTCTTCATCAGGGTGATCGTTTTAAAGTTAGGATCCCTACTTATACCCTCCTAGAACCGATGATGACGTTATCTATTAACAAGATGCAAATAAGCTTCTGGTAATAAAGTAATAAACCACCATCATCGCGATTCAATGGGGCGTGGGCGCTAGGTATAAATAGGGATCCTAACTTTACAACGATCACCCCTGAAGACACTAGATTAGAGTGCCGAAACATGGACAGTAACTTTTAAAATTACGTTTAAAATACCTTTTAAAGCCGGAGTTAACATCAAACTATGTCTGATACTATGCTCTTTTGCCTAATTTCAAATTAATGAAATTATACTTTGCTCTATTGCCTAATTTCAAATCGCTCGGGAATCGAGCTTACCTTCTTCTAAGATATAGGGTTGGATAGATAATGGTGCTAAGACTGGACCAAGATAGGTCACCTGTCCATCTGACGATCCTTTCAGCCTGATATCAAACACCATAGACGTCTAGTGGTAAATACAAGGAATTGAAGTGAGATGTTTGTAATGTGACGGTGTTAAAATAACTAGGGGTGCACCGGATTTCAAATCCGGCCGGATTTGAGGAATTTTCCTTATCCGGCCGGATTTTTTTCTAAATCCGGCCGGAAAATCCGTCCGGATTCACCGGTCACTAACTTTTTACTTTTACATCAGCTTGCCTACAAATGTCTTGTTTAGTTGTTTATTTATATGTCATAGAATGACAGAATGCCATACTATATAAGTTGGGATTGTAGTTGTACAGTGTGCTACTGTGCTATAAACAATAGGGTTATAGTAAAGTTATTACATGCTGCATGCTTAGTCACCTCCCACTGAGTACAATATAATTAAAATTGGTTTTGAAAAAATAAATCCGGAATTTTTGCCCGAATCCGGCAAATCCGGTTCCGGCCGGATTTGAAAATTCCATATCCGGTGCACCCCTAAAAATAACCAGCTTCAATTTTGTTGAAAGATAAACCAAGGATACTTTGAGAAAAGGTGGTGAACTGCCGCGAATTTAAGCAACGAAATATTGACGTTTTACAGTACACTCTCGGATAATTAGAGTTAAAATGAACTGTGAATGGGATTTCTCCAAGCCCACAGATTCACTTTCAAAGCACTTGCATTTAGTGAGACAACATAAACTTAAACATTGCATTTTGACATCAATTTTGATTTTGCATGAAGTATTTTTTCGTTTGAACATAGTTAGTAGAAGGGATGGTTTGGTCATTGTTCTATGTTGTTGTTCACTTTCATGGTCACTGAACGTATTGTATTTTCTGTATAATGAAGCATCACGTGTTGTGAGTCCTTCGCCGTCACGTGTCTATAGAATTTCCTTTCTCCAACCAATAACAAACACTTTCTCCAATACAATAATATGACCATTGCATCATCTTGAAAGACAATGGAGCTTCCAAACCACCCCCCTCTACTAACTATAACTATGGTTTGAAGACGTCGTATTCCAACCTCATAACCCAGGGTCTTATATCTGCTCCCCGCTCAAACCCCGCAGTGGGCGGGGAGCAGAGATGAGACCCTGGGTACGAGGTTGGTTGTCCTCCAGGTTTGCCATCTTGTTTGCTAAAGGTCTCTATCATTATAAGTACCTTTGAGGCTTGGTGATGAACAATGACTAAGTTGTCCTAAAAGAAAGAAATAATCTCCACTACAACATTTCTAGTAAAGTTTACAACACTAGTAACACAACACGAATTAAAATAAAAGCTAAATTATTAAAGTTTTAATAATAATAATAAAATAATAAATGATATGAAGTGTGTATGTAATCTTTCAAGAGTAGTTTCTTACAACAGTGTTAACAGCAAACCGTCCACTGGTATTTAGTTGAAGGACAAAGGTTTTTCTGGCAGGACGATCGCTGTGAAAGAGAATATACTTTTAGAAACACATTTTCATTTCACATCTTAGTTTGATGAAAGGCCTTCGCTCGAAATGTCAGTGTCTCATTGTTAGGAAGGAAGGATGGAGGGAGAGAGGTGAGAGGGAGGGAAGGAGAGAGGGAGGGAAAGAGAGAAGTTTAAGGAAGGAAGTTAGGAAGGAAGTTAGGAAGGAAGTTAGGAAGGAGGGACGAAAGAAAGGAATGTAGGGAGGTAGGGAGGTAGGGAGGGAGGAAGGGAGAGAGGGAGGAAGGGAGAGAGGGAAGGAGAGAGAGAGGGGAGGGAAGGAGGGAGTGAAGTAGGAGGGAAGGAGGGAGGAAAGTAGGAAAGAAAGGGTGGATGGAGGAGGAGAGAGAAGGACAGGAGAGAGAGAGAGAGGGAAGGGGAGAGGGAGGGAAGGAGAGAGGGAGGGAAGGAAGGAGAGGGAGGGAAGGAAGGAAGGAGAGAGGGAGGGAAGGAAGGAGAGAGGGAAGGAGAGAGGGAGTGAAGTTTAAGGAAGGAAGGAGGGAAGAAAGGAATGTAGGGAGGGAGGGAGGGAGGGAGGAAGGGAGAGGGAAGGAGAGAGAGAGAGGGAGGGAAGGAGGAAAGAAGGAAGGAAGGGTGGATGGAGGAAGAGAGAGAGGGACAGGAGAGAGAGAGGGAAGAGGGAGGGAAGGAGAGAGAGGGAAGGGGAGAGGGAGGGAAGGAGAATGGTGGGAGGGAGAGAGGGAAGAAGAAAGGAGGATGGTGAGACGGAAGGCAAGAGGGAAGAAAGTAAGGAGGGAGGTTGGTGTCAAGATGGTAGGAGGGAGGAAAGAAGTATTACCTGGATAATTGATAAAGAACAACTTCAGCTCCTGTTGTCTTCTCTCCACGTATTTTGTGAGTTCTAGACTGAGTCCTTAGGATAATAACATACACCTCTCTATATCTAAACAGTCCAAAGAACTCTGGATGAACACCTTTTTGAAAGTAATACAAAATATACACTATATACATTGGTTTGAGAAGCTGTAGATATTAATGATGGTTTTTCATTCAATTTGCAAGGAATCAGAAATGACTAGGTATGGTGGTTTTGCTTCAATGCAAATCTGTTTCTACTTGGGGAAATAAACTGTTGACTCACAAACAAGCAATGGTGACATCTCTTTCGAGTAGAGCATTTTGTTTTGGATTCTGAGGAGTAGTAGGAGGAATATCGACCTCAAACTTTGGGAGTCTTATCACAGAGCCAGTCTAAAAAGAGAATTATATTTATATAGGTGTCTGTACATACATGTACAACACATTGATAATTAACACATGCCAGCCCGTAACAGGGGAAATAATTGGGTGACCTTTCTAGTGAAGTTGGAAAGCATAAGCCCCCTGGGAAATGTAATTTCCACCTGCTGGCTCAAGTGGCCTTCTATCTAATTTGAGGGACTCTATATCCCATAGGGCATTGTCTAACCGACTTATATGGTCACACCCACAAAGAATTTCTTTTGTTTGTGTGCTCCATATCCTCATTAGTATGCTCTATATAGAGAATACTAACGAGGCTTTTTTCCCTTTGTTTCAAAAGCCTGATTAGTATGCTCTATATAGAGCATACTAATGAGTATATCTTACATGTACATCAATTCAGACAGTTTATGGAATATAGAACATTAAAATACTGTGTGCTGATTGGCTGAGTGGGGGACCGTTCTAAGTCAAACTGAGACAGTCCTGTAAAACATTTGGTGCCAACTAACCTTGATGTAATATGGATGCATGACATTTCCCGAAGCCGTGGATGACAACAAAAGTAAAGAGATATCAGCCTAAAATACATTAAGACAGTCTTTATTCACCGGTCAGGCATTATAACCATATATTTTTACTTAAAGTGCAAACAAACCCTCCACAGTTTTTAGGTGTTTGTATAAAGGATGCAAAAAGAGCTGGTAAGTTATTTTACAGTTTTTTATTTAGTTTGTTAGTTCCTGAGATATTTGCTTCCAAAAAGCACAATTTTGGACTCCCTGCCAGAAATTGGCGAGAATGTTTTCAATGCTTAAGGGCCTGGGAACCAGGAACCGACGCCACTCGCTCACTGCGTCCTATCAGTTCAAGCTTGTATGTTTTGGGTAGTAATGCCAGATATAGTTTTTGGCAACTCTGTGGTCATAACGCTTATGTATTCTTTGTTGTGTGAAATCTAATCGTTCCTGACTCCCAGGCGCCTCTTAAGAACAACAATGCGCAGCTTTTTCATTCAATTGGCTAAGTTGAGATAGATATATTTTGGGAAATAACGGACCAAATAGAATACAGTAAAATAACTTATCATCTCTTTTCGCATCCTCTATAGTACTATACAATGAACTAAACTATATGCACTTTAAATACATAATGGTGGACATAACATAGAAATGTATTCCTTTGCTTACCAAATAAACAAACCAATTAACTTGAACACTGTAGCTTTTAATCAATTTCAAACAATTCTTCTCCGGGAAGACCTCAATTGCAAAAAGGTTCATATTATCTTAAAATCAGAATAGCATCATGAAATGCAAATTGAACTCAAGTTATGAAGAGGTTTTTATCATGCAGTTGCATGCTCTTTCATGTTGTACCTGATACAGTTCCAATCCTTGGTTAGTATTGAACACAATCTCGTTGGTGGCAGTCCAATTAAACCCGATAATTTGAGCTGATTTGCTCTAGTTGAAAAGTGTTGAAATTAGTAAAAATACATGTATATAATACAGAAATGGCAATACTATTTTGGCTGCTACTTTGTGTACCAGATACAGAATATTACATCACTCAAATATTTAGTTTAAAAGTAGGGTTAGTATTCCTTTATTTCAGGGTTAGGACTAGAGTTTTTATTTGGGTTATGGTTAGTTTTTATTTGGGTTATTGTTCTTGTAAAGCTTCTGAATCCCGAGAAAATAACCTTGATGTGTCTATGACGTAGTCTGTGTCCATTGTGTGTGTGCATGGTTAGCCTGCATAGCTGGCGCAAAGGGGCTTGGGACGGGCTGTGGAGCAGCCCCTTTGCGCCGGCTATGCAGGCTAGTGCATGGTACATGGAGAAGATGCCAGTATTTTATAAATTAGCAAACCTTGCATGACTGGTTGTATTCGTTCATGCTAGAACCTTGAAAAAAGTTTATGAAGTCCTACAAAGAAAGCCAAATACAGAAAGCTATTAAATTTAGCAATTAATAATACTTTTTTAATAATAATTAAAGCAATTATTTCATTACTGTACTTTCCTTCGTGATTTTGATTGGTAATACCTTACATTTATCATCCCTTTGTTTTTCAACCAAAATATAAAGTGACTTTATATTTCACTCTAGACTGATAGAAGGGATGTCGCTCAGGAAGGGCCATTGCTCGGAAGTACATCATGACACATTGGCGATTTTAGCGATGAAAAAACACTCAACGTTGCGATTAGCTTTGTATCCAGGTATTCTTTGACTTTCTTTTATGATTTAAACTACTTAAAATCCGTCAAAAACGACAAAATCTACGCGAGGAATCACGTTAGCTTTAATATGCTTTATTGAGTTATAATGCACGCTTTTTGAGCTTAGTAACCAATCAGATAGTGTGTACTCGCTGATTTACTTCTGGTTATTTTATAAATGCATATAAATTAGCCCCCCTAGCCTTGTTATATTTGTGTACAAAATTCAAAACAATTTTTCTTCTGAAACATTAAGCTATAGCTAAGATTTAAATGCACATAAAAGAATATTAAATTGCAAGCATTTTGGAATTAGGACTATAGTTATAACTACGAGCATGTACAGTGATAACTACAAGAATTATTCAAGGTTCATTCTTCATGCATAAAGAGATTTCTATCAATTGTCTTGAGGATCGTTGAAGTTGCTGTGACTGATCACCACAGTCCTATATGTTCCAAAGGAGCTTAATATTATCTGGAAAATAAATCAGAAATCTTACCACGACTTTAGCTGTTCTTTGAATTGCAAGAATTTTTTGGTCCAGAGAGAACTTAATCGATGCAACATGCCCTTTATCAAGTACACTGAAAATAAATAAAAATTCACTTTTACCGCCATGGCATTGTTCTCAAACGTTTTTGAACGGCCACCTGTCATTTAGGACCACTTTTACATGGAAGGAGTGGTCGTAAAAATCAGGCTTTACTGTAGTTACAATAAAAGGGTGACATAGCCTCCTCCGCAGGCAACTCTGTGGCTTCTTTTTCCCTGTTTTAGCTGGGCTAGCACTTGTTTCCAACCACCAAACTGACGTGACGTCATTTTATCACCTAATCTCACTAAATGCTGAATTTTAACCCTTACCCCACCCTAATCCTAACCCTAACAAAGCACTAACCCTAACCCTAAAAAGAAGGAAAAAACTAAGGACAAAATGACTCCATGTCAGTTTGACAGATGGAAACAAGTATTTGCCTTTTGGCAGGGATTACAGGGAATGAGGGAGGTATAGGGGATTCGTGCTCTTGTTAATTTCTCTGGCTTGGCCAAAACAGCCTTGGAAGTTAAAGAAGCAGAGGGTAGGGGTGACAGCCTCAGTTGAATGATATGTCTATCAGTGCTGTGTGTGTGTTCTCTGTGTACTGTAAACTAATGTTTCAAAGATTATTGCTGTACAAGCTGTAAATTTGAGCCCCAAGCTGCAATGTTACGATTGCTAGCCAGACGTTCTAAACCACTTAGCTACAGTACCATGATTACACGCATAAAAATACACAACGTACTTTTCAGCCTACTCTCATTTAATATTTATACCACACCATCACTTACTCAAAACGCGAAACTCTCTGATTATCTGGCCCTTTTACGCTAACCCGCGTATATCCATCGCTTTTCCGGACAGAAAAAACCTTGATAAAGAATGAAAAATTACTCGTAGTTGCCAGACGTAATTGGCAGCTTGTTTGTTGAATGTTGACTTCGTCTCTTTCCACTTTGAAAGTGTTTGATTTCGCAATTGACCTACCTGCTTATTAGCTTCATCAAAAAATACGCTGTTTTCTCTACTCACTGGATCAAATCTCATAGGATTGTTTGATAAACTTACGTAAGTCGAAGTATCTTGCCCTGAAGAACTAGCAGCTAATAAGAGGAATTTCACATTGGCCGCCATATTGAATTTTACCGCGTAGGGACCTGGCAACTAGTAATTTCACATGCCTATTTTGGAACTTATCAATGATTGAGTCTATAGTTCGGTGAATTCAGAGGTTCGGCCTTTCAACCCTGTTTGGTCTTTCGACCCAGTTTGAACGTTTTGAACTTTCACACTGGTTTCAACCACCCAACCAAAGGCATATTGATTGGCATATAAACAATCTTGAAAATGCTTTTGCAAGCAATCAGAATACTGATACTATATTACATTATGCCTTATATTCGGCATTTCTATTCTTATCTATTATTTATAATCATTACAATCGAGTTTATCAATAGCGTTTATCACTGATTTCAAGGTTGACATTTATTGAGTGCATTCTTAATAGAAAATTTACACGATCAAAGTCTATACACGATCAAAATAAACATAAATTACCCTTGTTTCACTTTTCCACATCATATTGAAACTTTAGATTACTCTTTCTGTGTTTTCTTAAAAAAGATTGTAAACCAGAGGAGGACAAGACGCAAAATTTGCTGTGATTTTACTAACGGCAGAGGAATATACCTTGTATGATACAACGTGGTAAAAGAACGCGTGGAAGCTAAAATGTGGATATATGAGCAACCGAAATGTAAAATTATTATAGCATCAACCCAAGTCAGTTTTAGGGTTAGGATTTGGGTTAGGATATATTAAGGATTGGTTTGTATTTCGGTTTGTTCATTACTCGCGGCGGAAGTATTCCCGTTAAATATTTACTAGTTCCCACGTCTCTACCCGGTAAAATTCAATATGGCGGCCAATGTGAAATTCCTCTTATTAGCTGCTAGTCCCTGAAGAGGCGGCCGCCATTGCAAAAATTTAATTACCGCTGGACCAAAAGGGAGTGAGAACGAACTCGAACTGACGGCTGCGAAGACTAGGTTCTCACTCTCTCCTTCCCTCCTCTCTCCCTTCCTCCATCCATCCTTCCTTCCCTTCCTTCTTTCTTCCCTTCCTTCACTCCCTCCCTCTCTCCTTCCCTCCCTCACCCCCTCCCTTGCCTCCCTCCTTCCTTCCTTGATCCCTACCTAACTCCCTTCCTTCCTTCCTTGCTTCCCTCCCTAACTCCCCTCTCTCCCTCCCTCCCTCCCTCCCTTTCTTCTTTCCTTCCATCCCTCCTTCCTTCCCTCCTTCCCGGTATTCGGACGGTATTGCCCAAGTAGGTCCAGCCACACTCATTCTTGATGTTTTATTACTGAAAACTGTACACGTGATAAGAAATGTTTTACTTTCTTAATAAATCTTTATGACGCATGAATCTGTTAGTGACTACTACCAGAATCCTTTTCCGAAGTCCCAGAGGGAGTTTAATAATAACACGAGAAAGGAAATCTCGCAAGGTATTAGGATAATAATAATCACTAATGATTCATACGTCATAATGGGTGAGGTCTAATGTCGTTGTTGTTGTTTACGTTGTTGTTGTTATTTATTTATTTGTGTTGTTGTTCATGTTATTTATGTTGTTGTTGGTGACGTGTGGTTGTCGTTGTTGATAGTTCTTCATCAATATTTTTCTTGTCAGCACTCGTACGAATGGTACGATGTATGAAACAGTGTCACCATCACTTGTGTATCTGCAAGAAACGCCCAAACGCGAAGTGTTCCATTACGACCATTGATCACTAGTTCAGTGGTTATCATTTCATATTCCCAACTCAATACCTCTGATGGCAAAATCGAATCATTGACCTATAAATTCTACAGTGCTATCATCCATCCAATTCACAGCAGCGCACGAGGGCTGAGAAGAGATTGTTGTTAAAGTTAAGTCGTTTTCTTGAATCAATTGAGATCTTCGTAAATGGAGAGAAGCTTCTTGTGAATTACCCTATGGAAAATGACAACAAATACACAATTAGCGACGCACTCAATCTGAGATAAGTAATATTTAATAATAACGAATTTCTAGCACTACCATGTCCAGATGAACTTTAGCAAGATTTCTCAAAATTTCGGCGAGTTTTGGGTGACAGCTTCCAAGAGCATCTTCGTAAATCTCGAGGGCTTCTTCGAACAACCCAAGGGCTTCTTCGAGCTTTTTCTAAATGAACAAAAATATACAACAAAAACCTCATCAAACAAAAACCACACAAATCGTCGTCGTCATCGTCATCGTCATCACCATCATCGTCATCATCGTCGTCGTCATCATCGTCGTCGTCGTCGTCATCATCGTCATCATCGTTGTCGTCGTCATCGTCATCATCGTCATGACTGTCATCATCATCGTCATCATCGTCGTCGTCATCATCGTCATCATCGTTGTCGTCGTCATCATCGTCGTCGTCGTCATCGTCGTTGTCGTCGTTGTCGTCGTCGTCGTCGTCATCATCGTCATCATCGTTGTCGTCATCATCGTCATCATCATCGTCATCATCGTTGTCGTCGTCATCATCGTCGTCGTCGTCATCATCGTCATCATCGTCATCATCATCATCATCGTCGTACTCGTCGTCATCACCATCATCATCGTTGTCGTCGTCATCATCATCGTCGTCGTCATCACCATCATCATCGTTGTCGTCGTCATCGTCGTTGTCATCATCATCGTCATCATCGCTGTCGTCATCATCGCTGTCGTCATCATCATCATCATCATCATCATCATCGTCATCATCGTCATCATCGTCATCATCATTGTCGTCATCATCACTATTATTACTACCTGTTCGGAGTTGACAACGGCAAGGTTGTGCATGGCAACGGCAATTACAGGATCCCTGTCGTCATGTTTGTGTTTTAATGCGGTTAAGACTTCTCTGTGAACAAAAAAGGAACATTCAGAACAACAATAATTTTACTGTAAGCTTTACCAAGACTAAACCAGAAAATATGAGATTTTAAAAAGAAAAATTAGTTCTTCGAATTTCGACTTTCCACACCATCTAACCTGTAAGTTGATTCACTGCGTTCTAATTTTCTCTGAAAAACAAAGTAAAAAAAACAGGAAATGTTTTTGTCAACAAAACTATCTAAGGTCTCTTGTGAATGTTACAAATTATAAGTGGATTAATCTAGATTCAATTAATCATTACATAATTCGTTAATACATTGTCTGTTCCTTACGTCTTTTCGGAATAACAAAGCTAAATGATTCATCGTCGAGATCAAGTTTGGATCAGCAGGTTCTTGATTCTAAAAATGGCGTCAAAAAGAGTATGAGAGAGCGAAGTAAATATCACGCAACACGTGGTGATAAACAGGTCACGCACCTCTCGCTTTATTTCCAGTGATGTTTCGTAATGAGAAATAGCTTCCGAAAACCTACAGTGGGGAAAAATAACAGATATTATTATACTAGAAGTTACTATCGCAAGGGAAGTGCTGCCTCTAAATCCAAGGCAGTCGTGATATTGTTCAAAATTGCTAAAATAAGTGGTAGTACAGCCTCGTACCCATGCGTACTAGGATTTCTGACAACTTAGATTGCCGACCTTTTCAGGGAAACGACATTTTTGGCGAGTACGACACTTTTGTCGAGTACGACATTTTTGGCGAGAACGACATTTTTGGCGAGTACAATACGACACTTTTGGCGAGTACGACACTACTACTTACATCTTTTTATTTTGGTATAGAGACGCGAGACTATCGAGTGACTGGGCAATGGCGGGATCAGTCGCTCCAAGAAGAGATTCACGCATGTCCAATGATTTTTTAAATAATTTTTCGGCCTCTCTGTAATGAAAAAACGCGCGTGAGTCATAATCAAAGGAATCATTATTACAAGAACATTATTAAACTTACATATATTTTTTCTGCACCACAAAAAGTAAACCAAGATTGTGAAGTGAGGTTGCCAGCTCCGGGGACGTTTTTCCTGTACCAAGGTTGTCCACATCTATGGAGCTCGGGTCAAGATGATTTGGCCAGGAACACTAAACATAGACATCTCAGATAACTCGTCGATAAACATGAACAATTAGATGTACGAGTATTCTAAATATATATATATTACACACTTACGTACCATAGGCAGTTTAGCCAAGAATGACTTTCTTCGAATTCGAGCAGCCTTCCGAAGTAATTCGGCAGAAGCTTTATCTCTAAAAGAAGATAGAAAATGAAGAGTACAGCAAAAAGTTAACGCCAGTAGACATACGACGAACAATGCAAGGAAAGAGAAAAGAACAAAAACGGCGAAGATATTCAAGAGAACATACAAATACTTTGAACATACTTATTTTGTTTCTTTTTGACGTAGGCCAAACATTCAAGTTCCTGCAGGAAACAAAGAAAATTCAAACCCGAAATACGCAGACATAATTATTAATGAACACACTTTTGTCCTGATGACGTAGTTCTGTATTGAATATGACGTTACCTTAGCAACCAAAGGGTGATCTTTGCCTAAGGCATTTTCATTTATCTCAAGTGTTTGCTTGTAAGAGGTTTCTGCCGATCTAAGATGGTTGGTGTAAAATATCGGTTAGTTAAAGTGTGACTTCACTGGTCAATCAGCTAGACAGACAGACAGACAGACAGACAGACAGACAGACAGACAGACAGACAGACAGACAAACAGACACACACACACACACACGCGTGCGCACACATACACAAACAGACAGACAGACAGACAGACAGACAGACAGACAGACAGACAGACACAAACAAACAAACACACAGACAGTCAGTTCTTACTCCAAGTTTCCCAAAAGCACGTATAAATCAGCTAAATGGTGCAGAGATTGCCCGACCCAAGGAGCATCAGATTCTAGCACCATCTCCTTCATTTCCAAAGAGCGCTCGAGGCTATTCCTTGCCTAAGAAACGGAATAAACATACAAACATGTCATCATGTATTTCGAAGAGGTTCTTTTTTATTTTGTTTTGAATGAGGTTATGTTTGAGGCCTACTAACAATCGAGTAAACATCATAATCTTACCAAGGTTAGCACCTCAACTCCTTTAAGGAATCTACCCAAAGTTTCGTAAAGACGTGCTGTCTCTAAACAAGTTTTACTTCCTGAAAATAGATCGTAAATTATAAGGAAAAAAGTAAGATTTTTATTCCAACGTTTCGACACTCCAATCTAGTGTCTTCATCAGGGGTGATCGTTGTAAAGTTAGGATCCCTATTTATACCCTCATAGAACCGATGATGACGTTATCTATTAACAAAATGTAAATAAGCTTCTGGTAATAGACCACCGTCAGTTCCGTACGCGTTTAAAAGAACACCAAAAGGCTGTTTTCATTTCAAAAAAGGAAAATTCTGCTTTGTCGGAGCACGCGTGCGTAACCAACCATGAGATTGCGTGGGAAAATTCCAAAATTATTACCACTAATCCGCGGTACCATCAGAGACGTTGTCTGGAGGCTTGGTATATCAATAACGCCCACGCCCCATTGAATCGCGATGACAGTGGTTTATTACCAGAAGCTTATTTGCATCTTGTTAATAGATAACGTCATCATCGGTTCTATGAGGGTATAAATAGGGATCCTAACTTTACAACAATCACCCTTGATGAAGACACTAGATTGGAGTGTCGAAACGTTGGGTCATGGACAGTAATTTTTGAAGTCAAACTATGTCTGATTTATTACCTGGTTGCGTTGGGAATTTATTTGTTGTTATACGGCTATATATTTTAATCATAATTTGTATCAATGACATGTAACTTTATATAACCTTCTTCCTTTTTGATGGCTTCAAAATATATATTGCCAAAACTATTGCTGTCGATATTGAGATATTTCCAATAACCAAGTAATCTTGAAAACTGGCTCCTGAAGTGAAGCAAGGTGGATTCAGAAGGGAACAAAGCGCAGTAAAACAACAAAAGACAAAATCAATACTACATTCTCACGGAATTCTTATAGCAATATCACCTTTGGATAAACATGTCAAAGATGTCTATTCGAGATAAAACTTCCTGTAACTTTTCCTTCTCTTCCACTTTCGCAAGAAGCCAGGGAAGTTGATCAACAAGGGAGGAAGAGATGAAGTTCGAACTGAATGGAAAAATTTTAAAAATTGTTTCGTTGAATATCTAATCTACCCAAAAATGTAATAAAAAAGTAGAGTGCTGGGGAAGCAGTGTTTTGGATATATATATAGCAAAGTGAAAAGGTGGTAAACTGTCAAGACTTTTAGTGACGAAATACTGACGTTTCGAGCAGAGCCCTTCATCAGAGTAAGACAAGATTAAATAAAATAAATAGGGCTTATATATATGTCAAATGGGTGTCACAAGTAGAAGTAACCAATACTTCTTCTCAAACTCATTAATAATTCATAAATTATCATAGCCATTCCATGAACGTATACCACATCACATGCATGAGTTTTGATACCCATGATGAAAACCTGTAGGACACTTGCTGGTGAACTGGATCACATTTCTTAATCTCCATATTCAAATCAATGAAACACAAATATGCATGCTCGTTTGAGAAGCAACATCAAACACTCGTTTATCGTGTTTCATCAGGGGACTCCAAACACTCAAAAACAATAAAAACCTCAGGCTACACCCCCTTGGTTTTCTTTTTTTTTCTTCTCATGTTTGGAACCCTGATGAAACACCATTCAACGTTGTTGAATTCAACTATGTTGAATGGTGTCAATTTGTTGAATGGTGTCAGATGGTTGAGCTTTGTCAGTGCAACAATGTTGAAGTAACAACACAGAAAAACATGTTTATATCAAACATACTTTAACTTGTTGAAATAAAATTCTACCAATTGCTGTCTGGCCTTTAAGATATCTTCCTCGGCCAAGTGAGTTAAGATTGCCTTTAATATCTAAAAAGAAATCGAGGCTTATATAACTTAACAGTTTGAACCAAAGGAGGCAAAATATTCTGGGTACATAAGTTAACACTATAGTTACCTGTTCATGAGAAACGACAAGCAAACCGTTCCTTTCCATCAGAATAGAACGATCAAAAACTAAAGTGTTCAACACAGGAACCCATTCACACCATGACAGAGACAGTAACTCCATTATCTCTGCCTCAGTAAGCCCTTCGCGACTACAGCAAATGTACGCCAGTACCTATAAACGGCCAACACAATGAAAAATAAACACACTTTACTTATTCTACTAGCAGTATTAAAGTGTTACCGTCACAATAACGTAACAACAACGTAACCCAACCAATACAAGACCCACAGAACTATCCAGTCTTTCACTTGCAAGTTGAAATCTCCTTCTTTGGACGGCAAATTCCATTCGAAATGGCTGCACGTTACGGACTACCGACGAACAAGACATTCAGTAAGACTAATTGCTTTATCATTATACTTCATTCGATTTTTATTCATCTAACACTCGTTTTGCTAACAATATACACACATTTGCCTGTCTTTACCATCGTCCTTCATACAAACAATCAAAACATAAACTCCCAGCCCTAAAATCCCTCCAGATGAAGAGCAAAAGATTGAAAGCGTCGAGGGTTACTCCCGATATAAAAACACGAACCTAGAATATCCTTCTAACGCTTCAATTCTTTTTCTCTCATGCAACACAAACCGCACCCATTATTTGCAGCCACCATATTGCATAACACATCACCACTTATCTCGTATTCAATCAGTTTTTCTTGTTGTTCCCACTATGTTTTTTGTTTACGACACTACAACCACAAATCCTCCCGAGGCTTGAGGGGCATATTTAATCACTAATTTCCCGACATGTCGTGGTCTTAGTTTGTAATACGATGATTGACGAGGTAATATAATAATTGTCTTGTTTACCGCTTAACTCTTTCCTGTCCGGCCCAGTCAAAAGGGGTCATAGAAGGCCCCCGAAGTCGTCAATCATTAGAAATTGAAATTCGACAAGCGCCAGGGACATGAGATCCACTCACACGCCAAATTGTATAAGTCTAGGTAAAATAATGTTACCTGATTCACGACTTTTCCTTTGTATTCGTTCAACGTTTTTAAAACTGACACGGTCAACTCGACGACATTCTTTCATAAAAGAAACAAGGTTAAAGTGATGAAGGCGTTTGGAGACGTCGTATGCGGAGTGACTACTGTGTAGTGAATTTTTACTTCGCAACAAAATACAACATAAGCTACCTTAAAGACAGAATATTCCTCGACGATGGGCGTCAAAATAGATGACCTATGAAACGAAACGAGTTCAAAAGGTTCACTTATCTTAAGCTAAGTGTCGGGGTAAGGTTGCATGAGCTACCCAGACTAAGATCAGAGATTATGAATCGTGAATAAAGTCTACCGAGATTTTACGCGATGGTTAAAGTGTCTCTGTATGTGTGTCTTTGTGTGCCTCTCTCTATATCTGTCTGTCTGTCTGTCTGTCTGTCTGTCTGTCTGTCTGTCTGTTTGTGTGTCTGTCTGTGTTTGTCTGTCTGTTTGTGTGTCTGCATGTGTGTGTGTCTGTCTGCGTGTGTCTGTGCGTGTGTGTGCATCTGTCTATGTGTCTGTCTGTGTGTCTGTCTGTCTGTTTGTCTGTCTGTGTGTCTGTCTGTTTGTGTGTCTGTCTGTGTGTGTCTGTCTGTTTGTGTGTCTGCATGTGTGTGTGTCTGTCTGTGTGTGTATGTGCGTGCATCTGTCTATGTGTCTGTCTGTGTGTCTGTCTGTTTGTGTGTCTACACGTGTGTGTGTCTGTCTGTGCGTGTCTGTGTGTGCATCTGTCTATGTGTCTGTCTGTCTGTCATCTAAACTAGACTATCCGTCCCTCCCACTGTCCTTTCGTCTGTCCCTCATGCGCCTGTCTGTCTATCATATGAATTTTTCGATACTTGCTCATCATGTGAAGCTTGTACCTATTGGATAACTCATCCGACAACGTAGTTAAAAACAAGGGAGCAGTGATGGCTGTCTTGGAAAGGTTTTGTAAAAGATCATTAGCCTAGAGTGAAATATAAGAAAATATATAACATCAACTGATGACCAGTTTTCAAACTACAATACTACATTACATATCTGCAGGAAAAATGCTGGCAGGCATATTGTACTTCCTAAAACCAAACCTTATCATTATCCAGTTGTATCAAAGAGTTCCGCCAACACGAAACGAGAACCTCACAACTTTCTTCAATAGTCAATGGCGACACATGAACAGAAGGCCATGATCTAAATAACAAGAGAGAAATCAAATGAATCCACATTAAAATACAACAACAACAGACGATACATGGACGATCGTCACGCTGAATTCTCATGATTCCCAACTGTAAATCGAACTCAAGGTCTCTGGTTTAACCTCCGTTAAATATTGATTTAAATGCGAGTTGTGTATCACTGCGCTACAGACAGAAGTCGTTGGATGTGTCTGACTGTCTTGACCGTGACTTGATAGCTCAGTGCCAGTGGTATATACAACTATACTGTATATATACCACTGGCACTGAGCTATTGAGTGGACGACGTTTCGGACGATGTGTCCTTCTTAAGGTCAGATGGAGATCTGCCCTCGTCCGAAACATGTCGGACGATGGGTCCTTCTTCATCTCAACCTGAAGGACACATGGTCGGAAACGTCGTCCATGAATATACGTAAAGTAAGTACTCTTACTTAAGTATTTTTCGACACATTGAAGTTCTCTTATTTCTCTTTTTCATATTATATCCTGAGCTGTTGAGTCACATGAAGTTATATTACCAGTGGTTATATTTGCAGCGGTTAATAAGCAGTGATTAATAAGCAGTGGTTTTTAATAAGCAGTGATTAATAAGCAATGGTTATACACTCATCCAGATTGTTTCAAGCTACACTAATGAGCTGTGGTACAGCGAAACACATGTCTGTAGATCGAACCACCAACACTATTCAAACAAAAGAAGAACATGCAACTGTATACCTCCATTGAGTAGGTTCACTTCCCTCCGTCACTGATAAAATAACACGAACAGTTGCAGGTAAAGGATCATTTAACCAGGACAGATGGCTGCAAGTTGTAACATTCTAATCAAATACACAAAATAAAACTGATTGGTTTTCAAAGTTTCAGTCCGATCAGCGTATATATATATAGTCGTACCTGTAGTTTATCCACGGAGTCGATGATTATGACAATGTTTGTGTTCACCCTGGAAGGGACGGTCTCTAATAACCGAGGAAAGTATTCTTCACACTTCACAGGATCACAATGCAGCATGGAACACAAACACGGCACAAGACCAAGCAACTAATGAGAGAAATATGAGTTTGATGAATATGGTTTTACCTCGGGTTATCTTCCATGTTAAATATCATCAATTAATCAATATGATTGTGAATATGGTCAAGGATATGGTTGAGAATATTGTCAGGAATATGATTAGGAATATAGTCAAGAATATGGTCAAGAATATGGTCAAGAATATGGTTAGGAATATAGTCAAGAATATGGTCAGGAATATGGTCAGGAATATCGTCCGGAATATCGTCAAGAATATGGTCAGGAATATGGTAAGGAATATCGTCAGGAATATGGTCAAGAATATGGTCAAGGATAGGAATATGGTCAAGGATAGGAAAATGGTCAGGAATATTGTCAAGAATGTGGTCAAGAATATGGTCAAGGATATGATCAGGAATATGGTCAGGAATATGGTCAGGAATACGGTCATGAATATGGTCAGGAATATGGTCAGGAATATGGTCAGGAATATGGTCAAGAATGTGGTCAGGAATATGGTCAAGGATATGATCAGGAATATGGTCAGGAATATGGTCAGGAATATGATTAGGAATATGTTCAGGAATATGGTCAGGAATATGGTCAGGAATATGATCAGGAATATGGTCAAGGATAGGAATATGGTCAGGAATATGGTCAGGAATATGGTCAGGAATATGGTCAGGAATATGGTCAGGAATATGGTCAGGAATATGGTCAGGAATATGGTCAGGAATATGGTCAGGAATATGGTTGAGAATATGGTCAGGAATATGGCCAAGCATATGGTCAAGAATATCTGCCTTCTACCTGTGATGCAAATCTTCTTACAACTTGATCTGGGGCAGTGGAGGTGTCATTTGAGCTACTCCCAACAAAGTGATATAAAATAACATTTTCTGCCACGCTTAACTGAATTGAAATCCTTTGAAAGAGTGAAAATAAATGTATTGCTTTCACACCTGCCTCTTCTGAAACCGTTCTATCTCTCTCTCCCTCCCACTTATACATCCCCTTCCTTTCCTCCCTACTCTCCAACATTTTTTCAACCCCACCTCTTCCAACCTCATCTACCTCCCCTTCTCACTCACTCTTTCCAACCCCTTGGCCCCACCTCTTCCTGTCACTCTTCTTCTCTTTCACACACTTCACATCTACCTCCCATTTGCACTTACCCCTTTCTCTCCCCTCCTCCCCTTTTATTTTCTCCCTTCTCTGCACTCACTCCAATCTCTCCAACTCCTCCCTGTCCCCTTCCCTTTCTTCCATTCCTAATCTCCTCTCACCCTTCACTCCCTCTGGCTCCACGATCACCAAACGGTACATTCATCTCACTTACCACTTTGCAAGCAATGTACTTTTGCCAGCCCCCGAAGCACCGCTAACCAACAGCGGTGGTGAAGGCCCTGCTCCAGAAACATACTCATTGAGCTGGTCATAATACTACAATGACACAACAGAAAAAAGTTGAATTATGGATCTTTATTTTATAATGCCATCAAATAAGTCCTCATTTTACCTTAGCAAAGCCAACATCACTGCTGGTTGACGTGGCTGAGAGCCGTAGCATTTCCAACTGTTGAAAACTTGATTCACAATCTGAGATCAACACTTCATCTGAGATGCTAAAGTGTTCTTTTGCATCGTCGTCATCTGTTATTTCAAAATGCTATGAAAGAAACAGGCAATGATAATTTGAACTTTGGCAGAAATCAATTGTTTTGAGGAATGGAAAATCTTTTAGTGAATAAAGTTTGAACATATCTAACAACAATTACCTCTTTAATTATACTTTGTATCTCCTCATCATTTTCTGAAACTAAATTGGAAGCCTGGGAGTAGATTGACACCTAGAGGAAATGAATATGATAGAGAACAGGCCACGATGTTGAAGTTACACAAAAATGCATAGCATCTCTTACCTTTGTCTTGTCGTAGCCATGAGAAACAAAGTCAATGAAATGTGTCAGTTCTGTTCCTCCATTCCTGCAACAAATGAAAATTCAAACTTTAATTTAGAAATAAAATGTTTATGTTAATGATATTCAAGGTGTCCATAAACTGGGACTATTGGTATATAATTCTTCTAATATGAAGCTAATTCTTACAAATTGTTCTTGGCATCTTTAATGCAAAACATCAAGGGACGATTCTTTTCACGGAATACATGAAAGGCTTTCTTCCACTCCTCCAAGAAAGGACTAAAACAGAACATTGATATTAAAACTATCCATTCAGACAGCAAAACATAATATATCCATTCAGAAAGCATAATTAACAATATAATCAATTCATTCTCATCATTAGAAAATGCCCCATTCCAGTTACTGTATTTTACAAGAAAGAAAAAATAGCAGTTAATGTAACCAAACCTGTTTGCTGGATTCCCAAGCATTCCAAAAAACAGGTCACACTTTGCCATTTGCAAATTCTCACCATTTTGTTGCTAAAATAAATAAACAATTTGGTACAGATTGGTTTGTTCTCTGAGTGCAAAAGTAAATTCAACAATTGCAGGCTATGGAGTGGCTCTTTACAGTACCTGAAGTTCTCAATATTTCTCTTTTTGCATTATTAATTCAGTTCTTTTGAAAACTAAATACCGTAGCAGCTTTCTTTTTTCCCTTATTTATTCTCATTATTTATGTTTACATACCTTATCACTGCCACATGAGTCAACTATGATGAAAAATTTGCCATTTTCATCACACAATTGCTTTAGTTTTGGCAACAGGATCTAAAGATAAAGTGAAACAATTTTGTTATATTTATAACTCTAAGACAAATATTTTCCTTACTGCTTTATAATAAAGTCGAACGCCAGCATTTAGCTAACCTTTTTTAAATATTTCATATCCCTTTTAGCTTCTTTATCGAAAGAAATAAAAATCTTAAATGTTTGTTTATTGTTGGGCAATTTTAAGGTTGTCATCACTTGAGCCAATAATGGAAACACTGTGTTACAATCTGGGACTAAAGAAAAAAAATGGGAAAAGAGTTGTTGAAATTTATAATAAAAATCTGAGTTTTAACACATTACTGTCCTGGTAGTGAACTCTATAGCTACACTGTAAGACAGACACCTTTGGGACCGCTCTTGCTGTCCATCTTAGAAAGGTGCGTGTCCATCTTAGAGGGAGATATAACATAATCAGAGACACCAGAAGCCAGGAAATGAAGTACAGTACATGTGTCTTAAGGCTATGGAAATGAAGATGTTTCTTTTTGACATTGGGGTGTTGGTGGCACAGTGAGTAGCACACGTGTCTTTCACCTCTGCAACCCGGGTTTGATTCCTGCTCAGTGCAGTTAATATCAGATGAAAGATTTCGCCTTGGCTGCAAGTGAAAAGAGTGCTTCCAGTTTGACTCTACCAAACACCGCAGGTAAATCCTCCTGTAATAACACTGGACCAATGAGGGATGGCCCTTACTGGACCTCTAGGGAGAACAGTTTAATGACTGATAGAGTTATCCAGTATAAATAAAAAAGTTAGCTTAGTTTAGTTTTATGTGTCTTAAGGCTATGGAAATGAATGATGTTTCTTTTCGACATTAAAAGGACAGCCAAAAAGTGTCTTTGTAATACTATTTAGAAAAGTGCAACACCATTGTCACGGTAAGTGTCCATTAAGAGGTTGTAAACTGTATTTGACCAAGTTGCATACAAGCTCTCAAAGGTTCAGGTGTACTGCTGAAATAGTGGAGCAATTATAGAATACCCATCCACTTTTGAAACCGCATTTAAAGGCAGAAATACAAACCGGATTGCTCTAAAATCTCTTTAATTACAGTATAATGTCGAAGGTTTATATTGTGTGTACTTGTTGACAGTTATCAAATTAAATGGGGTTTTAAAATAGAACGAAGCAATTTAATTGTATATGATGAACTTTCCGTAATTTGACCCTTTCACTGTCAACAGATACAAATAGCAAAAGTTGAAGGGTATTCTACAATTTAGCGGAAATAGTGTGTAGAGGTCTGTTTTGAGAGAAGGCTCTTAATTAAAATGTGAAGTCTGATGAAGTCTGTTGAAAAAGTGACACTCTGCTTTGTACAATACAATAAACCTTCATTTACACTTGAAGAATGTGTCTTATTAAGCCTCTAGGCTCTAATAGCCATATTATATTTGATTATTTTTTGACCAACTAATAGGATTATAAAGTCAAAACCCAATGTAAATAAGTATTAAGTTGTGAAACAAACTTAATCAAACCAGCTTTCCTAAAACCATTCTACTGCCATGACAGTAAATTAAAGTTGTATATAATGTTGGGTGTTGTACATGGTATTACCACCATTAGATGTTTGAAGTTGATCGTCCAGGTTGTTGTAGACTGTAGTCTTGAGAAAGACTATTGTTGGTGACTGACGTTTCGACCGCCTCAGCAGTGGTCATCCTCAGAGTCAAGTAAAGTGTGTTTGTCAGGGTTTGTGCTTATTACTTGACCGCTGCTGAGGCTGTCAAAACGTCATTTTTTTTCAAAACGTCAAATTTACCAATAAAATTAATTCAGATACATATACAGGGTTATCGGCCAATATATTGGTGGTTACTAGTGTTACTAGTAGATCATTAATAGTCTAATAGAAACGTCTTTACAATAGATGAAGATGAATTTAGTATAGTAATAAATTTATTTTGAAAAGTATCAGTAAATGGCTGTTTCACTTAGCATATCATTTTAAATCCGATGTGCTACCGGTATATCAAAGTAATCACAGTAATTATTGTGTAACAGAATCTGTCTTATAAACAAGTTAGCGTTTTTCTTGACAAACAAAATGAAACTAGATCACGAGTAGAATAACCAGCACACTATAATATTGGTACCACCAATATAGGTCTCTGTTATAGGCCGATAACCGATAAGCCTGAAACTTACAGATTATCGGCTTCTATCGATTAATTTCAGATTATCGGATCCTCTCTAAATACAACATAATGCTGTAATTATAATCAAGGTCAGACCTACAGTACATTCACAGCTTTATCACCATTCTTGGCAATAACTGCCATATTTGTCGCAAACCGCCATATAGCCTCAGTACAACATAATACAATTATAGCTATAATAAGTATGGTAACTTACTAATGACTTCCTTTAAGCTGCCAGGTGCTCTAAATAGACTAAGGTTCTCGATACTCAAGTCATTTTCAAATGGTGCAATCAATCTTTCTGGTAGAGGGTAAATACCATGATTTCCGGTCACATTAGCAGCAGAGTACTGTCGCAGGGCATTCTCAAGTTCATGATTCTTCTTCCCCAAGTTATGAATTTCCTTTCCTTTTCCATCACGAAAACACTTGAACTGACGTCTAACTTTATCCAGCTCTGGCAAAAATTATCAACAGCATGTTATTAATCACTATGTTTTCAAGATTTCGATGGTCTCATAAGTAGGTCTAATTAGGCGATGTTACACAGGGCAATTTTTAACGACGAGTTTTAATACAAATAAGCTTGCACAAAAGGTTGACACGTGCCAACGTTTTGTGCAAGCTTATATTTGCTTTAAAAATTGTCATTAAAAATTGTCCTGTGTAACATTGCCTAAATAGCACTCCGTCGAGATGACATCAGTATCCATGTATGTCCTCTTTTACCCATAATTCTTGTGGCCATAACAAAAGAAAATAGCTCATTTGCAATCACTTGCAAGTCAAATTTGGTTTGTTGGCTGCATTTTGAGCTGTTAATAGCAGCCAGAGGCTATGCTATTAACTAATTTTGGTGCATCTGTTTAATCTCAATATGTGTTGGTAACACAATACTGAATGCAATGCAATGTAATGCAATAAATACAACACAATACAATAAGTAGTACAGCATAGTACTAAATCGTATGTTATTGTACTGTAGCTTGATTGTGTGGCAATAAGCTACAGTACAATAACATACAATTTAGTACAATATGTTACTAGTATAGTAATGAAATATGAATCGTTATAAGTACATACCAAGATACAATCGATGAAGGGAAATTAGTGATTAAATGTCCTGAAAGCTCAGGGAGGAACATTTAATCAGTAATTTCCTGACATCAGTTATGGTATTAGTTGGTAATACCATAATTACCGACAAATTTGTACTGCTTCAAATGACATTAATTTGTACGGTTTGAAACACACATTGATCATGCACATTAATGAGGGAAAATTTCAATTTTCCCTGTTTTGAGGAGAAATTAATAGTATGTCAAAGTATGCATGTTGAGTGCATAATTTTAGAGTAAATCTCCCCTTGAAAACAATAGAAACTGAGGTCGGTAATCATGGTATTAATATAATAAGGTAAATGTGAGTTATGCATAGTAAAAAAAATTGGGTGAGTTTCATATGAACCCACAAAATGACATCACACGGACTATAAATGGATATAGTATTTTCATGTAGTGTTAATAATATACACTGCTGTAGTGAATGTGGGAGAACTTGGAATAGACAGACGATACATGGATGATTGTCAAGCTTGTGTAGCTAGGCAGAATGTTTATATGGATCCGGCACGAGATCCAGGCGGTGTTCAGGGTTTCCAATAGCATTTCCATCAGGAGGTGTTTGACATTATTACAGGCAGCGCAATGCGGCCATATATAAAACTAGTATACTTTGAAAAATTACTCAAAGTAGATGGTGATGAGTAGACAGTTTTCCACTGGCTGGTGGCTTCTATTGGAAACCTTGGGTGTTTACAGGAGGCTGGCCCGGGTTCAGGTTGGACTGACTTTAGTTCAGACATAAGTGTTTCCCTGTAGGTTCTTCATAGGTCCGGCCCAAGATTCAGATCATGGCGGGCCTAAGCTTGGGTCTATAGTGCTAGACCGACCTGAGCAATTCAGGCTGGTCTGACTCCAGACCGACTGGCCTCGTGTAAAACACCCCTTGGTCTATGCTAGACCATTTCCCATGTAAACAAGATATTATAACAGCTTTCTAAAACTTGTAACAATATTATAAACAGGAATCTCCATATTAACGTGAATATTTATTGAACTAACATCTGTATATAATCATATTTCGAAACTATATCAAGGCTGATTGCGAAACCAGTGACCCAGAACTGAAATTATCAAATTCCGGCCGGTCTGAGAGGTCGCCTTAAAAAAACCTTTAAATACGAAATTAAAATCAACATGTTTATCATAAGCACCTTATGTTTACAATTCGGAATATTTCCACGAAAGTTCAAGGAGAAAATCAATTGTTTGTATTCAATCTTCATCTTGAATGAACTTGTCAACAATATATTATAATATAATATAGTAAATTTTTCGTTACCTTTCTCAAGACTCACGGCCCGAAGTAGCGCTTGCTTTTCGTCTTGACGCGCATTTTCGCAGGCATTTCTCCATTTTGAAAGGCATGCCCGCATGCTCCGTAGTTCGCTCCTCAACCTTTCATTTTCCGCTTCGAGAGCGTTCTTTAACTGAATAACACGATGAAGTTTTAACTCCGTCACATCGACGGCGTGTGGCGTATTATCGCTTCTTGTTCGCTCCACATTATAAACCAAGGAAGACATCAACGACCTAATACTTGTTCCCTTTGAACGGCCCTCCTTGCTGGTATTCCTGTCCGTCTCGCTCGCATTTCTCTGACACACGACGGCTTCGTTCGACTTCGCAGGCCCATCGTTTATGCCAAAGTTTTCAACTGGCAGGTTTCTTGTGATTTCCACTTTATCGCCAAAGGTAGTTTTCTCGTCTGTTCCGCCATCCGTAATTCGCGCTTGGAGAGAGCTTCCTGTCCCCATTTCAACAGATTCACTACCGCTCAGGGAAAACCTTCGTTGGACTTTATTAACTCATGCATATTCAAGTCAATATCGTGTCCTGATGTTGCAAGACAAAGTTATGGCGGTCTCTTGGCAAGATGGGATTTCATGCGTTCGTAGCAAACCCAATGGTTGTCATTACTGTAAAAAGCGGCTGTCAATCGATCAGCACTTGTACTGAAGAGTTGTCGAGTTGATCAGCATGAAACTTGCCACTTGCTTGCAGAATCCCTATTGCCTGTCGTTGGGTCATCTCACTTGGTATAAACATAGACTCAATACAAAGGGCATATTTATGTCAAAATACCAGACAAATATCTTTCACCACAAATCGTAGCGCATGTAAAAACAAAGTCGGCGAATTGGCTTAGAAAAATAAACAATAAGCGTGATAGTTTTTACAGATTATGACGTGCTCTGGTTTTATATAAACCATAATTTATTTATAGTAGCCAAAATAAAATCAGGTAATGAAAGCTCTTGTCTCATTCAATGATTCAATAGATCTATTAGGATAATTTCAAAGACAAAACTATTGAGAGAAAGTTCAGAAGCATTGCAATAGTATAAATAATGATTATGAAGTAGCGAACGTGACAAATGTGAAACAAAACCAACGCCTCTTGAGGTGATTATTGTTTTGTTTATACTGTGAAGGAATGTTGAGTGAAGATGATGGATGGTTAATATGTCATTACATTGATTGTGTGATTATAATATGTATATTATAATATTAATATTATAATATACATATTATATAATATACATATTATCGTGTTTGATAATATATATATTATCAAACACGATAATATGTATAACCCCCAGCTGCCTCGTAGGCGGATCACCCATGTTAAAGATGAGCTGCTGAGCTGCATGATGCATTTCGACAGACAACTTATCAAGTGCTACGTCTGCTAAAGAAAAACCATAAGTGTACCTGTATTTACAGTCAACAAAAAGAAACGACCAAAATAATCGATTTTCTTCTTTTAAATTTAGGGTCATATAGACACATTATAATAAAATTTCAGGTCAAAAGGTAATTGATATGACGTAAGGGGATACTGCGATAATTTAATTGCGCAAGAGTTGCTGGAGGCGATAGCCGATAGCTGTCTAGCTTCAACTTTCCAAGTTCATCAATAATTTAACGCGGTTAGTAAAGCGAACAGAATACTTGGTCGACTATTGAAACGAAATACCAAGTCATTCAGTGTTAGTTCAAAGAGATTGCTTTACCTGGCCCTTTTAAAGATAAATATTAGAGCCCAGCAAATGACTTTGAGACAAGACATAATAAAAGAGATTTAATTGCTAACGTTTCATTGTTTGCAGCGCAACATCATCAGAGCGGTTTAAGATAATTAATTACAAATTATTGGTATATATAATTAAAAACATATTAAATCTCTTTTATTATGTCTCGTCTCAAAGTCATTTGATGGGCTCTAATATTTATCTTTAAATTACGTTTTCCGCCTGGTATATCTATTGCCACAATACCTGGCCCACGTTCGTCTTCATGCCACTCAATCAATCAGATGAGAGATTATACCTTGGCATAAAGGACTTGCTTTTTCTTAATTCATGGTTGCTCAAATGGAAAATACAACATCAATGTATCTCACTACTTTCCAAATCGACCGGTCAACCATCTCAGGCATTCAAATAAACATAATTTCAAAATACCAAAACCTCGGACTAAACATTTTCAAAAAAGTTTTTTCATAAGATCATCTGGACTTTGGAACACTCTCTCCGATCAAACAAAGTAGTACAGAAGATGTGATATAGTATATGACAGTAGTCAGTATATATGTAATGTGATATTTGTTCATTTTTAGGGTTAGACACCATGACTAGGGCTGAACATCCCTGTTGTGTCTTACCTCGTGTATGTTAACACGAAAACAAAATAAATAAATCATTTTCTCTTTGCGCAAACTGAAAATTTGGAATGATTGGTATTTGAAACTCTCGTGCGCAATCGAGAATGGAGTAGTACATATGTAATTTGATAATTTTTAGGGTTAGGCTGAACATCCCTGTTGTGTTTTGCCTCGTGTAATGTAAACATGAAAACAAAATAAATAAATAATTTTCTCTTTGCGCAAACTGAAAATTTGGAATGATTGGTGATTGAAACTCCCGTGGAGTAGTACATATGTAATTTGATATTTGTTAATTTTTAGGGTTAGGCTGAACATCCCTGTTGTGTCTTGCCTCGTGTAATGTAAACACGAAAACAAAATAAATAAATAATTTTCTCTTTGCGCAAACTGAAAATTTGGAATGATTGGTGCCTGAAACTCTCGTGCGCAATCGAGAATGGAGTACGCGCGATAGCCAATCACAAACGGGGTTATAATTCTATATTATAAATATATTTGTAAACACAGGAGTCGCAGGACTTTACAATCACCACAGATCACCGTTGCGCGCACGATAATACAAGGCAATCATGATGGTAAACAATGTCCTATTTCTTTGCGCAATGTTCTTGTTCCATGGCGATTTATGCCGTGGTAATTCTGCTGACGATAACTACCCATTTATGAACGTGTCGTTGCCATGGCAGGCTAGGGTGAACGTAAGTATTAATTCAGCTATGACTAGTGATACCTGGGTTTTGAATTTCGCTGTTTATCATTTAATACTCAAAGTCGAAACTGTTTTATGATCGCGGCCAGTTGCGGCGTCAGTAAAGTATCGCATGCAGTCGAAATTGAAATGTTCATGGGTTTAGAGCACTGATCTCAAAAATAAGACTGGATTGAGCTTTCTATTGTATCTGATGAGGCTGATTTTGAAACTTGCGTATTTGCATAATGTAAATTGACGAGAGATCATTAGAAGCTCCGAGTTTGCAAGCAAATGAAACTGTGACGCTCGCGAAATAGGTTTAGTGTCTGGCCAATATAGTTTCTTTGTTAGCATTATAAAATGCATAAAATCTTCTCTCACTGCCTTCTCTCACTGGATGATTAGAGCCAACGGCGGCCATTACTAAGGGACCAATGTCGCAGTAAATCTGTAGGTAGGCCATGAGTCGTTTTATACCCAGTAATTTGAAAAATGTCTTCTGGTCCTCTTTATAGTAAAATTATTTTATTTTGTCGATCATAGGATCCTCAGTTGGTCCCTTAGTAATGGCGGACTTCCGGCTTCATTTTCTGAACAATAGTTGCTCGACCAGTCGTCTTTCGAGATCAGTGGTTTAGAGGCACAGAAGTAGGGTTACTATTTCTTTGGCTTCTTTATGTCAGGGTTAGGACTAGAGTTTTTATTTGGGTTATGGTTTAGGGTCTCTCTCCTCCGCAGTGGCTTCCGAGGTAATATAAGGAATGCGGTAGAGCGAAATGGGATATCGAAAACCGCTTTTGTGAAGGAGAGAGGTTTAGGGTTATTGTTCCTGTGAAACTTGAGAAAACAAGCTTCCGCCTTATCACTTATATGTGTAGATTTTTGAAATAGCGCATCTTCTTCATGGACACAAACTACGTCATCTCACCAAGGTTATCGTTTGTCGGAACCGTGCCAAACGAACTTACGAAGATTTGCGCAGCAGGTCCCATAATCTTGTTTTAATCAAGCTAGTTTCGTGCGTAGGCGCACGGTTGTGTACATACACCAACAGCGCTCAGGCGATCAAATGTCATGGAGCCACACGATCAACTGTCTTCACAAACAAATTCCTTAAAAATAGGTACGCTTAGCCGTACATGCTATATGTCAAATGCTATATGTCATGCTATATGTCAAATGCTATGATCGGTCTCAGTATGCCATTATTGACATATATACCATATATACTAGTAATAGTTGTTATAGTCGTCGATTATAATTTGTTCTCGAGTTGTCAAGTGAATAGTATGTTCTAATTGAAATTTATTCAATTCAAAATTAAGCCATTTATTTAACCTGTCAAATAAGGATTGCTATACGATTTAAGAAGTAATAATAGAATGTTATCTCTACCACGACCGAATACTAACGCAATGAAGCGAAGTTTTGGTTATCGAGGTGCCATGATCTGGAACTCAATGTTTGGACTATCTCTCCGTGTCCAAAAGAACATATCTATGCTTGCTCTATTTATTCTATTTAATCTTAAACATTTAATCCTATTATAATACTCATTAAATGTTTAATATCTGATGTATATTGGTAGTTTTTAGCTGTAAATGTTTGAATTGGAGTATTTATAACATTTGTAATTTAGTTTTATTAATATTTTTTATATAATTGTAATGTACTACACGGCCTCATGAAAAACAAACCCTATATATATGTGGATTGATGGGTTACCGTGTCTAAATATTTTTAAATAAATAAATAAAGTAGTTCTATTGCGCATTGCGGTTGCATGAGGCTAACATGTGTCTATATGTATCATATAACATGTCAATTGACCAGATGACTTTTTATTCTAAAAGTATTCTAAATTCAAGACACGCAGTAGTAACTTCTCACTATATGGTCATTGTATTTTTCAACAAAACGACAGAGACCAAGCTCGTCCAAATCGGTTCAGTAGAACGTCAGTTTCAACGCCATAAGCGTGACAATTAACTTATGCACGTTGCACGATACAACACGAGATTGAAAACTATCGGAAAACCTCGCTGGACAGGGTTTCCTCTTCGTGTTCGATATTTAATTGGTTCCGAACAATACTTCCTCTGTTTAATTGATTGGTTCCGACTTCCGATTCTACTATTGTTACTGACACTTTGATTGTTACTAATGTAACATCTACACATGCACGCTTAGGGATAGTTTATATTATGGAGGAGGGCTAGCGCTCCTAGGAGGGCTGACTCCTGTCACGAAATTCTTTCCTCGGCCGCAAAAGGAGATTTGAATTAATGTAAAGATTTGTTTACATCTAAACTAAACCAATTCTCCTTTGTAAAATTAGTTTATACACGTTTCAAAACCACAATGCGATCCTAATCAATCGCGTGAGCCGGGCTAGCCCGGTTAACCGGGCTCATGTAAACAGCCCCTTAGACGTACATGTATCTACTGCTATAAAAATGCTATGATGATAGATCTCTCGGTATGTCATATATACTAGTTTACTATTTGTTATTGTATTGTGAGAAGTATCATGAGATGAGGATTGTTTATGGAAAATCCAATTTGCGCATTGCGTAACGCCCACGCGCGTGGGTGTGATCTGTGTGGATCATGGGTCGGACGGAAGAGGGGGTAATGGGGTTGGGATAACGAATGCGGTAGTGGGTAATGGAATCTACCGCATTCCTTATCCCAACCCCATTATCCCCCCTACCACATTGGAGTCTCTGCGGAGGAGAGAGGTGTGGGTCTTGGCTATAGATTTTCCGGGTGGAAAGCGTAATCGAAGTATAAAGATAATGAAAACAAGTCAAGTTTTACAACATTTTTACGGACGTTTCGTTGCGAACTTACACAATATAGAACTCAAGACTCGCTTTCAGCAATGGCCTACGTAGCTCAGTTGTCAGAGCGCCGCACTGGTGAGTGACAACACCGAAGGCCTTGGAGTTGCATTTTTTGCAACTGGTCTCGGTTGGATCTTAGAAAATTTCCACACTCGCAAAATATCCTTCCATTGATTTCCTTTATTAGTTATCGAGTGTAAATGCCAATACTATTATTCATAATATACCCCATCAATTGGCGAAATAGCTTTTGTCATCAAGATACGCAACTTCTCAATATATGGTACTTCGAGACCAAATCGGTTCAGCAGAACGTCAGTTTCTACACCGTACACCCCATATTAAAAAACGCATGACATTTTTTGATCCTGATGTTGTCGTGTCTGAGCTTTTACGGAACCAATTTCTACGATTTTGGATTCTGTATTTTTATTCAAACGTGATATTGCAATGTATTTAAATTTTGTTGATGCGCCGAATGAATTTTCGAAGATGGAAAATCCAAATTGCGCATTTCGGTTGCATTCGGCTTACGCGCGTTATTACGTACTGTGTAGTCCTAGTAATGTTATGTATCATATAACATCAGTGGCGACGCTGGCAGTAGCAACTGGTCATGCTATGCTAATTTATAAACATCTACATATTTTGAAAACAATATATTTAAATATATAACTATCGAATATGTAAATCGTTTCAAAATTTGCATAGCATGACCAGTTGCTATGGCCAACTTCGCTACTGTATAACATGTCCAGCTTTTTATTCTAAAATTCAAGATACGCATCAATAACTTCTCAATATATGCTTCCGATTGTAGGCGTAGATGCTAGCGTACCCAGGCCCGCGCAGAGACTAAAGTGGGCCCGGGGCAAAATAAATAATTGGGGGGCCCCTTGCAAAATCTCGCGTGCCATTTTCCGGATGAATCGGATATAAGGATATTTCAAGTGAAAATGTTTCAGTTTTACATGTGAAATTTACAACGGAAATTTACGTAAGGACGTAAAAGATGTACAAAATAAGGACAAAATAAATAATCACTAATGCAGAGAAACAGAAAATACTGTTTGATAATTTCAACCACATCTTCTTGGCTATACCGTCTACGAATTATATACAAATATACAATGTAAACTTAGCAATATAATTAGGGGGCCCTCTCGAGCTGGGGGCCCGCGGCAAATTGCCCCAGTTGCCCTCCCCTCTGGGCGGGCCTGAGCGTACCTATTTTTATTAACCATCTCATCATTTCAGTTATTTCTTGGCAATTTCTAGGATCTTGTTAATAGGCTGACCTTAGATGACGTTATCGGCCAAATGGCTCATGGAAGTTGGGGAGAAGGGGGTGTGTTGATCAATTGTTTTTAAAGAAAAGCTTTGGTGCAATAGGCACTTCTCGATTCTAACAACGAATAAACTACAACCGATTGATGTGATTGAGGTCGTTTTAATTCTAAGGTCCTGCACCAGCAATTCCAGATTTAGATATCAAGCCTTATCAATTCGGGACGGAGTGCCTGAGTGGGGATGTGGAGGCTGGGAATGCAACGTCATTTCCAATGTCGATTGGTATGGTAAGTAGAAAGAAAGAGAAGGAACGGGAGGGAAAGGGAAGGAAAGGGAAGGAAAGGATAGGGAAGAAAAGGGAAAGAAAGGGAAAGAAAGGAAAGGAAGGGAAGGAAAGGAAGGAAAGGATAGGGAAGGAAAGGATAGGGAAGGAAAGGATAGGGAAGGAAAGGATAGGGAAGGAAAGGAAAGGATAGGGAAGGAAAGGATAGGGAAGGAAAGGGAAAGAAAGGGAAGGAAGGGAAGGAAAGGAAAGGAAGGAAAGGATAGGGAAGGAAAGGATAGGGAAGGAAAGGATAGGGAAGGAAATGATAGGGAAGGAAAGGATAGGGAAGGAAGGGAAGGGAAGGAGAGGGAAGGAAAGGATAGGGAAGAAAAGAAAATGAAAGGAAAAGAAAGAGAAGGAAAGGGAAGGAAAGTAAAGAAAAGGAAGGAAACGGAAGGAAAAGAAAGGAAAAGAAAAGAAAGAGAAGGAAAGGGAAAGATAGGGAAGGAAAGGAAAGGAAAGGAAGAGAAGGAAAGGAAGGGAAGGAAAAGAAAAGAAAGGGAAGGAAAGGAAAGGAAAGGGAAGGAAATAAAATGAAAGGAAAAGAAAGAGAAGGAAAGGGAAGGAAAGGAAAGAAAAGGAAGGAAAAGAAAGGAAAGGGAAAGAAAAGAAAGAGAAGGAAAAGAAAAGAAAGAGAAGGAAAGGAAAAGAAAAGAAAGAGAAGGAAAGGAAAGAAAAGGAAGGAAAAGAAAGGAAAGGAAAAGAAAAGAAAGAGAAGGAAAAGAAAAGAAAGAGAAGGAAAGGAAAAGAAAGAGAAGGAAAGGAAAAGAAAAGAAAGAGAAGGAAAGGAAAGAAAAGGAAGGAAAAGAAAGGAAAGGAAAAGAAAAGAAAGAGAAGGAAAAGAAAAGAAAGAGAAGGAAAGGAAAAGAAAAGAAAGAGAAGGAAAGGAAATGAAAAGGAAGGAATGGAACGGAAAAGGAAGGAAAGTGAAAGAAAGAAAAGAAAAGAACGGGCAGGTACGGGGAAGGAAAGGAAAATGAAGAAAAGGACGAAAAGGAAAACACTAATCTTAATCCTGAATTTAGGCAGCAACTTTTGATTCTGATTTAATATACAGAGTAGCTCATGCGACTGGAATTGAGGTTCGAGCTAAGGTAACTTGTCTAGATGAATTCCCTTGTCATTTTACAAATCTCTGTTCTGTTTAAAGGGAATTGACCTTAATCATTTTTTGTGTTCCCACTGTATTTAGCATAATATTTATGTTAAGTCCAAAGAATATGGAATGCACACTGGACTAAGCTGTTGGTAAGTAAAATCTCTATGTACTGTTTAACTCCGACGCTATATACGTTATACGTTAGCTTACCGACTATATACGTTAGCTTACCGACTATATACGTTAGCTTACCGACTATATACGTTAGCTTACCTAAAGCCATCTCTCTTCGACGTCTTCAACCACAGGAGTCCAGTTATCAACATCATGCGTCATCCGCTGTGGGGAAGAAATCAAGAAACATACGGAGAAGACCCTTATCTTACGTCTATCATGGGCCAGCAGTTTGTGTACGGACTACAAGCAGGTAGAAAAATGAACAGGAAAAATGAAATTAGCTTTCCGTATTTTCTCGAATGAGCACGAACGACTTGAAGTCGAATTTCTGGTGGCCAAAATATAGTTCGTAATTCTGGAAGTGAGTTCTGTAAAGGTGTTTTAATATGTAAGGGCTAACCCTAGCACTGTTCTTAAACCAACAGATCACCCAAGGTACGTGTTAGCGAACGCTGGCTGTAAACATTATGATGCTTACAGTGGACCAGAGAATATCCCAGTTAGCCGTCTCAGCTTCAATGCAGAGGTAAAGAAGGAAGGAACGGAGGAAGGAAGGAACGGAGGGAGGAACGGAGGAAGAAGGTTTTGGAAAAAGGAAGGTAGGAAGGATGGAAAGAAGGAAGGAAGAAGGAAGGAACGGAGGAAGGGAGGGAGGTTTTGGAAAAAGGAAGGAAGGTAGGAAGGATGGAAAGAAGGAAGGAAGAAGGAAGGAACGGAGGAAGGGAGGTTTTGGAAAAAGGAAGGAAGGTAGGAAGGATGGAAAGAAGGAAGGAAGAAGGAAGGAACGGAGGAAGGTTTTGGAAAAAGGGAGGTAGGTTTTGAAAAAAGGAAGGAAGGTAGGAAGGAAGGAAGGAAGGTAGGAAGGAAGGAAGGAAGGAAGGAAGGGTGGGATGAAGGAAGGAAGGGAGGAAGGAAGGAAAGAAAGAAAGGAAGGAAGGAAGGAAGGAAGGAAGGAAGGAAGGAAGGAAGGAAGGAAGGAAGGAAGGAAGGAAGGAAGGAAGGAAGAAGGAAGGGTGGGATGAAGGAAGGGAGGAAAGTAGGGAGGAAGGAAGGGAGGCAGGGAGGAAGGGAGACAGGAAGGAAGGGAGGCAGGAAGGAAGGAAGGGTGGATGGAAGGAAGGGAAGTGAAGAAGGAAGGGAGGGGGGAAGTGAAGAAGGAAGGGAGGGGGGAGTTAGGAAGGAATGAAGGTGGGAAGGAAAGAACGAAGAAAGGAATGGATGAATGAAAGGAGGAAAGGAGGGAGAAAGGAACGGGAGGGCCTATGTAATCGGTCCAAAATACGAAATAGTTACCCTTTTCTGTTCCAAGGTTACAGATCGAGACTGGTACATGACGTACTTGCCACAATTTAAAGCGTGCGTAGAGGCCGGAGCATACAGTATAATGTGCAGTTATAACAGGTGATTACTAAACGAACAGCCCGGGGAATATAGTCGCTATTAAAATCTACTTAGATACAACTGAGTACCACAACTCACCATATTTCCATTTGTAGTGTTAATGGTGTACCGGCTTGTGCCAACAAAAAGTTGCTCACTGACATTCTAAGAAACAAATGGAAATTCCAAGGTATAGTCGAAGAAAGTTTAACATGTAAAAATCATAATTTAGAAAGGATTAAAATAATGTTAAGCTGGTATGCCTTGTAAATCGAGACGTGAGTAGAGTTGAAACACGGGCAAGAGTTCTTCCTCTGATTTTAAAACACCGAAAAGCAAGTTGAAACGATCTTTTTAACGATCTTCGAGGTGTTTTAGAATCGGAGGAAGAACTCTTTACGAGTGCTTGAACTTGCTTCTCAACCGAACATGTATTTTTAGAGAAAATCAACATATAGCTGGCCAAATTGATGTAAAATCCTTGATTTCAAACTCCAGCTTATATCTTTGTTTTTGGCTAATAGATTATTATAATGAGTTTGAGTATAAGTATGATTTATTTAGAGTCGATCACACATGATAAGATTACCCTATTTATCCGAGCCAGAGGCTCACGTTTTAAGCGTTCGACTATTCAGTTTATCACTCTTAGGTGAACGGAAAACCCAACTGATAGGGATTCCGAGAGCCTACGATTTAAGGTCGTTTTCCGAGAAGACCCGAAAGTCTTACCATTTCCTGGTGTTGTTGCAAAGGCAGCACTTTCTCCTCGATTATTTTAAGACCCTGAGTAGTGGTCCGATCCAGGATTTGAACCTGTGTCTCCCAGCTCATAGACATGTGTGGTAACCACTAGACTACAACAGCGTGGTAACCAGTACTAGACTACAACAGCGTGGTAACCAGTACTAGACTACAACAGCGTTGTAACTACTAGACCACAACAACTACAACAGAGAATCCTGGGCCGTCATACTTAATTTTCAAGAGATGTGGAAGACTAAAGTTAGAAAAATAGTTATCAAAGTAGAACTGATGTCTTTTCTCCTTTGACAGGTTACGTTATTAGTGATGAAGGAGCATTAGGTAAGATATTCCTTAGGAATTCAGTTTCAACCAGACCCTGCTACGTTTGAATAAGGCTTAGTTAGGCGACATATCAATGTTTTTGGCGCGTTTTTAGAATTCATCATGACTTATCACAAATATACGAAGACGCCCGTGGAGACGGCAGCAGCTGCTGTGAATGCCGGATGTAACCTGGAACTAGGTCTTCCTAATGTATCAAACAATATTTACAGTTATCTTGCAGAAGCTGTGACAAAGGTAGTTGCAGCGGGAATGCGGGGGATTTTAGGTCAAGAAAGAATAATAAGATAGAGGATTGTAGAACGAGTTGGTAGGAATGACGTAAATAGGAGAGAAGAGGAAACAGAGAGAAAGAAAGATAGGAAGATTTCAGAAGAGTGAAAGACGAATGATAGCGAAAATACCTTTGATGACGACGACGACGACGACGACGACGAAGACGACGACGACGAAGACGACGACGACGACGACGAATGATGACGACGACGATGATGATGACGATGATGATGATGACGATGACGACGATGATGACGACGATGATGATGACGACGACGATGATGACGACGATGACGATGACGATGATGACGACGATGATGACGACGACGATGACGACGACGATGACGACGACGATGATGACAACGATCATGACGACGATGATGACGACGACGATGATGACGACGATGATGACGACGATGATGACGACGATGATGATGATGATGATGACGACGATGACGACGACGATGATGACGACAACGATGACGACGACGATGATAACGATAACGACGATGATGATAATGATGACGATGATGATAAAGATAATGAAAGGGAAGACAAAGAGTACAACAGAAAGGGAAATGAGTAAATGGGCTTTCTTTTGTTTTTCAAGAAACTGGTGAATGAATCAAGGTTGAGGGAAATGGTAAAACCTTTGTTTTACACAAGAATGAGACTTGGAGAATTTGATCCACCACAAAGGAATCCTTACACGAGGTAGGCGTATGTCTAATATTATATTAACTGGGGGTGTCAAACGACTATAAAGCAACCAAATGTGGACTTGAACGAGTCTCTTCGATAGAGTCATTGTTTTGTTCTGATCTTAACTGTTGTCTTTGAACTTAAGCTTGAACTTATCATGGATTCAGAGTACAGAACACCGGATCCTATCCTTTGAAGCCGCTGCGAAGTCGTTTGTTCTTCTAAAAAATGAAAATAACTTGCTACCGTTAAAGGACTTGTCTAAAAAAATAGCCGTAAGTAAGAATGGATAAAATATGTATTACTCTAGAAAGTAAGGCACTTGGAGGGAAAAGTGAGTGCAATATTTTTTACAATGTAAAGATGACGATCATGATCATGAGGCTGAAGATGACAATAGTGAAGGCGGTGGTAGGACGACGATGATGGTGGTGATGATTGTGGTGGTGGTGATGATAATGGTGATGAATGATGGTGGTGATGAATGATGGTGGTGATGATGATGGTGGTGACGATGGTGGTGGTGCAGATGACGCTGGTGGTGGCGATGATTATGATGATGACGGTGGTGGTGATGAATGGTGGTGATGATGACGATGATTGTAGTGGTGGTGATGATAATGGCGATGAATGATGATGGCGGTGATGATGATCTTGGTGATGATAGTGGTGGTGATGATGATGATGGTGGTGATGATGATGGTGATGATGATCATGCTTCCGGTGGTGGTGATTATGATGGTAGTGATGGTGATGACGGTGGTAGTGATGACGATGGTAGTGATGACGATGGTGATGATGATGATGATGGTGATGATTATGATGGTGATGATTATGGTGATGATTATGGTGATGATTATGGTGATGGTGATGATGACGATGATTGTAGTGGTGGTGATGATAATGGCGATGAATGATGATGGCGATGAATGATGATGGCGGTGATGATGATCTTGGTGATGATGGTGGTGGTGATGATGATAATGGTGGTGATGATGATGATGATGATGATCATGCTTCTGGTGGTGGTGATTATGATTACGATGGTAGTGATGGTGATGACGATGGTGGTGGTGATGATAATGATGATGTTTATGATCATTATGATGGTGATGATGATGGTGGTGGTGATGATGATGGTGGTGATGATATCGATGGTAGTGGTGGTGATGATGGTAGTGGTGGTGATGATGGTGATGATGGTAGTGGTGATGGTGAGGACGACAACGATGATGACGATGGTGATGATGACGGCGATGACGCTAACTATCTTTGCAATCGGTCATTTCTTAAAGCAACTTTGCTATATTTTTCACTTTTTAAGGTTGTGGGACCGCTGGCGAATAACATCGGAGCACTCTATGGAGATTACTCCCCCACGATCATGGTAAGAGATTTTCTACATCTTAACCATAATATATTTATCAATAGAAAGTAGCGCTTGTGAGTAATTTCACCACCAATTTCTAGCAGGAAAAGCGGTCTGCATAAATAATTCAATTTTTTACTATTTTTATTATTGGATAGAAACCCTTCGTGTCGACGCCCTACTCTGAGCTATCGTCGCTTTTAGGAGAGAACGTTACTTTTGAGGCTGGCTGTTCTTCTCCACTTTGTCAGTAAGTTATACTATCTATATTTCAGGCAAAATTAACCACAGGAAATAGTGGTGAATCCTGGGATACTCGTTCCAAGAAAATATTTTAGTTGTAAGAAAGTTTTGGGCTGGCAAGTCACAACTCCCACTCCCAACTTAACTACTTAAGACCCAGGCTTATTAGAACACATGTGGCCTGTGGTCACTGGGCAGTGCCGCAGGGCACGTGGCTGTATCGTACTACCACTGTAGCCTGTAGCCGTGTAGATTAGTCTGTGAATGTGACAGTCTGTGTAGCTACATAAATACACAACTGCCTAAACTCTAAAGATAAAATATTATTCAATTCAATGGATTTTGCTACAGTGCTACTAGCAAATTGCTAGGCACGGCTTTATTAATGATTGTTCTAGACTTTTAGTCCTGCGAAACGTAGTGCGACCACCATTATTTCCAGGTCTGATTAACCATCAGACCATTCCCAGCAATGAAACACGCTCAATCTTCGTAAAATAAAATAATACTGTTTTTGAAAGATTACAACATAAACATTCCAAAAATTATTTTTTCTGTTGTATCCAGTTCGTGGGGCAGTACGACCCCCCAATAGACTATATATCTATTTATTTATTTATTTAAAAATATTTAGAAACGGTAACCCATCAATCTATATAATAGGGTTTGTTTTTCATGAGGCCGTGTAGTGCATTACAATTATATAAAAAATATTAATAAAAACTAAATTACAAATATTATAAATACTACAATTCAAACATTTACAGCTAAAAACTAACTATATAGATCAGATATTAAAAATTTAATTAGTATTATAATAGGATTAAATGTTTAAGACTAAATAGAATAAAATATAGCAAGCATGGACATGTTCTTTTGGGACATGGAGAGATTGTCCAAACCATAATTTCAAGATATTAATTGAGTTCCAGATCATCGCACCTCGATAACCAAAACGTATAGTATTCGGTCGTGGTAGAGATAACATTCTATTATTACTCGGGCTAGCTGTGGTAGCCGAGTCTAGGTTTCGGCTCCGTTTGTTATTTTTTTCGCCACACAAAATGGCAAAATTGCGTAATCTCCCGTCAGGCTTTGCAAACGTGCTCTTAAACACGAGTTCTATTAAACCGGTAGTTCTCTCTTTTCGACAGCTTTGTTTTGTTGGTCGAGTTGTTCTCTGACTCTGTTGGTAGATTTTGAAAGTAACTGACTTCATCAACAATGTGACAGACAACTATGTTGATCGTGAATACGCTCACTATGCTTACAACTGCACACGCTGATCGCGCGGTAGACCTATACTAAAAGATGACGAGCGATTTCGAAACGGCTTGGTCCGCGATCTCAATGAAACTATAATGAATGCCAAGTTCGTTATGAATGCCAAAAGTATACATACTTGGACTTGGTAATTCCAAATCTGTTTTGCCGATCAATTTCTAAGAACATAAACAGGTTAAAAAGTAGCCCGAGTTAACGCCTAGTGCATGGCGTCTTGTTACTTCTTGAAGGCTTATTTGATAGATTAAATAAATGGCTTAATTTTGAATTGCCATTAACAGAGTTTTAAGTTTTTTATATCGACAAATGTTGTATATTTAAAATCTTAAAACACAAAAAGCATTGAAGGAAGGCAAAAGGATCAATTTAAATGAGAAAATATCTCTTCCTTTTAGTATTTATTACCGAGACCTGATCATTAACGTTGTTAAAGAATCGGATTTGGTGATAGTCTGTCTCGGAACAGGTAAGCAAGTCTATGAATTGTTTGTTCTTCTTCATTATACAAGTATCTAGATTCATTTATCGTTATTTATGTTTTAAAATCGTTTTTCCATATTCTTCAATTCTTCGTTGGTGGTTATCATTTAGATTTTCCCATCCTAGCTGCGTCCAATAACTCAGCCGATCGCTTATTTCAGTAGCACATCATTATTTATACTACCGGGTGACCCAAAAAAAAGTACTCCGGTTTGATTGATAATAACTTCTAAACCACTGAAGCTATTAAACTGAAATAACTTTCATTAGATAGATGGAAGACTAGCTTAGATTTTGATATATTACAGTTGTATTTTGCTTACAAATTCACGGAGATATTAATGTTCAAAATAGGTAGCATATTTCTGGATGTGTCTAAAATATGCAAAAAACGCCGTATCAAATACTTAATGTTGGATGTCTCTGGGGAGTTGCATGTTATGTCTTATGGAGTTATGGTTTGATTGTGTTTCATAATTCTGAGTTTATTCTGAACATGAACAAATTTGCAATGTACCACATGATCAGCAACCGCAGAATTTAGAAGAGCTTCGCAGCATGCCGTAATCTAGAACAACGAATGATCCATGACTCCTTCGACGCAATGGTGTCACGGGCTAGGCAGTGCATTCGTGCTAGAGGACACGCGATTCCGAACGAATAAATCTTGCTTGTATTTTGCAAATAATAATACTTCGTTTCATAATAAACAATTTGTCAAGTGGCATTTATTTACTGCTAATAGTGCGTGTTTCAGTTGAGCAAAGCTTGATTAATATTTGATACGGCGTTTTTTGCATATTTTAGACACATCCAGAAATATGCTACCTATTTTGAACATTAATATCTCCGTGAATTTTTAAGTAAAATACAACTGTCATATATCAAAATCTAAGTTAGTCTTCCATCTATCTAATGAAAGTTATTTCAGTTTAATAGCTTCAGTGGTTTAGAAGTTATTATGAATCAAACCGGAGTACTTTTTTTTGGGTCACCCGGTACATCATTATTTCTGTAGTAGTACATCAACCTACTTTTGGTCACCTGATTTATTTTCCAGGAGTTACGATAGAATCGGAAGGCCGAGATCGCGCAGATCTCTCGTTACCAGGCCACCAGCTCGACCTCCTAAAGGACGCACACTCCCTTGGTAAACCAACGATATTGATTATCTATAATGCCGGCCCAGTTGACCTTACATGGGCAAAACAAAACATCGACGCCATATTGGAAAATTTCTTTCCTGCCCAAGAAGCCGGGAAGGCACTGGTAGCTATCCTTACCGGAGAAGTTAACCCCGGAGGCCGTCTACCGTATACTTGGCCACTAGATATGGACCAGGTAGTACTATTTATGCTATTTTATGCGGATCCAACATTTTTCGCAACTGCCAACATCATGTAAATACTCCCTAACAGTTAACTAGTTAACCTAATAACTGAGTAAACTTACGAATGTTCTCTCCAATTCATATAGGTGCCAGCCATGACCAACTACTCGATGGATGGACGGACGTACAGATATTTCAAAGGCAATCCACTCTATCCCTTCGGCTATGGCCTGTAAGCAAGTTTTCAAAAGTTTTAGTAGAGAAGCCATTTTTAAGACTATTTTTGAAATAGTTGTTCCGTTCTTTTAGATCGTATACATCGTTTGAGTACAAAAACATCGAGGTGACCCCAGAGATAACACCATACCAGACAGCAATAGTCACTGGGGAACTATACAACGTGGGGACAAGAGACGGTGACGAAGTAACTATAAACAATTGTATTGTTTTGCTTTTAATGAAAAAGGAAACTCTGTCAATAACTTAAAGAAAGAAGTATATAAGTATGATTTGTGGTGAAGGAAAATTTCGAGTGTAGGAATATATACATTTTAAGACCAAACCGGGAGCAGTTGCGAAAAATGCAACTTCAAGGCCTTCCGGCTGGAATTGAACCCGCGACCCTGCGATGCTAGTGCAGTTTTCTCTGACCACTGAGCTACGAAGGCCGTTGCCGAGAGCCTATTATGGTGGTGGTAATGCCGGGATAAACCGGAGAATATATACACAGAACTTGTGACTAGGATCTCGGCAACGGCCTCCATAGCTCAGTGGTCAGAGCACTGCACTAGCATCGCAGGGTCGCGGGTTCAATTCCAGCCGGAAGGCCTTGAAGTTGCATTTTTCGCAACTGCTCCCGGTTTGGTCTTAAAATGTATATATTCCAACACTCGAAATTTTCCAAATATTACATTGTTTTTAATGACTGTTCCTAAACTGGTTCAAGAATAGAGAAATTCCAAACAGTCACCCTTGAAACTGTTGCTTGAGTTTCCTCCTATACAAGGTCCATACTTTATTTATCCTTTAGGTTACCCAAGTATACATAAACTGGCTAAACGCCACAGTACCTGTACCGAGAATGCAGCTGGTTGGTTTTAAGAGAAGTTTCGTTAAAAAGGGGCAGAGCATTAAGGTATACGTTTACATAACTTTCAACGACACTCCACCCCCAAAAATAAGTGTTGCTTCAATGAAAGATCTTTTCCGCCTTACATGAGAATGGGTATTAGTTTTCTTCAAATCGTTCTAGGTTTCGAGAAATGTGGCTTTGTTTCTCGCGTTTTTTATTCATCAAAGCCCATAGAGATCATCAATAAACCTAGATGGCACTGGATGGTAACCAATTTAACACCGCCATTTTGGAAAATTGGAGGGCAAACGTCTTGGTTCCAGGCCTTTTAATGCAATAGCACTATCGTCAATAGCACAATCCCACATCCAGTGGGCTGGTACGAGTGCCATGCATGTATTTGCTCGTAAATGCCTTGTATTTGCTCGTAGGCCACTTCCTTATATGGAATACGCACTAGAAGTACGTATACCCTACCTACCTACCTACCTACCTACCTACCTACCTACCTACCTACCTACCTACCTACCTACCTACCTACCTACCTACCTACCTACCTACCTACCTACATGCGTGTACTACCACCTACCTACATGCGTGTACTACCTACATGCGTGCACCTACCTACCTACCTACATGCGTGTACCTACCAACCTACCTACCTACGTGCATCCAACCAACCTGCCTACGTGCATCCAACCAACCTACCTACCTACGTGCATCCAACCAACCTACCTACCTACGTGCATCCAACCAACCTACCTACCTACGTGCATCCAACCTACCTACCTACCTACGTGCATCCAACCAACCTACCTACCTACGTGCATCCAACCAACCTACCTACGTGCATCCAACCAACCTACCTACGTGCATCCAACCAACCTACCTACGTGCATCCAACCAACCTACCTACCTACGTGCATCCAACCAACCTACCAACCTACCTACCTACGTGCATCCAACCAACCTACCTACCTACGTGCATCCAACCAACCAACCTACCTACCTACGTGCATCCATACGACGTCAGTAGCTGTGTTTGTCCGCATTCGCATTCGTAACAAAATAAAATAGCTCATTTGCAATCATTTGTGAGTCAAATTTGGTTTGTTTGTCCGCATTTTGAGCTATTAATAGCAGCCGCTTAAAGGGCTATTCGAGAACCTCGCGGTCAAAAACAAGGAATTGTAAATTTTTGCATTTCTTTTTCACTATTTGTCTATTTGGCGATTAAGCCTGTTGTTCCATTGTTACTTGGGCCATTTTCTGCTGAGTAAAATATCAAAATGATTACTTTAATATGAAATATAAAATTGCCCTCGAATTTATCCAAGATGGCGGCGTTCAATTATTTACCCCGGGGTTGACTGAAATGAAGATTGGATACTTACTAGAGGGGCCATGCAATCTTATTTTATTTACTAGAGGGGGTATCCAATCTAATTATTAAGTCAATCAGCAAGGGAAGTGTTGCCTCAAAATTCAAGGCAGTTGTGATATTGTGCAAAATTGCAAAACTAAGTGGCGGGTTTATTGAAGTCAAAGTCGCAGCGGAGGTAGTACAGCCTCGTACCCATGTGGTTATGGTTTAGGTAATACCAGAGCAGTGAGTTCTACATATATATGGAGCTCACAATGAGCTTGCTGGACCATAGGTACTCTGTGACACGTAAGACATCTATCTGGGGTTTGACATTCATTACGCACAGACAGCGGCCCTTTTTCAAACCTGGTTTTAATTTCTCTAGATGACCTTTTCAATAACACCAGCGCAATTTGCTGTTTATACCAATGAAATGGTGATTGAGCCTGGAACGATCAATGTTTACCTTGGTGGTCAGCAGTATGGTCAAGAGACATCGGCTCCTTCCAACGTTCTTAAAGCTGTCATTGAGATCCAAGGAAAGGTTGCAGTACCTCTGAGTCAGTGCGAGGAAATAACTATCTAAGATATAGGAAAACACATCAAGGAAATACTAATTGTCTGCAACAGAATTTTTTACGAGAATAAGGATAAATAATAACAGGAATAGCAAACAACAACAACAACAACAACAACAACAACAACAACAACGACGACAATATAAAAAACATAAACAACAACAACATAAACAAGAATAAGAGCAGCAAAATCAACAACAACAGCAGCAGCGGAAAAAGCGACAAAAAAAACAACAACAACAGCAACAACAACATAAAAACGACATAAACAACAACATAAACAATAATAAGAGCAGCAGCAAAAGCAACAACAACAGCAACAACAACAACAGCAAAACCGACGACAACAACAACAACATAAACACAACAACATAAAGACAACAACAACATAAACAATAATAAGAGCAGCAGCAAAAGCGACAACAACAACAGCAGCAGCAAAAACGACGACAACAACAACAAAGCAATGTCTCATAATTTAATTCACCTGCAACTATACAATACATTGTAATTCATAAATACTATTTGACCAAATTAATTCTCTATATACAAGTAAAATATTTGTTTGAAGCTCTCTATATATTACTATATTACGGGAATATTGTTTCTAAGAATGTTCTAATGACATATTGACTACAGTTATATTGACTTTAATCCAATATTGCTATACATCTAATATTATGAATTCACTCCTCGGATAATAAATTATTTGCTTGATGACAGGGCTATGATGACTATTTCGGATATAAAAATATAGTGAACCAATCTCAAGAAACAGTTCCCATTGCTCTGAAGAGATATCTTGTGTCAAGAACGTTACAGACTCACTAACCCTAAAACATTTTTCGCGATTCTAAAATCTAGAAGGCAATCAAGAACGAATGTAGCAGAAATAAATAAAATCGGTAAAACCCTGAGCTCGGGAAGTGAATCTTGTCAACTTTATCAGCGCAAAGAAAACCGATAAAAAGTTAAAAGCAAAAATTATTGTACTGAGATAGTATAAACTACAAGAACTTTAAATATCTCGGTGTTTACTTGGAAATGAACTAACCAAGAAGCGATATTGGTTGAAAGAGATATGGTTTACGATGCGGCAACGATGATGTCCTTCAAACGGAAAAGAATTCTTCAAAGATTCGAAGCTTGGTGGTTCTTGTTAGATACGTAAATTACAGTAATTTCGGTTATATACCATATGTAAAAAGATTTAACAAGGCAGTACGATGGAAAATCGTCTTCCTAATTATTTAGATTTTATTTAGAAGAACTTTTGAAATGAAGAAGAATAGCGTTCTCACTTAATCAATATATCATCTTGTTCCAAAGATAATCATGTTTTCAGAATATGCAAATGTTCCTCGTGACATCATTTAGACGACTTTCACGATCATGCGCAGCAGCAACAAATATTCAAATTTTCATCGTAGGTAAAAACAACTGTTTCAGCTGGAAAGAGCATATTGAAAATAGTAGAAGTGCAAAGTTTGAAAGGAATTGTGTAAAAAAGGAAGAAGTTACACAAGCAGAAAGTTGGCCATTTCAAAAGGGATTTATTAGTGATTTAATAAGGATTTTGGCTTGGCGGGCGGGCGTTGCACGCCAAGCCAAAATCCCTATTAAATCCATAGTGAAGAGCAAAACTTCCAAAGTGTGTAACTTTCGCACTATTTGCCCGATTAGTTTCAAACTTTGCACTTTTACTATTTTTAATATGATCTTTCTAGCTAAAACAGTTGTTTTTACCTCATGAAAATTTGAAATAAAATTGCTACTGCTCATGACCCTGAAACTCGTCAAATTCTGAGGGAAATATCCAGCAATTTCTGTACACAGTACCGTGTACCATTCGTATAACATCTGGAAAGTTTCTATACAATCTACCAATTGTTTCCGGAGATATTCGTCTTTTTTGGAAATTTGTGTGAGTAAATGATGTCATGTGTCTCATTTGCAAGTTTCAAAGACCTGAATATCTCTGGAATAAGAGGAGTTATTGAATAAGAGAGAACGATATGTATCCTCATTTCAAATGTACTTCTAAATAAACTCAAAATTTGGATAGGCGATTATTCCGTCGTAGTCCCACTTTAATTCACTGAGCTTTCGTCCTGAAACTCGGGACAAAATTGTACACTTAAATGTAAACTCAATATTGCTCTGAAGAAGTCCCGAGTTTCAGTGACAAAAGCTCAGTAAATTAAATATTTTTACATATTTTACGTACTTAAAAAGAATACTTCGTGTAAAACACAGAGAAACGATGATAAATAATATCCTGTATGTTGTTGACAGTGGCGTATCGTCGTGACCATTTTGGATGGTTTTTTTTTACTAGGTTGGATCGGAAATCGGGAAAAGGGAGGAATATTAATTTAACATTAACCCATGCAATGGTAACAATATTACATTTCATATAAATCGAATTTTATACAACCGCCAAAGTTTAAACAGTCGATGAAGTCAATTTTACCAACGATCTAATATGACGAACAGTTTACCGACAGCCTTAACTATTACAAGGTTTTCCCAACTTCCGGTCTGACCAATCGGTTTTACCGACGACGCCAGGCTTTACCGACCGACTCCGCGTTTTACCGACCAATTCAGTGAAAAGTGGGGGGTGTCACACCCCCCGCACGGTACGCCACTGGTTGTTGAACATTATCTTTGAACGTTGGTCAGTCGCGGTTGTATAGTTGACGAAATAACGTTAGATTTGCGAGTGTGAGAGTCGTCAATTTTGGCGCCAATTGCCTGCGTTATGTTGCGCTGACGTGAAAGAGTCGTTGTCGTTATCCATTTGAGATTTACTCAAAACTCGCACTGGCAATCGTACTCAAATATCTCGTCGACGAATTCTGCAGCAGAACCAACGAGCAGAAAAGGCGTTAGACATCTGGTGCGATACGAGGATGTAGCTATAAAGAAAAAAGAAAAGAAAGTCTGATGTAGGATTAAATGGCACGAGTATACTACTTTATCCTAATTTTATAATGCGAATTATATTGGAGATACTGAATAGGTTCACTACGTTCGGGGATTTTACATATTCGTATAATATTTGGGTCTTCCTGAGCAAAATCATAATAATAATAATAATAATAATAATAAAAGGTTTAATGAAATACCATCGCACCAAAAGGTGAATTACAGTATCTTAACAAAACTAAACATATATTTACATTATCCTTAATCCTAACAGTATCTACAGTACACTCATTATAATTTAGCCTTGCTGATAGAGGAGAGAAATGGGAAAAAGCTATTTTTAAACCGGTTGGTCCTACATTTGAAAAGGGTGAAACTATCAGAATTACGTAGAACACGACCGTGCGATTTATTCCTAGTCGGAGGCAACAGATAATGAAGACGTGAGCAAGGATTCATAACTTTAGTGAATGTCCTACGCAAGAGTTCGTCACGGCGAGCATCCAATCGAGGAAGCGCAGTTGCTTCTAGGGCAGTAGAGTATGAATAAAAAGGGAACAGAATGCGTAAAGCACGCTTCTGGATCTTCTCCAGCTTAACCGAGAGATAAAGTGGAATGCTAGAGCTCCAAACAGAGCAACAGTATTCCAGAACAGAGCGGATTAATGTAATGTAAATGGTGACAAGATCGGCCTGCGGCACGCCAGATTTACATAAAACACGGAGAATGTGGAGCCTTTTAGCTGCTTTCAGAGTTATAGCATCTATATGGGAATTCCACCTCAAATCGTCTTGAATAATCAAGCCAAGTACTTTGAAAGTGTTTACTCGATCAAGAGGTCTGTTATTAATCAGCAATGGTGGGATTAACCCGCGAGGACAGGTACGAAGAAATGAGACAGAAAGCTCCTTACATTTCTTTGGGTTTAACCTCATGTTATTCGTTGAGGCCCAACTCGAGATCTTATTCAAGTCATCTTGGATGAGTGGCGATTCATTTCGTGCGATGGATTGTGAAATGGTTATATCGTCAACATACATCCAATGTCTAACAAGTAGGTTAGAATGGCTGGCTAAGTCATTGACCATAATTAAAAATAAAATAGGCCCTAACTTTGTACCTTGAGGCACACCAGCAGTAATCGGGACCCAGTTAGAGGTAGATTGACCAACTTTAACTGATTGTATTCGGTCCGATAAAAAGCTACAGATCCACGGAATAAGCGATCTACGAACCCCGAGTGTAATAAGCTTACGAATGACAATGTTATGGTCTATCCTGTCGAAAGCTTTACTAAAATCAAGAAAACAAATACGAAGATATTGCCCAGGGTCATCCAGATGCTGGAGCCAGTTGTGTATCATGTCAAGCAAGCAAAAGGTGGTAGAACTACCCTTAAGGCATCCAAATTGCTGAGGGTCAATCTTATCACCAACATCAGCAATTAGCCATTTGACTACAAAATCCTCTAACACCTTAGACAAACATGGTGTAAGAGAGATTGGGCGGAGGTCTTCATCAGCAGTAACTGGTTGAATTTTTGGGATAGGAATAATTTCAGATCTTTTCCACGAATTTGGAGTAATACCAGAGGAGAGGGAAACATTAAAAATGTGAGCAACCGGTTCAGCAAGTTCAAAGGCGAATTCATTGAGAATCCGAGATGGTATTTTATCAGGTCCAGTTGCCTTGCATGAATTTAACATTGCAAGTTTTTTACAGACCTCATAAGGTTGAATAATGGGAAGTGGTTCAGGTGCTGGCAGAAATGACGGTAAGTAGCAAAGGTCTAATGCGGGAATATCAGCATTAACAGAGAGAAATATATATACAGAGAGAATATACAGAGAGAATAATATATCTTGTCAGCCGGAAATTTCATCTTCATGGACTTTTTTGCTGTTAAAGTTATCGGATGTGATGTCACACAAGAGGCATTTTTGTGGCAAGTAACAAAAGAAAACTCATGGTTAGGAATGCCTCTTACATCCGGTAACTTTGACAGCAAAAAACTCCATGAAGATGAAATTTTCGGCTGACAATATATATTATGATTTTGCTCAGGAAGACTTGGGTCTTCCTGAGCAAAATCATAATATATATTGTCAGCCGAAAATTTCATCTATTACGGATATGTAAAATCCCCAAACGTGAGAAGAACTTGACGAGTTCCAAACATCAAGTTACACATTCTTAACATTAAAAAAACAATATCTTTTACCAACTCTGGTTCAATAAACTTGTCACTCTCACTAATTACAACTCCTATATATAGATTACCCTTCATCTTTCTACGAAAGAAACATACCGCCAGTAGGTTTCGCGGAATATAGCCTAACTGACCCCTGGAATCACGTGCCCACCACCATTCCTTCTCGGTGACGTCACCACGGCGTATTACAGTCAAACGCTCGCCGCATTCGAAGCTCAGTTCATCTTTGCGACTAGCCTGGTAGCCGTAGACGGCATAGACCACACCATCGTTTGTAACTCCAAAGTTACTCTCCGAATCTAGGTAGAGGGGACAGTGAGGTTATTACTGTTGGCTCTCAACAATACTAGGGATCTTTAGCGACAATTTTGAAATATTTGGTATTTCAAAAAAGCCCTCACTAATTTGAAAAATTATTGCTCTACTCCTGCTCTTCTCTTCTCTTCTCTTCTCTTCTCTTCTCTTCTCTTCTCTTCTCTTCTCTTCTCTTCTCTTCTCTTCTCTTCTCTTCTCTTCTCTTCTCTTCTCTTCTCTTCTCTTCTCTTCTCTTCTCTTCTCTTCTCTTCTCTTCTCTTCTCTGCTCTGCTCTGCTCTGCTCTGCTCTGCTCTGCTCTGCTCTGCTCTGCTCTTCTCTGCTCTGCTCTGCTCTACGCTGCCCTGCTCTCCTTCCGTTCCGTTCCGTTCCGTTCGGTTCTGTTCATTGTTCTGTTTCCGTTCCATGCTCTGCTCTGCTCTATGCTCTACTTCAAGTTTTAGCATTTTAAAACTTAAAACGAAAATGGATGGTAAACTCTTAAAAACATTTTCCACATTTAGACAACCATGACCAGACTTGGGAAGAGAAATTAGAGAATCCCCTTTAGCTAATCGCCTTTTGAACGACCAGACTCTAACGTGGTCTGCCTAATGTGATAATAAGTATGCATATACTGTGTACCTAACAAATACGAGAGACATTCTTCAAAGTCCTGCACGTCTTTCTCGCAGCACAATGATGGAGTCTTGCTTTCAATTGCGGTAGTAGCGAAGATACATGCTCCGCGGGTAATCAAGAATTCACAAAGTGTCATACTGTTGTTAGCCGCCGCACAGTGCAATGAAGTCCTGGAGAAAACAATTACAAAATTATGATTGAGTATATGATGGTCTAAGTAAATAGCCATGCGTGTCATAGCGAGATATCGTAAACCAATAGGGACCATGAGGGATCTTAAGTTAGCGAAGACGACGACACAACCGTCGAAACCACAGACGGGCAACTCATTAATGGTCAGACACCTCATGAGACCCCGACAGACAGCCGTCCATTTCACTACAGAGTTAGTATTAGTGTTAGGGGTAGTATTAGGGTTAGTATTAGAGTTAGTATTAGGGTTAGTATTAGGGTTAGTATTAGGGTTAGTATTAGAGTTAGTATTAGGGTTAGTATTAGGGTTAGTATTAGGGTTAGTATTAGGGTTAGTATTAGGGTTAGTATTAGGGTTAGTATTAGGGTTAGTATTATAGTTAGTATTAGGGTTAGTATTAGAGTTAGTATTAGAGTTAGTATTAGGGTTAGTATTAGCTGGAAATAACCCTACTACTAACCCTAATACAAAACATTAATCTTAATACTGGAGAGTCGGCGACCATCTTGAAAACTACCTACTAAAAAGATCGTTCGGAAGACGACTCGGACCTAGAAGATGGTTATCCTATCTAACCACAACCACCCCCTAAGGACTATTTAGATTTACTACGTAACAGAGCTTACCATCCTTGCATGTCCGAGGCATTAATATCGCAACCATATCCGACCAAGAATTTCACGATCCCATCATGACTGCTACAGACAGCATGATGTAATGCAGTCAGACCTTCTGTGTTTGGAAAACTAGGATCTTCAACCTAGGGATTGGTAATATGAACTAGTTTAGATTTTAATACTAGAGTGTGGGTATAGGACATTCAGTTTTCAGGGGGTAGGCAGTGGCGTAACAGAGGTAGACGGGGGCCTTTATACATGTCTTAGGTCTAGGGACACATGAAGGCTCGACTATAACTTCTATATTATCACTATACAGTACAATGTTAAACAATCGTGAATACCTAGACACCTATATATTCCTTCCTACTCGAGTTAACGTTGGCAAATCGGTAAATCAGCTCTTTCTTATCAACTGAAGGTCAATCTCCTACACCCGACTCGGATGAGGCCGGGAGTGGTTCGGGAGAATCGATTATCGGGTGCCCCGTAAATTAGTTCTCACTAAATATGACGATGTCAGTAATGTCGCTGTTAAGCCGTGATTTTTCATTATAATCTTCCACTCCAGTTTTGGCAAGGGCCCCACTGTGTCAGGGTTAGCCACTGGGGGTAGGGCTGAGGAGATGATGGTTGTACATTAATAATTCATGAGGAAATCATCCAATGAAAGCTAGTGAATCAGTTGTGAGTGCCTGTGAATGGAGCTATTGAATACTGTGTGATTGAGATAATTAATTATGACTTACCTGATGAATAATGGTTTTCACAAGGTCAAGTTCTCCCTCTAACGAAGCATGAAGGAGGACAGCATGAGGATCTAAGCTGACTCTTTTACCACTTTTCTTACTTCCTTTACCTGTCTCCTTCTTTAAACTCGATTCACCAACTCTAATCCCATTGCGTCCTCTCTCGCTACTCCCCTGAACCTCACCCGACTTTCCGCTCTCATTAGCCTCTTTCTTATCAAGAAATCCAGCCGCCCTTGTATTACCACGAGGTTCATCGTTATCAACCGTCGAATGTTCGGGTAAGCTCGCGGATAGTTCGTTGATAGTTCGAGCCGACGTTACAACGATGTTCGCAACGTCATCAGATGAAGATCTTGCAGGTGGTGTTTTAGTGCGCTTTCTTGGCAGGGGTTTGGGAGCTAACTTTGCATCTTTTTGTTGTTTGCCGTCCACCGTCTGGCCGACGTCTCGAGAAAGACCTGGAGACGAAGCTCGTCTCTGGTTCCCAGAATCCTTCTCGGCTCTCGTCTGAATCTGAAGTGGTTTCGCGTCTCTGGTGTTCAGACTTTGGACGCCCGCTGACTGGATCGGCTGTCGATACAATCCGGTCTTCGGTTTTTCGTCCGGTTTAACATCACCCCCGGCTGCTCCTACCTTCGAGTCAGTTGCCCGGGCGGTTAAATTATCCTTCTCTGTAGGAGAATCGCCTTTGTTGCGTTGATAGTGAGAGATGGAGCCAAGAGTTCGATCGATACTCGTTTCCCTGACGTCGATTTTAGTTTCTTTTCTAGTTAATGGTGTCGTTGTATACGTGAGAGGTTCTTTTGCGTTGGTTTTCCTCGACGCTGTTCTCGCTTCATCACTCCGCATTTCTGCGTCGGACAATTGCGACGCCATAGATGAACGCGACGACAAAGTCGATTGCGGGGAGTCAAGTTTCGATTGCGTTTGTGAGAATTGCGCGGAAATAAGTACACATTGTTTCTCATCAGTTTGTACAGAAAGAGCTGCCTTGCAGTTCGGTTGACTACTATTAGGATTGCACGCATGGGACACGATGTTTTTGACAGAGCGATTTTTGTTGCGAGAAAGAGAGGAGTATGGAAGACCATCAACAACAGACGATCCATGCAAGTCTTTGATAACATTCAGCGATGCAGTAGTCGTGATCCGAAACTCCTGATCCATATCAAAACACTCGATTTTTTCAATATACCTACCAGGGGGGTTACGGCTGTGAAACTTAAAACTGGGGTCCATTCCTCCGCGCTGATACGAAGGCGAATCAACGGAGACATGGCCGGAGTCTTGACTCGTCTCAGTGTCGTTTTCATCATCGTCATCCCACGATTCACGTTCTTTTGAATTCACATGTCCCAGAATGACACCGCCATCTCCGGCAGATTCCGATCGTTTTGTAGTATGTATGGACGCATTGCTACGTAACAGGTTTGTATTTTGACGCGAGATTTGCGCTTCTGTTAGACGAGGACCTTGTTCACGTGAGAGATGGGTTTTTAGCGAATCCAGCTGACGATCGTTTTGTCCGACAACATTACGTTGACGCTAAAAAGAAAAAAATCCGGCATGTTTAACAATTACACCATGAGCTCAGGGCGTATTATTATTATAGCTCATAGCCCACGAGGACCACGAGGTGAGGTTGGTTATGAGTTCATATACAACGATAGTGAATGGTACATTATTTATTTATTTATTATGCTTCGTCAAGTACATATTGGGACTTTAAGATCTACGACGGCAACCTAGGACGGGGACGTCGTTCAAACAAAAGAATCTTTATGCGAAACAATAAGAATGAATAATTTTTATTCCCAAGAGTAATTTCAACGCCGTTCTCGTTTTGTTTACAACGCCACTGAGAGCATTTTCACGTCTTTAGGACGACGGTAACTCGCGGACAGATGAGAGATGTGACTTAAGACTGACTTAAATACAGACACTATAATCGTTTTAGGAATATTGAAGCGTTTTGAAAATCATAAAACAAGCTTGGAGTGTCAAATACGCTAGTCAATCGACCGTGGTTTCATTCAAATGCTAAAATTTGTATTGCTTTTACTGCCGTCGCCGTCCCAGGTTGCCGTCGTAGATCTTAAAGTCCCTAATGAAAGTGGCAGGGTTGCCGCAACAGCGTACGCCAATTATTGCGGTCCCAGAATGAATTAAATTAAAGGAAAAATTAAGTAGTTTTAAGAATGTTCCTGTTCAAGAGTTGTTAGTTGTTATAGACGCTGCAGCAGCGTAGGATGCCAATTAGACTGACAATAGAATTGCATTTTGGGCAAATCGTTTTCCATATTCGCATATCTTCAGGGTCGTAATGCTCCAATGCCCTGATGTAATATTGCAAGAGGTTGCATTTAAAGTTAGTTAACGTAACTTCCTTCAACCGTATTTCGTTCGCTGGAAAGTTAGTGTTCTACATTTTCGTGGACGAAATTGCCGATTGGTCGTTCTAAGAAAAGCGTATCGAGCATATTCTAGTTGTCCTTAGTCCCCATTAGACCCCGCTCACACGAGTCCTGTATAAAAATAGGTACGCAAGGCGTACATGTCCTTATAAACCATGGTCGTGCGTTATCGTCGCCATTTTGATCGGAAGCAGACGTTTGGAACTTGATTGGCTCCGAAGCTATGCTATTGTTATTTACATTACTCATCAGCGCGACTACAATATATCTGCGCGTGTGCAGATACAAAAATCAACGGCAGAATATCATTACGTTCACACGAGTCATAATTTAACGACGGTTTAGCAAGTGTTCACACGACATTTCCTTCTTAACAAGGTACTGTAAGGACTGAGTTCAGTGCACAAAAAATTGAATGTTTCTCTTGCCATACGAAAGTTTTCACGCGCCAAGAAAGAATATTATCCCACAGAGAGTATTCCAGCCAGGTCTTACCCAATGCCTTTTAGCTATTCGGAGTATCCGTAGCTACTATCTGAGCATCATATTTCTCTCATCTTTTTCATCATGTTCATCTGAGTATCATTTTTCTTGCTTGTCTTGTCTGATTTTTAGTCGCTAATAGTCGTATTAATAATATATTTATCAAAACAGATATCAAATTATCAAAAATTGTTTTGGGTACTAAAGCGGAGCGAAAAAGTAACTTTTTGTGTTCACACAATAATAAGAAAAAATATGAAAGCTGCTTCTCAAAAGAACTGGATATAATATGAAAAGGAGAAATAAGAGAACTTCAATGCGTGGAAAAATACTTAAGTAAGAGTACTTACGTATATTAATGGACGACGTTTCGGACGATGTATCCATGAATATACGTAAGTACTCTTACTTAAGTATTTCTCGACACATTGCATTGAAGTTCTCTTATTTCTCCTTTTCATATTATATCCTGTATTCACACGACACCGTCAAGGGTTCCGTTTTCATCTCGCACTGTTTAGAAATCGTTTAGAAATCGCTCCGGTTAAAGTGACGTTTTCACACAATTTTGATCCGGTACCATGTGAACGCAATGGCGTTTTGGGACTTTTTAGCACCGTTTTCAACTCGCTCCGAACTTGTATGAATGGGGTTTCAATTGTTTTATAATATACACATTTGCGGTATTGTTATAGGTAGACTTAAAGTATCGAACCTGAAGTTCACTATTTTGCACAGCATTGTTCTTCTCCTGGTCTCTTGGCATTTCTTCACCAGGCACCCCAACTGTATTACCATTCATATCACTCTGTATAGGTGATTGCAGTGCAAGCTGCTTGGTCAGCACCTCGACACGTGCCGTGGCCTCAGAAAGTTGTTGATGTTTCATTGCAAATAAAGAACGCAGTCGATGAAGTTCAAGAACTATAGAAGGAAGATATGTGATAATAAATAAATGAACTTATTGAGTTATTGGAGTGTCGGGAACTATAGTTATTGTTGGTTTATCTATATTTAGTTTCTGGAGGCTTGGTATATCAATAGCGCCCACGTCCCATTGAATCGCGATGACGATAGTCTATTACCAGAAGCTTATTTGCATCATATTAATAGATAACTTCATCATCGGTTCTTAATGAGGGTATAAATAGGGATCCTAACTTTACAACGATCACCCCTGATGAAGACACTAGATTGGAGTGTCGAAACATTGGGTCATGGACAGTAACTCTTAAAGTTACGTTCAAAAAACTTTTTTAAAGCCAGAGTAGCATCAAACTATGTCTATTGATAAGGGATTAGTTATTTAGTTAACTAATAGTTCAAGATTGCGTGGGAAAATTTCAAAATTATTACCACTAATCCGCGATACCATCAGAGACGTTGTCAGTGGAGGCTTGGTATATCAATAGCGTCCACGCCGCATCGAATCATGATGACGGTGGTTTATTACCAGAAGCTTATTTGCATCTTGTTAATAGATAACGTCATCATCGGTTCTACCATGACCCAACGTTTCGACACTCCAATCTAGTGTCTTCATCAGGGGTGAACGTTGTAAAGTTAGGATCCCTGTTTATACCCTCCTCAGTAACTTTTAAAGTTATTTTCAAAAAACTTTTTTAAGCCAGAGTAGCATCAAACTACAGTATGTCTATTGATAAAGGATTAGTTATAAGATAATTAGGAACTTGGGTGTCTTGTTGCTTTTTATGGTTTTAAGTAAGAATGTGTCTGGGTTTTTAGTGTGTGATTTGAACGTGAATCAGGAGACAATAAAGTTTAAGTGATTGTGATTTGTTGGGCGATTAACACAATCCCCAACAGGAGCACTCGTAAATCACCACCTTGGGAATATGAAAAAGTAGCTGGTCACTTTAATTATCAAAATAAATACTGTAGGAAAACAGAAACATATGAAGTAGGGAAGTTGCTGGATCACTGCCCTTGTCGTAGATTCATTACTTACTCAATCTCTCATTATCCACTTGGTATTTAAATGAATCTTCCTCTAAAGATTGCATACTTCCTAGCTGTTCTTCTTGCTCGAGAACTTTGAGCTCCAAACGACGGACATAGTTGGTCTTCAATCCATTCTTTAAAGGTACTTTGTTTGCACGCAAGCTCTTCAAGTATTGTTCTTTCTCCTCTAGAACCCTTTGCATGTTTTCTACTTTTAACTGTTGTTCATGGACATGATCTTGAGAATCCACTGGAGAGTCCCGAGATGACTTGGCTGGCTTTTTCTTCTGAAAAGCAACATTATTATTATGTGTTAGGGTCTTATGTCTGCTCCACGCTTTCGGGTGCGGGCGGGGAGTGGAGATAAGACCCTGGTACGAGGTTGTGTTTAGTTTATCAGATTTATCACTCTTTTAGGTGAATGGAATACCTCAACAGGCTGGAAGCCTATGTACAGTATGATAGGGGTTCTGAGGGCCTATGATTTAAGATCATTATCCAAGAAGACCCGAAAGTCTTACTTATTTGGTGATATTATTACAAAGGCACCTCTTTCTCCTTAAGCTCCTCAATGCTCTCAGCCATCAAAACCAGATCATCGGCATACAACAACTGCCATGGCATACCCTCTCTAACTTCTTGCGTCAGTGCCTCCATCACGCATACAAACAGCAATGGACTCAGGACCGACCCCTGATGGACCCCAACCTTCACCTCAAACTCTTCGCTTGAGGTTGATGGTGCAAGAGGAAGAGGAAGAGGAAGGCCAAGGATGACATGGAGCCAGGTAGTGGAGAGGGATATGAGAGAGAGTGGGCTGAAGAGGGAAGATGCTCATGATCGAGGAAAGTGGAGGAAACTGTCATGGGGAACCACCGGCCAACCCCTGCGTAAGCGGGGAAAACGGCCGTAAAACGTCTGTTGTTGTTGTTGTTGTATTACAAAGGCAGCACTTTCTCTTCAATTATTTTTAAGACCCTCAGTGGAGGTCCAACCCAGGATTTGAACCTGTGTGTCCCAGCTCATATGTGGTAACCATTTGACCACAACAGCTGGTTAAAAATATAAAGGTTGAGGATGTCTAACATTTCGACAAAGGGACCTTCATCAGACTAGCTGTCAAACTCTCAATAGCTCAATGGTTAAAGCATCTCGCTGGCAATCAGAAGGTTACAGGTTAGATCCCTGTCCGAGACTCATATAAATTACAGGGTTCTGCCCACGGTGGGCGGCGCCCGGCACTCAAAATATGTAATAAGAAAACCTCCTGTATTGTATTTTTGATATATCTTGTAATTTATATACATAATTTTGTATTTATTTGTCTTTGGTAATGTTTTTAAACAATATTATTCGGTGAAATTCAGCACCACAACGCAAACAATATTAGCTACTGGATCGGTGATTTGGTGAAATACGATATTCCTCGAAAGCCAGATTGGATTATGTGATACTTGGGTAAGGCGCTAATCTCTTCGCACTTTGTTATTAACGCCTGTAAGATGATACACCGGCTAAGAGTGTGGTTGTGTGTTGAAAACAAGCAGTTATACGCGTGAGTTATTAGACAAAGACATTTTCCCAAGAACTAGTATCCAGTCCTCTCTATGCGTCAGGAAATGGACCAATCAGCTTATCGCTAACTAATTGACAAGTCATCGACGCATTAATTCGACGCATTTTATTTGAAACCTTGTGCTTTTTTGTGTGAATAAATCTTCGGTATAAGAAATGTTTCAAGCCAAAGCATTGGCTAAGAAGAGCAAGATCGTTGGCTTCATTGGGCAGAAAAGTTGGTACAGTTGTTTTATGAAAAGACACAAACTCACACTCAGACAGAAGATATTATTAAAGTTTCTGTGAATACTACTCTGTGTCTCGTAACTATTTAATTTCAAGGACTCGACTTATACTCCGGGTATCGTAAAAATCACGATTTTTTTAGGTACCCGGCACTCACACGCTCCTGGGCAGAACCCTGAATTATATAATATAAAAAACATATTCTGACAAAACAGCCTTCACAGGTTCTATGGAGGGTGCCTGCTTGTATAAGAATGATAATATTAACCTGGTTTTGTCTGGATGATGCATGTTTTCTTTTCAACACAAATGTCACGTCATCTAAGTCACTTCCCCACTGTAGTAGCACACTTTGGAGATTTTCTTCATTGCCGATTGGTCGTTCTAAAAAAAGCAAAAGGTTCGCAAGTGGACCAATGTGCACTTCACACGATTGCTGGTGCTGGCCAATATTCATTTGCGCAGCCGACGACGCTGTTTAGCATGAGTAAGGAGAATGTATATTTTAATAAAAGAGTCTTATTACTTATTTCCTCAGTGTTATTTTATAAAAGAAATAGAAAACATCTTTCCGTGTTACAATATGTTAGACACACTCTTGAAATTTTGGAAGAACTCGAAATAGCATGGAAACACTCGCCCTGTGGGCTCATGTTCCCACGGCCATTTCTCGTTCTCCCAAACTTCCACTCGTGTTTCTATAATTCTATGGAAACACGGAAAATGTTTTTTATTTCTTAAATATATAGGAAATTCAACAAGAAATAGGAAACCCAGTTGTTTTTTCCTAATCACAAGTATATTATACATACCACATCCTTTCCAAATCTCGACTAAATAATAGACTTTGTCATCATCTGGTTTCAAGCACTCGACAACATCTTCTCCAGTAGTTTGAGAAGTCACAACAACGTTGCAAACCCTTCCACCTCCATCAAACTTTACGGACATAAACAAATCCTAAACATATATAAATATCCCAAGGTAGATTATAAAATAACATGTATGTTACGCAGGTTCTAATTGGTCAATACCCATGTTTTTTTACTAGGTTTTGCTGCTCGTTCTCTTGTATTATTTTAGAAAATAAATACCTAATGGTTTTTCGGTGTTTGGATAATGTGATCCAAACACTTGGGAAGTTGCTCGACTTTCGAAAAGCTAAAAAACACTTGCCTAGCGGCTCGTATTTTTTATGCTTTTCTCCAGTCTCGCAACTTCCCACGTGTTTGGATCACAGTATCCAAACACGGGAAAACCATTAGGTATTTCTTTATTCCATGTGATTGTCACATACTGTCAATATCAATATAAGTGTGAAGACGACTGCTGCTCGGGTTGTCAAAAAAGGCAGTCAATAACCACAGTCTTTCTCAAGACTTCAACAATGTGGATGATCACCTTCACACTTCTAATGATTCACACCTTGGTTCAAACCATTTACTTTAATATAATACCAGCATAACACGTATATGCAACAATAGCGTGCCAATATCATAATTGTTATGCAATTGTTATTCAAAGTGAACACTTTCTCTGAATTAAATGTAAAAGTCTTTCAATTAATTTGCTTAAAAGTTTAAGACTACAGGATCTAAATTATCACATCATAAACACCTTAAAATACTTCATATCATGCAAAACTACAATATAGCTTCATTCACTCTTGATGCATATTGATATCTTCCAAAATCATTATTTCCAGTATATTACCGAGCACATAAAAAACTATGTTAACAAAATCATTCACTCATAAAACGTTCTACTTTATAGCTAGAAAGTCTGGAAATATAAGAAATGTTTTTCGGTTCAAACACTTTCTACTGAACCTAGATTATTACAGGTTGTAGCACTATTAAGTCTCACACTGTTAAAGAGTATTTCAAGAGTAAGATTAGTAGTTGTTTACATTAGACAACTCGTTAAAACTCAAACTTGTACAGGCAACTTTTCTATGCCCACATACTCAAGAGATGCTTTGGTATTTCTTTGTATGTTTTGTTTTCTAAACAAAGCGCTAGGGGATGCGAAATACAATAATGAGTACAAAGAATTCAACCTAGTTACCTACCGTATCGTCGTCGTGGGATGCCATCTTTAATCAAACAGCGAGGGAAATTCACCTGGAAATCCCCTGTTAACCCTCGTAGTACATCATTTTGCTCGTCATTGAAGAGGTAACTTTCCCAAGCTTTAGAGTTTTCAGTGCTTAATATGAGTCGGTTTACATTATAGGAAATCAAGAGACTCGTCCGGTGTCTCCCTGGAAATCAACTATTAATTAAGCGACCTATATCCCGGAATTTATCATGTGAATTGAATTCCCGCCCAACTAATCAGGGGTGAAATCTCCAGGAACTGGGAACTACAACATGCAAATGATGTGTCGGGATAAAACTTATTTCAATTCATAACATCAGGCTAAAACCACAATAGACATTTGCATTTCTATTTACACTTGCAAATTCGTTATACTGAATTCCCCAGCCTGATGATGTTATGAATTGAAATAAGTTTTATCCCGACGCAAAACGCGTCATTTTGATGCGCAGTCGACATGAACTGGCTTATTTGGTTGCGAATAAAGTACAGAATAATTGATTTATGGCTGCCAAATTTTGAGAGCTTTATTTTTGGTCAAATCTAAAACGCACTTTATTAAAATCACGGCACAGCAACACTGCTGATTTCTTTACATTGCAATGTTGATTTCCTTATATATCAGACATGATTGTTGTAAAAGTAACGCTCAAAAAGGCAAAGAACTCCGATATCATTAGGCATGGCTTCCTCCTCCCTCATTGTCTCAATCTTGGCTACGGTCCTGCATTGGTTTCCGGGCCGGTATAACTTGCGGGGGGCTTTAATATATGGCAAGATTTGGTACGAGTGGTATTACCGAAGAGGCTTGCTTGCAGGAAATAGCTTTACAAAGAATGTTATGTAATGCTTAACAAGAATTTGGTCTGCCTGTTTTGTCGGGCCATCAATTTGTGAAAAATTTATATGGATATAGCTTAAAGAAGAGAAATAAGAGTAGTAACTACAAGAGAACTGCAATATGTCGAAAAACTGACATAAAAAAGTAAAAGTGACATAAAGAAGGACACATCCTATGTATATTACTATATCCAGATTGGTAGCGATGCATGACTGCTAGCGTATCAGTGTGTCTATGAGTGTATCTGTCAGTGAGTCGTCTCTGTCTGTCTGTCTGTTAGTTTGTTTGTGAGCACCAAACACCAACTGACTTTGCTGTACATTTGCTGAACATTAAAGATGCCTAAAACGTCGTTGATGAAATCATATTCACAAACGTTTTTGTCCTAGGTTAATGTACCAGCTTCCTCTCAATGGCTTTCCAACAGCTATTGCAAGCTGTCTCTAAACAGGTTTTACAAACATTTTAACAAGTTTAAACCACCATTTCACAGGTTTTACATACTTATAACAGATATGGTAACAGCTATGCGAGATTCTTACATGTGTATAGTTGGCAATGCATAATAGTACATCGCGTGGGTTGTATCTATGGACTTAATCACCGGGAAATCAACTACGGCAGCTAATTATAATTCCCGGCTTAGCATGCATAATTTATACTCAGACTTGTATGTAGTGTACAAGTCGAATCTCTCTTTGAAAACCTCAGTTTTGTCTTTTTCCGCGTTTTAATGTCCCTGAAGTTAGTAAATATTTCAGGAAAAGACAACTAACATAATCCATGGCCTCGTAACATAAACACAGATGTCTCAAATTCAAATGAGATCGTGTCTTAAAACTCTTTACATTATCTAAAAAGACAATTCCGTGCAAAAGCGAATACAATATAATGTATATACAAAAGCATATGGTCTATATAATCTCTAAATCTATAAAAAATATTGCTTTTCCTATCACAAAAACCATTAACAAATAATTAAGCAAATTTGCATCAAATAATATCAACAACTTAGCAATTCGCAATTCGCTGTTCATATCATGATATTGTACCTAAAATTTGAAATCACGTCCGATTATTATCTGGAACATCTTGGCCCTACAATGGCTGTCAACCATCGATCGAAGTGCTTCCTTCGATTATCGTTAAACCAGTTGCTCGCGAAACAGGTTGCAACAAGCATATGAACATCTTGTGTGTAACCGGGATAATTGTGGTAGAAATCGTAGCACCGCTTAATCGCAGTGAATATGCGATTTCTATCGACGTAAAAAGGTTTACTAAGCAGGTGTCTTGCGATCAAGCGCGATAACTGCGAAATACTTTGCGGTGAGTAACCGTAATTGTAATCTGGATCCCAATCTGTGTCACAACAATCCTCGTTCTCTCTCAAATTAAATTGATTCCGTAGATCGCGAAGATTTCTTTCCAGTTTTTGGACTTCTTCCTGTGAAAGAGCCAAAGCATCTCTTGTCGCCTTCAAGTCCGACTCCAAAGACGTAATTGTCTTCGTAAGATCGTCGACGATCGAAGCCGTCTTCTCGGTGCTTTTCGCGTGTTTCTTCATCCCCTTACACGAGCTAGCGTGATGTTCGGCTAAATCACACCTCTTCACCTGTTCCGCACACCCGCCGCACTTCACCAAACTAAAATCGCATTCTCGACAATGACTCGCGAGGTTTTCGTGTTTCACGACCATCTTGCAACCGTCGTCCACGTTGTCGCAACAGGTGTATAGGTTACCAACGAGACCTCGCAGGGAAAGAGCCGGAATGAGATCAAACACCAGCGTCGTTGTACGACATGTTGGACACGTGTCGCTCTCGGAGCTCTCTAGCCACGTCTCCAAGCATTCCTGACAAAAGCTATGGCCACACGGCGTAGTGACCGCATTTTCCAACACGTTGGCGCATATACCGCAGATTAAGTTCGGATCTACCTGAGCGACGAATCTCTGGATGGAATATCCCATCGTATAGTCTTCTTGCCAAGACAACCTTCATATACCGCGTGTTCGTTGTTAGCGTTTAAAAATCTTCTCTCGATCAAAACAAAACATGTATTTCAATAAGTGACGTCACAAACGACGTGTTGCTCTTTGTTTCATTATCTCGAGAGGCCGGAATGAGCACGAACCGATTTATTGAAGTGTTTGTCAACGAAAAACTGAAACACAAAAGAGAACGGCAGATGGGCTGAATCAGTCGGGCTGAATTGTGTCACGAAAATCTTTTCTCGACCCAAAAAGATAATTTAAATTAACTTTATGTTCTTTTTACAGCCAAACTAAGCCGCAGTTCTGCTTTGAAATATCATACATTTGGGTCACTAGCCCGGCTGAATAAACAGCTCCTGAAAACGATGTAATTGCAGGGATGTAATTGTCTTTGCTTTAAAAAACCCTATTCGTATCGCATGATTTCATGAATCCAATTTTTCTCCGTTTCCGAAATCGGACTTTTAAAGAGTGCTACTGCGTCAGGGCGATGACAATTCGGCTTCGATTTGTTTTCACCATATATATATCAAAGTATAACACCGTTCACTCAGTAATATTGAAGTGAGATAATACATTTATATATATGGCTAGTACCAAATGTTGAGCTTATGTTCTCAAATATTACCATTTCCATGGCCACCATTAAACTAAGTGCCCCTGCGACGAAATATCACATTAAGTTTCCTGGCATTTTTTGTTACAGAACATCATTTTAGGTTAATAAATGTTCGCATTTGCCAAAAAATGAACAACAAACATTCTATCACAAGAAACGTAACCTCCAAAGTCGCCCAAATTTTATCCGCCATTGCTCAAAACTTGTTCTAGACGAGCCCGCGATTCCACAGCAGGGTATGATTGTGACGTCAGAGACTCAACACGTGACAAAACTTTGTTGGAAATTATACGACAAGTTACAATAGAAAGTTGTCCCCAAGTTATATTCATACACAATTAACAAGCCACGTGTTCAGTCTTTGACGTCACTTCCTCTAATCGCAACCTAAGCGTCCGGAACATGTTCGATTAATGGCGGTCGTATAATCTCGTATAAAAACAGTCTGAAAAGGCGACTTCCCATGCTCGCAATTGCTTGAAATTTGGCAAGTTTGTAAGTAAGAAAATCATGCTCTTTACAAATATGTAAAAATTCGGGATATGTAAAAATTTGATCACAGGGGCACTCTAATGGATTGTCAATATTGTCAGGCATGCATATCATTCTGAATTGTCGCTTTTGTAAAAAGAAACTCAGAGTTTGTAACCTTAAATTTGTTATTTTGCTTGAGTATTAACTGAGTGTACTTATACGTTGATTTTCTGTGGAAAAATACAACTTTTCATCACATATAGCCCTTTTTTTTTTAAAAATGGGATGGAAATAAAGCATGCTCTATATTCAATGCGCTCACTCAATAGTCAGGAGGCAGATGAAAAAAATATGATTTTCGTTAAACTTTTTGAGTAGAAGCTGGCAACATTGCTTAAAATGTTCGTCTTGTCGTCTTGAACAAGAATATCGCTGTTTCCACTTTCAACTCTTACTATTTTGGTTTCTCCAGGCCTTCGCTCCTGCAACATGAAAACGAGGCTTAACTATAAATATTCGTAAAATCATGGAAGGCAGCTGTCAAACTCCCCAATATTTAATAGTATTAATGTACTTATTTGGCCTACTTGGCCACTGACACTTATTAAGAAATAAAGAGGAAAGTCACGTGCTTAGTTAATTATTTTTTAATACTATTTCAATAACTTCAAAATATTAACTAGAAATTCTTCTGAATGGATGATTGTAACGCGAATTTAACATATTACTATGATATTTAGCATTTTAATAAACTTATTTCAAATATGAATATTGCAGGAGGTACGATTTGCAGATCCTGTGCTTATTGATTAGTTCCCAGGCCACATCGTAGTGAACCTTTACAGCTACTCTATACAGCCAGTAATTCTGCATCAAGATCTACAGCTTCAACATCATCGTTGTTTAGCTCCTCATCATATTCCCATCATCAACATTTCCCTCCACATTTGACTCTTTTAATAAAGAACGCTGATGGCGGCTTCGTTTAGATGTGATGAAACTAACAAGAGGGGCTCTGACGGATTCAACGGTTGAACAAACGTAACTTTATCTAGAAGAAATAGCTGAATCTTCTCTTTCAACTTGTTTCCCCTGTAAACGCCCGAATCTAGATGGTAATGCGACTCAAGCCGATGGGAAAAGGATGTCCACACTGCTTTCAGCGAGTAGATACGGCCCCGACATAGTCCCTTTTCAGGTGAGGACATCATTTCTTCAAAGCAGCTATCTCCAGGATCACTGTTCACTTCTTTGAAACCGGTTGCGTTCTTATCAGTGTTTCTTTGAAACCTTGTGTAACATTTCAGATGATATTTACCTTCTGATGCTATCAAACCAGCAAGCTTGCAGCTCATCTCCTTATCAAATACGGCTTTCCGGAGTATTTTCGCTGATGTTTCCATGGTTTGTACTTGGCTTAAACCTTTGGAATCCATTTGGCAGAACATACATTTAGACCAGTCCATGCGATCAATTGAAGATCTCCTGGAGGCTCCTACATCAGCCGTGTTTTCTTCTGATTTGTTAGACACTCGGTTTTGGAGACGCTGAATAAAATCCAATTTACCAATCCGATAAATTACGATACGATTTACAAGCTGATCGGCCGATTTATCGGTGGTTACCGATATTGGTCACCACAAATTCTTAACAGATAAATTTGGGGCCAAACTTCACTTTTGACTTTGCATTGAACGAGACATGGTATGCATTACCAACCGCAAGCAGACTAACACCGTCACCGATGCAAATGTGATGTTAACATTTAGGCTTCATGTTTGCGTCAGTTTGAAGGGTTGGGTGAGCTGGGGTTGTCAATGCAATCTGACTATCTGAGACTGTTGCTCACATGTCTCTGGCTTTTAAAATGCGTTCAACTATAATTGCGTAATTTTAGTTAGAAAAAAACAACTTGCAACGTTCTACTTCCAGAAGATATTGTATATTATTGGGCAAAGATGCGTCGGTAACCAACTGTATGACAAAGTCTAAGTTATGAAGTACGAATGACGGAAGTCGGAAACAAAAAATGTTTCACCTATAAAGAGAAATATGTCACGCGCCATTTCAAATTCATTGTGGAAAAGTATCCGTGTTATAAAAAAGTTGACGTTTTTCTTGACAAACAAAAGGAAATATCACAAGTAGAAAAGCGAGAATAATATTAATATCGGGACCGCCGATATATGTTGACGCGATCGGCCGATAACTGATCAGCCTGAATGTTGCCGATTATCGGCTTCTACCGATTAATTTCCGATTATCGGCTCATCCCTACTGAATATGACCTGCATTAGTAAAATCGCTATAACAACACCTGTGCCAAAGCACATCATTGTCCTCGGGCTCTGTGTATTTCAGTCCCTTCAGCCTTCTTATGGCATCGACAAATACGTCATCTTTACAGCTCTCTCTGGTTTCTGCGCAATTTACAGCCCTCAGGATCCCAGTTTTAGTGGCTTTAGAAAGAACAAACTTTTTTTTCGGAAACTTGCTTTCTTGACAAATGATGCATTTCCCAAAATTAACTTCAATCTCGGCCGTCTCATTGTTTACGACGCGGCTATCTACGAGTGCTGCCGCATCCTCCATTGCTGTTTCTTTACGTCACATCATCAATCGTCCTTTACCTTTGGTCGAGATAAAACATTTGATTGTGATTTAAGTTTATGAAATAGATATAAATGTAGTTGAAATTATTTGAAATCATCTGACTGAAAACTGTGCATTTACATTTCTCCACGGTTATTTTTTTCAATTTATCTAATTTCTATCTATTTCAAACATAGTCATAGAACTTATTTTGCATGTATGATGATGACCCCCCTCCCAATTTCAGAGTATTTTTTTACTGAAAAGATATTAAAAACATTATTTTAACTTCCAAAAAATCAATAAGAGATATTAACAGATGCTACATAATCTAATGTTCATTACCTGGTATATTTTAAAGAGTTTTAAAATTCCAAAATCTACGTTTCAAACTTATTAAATCGGCAAGCTCATGAAAAACATTCGAGACAATTACCATCTAGCGCATTGTTATATTGTTAGTGGCCTGGGAACTAATCAATAAGCACAGATCCGCAAATCGTATGCAATATTCATATTTGAAATAAGTTTATTAAAATGCTAAATATCGTAGTAATATGTAAAATTCCCGTTGCAATCATCCATTCAGAAGAATTTCTAGTTAATATTTTGAAGTTATTGAATAGTATTAAAAAATAATTAACTAAGCACGTGACTAGTCACGTGACTTTCCTCTTTATTTCTTAATAAGTGTCAGTGGCCAAGTAGGCCTAATAAGTACATTAATACTATTAAATATTGGGGAGTTTGACAGCTGCCTTCCATGATTTTACGAATATTTATAGTTAAGCCTCGTTTTCATGTTGCAGGAGCGAAGGCCTGGAGAAAACGGCCCCTAGCGGCCAAAATAGTAAGAGTTGAAAGTGGAAACAGCGATATTCTTGTTCAAGACGACAAGACGAAAATTTTAAGCTATGTTGCCAGCTTCTACTAAAAAAGTTTAACGAAACTCATAAATAAGCACATTTCTGGACACTCCTCCTGACTACAATGGCGGATTAAGCGTGGCACTGATTTCTAAATAAAGACTGGATCGAGCAACTATTGTTCAGAACATCATACAAGCCGGAAGTAGCTCGTGGCGGCCATTTTGTTGGGACCCGTTATATAGTTTTACTATAGGCGACAGAGACTATCTGTTTCTGATATTTTAAGATGTTAAAATGAATCAGTTGTCCAAGGTTTTCCCATAATATAGAACACAAACTACGGCTACATAATTGTAACTATGAAGCCGGAATTAGCGCGTGGCGGCCATATTGTGTTTTAAATTATGTTTATATGAATGAATGAATGAATGAATATTTAATGTCGCCTGCCCAATAGGGGCTTCTCAGGAACAAAATAATTACAGGATAAATAAAAATAAAAACGGTAAAGTTAGCTAAAAATGGAAGAATAAAAATTATATATACATATGCAAATAAGACTCTTAATTATTTAAAAAGTTATTCAACACTGTAAAAACACCAATCTGTTGAAACAACCAATTTTATAGGTTGTCTCAGATGCATAACCAATTTGAATGGTTAAATTAACCTTTCAACGCATAAAAAATGGTCAATTGATGCATCTGAGACAACCGAAGAAATTGGTTGTTTTAACCAATCTGTTTTTACAGTGAACAATTTACTCCTTAATGAACGTTTGAATACGTCGACGGAGCTGCGTAACTTAAGGCTATTGTGCAAATCGTTCCATATAGTCACAGATGTATAATATAGAAGGTTCTTTGACCTGAAGCTCTGCCGGCTGTTCGGAAGAGGTGAATGACATGTTGTATACAATCAGCTTATTTGTAAAGCCATTAATAGAAATAGTTTTGAGGTATTATTATTATTATTAAAAATATTTTAAGAGGAATGCTCCTTCACCCAAGAGTGATTTTCAAGGAGGTCCTCTATCAATACAATAGTAGAACTAACTAATATATACCTATTTACAACATTATATTATATACCTATGTACGTATAGCATATATATGTATAAAAAAAATAACTAAGAATAAAAATAAGAAATAAGTAAATTATTTAAAGTTAATAAAAATATATACTATTAATAGTAAAAACGTCAAAATAACTCTGACTTCAACCGTCTCTTAAAAACAGCAAGTACTAGAATATCCCTGATGTCCTTATCAAGACTATTAAAGTCTGCAATAGCTTGATAATTGAATCGCAACTTTCCCCATTCAGTTCGTGGTTTTGGTAAACTAATTCTGTCAGAATTCCTTAGTCCATATGTGACACATTCGCCACGACTTGGGAGTAATTCAACAGATGGTATCATGTTCTGGCGACATTTGAAGACGTATAGGCAACGGTGAAAAAATCTTCTCTTTTTCAGGGATAGCAGTCCTCCATCAACATTTACTGTTGAGTCAACTTTTGAAATTTTTTTCTTAAAACGTTCTTGAAATTGTTCTAGCTTATCCATTAATACAATGTTCCTTTGGTCTCCCCAAATAACATCACCATAATCAAAAATCGGTAAAACGTAACATTTATACATCGTAGTCATCGCCTTCAAATTTAAGAATCCTGAAATACGGTTGAATAAAGAGAGCTTATGTCCAAGCCTTTTAAAAATGCCATGCAAATGAGGGATCCAGGATAGTCTCTCATCCAAAAGCACCCCCAAATATTTAAAATGTTGAGTACGTTCAATTGCTTTTCCTTGTAAAGTTATCTGAACATCACGAAATCCTGGTAATCTTTGACTGCTCCCGATCAGCAACAATTTAGTTTTCTTTGTATTCAAACACAACTTGTTACTGTTTAGCCATTCGATCACTCTATCGACATTATCTTGGAGAACATCATTGAGATCCTGAGAATTTCCAGCCGAGAAATAGAGTGTAATATCGTCAGCATACATTAGGATTTGTGACCTGTCCAAAGATCGTGGTAAGTCATCAATGTACATTGTAAACAAAAGTGGACCAAGGATCGATCCCTGAGGCACACCAAGTGTAACTGACCTTATTTCGGATTGCTTTCCATTAATTTCCACATACTGTCTCCTTTCGCTTAGGTAAGAACGAAACCACTGTAAACTTAAATCGTCGACACCAAAGGATCTAAGTTTTTTCAGCATTAAAGAATGATTTATGGTGTCAAACGCCTTTGAAAGATCGATTAACACCAATCCAGTTACCCTTCCATTATCCATCTCACGAAGAACGCCATCCTTTATCTTCATAAGAGCTGTCGTAGTCGAAAACCCAGGACGAAAACCGTGCTGATATGGGGATAATAAATTGTTTGTCGCCAGATGGTCGTATAGCTGGTTATGAACAATTTTTTCCAGCAGTTTGCTTATTATCGGCAAAAGTGATACTGGTCGAAAATTCTCGATATCGTTTACAGATCCTGATTTATGAAGCGGGATAACATGAGCTAGTTTCCAGTTGCGAGGGAAAACTCCTTGACTAATTGATAAATTGAATAAATAAACCAACGATGGGCCGATAACACCAAAAGCATCCTTTAATAGTCGAACTGAGATTTTATCACATCCACCTGCTTTACTTGTTTTAATAATTGAATTTTAATAATTGAAATCTTCCATTATGTAAATTTCTGCATCAAACATCCATAGCGATAATAGCCCAGAGGGTAAACCCAGGTGATCACACCATGAACGTGCGAGTGGTGTGGCCAGGAAATGTGACAATAGTAGGTGTGATGTTGGGTCCGCCTGATGGACCGTGCTAGTGGATCGCCATTTCCTCGGGGAATATAATTAAGGGACTGTTGATTAACTATATCGCAGGTAAAAGAATGGGGGGTGTCTTCAGATTTTTGAAGGCAAGAGGGGGGAGGTTGCAAGAAAATTACAAGTTATAGTGACGACGTTTCGGACGATGTGTCTTTCTTAAGGTCAGATCTTCAGGTCAGATTCTTCACATCTGACCCGAAGAAGAACACATTGTCCGAAACGTCGTCCATAAATATACGTAAGTACTCTTACTTAAGTATTTTTCGACATAATAAGATGGTTTTATTAACAAACACAAGTGACGTGTGACTTTACAAATTGTTTAGCTCAAACGTGGTCGAGGCGAAGGTATGTCAAAGGCGCAGCAGGCTGCCACCATACGACCCATGTCTGACCACAGAGCACAGCTAAGATCTAAGTGTTGATTTTACTGAGGGAGGAAAACCAGAGACCCCGGAGAAAAACCTTCGAAGCACGGGAGAGATCAACTATATTAACTAATAACTCTACTCACATGAGTTCCAAGCTCGCGAATCAATATAAGGTTATTCCCAGATGGTCACCATCCAAGTACTAACACCGTCCGACCGGGCTTGACTGGTGAGTGGCAGCACCCTATAGCACACGTGTTTCCTAAACGTTCTCTTATTTCTCATTTTCATATTATATCCAGTTCTTTTATTTCACTTTACATTTCACTCCCCGACGAAACTGCCCTCGCTCGATATACAGGGTGTATAAAAAAAACGAGACCTTTAGAAATTAACCTATTGTTGTTAAGCACAAGATTTTATGCTCTTGGGAATTTAAAATAGCTTCTAATCGTATGAAAGAGCATAACTGCATAACAAATTGTCAAAGTACTAATTAGTCATATCATCAGTTCGAATAAAAATGGTTCAACTGACAACAGAGCAACGAGTTTTTACATTGAGTAAGTACATTGAGTTTCGGTATAATGTAAAACAGTAAAAACTCGTTGCTCTGTGGTCAATTGAACCATTTTTATTCGAACTGATGATATGACTAATTAGTACTTTGACAATTTGTTATGCAGTTATGCTCCTTCATACGATTAGAAGCTATTTTAAATTCCCAGGAGCATAAAATCTTGTGCTAAGGTCGCGGTTTTTTTTATACACCCTGTATTAGACCTGTTATTATATACAGAGTGTCCCAAAAAAAAGGCTACCTTTTCAAATTCAAATGAGCGTGTTAATTCAAACAACCTATTGTGTTTAATATCCCATGTGTATAAAACTGTGTGTTTTTACACATTCGTAGTTCAAAAGCGATAATGAATTTCAAAGAACTACAATAGGTTGCTTGAATTAACATGCTAATTTGAATTTGAAAAGTAGCCTTTTTTTTGGGACACCCTGTATACTGTTACATGACAAAATTACTGGATTCTGATTGGCTGAGAGGAGTGCAATAAATCATTAATTGCACTCGAGTGCAATAAATGAGAGTGCAATTATTTAATTAACGTAATTTTGTCATGGAAATAATAAACAAGTAAACATATATGATAGCGAGTGCAATTAAGGATTTACACTACTCGTGATATTTGAAAATTTAAATATCACGAGTAGTGTAAATGCTTAAAGTGCCCCTAACCTCAAAATGTTTTATTGTCTTATTTGGAAGAACTTTTAAAATGATAAAGTAACTTCTTTTGAAGATTTTCACTTCTTCGCTTTCTTTGTGAGATATATCAGTTTGTTTGATATGCAAATATCTGGAATTTCGTCACACATGCATAATGAGTTATCAGAGAATGTTATATATCTTTGCGTTCATGAAATAAAAACACTAAAGTGTGAATAACGCGTGTCCGTGTTTCTCCCACAACACCAAACTTCTTGATTTTAAAGGATTTCGTTTGAGAATGAAAGAGATACACACATTTCTCCAACAAGTCATTATGCATGTTGACGAAATTCCAGACATTTGCATATCAAACAATCTGATATAACTCAAAAAGAAAGCAAAGAAACGAAAATCTTCAAAAGAAGTTACTTTATCATTTTAAAAGTTCTTCCAAACAAGACAATGAAACATTTTGAGGTTAGGGGCACTTTAATTGCACTCGCTATCATATGATTACCTATACATATACACTATTTCGGCAGTACACCAACCTTTAAGAGCACTCGTAGGCAAAATATAACATACACTGGCCAAGAAACCAATCAGAACTAGGGAAAAGTAATTATTACCAACCAAGGCCAGGTTTAAAACCAGTACGGTACGGTAAGTGATCCGGAGTAGGTTGGCGTACCGTTGTGAAATTTACGTCTGTTTACACTACAAAGGACAAAGCGAGGTTTTTCGTTGACATCAGCAGTTTTTTTACTACGCACATGCGTATTGCCCGACATATTTTACAAAATGGCGAAGCGAAAAGCTGATGTCAAGCATGTTTACAAGCCGTTTTCTTTTTCGCCGGAAGCTCTCTGCACTCGCGATTGCAGAGACGTTTAATGCTTGCATATAACCATATAAACCAGCTAAAATTATTAAAATTGTTGCCGATAAACAACCAAAATAACCTGGCGACATTTTTTCTTGCGAACATATGCTTACACTACTACGCTACGTTAAATTTGCCGTAGCGTAGTGATTTACATCCAGAGTGCTTGGCGTAGTGACTACGCTACGGCAAACCACTCCGGTTTAGGCAGGTACAGTGTAAACACAACAAAGAAACGTATTGATTTTTTAACGGATCACTAAGATAGCAGGGGAAGTAATTTGGCGCCCATTAATTGCCACTCTCAGTTTATCCAAAGAGATTATATTGCCATATTAGTACGGTCGTTTTTTTTGAAGTCCCATTCGGCATTGTCCTACGGTGTAACTTTTTCGGCATGTAAACAATGGACACAGACTACGTCATACGCCTCATCAAAGTTATTTTTTCAGGATTCAGAAGCAGAACAGGATCCCACAAACTCTAACCATAACCAAAATAAAACTCTAGTCCTAACCCTGAAATAAAGAAATACTAACCCTACTTCTAAAGCCAACATTTCAATGATGCAATATTCTGTGTTCCGGTACACCATGAGCTGACCACTTTTTCAAAGCATTATAGTTCACGTGACCCTTATGTCCACCAGCTGGGGTCGCCACCTACCTATACTATCAAGTTTTGTGATTGGTTAAATAAAACAATAAAACAATAGAATCAACCACAAAGAAACCAATGTCCTAACCATAACCACTTTCTTCCATATAGCCAATCACAAAACCTGTTCATTTTAGGTACGTATTTACCGACCAGCTGTGTAACAAGACGTACAGATCGATAAAAAAAGTTGTTTCAAATATCCCTAAAGTGAATAGCGTAACCTTTCAGAATAGTTTCTATTGTAGAACCCCTAGGATATTCAACTCAATGTCATCATATCTGCGAGATGTTAACTCCTCTATTGGTCAATTCAAGTCTAAACTGTTAAACTAACATCATCATACAACTGAACACGTGTACGATGTCGAAATTCCGCAAACGTTTAAAACCGTCTGGAGTTGACTGAACCGAATTGACATCGCAGTAGTACTTCCGACATTGGTCGAAAGGTCGCGGCCACTCATGATCTCTAAATAAAGACTGGATCGAGCAACTATTGTTCAGAAAATCAAGTCGCAAGAGCTCGCGGCGGCCATCTTGTTGGGACCACGTTATATAGTTTTACTATAGGCGACAGAGACTATCTGTCTCTGGTCTTTTAAGCTGTCGATACGGAGGTCGCTCATTGATCGAAAACGATCTTTGAATTTACACGTTTTGAGCGGATGCACGAGCAGAGCTTTACGCAATAACTTCAAAGTTTCGTCGTGAAGTTTGTGGCTGGTGCGCCGTGGGAGTTCTCTAGCCTCGTCCACGGGCCCGTTGTCCAGCGGTTGTGAATCGTCTTTCTCACCATGCTGTTTGTCTTGTTTCTTTACACTTGGTTTTTCCATGGTCATGTCTTCTTTGATTTCCTCAGTTTCATAAACGTTAGCCACTTCGTTTCCCTTCGGCTTGTATATTTCCCCTCACTCCTGCAGCTTTTGGATTCCCTCATTGACTGCTTGCTTTCTGTTATCTCCGTCGTGAGGTACATCCTTTCCTTTCGATCTGTGTGTTCCTCTTGCCCAAGTTAGAAACGTATCTGTAAAAGCTGTGTGTTTGGCGCGGAGCGCTCTATGTTTTTGCACGTGTTTTCGAGTTTTAACTTCGTGAGTTTTGCGCGTGTTTTCTTGTTCGTGAATTGCATTGTTTGTTGGCTGTGAACGATAGCGCATGACAGTCGATTTCACCCAGAGCTCCGTGTTTTCTGTTTGCGTGTCGTTTACGCGTGTTCCTTCCTGTTAGTCTTCGTGCTGTATCAGCATGGTGCTGAAGCTGATGACCCTTTCGGATACTGCGTGCGCCATCTGACGTACTTTTTCTCTGTGCTTTTTTACTCCGTAATCCTTCAGCTGTAGAGTCAGAGAGTTTTGAACACACAGAGAACGTCGCGATGACAAAGACTGAACTGAACAGACCATTCATCCACATTGTAACATACATGGTAACAAAATTCTATTAGATTAATCTCTTTCCTAACCACATATACACACACACACACACATATATATATATATATATATATATATATATATATATATATATATATATATATATATATATATATATATATATATATATATATATATATATATATATATATATTATATATATATATATATATATATATATAAATATATAAACTTTATTCTTTAAAATGTCACTACTCGGAGTTTCACGCTCATGGCGATCATCAGGTAACTGACTTACTCTACTTCAACTGTTCCTTATATATACATTGTATTACGTCATGGTTTGGGGTACTTAATTACGTAATACCATGACTTGAGGGAAATTAGCGATTAAATTGCCCGCCGCCGAGGGAAGATTTGTGAAAGTCCGAGGGCGAAGCCCGAGGACTTTTACAAATCTTCCTGAGGCGAAGGGCAATTTAATCGCTAATTTCCCGACAAGTCATGGTATTAGTTTGTAATATTATGATCGCCGAGGATAACTTTGAGAACCTTATCCAGCCCGTGGTTGGAGACAGAGTTTTTGTCTACTAAATTTCCCGTGCATTTGAATGAGGGAAAATTAGAAGACAAAGAAATCCTTTGTGTTCTACTAAATTTCCCTCATGCATATCATAGGAATGAGGAAAAATTAGAAATTTTCCCTAATTTGTATGCATGAGTAGTTTTCAAACAAATAAACGTGGGGAATTTAGCGATTAAATTTCCCTGCGAGAACAAAAGAAACCGAGTAAATCATGGTATTACTTATAATTATACCGTTTGTGTGGCATGCATTGTTCAGATATGCTTTGTTCTCATGCCGGCATTTTGAAAGGAGCTCGGTTCTTTTGTTCAACAAGTGTGTTTTGTTCGCCTTTAGAATACAGAGCTTTTCTTCCAGACAAAGACAGCACCTCTTTGACCATTCCGGTATGAAATTATATATATATATAAACAAGACTAAAAAAAATGACAAAAACATGTTTATATAGCCAATCAATACAACACCCGTTGGTCACACGTTGTACGCGAAAATAAGATTAGCTTGTAATTCGTCTTCTCTTGGATTTGTTTTGTCAAAAGGTTAATAGGGTAAAACAACCAGGAATACAATCAGCTTATAGAGGTGAGCTTTGTTAATTGTTTCACCAATGAAAAACTGAAGAAAAACCGGCAGTGAAGTGATCAGGTGAATTTAAAAACTTGTAGTGGATTGTCATGCAATTTGTAATGCCATTACTATATATAAATAGTTTTGTAGTTATCAGTGCATTCATATACATATACACATATATATATATATATATATATATATATATATATACATATATATATATATATATATATATATATATATATATATATATATATATATATATATATATATATATTATATATATATATATATATATATATATATATATATATATATATATATATATATATATATATATATATATACTCCTGTATTCAAACTAATTATATTTCGCTCTACCTGCAATGGTATTGAGCGCTCTCATATCCATATAGTCATATTTGTAACTCATCTGTTACTTATATTTGTCAATATATATATATATATATATATATAAATTGTACAGGTTATTATATCAGGGATAAGTTGATATCAGTTTTATCACTCGAGGACGATATATCTATAATTAAGGGAGTGAGTCGCGAGTGTAATAACCTTTTTTTATCACATACTAGTGCCTTTATCTGGGTGATAAACAGCGGGAAATAAAAAACGATATCGTCCCTATATAGGGACATGTCGTTTTTATCACCCGCTAGCTGTTATCAACCTGTCTGATAAAGGCACTAGGATGTCAATCCGAAGGCCTCACTAAACCATTCAATCGGTAGTAGCGACGGGCGGTGTGTACAAAGGGCAGGGACGTAATCAACGCGAGCTGATGACTCGCGCTTACTAGGAATTCCTCGTTCAAGATCAAAAATTACAATGATCTATTCCCAGCACGACGATGATTCATAAGATTACCCACACCTTTCGGTGCAGGAGCAACTCGTTGCCATCGTCAGTTCTCTCGCACACTCTCTCTCTCGCACACTCTCTCTCGCACACTCTCTCTCGCACACTCTCTCTCGCACACTCTCTCTCGCACACTCTCTCTCGCACACTCTCTCGCACACTCTCTCTCGCACACTCTCTCGCACACTCTCTCTCGCACACTCTCTCTCGCACACACTCTCTCGCACACTCTCTCTCGCACACTCTCTCGCACACTCTCTCTCGCACACTCTCTCTCGCACACTCTCTCTCTCGCACACTCTCTCTCGCACACTCTAGCTCTCGCACACTCTAAGTACAGGAACGGTCTTCGCTTAAAACGTTAAACATGAATAACATGTTTGTGTACTTTCATGATGTGTATGTGGTTAGGAAAGAGATTAATATAATTTCATTAATTTTGCCATAGAAAATTGACATTTAACCATCAAGAGAATTTTGTGTTACCATGTAAGTTACAATGTGGATGAATGGACTGTTTTCAGTCTTTGTCATTGCGACGTTCTCTGTCTGTTCAAAACTCTCTGACTCTACAACTGAAGGATTACGGAGTAAAAAAGCACAGAGAAAAAGTACGTCAGATGACGCACGCACTATCCGAAAGGGTCATCAGCTTCACCACCACGTTGATACAGCACGAAGACTAACAGGAAGAAGCACGCGTAAACGACACGCAAACAGAAAACACGGAGCTCATGAAATCGAAAAGATCAGAAGTCATGCTATCATCCACAACCCAAATAATGGAATTCACGAACAAGAGGACACGCGCAAAACTCACGCAGTTAAAACTCGAAAACACGTGCAAAAACATAGAACAGCTTTTCCAGATACGTTTCTAACTTGGGCAAGAGGAACACATAGATCGAAAGGAAAGGATGTACCTCACCACGGAGATAACAGAAAGCAAGCAGTCAAGGAGGGAATCCAAAAGCTGCAGAAGAAAGGGGAAAGATACAATCCAAAGGGAAATGAAGAAGCTAACGTTGATGAAACTGAGAAAATCAAAGAAGACATGACCATGGAAAAACCAAGCGCAAAGAAACAACACAAACAGCAAGGCGAGAAAGACGATTCCCAACCGCTGGGTAAGCGGCCCGTAGACGAGGCTAGAAAACTCCCACGCACCAGCCACAAACTTCACAACGAAACTTTGAAGTTACTGCGTAAAGCTCTGCTCGTGCATCCGTTCAAAACGTGGAAATTCAAAGACCGTTTTCGGTCGATGAGTGACCTGGGTATCCACGAGGTTCAACTTCACGACATCATCGCCAACAAGTGGAACAAACGGTTGAAACACAAATTACACAAAGTACTGAACGGTGAGAATATTCATGTTGCAATCATAGGAGGATCAAATTCCGCTGGAGGAGGGATCGAAGACGACGAAGGTGGAACCGAGGGGATCTTCTTCAGAGTGATATCTGACTGGTGGCGAAAGACAATCACGCCTATTACCGGTTCACACCTCAAGATGCGACAGATAGCTATGGGTGGTACGGGTAGTGACTTCTTTCAGTACTGTTACAAGGCGTACATACAAAAGAATGTCGATATTGTTCTGTTAGAGATGTCAGTGAACGATTTAAAACAGCTTCCTCCTTCAGTAAACTTGAGCCTTCCTATTGAGCAGTTAACAAGGCAACTCTTGATGTTTCCCACAAAACCTGCAGTTATCTACGTCAATCTCTTGAGTGGACGCACCTATTACCAAGGTTGCATGAACCTCGAAGATTTTGGTCAACACCTTCTCTCTGACGTCTACGACATCACAACGTTCCGTTGGCGAGATGCCGTTTGTCCGATGATCCACGGAGAGTTCCGATCACCGTTGAAGTCTTGCGGCGTTATCTGTAAGGACGGTCACCATATTAACCAGCTGGGGCATGCGCACATTTCATTAATGGTCATCAACTTTTTCAGAGATCTAATTTTGGATAGTCTTTCACGAGAGCTGGGTAAAAGACCACGCGAGATATTTGACGATCACACGCAGCTTCCTGAACCTGTGTTTATAACAAGTCATAACAAGATTATAACCAGTCCAATATGCTGGACAACCATATCGCCAAATTTCAGGAATTTCACAATACAAAACACCATAGATGTTGGTGTGATGGAAAACTCTGGTTTCGACTACCTACACGATGCAAAAATAGGAGGGCGTTGTCACATGGGTCGGTCCTGTCGCGGCGACGCATACAGCGGCTGGACGGGTAAAGACGTGGGCGCATCTTTGACCCTCTCGTTCACAGTCCCTGCGCTCGAACACAAACGCGGGCTCAGAAGCCGTTCAGTGGTTTTCGCCACACGAACATGCAATCAATGTGGAGCAGCGGAGGTCTGGATGGATGACGGCTGGGGTAGCAGACGATTTGTGAACGCGAAAAGTCCGTTCTATCAAACATCCATAGAGATAATAGCCGAGAGGGTAAACCCAGGTGATCACACCATGAACGTGCGAGTGGTGGGGCCAGGAAAAGTGACAATAGTAGGTGTTATGTTGGGTCCGCCTGATGGACCGTACTAGTGGATCGTCATTTCCTTGGGGAATATACGCCTAATTAAGGGAATGTTCATTAAATGTCGGAGGGGGTGGTAAAAGAATGGGGGTGTTCAGATTTTTGAAGGCAAGAGGGGGAGGTTGCAAGAAAATTACAAGTTATAGTGACGACGTTTCGGACGATGTGCCCTTTTCAGGTCAGATCTTCAGATCAGATTCTTCACATCTGACCTGAAGAAGGACACGTCACGTCGTCCAAACGTCGTCCATAAATATACGTAAGTACTCTTACTTAAGTATTTTTCAACAAAATACGATGGTTTTATTAACAGACACAACAGACGTGTGACTTTACAAATTGTTTAGCTCGAACGTGGCCGAGTCGAAGGTAATGTCAAAGGCGCAGCAGGCTGCCATCATACGACCCGTCGACTCATGTCTGACCACAGAGCACAGCTAAGATCTAAGTGTTGATTTTACTGAAGGAGGAAAACCGGAGACCTCGGAGGAAAACCCTCGAAGCACGGGAGAGATAAACTAATGACTCTACTCACACGAGTTCCAAGCTCGCGAATCAACACGAGGTTATTCCCAGATGATCACCCATCTAAGTACTAACCCCGTCCGATTGACTAACAGCACACGCCACACGCGTGTTTCCTAAAAGTTCTCTCATTTCTCCTTTTCATATTATATCCAGTTCTTTTATTTCACTTTACGTTTCACTCCCTGACGACACCGCGCATGTTTTGTCAATTTCAAAAAGGGCTAACAACGCTTTGGGGTACATTAGAAGAGGGACAACAGGGTTCAATCACGTTGATACAAGAAAAGTACTTTACATGGCGTTAGTAAGAAATCATTTAGTTCATGCTTCGCAAGTTTGGACTCCACAGTCAGTACATTTAATCAAGCAATTGGAATCTGTGCAGAGAAGAGCAACAAAGTATATTCTATGCCTACCATATGATACTACTATTACATACAAAGACCGCCTCTTAAAATTAGATCTTCTACCGATGTCGTATTGGCATGAATATTTGGATGTGTTGTTTTTGTATAAGCTGGCATCTGGCATGCTTTCTTTAAAGTTGCATGACTTTTTAAAAGTTAAACAACCATTACGTGTAACGAGAAGAAGTAATCCTTCATCAGGTTTAATGTTTGATATCCCAAAAGCACGTACAGTAACATATCAATCTAGTTATTTCATTCGAACTGCTAGAATTTGGAATGAACTACCATCATCCATACGATTATTAGAAACTTTAAGTCAGTTTAAAAATAGTCTATTGAAATACTATAAAGATTGTCTAAAAACTATTTATGATACTGACAATCCAAGAACTTGGAAAACTGTATGTCCAAAATGTCATAATTGTTCTGTTCTAAATACGCAAAAGCAATCACAGTGTTGCTGATTTTATTTTTATTTGTATTTTATAATGGGCCACTGTTATTGGGGTTTAACCCTGTTGTTGGTTCCTGGCACTTTAAAGTATTTATGTGTGGTATTTGTACGTTTGTAATTTAATTTTTCTTTTTTTGTCAAATCGAAATTAAAAAAAAAAAAAAAAAAAAAAAAAAAAAAAGGGCCATCACTTGCAAGTTGCAACCTTAGAATGGCCTTCGCTCGAAACGTTAGACAACTTACACACTATTTCTGCAAGTACACGAACCTTTTAGAGTATTTGATTTGTATTTCTACACTACCTGTACGCAGCACAACAATTGATATATAATCATGTTTATTTTCTCGGCTCTTCTATGAACTGCAGGTGAGTGATGGCTAGTTCCCGTTCCTCCGCTCAATATTGTAAACACCTGCGATACCAATCTCGTACCCAGGGTCCTACCCCGTCCCAGGTAAGACCGAGGTTGCTGCGATACGACAACATTGCAGTTCACATGACAAACTGTAGCGTCCTCAACGTTGTCAAACAACTAATCGTATAGACAAAATAACAAACACTGGCGAAGAAACCAACCAGAGCCAGGGAAAAGTAATTATGACCAACCAGGGGAAGTTATTTGGCGCCCATTAATTGCCACTCTCAGTTTATCCAGAAAGATTATATTGCCATATTAGTATACGGTCGTTTCAAACTAGTCCCATTATCCAAAAGTGTAACTTTTTCAAAGCATTAGTTATAGTTCACGTGACCCTTACGCCCACCAGCTGTGTATAACAAGACGTGCACAAATCGATCAAATGAATTTGTTTGAACATCCTTAAAGTGAATAGCGTAACTTTTCAGAACAGTTTCTATTGTAGAACCTCTAGGATATTCGACTCTCTGCCATCATATCTGCGAGATGTTAACCTTTCTATTGGTCAATTCTAATCGGAACTGTTAAAACATCATTATACAACCGAATACGTGTACGATGTCGAAATTCCGAAAACTTTTAAAACCGTGTGTGTAAAATGTCACCTGTGTCGTCCCCTGTCTAATCTTCTTGTTAAAATGTGCTGTTAGTTAATTATTTATTGGGGACCCCGTAATGACTTTGTGGAGCCGTTTCCCTGCTACTCAATGTGACAACATTTAAAAATAAACTTCTTCACATGAAAGCGGCTGTATAAATAAACCAAATTCAATACTCGATAACAATTTTAGAATTTAGCTAGTTTATTTTTGAAAACAATTAGTGATTGTGGTGTTCTAAAGCGAATTTCGTATATAGCTGCACAGCTCTGTGTGACTGTTTATATTTCCTCGCCATGTTGTATGAACTACGGAGCGAGCCTATAAGAACAACATTATTTTCGAAGAACGTCAATTGCAATGCTGATATAAATGTTAACTATTTTAAACATGACTTATAGTAAACTACCACAATTTTTGTACGTTATATTGACAAAATGTTTTCAACTCGTTGGGCACAGCGACAAACCTCTTCGGAAGACAAAAACAACGAGTAATCGAAGTAAATTGACCGTCTGGCGTCAGACACAGTAAAATCGTCTGGCGCTCTCGCCCAATGAGATGCAAGAAAACATGAAATTTGACACTTGGTTGACACTTGGTATATAGTAATAATAATAATATATTTTCGTCGCCACAATTCATAAAGGCCTATTGTCCATAGGCATCGATGATCGAAGACCAAGCTTGAAGACCAAGGGCATTTCCACTTGACAAGATTCCCACAGTGCTGGCTTTAGCGCAGAATAACATGTACGCATAGGGGACCTTTTGTTAAAATTCGTTTTATAGCTTGCTTTGATGCATGCAGTACACTACAGTACAGAAGAACACGCTTTCTTGATTGTATGATTGTTTTTTTAATGATCGGCTTCACTAATCTACCTAAGATGTACATAAATCCAATTTCAAATGTCAATATCGACGCAAGAAAGAAGGCAATATATACTATTATATATATTTATATATATATATATATGGGGTTTAAGACTTTAAAATACCGAGTCTTGTTTCCATAGTCCGTGTTTCTACAAGGCCTTCTTAACTCATCTTATAAAACTACGACGCCACCACCTGGCGATCAATATATTAAAAAAGAAATTATCTCATTGCTAATTGTAAGAAAAACTGATCAATGGCGAACCTCGATCTCATGAGAGTGGCTCCCACAAATCATGGATACAAATTAAAAGCCAAAATCAATTTCAACCCAGAGATCGTCGTGGGAGAGAAATCGATTTTACTGAAAACATATTTTTAGTGAATATTAAAGTAAATAAGATGGCAGGCAACTTCATGTATTATGTAAAACATCGAATCTGCATCATATAAACTTACATAATGACTCATTTGTGCCCGCGCAGGATCAATTATTCTCTTGAAATAAAATTAAGAAATCCATTTTGAAAAAGGGCTAGATAATCCCCTCCGATCCATAAACGCCCCGTGTCGATATTTTTAGTTATCCTGATTCCGTCTGGTCTAATATAGTATTCCAGAGCATCTAATTTGTCAATATATATATATATATATGAATATAAAGACAGGTAAACTTCTTCAGGCAAAGTATTAAAAAGTTATATTTGACGTTTGGAAATATAACTTTTTAATACTTTGCCTGAAGAAGTTTACCTGTCTTTATATTCAAATATCAACCAGGCATGATGCTTCATATATATATATATATATATATATATATATATATATATATATATATATATATATATATATATATATATATATATATATATATATATATATATATATATATATATATATATATATATATATATATATATATATATATATATATATATATATATATATATATATATATATATACATGAAAGTATACAATGTGCCCTTTATGGTAACTGTGGACTTATATATATATATGGCGTATTAAGTAAATTCACAGACGCTGTAGAACTAATATTTTCTTTTTAAACCCCTGCACAAATGCAAAAAGATTAGGTATTAGCAGAACGTCTTGTTTGATTAGCATCACTGACCCATTCAACTCTTGTTCGCCGTCGGTCCATCTATCCAAGATTCCCAACGCTATATGGAATGCAGTTATACTACTTTCCACTGTATTCATCCCTGGATCTAGTTTGCGTCCTGTTGATTTGTCGTATTATTTGCAACGCTTTCTACTATATTTTCCAATGTTTCCATTTCATTCGGAATTGAATTTCGAGGTATGGGCTCGTCTTCGCGGACATTTCCGATCACGGGTCGACGCCAAAATCGACAGCGGAGTATATGCAGTAAGGCTGGTCGAATGTTGCGATCAAAGGCACAGTAAATGATTGGCGAGAGCAGCTCATTCATGAAGGAAAAGTAAAGAGCAGTAATGTATAATTTGTTCGTTCGATCGACATCTTCTGGTTTGGTAGCAAGACGAAAGATGTACATTACGATGTAGGGGAGCCAGCACGGAGACGACAGCAATGGAGACGCGCGATCCATAGGACGCCGCGAGACGAACAGTGGAACGATTGGAGGACGTTGACAAAACGTTGTTTGGCTGTCTTGTACGCAGGTATAGCGTCCAAACAATGACAAAGTACATCCAGATTAAGCAAACCATGGGTACGAGAAAAACAGTCATAATTTCAACGGAGGCGAAGAGTTTGTCGAACCATAGCCAGGGCCACGACACGGTCGTGCAGATATCATTTCCGTCTATTTTCTTTACTTCGTACGTCACTAAGTAAGGTATCGCCATGGCAGTTGGAAAACACCAGGCACCGAACAGAAGTCTCTTCGCAGTTCGGATTCTCATTGATGGTTTCAAAGGATGTACGACATTTATGTAGCGTTCCAACGCGATGGAGAGATGAATAAAAATGTTTACGCCGAATAATGACATCTCCAAGGTGTTTATAATTTTGCAGCTGACTTCACCGAACAACCAGCGATGCGCCAATTCCTCCGAGACCTCGAACGTCATGGTGAACAAACATGCGATAAGATCTGATGCACATATGCTTAAAACAAAAAGGTACAAAGGTTTCCTTAATAAACGTTTCTCTTTCACCATCAGTATCATCAAGACGAACGCGTTGCTGACAAAAGTAAAAAATACCAACAAACAAAGAAAAATGCCTTTTAGTACAGCTAGGACTGAAGGCGCCATCTTTATAGTTCTTCGCTTCTCGCATGGAAAAAGTATAGTCGAGCCCCAACTACGTTCTCTTATAACCTAGGCGACCGATTTCGCGCTGTATATTAATAATACCGGTGTATAAGCAAATTTGACAACACTTAAAACTATACAAAATTACACCATTGCCATATGTTAAGTTAGTTGCGAATCCGCGGGGTTTTATAAAACGACGAAATGTTTGTACTGTACTGGAATCACTATATATAACATGTGATTTTTCTTCATTTTGTTTCTTTTAAAGAAATTAGAGCAGCACGATGTGTTCAATTGGCACTTTTCATTACATGATCACGCGCAAATGACAAAAGCCAACTGAATAACACCTGTTCGGCTATATAGATAATTGGAAGCAAAAACTGACGAGTGAACGAGATACCGAAAAGAAAGTTCCAGAAACAAGGCTATGTTTTAGATATGCAACAGCGATATCTTAAAAGTGCAGAGCCGGGTTAAGGCTGGAACGGATGGGACGGCAGCTCCTACAGGCCCTGGAGAAAAATAGGCCGTTTTGTGTCACTGCAGACTTTAAAAATAAGGTCTTAGCGAGTAAGCGTACTTTCATAAACGTCTTGTATCGATTGCAATTTTCGATAGAGGTTCACAACACTGATCTGTGAAATATAAAGACAGCTTTACATATATTATAACGCGATCGAAAACGATCTATATATATAATATATATATAGACCCTTATACGCCAGCTCCAGCTAGGGGTAAAAGTGAAATCGCTGTTTGCATATACGCGTTAAACTCCAAGTCTTACCAGACCATTAACTGTAATGTATAAAAGTAATGTTCTGTGCAGACAGAATAGGAAGACTAACGTTTTGTCAGGGAGTTAAAAACGAAGTGCATTCGCCAGAGAGTGAAAAAAACAACAACACTGATTGAAAAAAAAACGAAGGGCATAGAAATTACTATATCGACAGTATATAGACAAAAGGCTAACCATGCTATTATTATTGACGTTTTTATTCATTATAATAATAAAATATTCTGATTCGATATGTATATATAGGCTTTTGTTCGTTTAATGAAGTTCTGGGGGTTATTATAATGAGAAATGACTGGTGCAGCGGCAAAACCTGTTTATCGAGTACATAATTAGTGTCGGTTAATATATACACATGCAGTTGTAGTGAATGTGGGAGAGCTTGGAGTAGACAGACAATATACATAGACGATCGTCAAGCTCGTATTCTCTGAGGCCCGGACAGGAACCCAGGCAGTACATATATCAATCGAACCAGTACATCATTGTAACCTTCGCTCTCCATCTGAGTCTCGGTAGCTCAATGGCTAGAGCGTATCACCGACAATCATGTCAATCAGAAGGTTACAGATTCGATTCCTGTGCGGAACTATATGCATACAGGCTTTTGTTCGTTTAATGAAGCTCTGGGGGTTATTCATAATGAGAAATGACTTATCAGTCGGAGTACATAATTATACACTGCTGTAGTGAATGTGCGAGAGCTTGGAGTAGACAGACGATACATGGACGATCGTCAAGCTCATATCCTCAGAAAAATTATTCTGAGTCCCGGACAGGAATCCAACCATTACTGATATATAATGACTGCCGCATAGGAGTACATATATCAATCGAATCAGTACATCATTGTAACCTTCGCTCTCGATCTGAGTCTCGGTAGCTCAATGGTTAGAGCGTCTCACCGGCAATCAGAAGGTTACAGGTTCGATTCCTGTTCGGGACTCAGAATAATTTTTTCGCCCGCTGCAATATAACAATGAATCGTTCATATTACAAGAAACACAGCTTTTCTTATAAAGATCTAAAATGTCATTTGTAAAGAATCAAGCAAGTATAACTGGAAATGAGATGCATTAGCGGTATCCGAAAGCTCTATCGAGTCGAAGTTCTGAAGCATGAGAATAAATATCTAAATGTTCACAAATAAAATCATGAATTTCATCGACGAAAACAAGATATTGTGGCACCTCCTCCCGGCTCCCACAGGAAAATATCTGGAAACTTACCGTAAGATTCAAGATTCAGCATAAACAGTATTCGACATTATTAGAAAGGACCCACATCAGGGCAGCAAGGATCATCTATGGTTATGCCTGGGAGTGATGAGTCCCAGGCTGGGACCAACCTTCAATTGAAGTCCAAAGGCTAACAAACTGGAGGTCTCTTAAATTATTTTATTACTTAAAATTATTAAATTTAATTTTTAATTGTTATCATAATTTGGCACCTCTCCCGCTCCAGTAGAGAGAGAGTGTATAATTTTGGAAAAATAAATTGTCTTAGTTTTCCAAAATGTAAGATGGATTACATGAAGAAATCTGTTGGGTATCAAGGAGCAATTTTATGGAATTCATTAGAAAATGCATGAGGCAAGATCCTCAACCAGTTACGTTGTTTTGAAGAACAATTTTATACAGAATTTTAAATAAGTTTGGTGTTTTGTAATTATTTAGAAATAATGTTCACGACCACTTCAGTTTTTACTGTACTTAATATCGTGATTAAATAAAAGCATATTATTATTATTATTATTATTATTATTATTATTATTATTATTATTATAATTATTATTATTATTATTATTATTAATAATAATAATAATAATAAAAAAAATAAAAATAAAAATAATAATTTATTACATAGCAATAATAATAATAATAATAATATAAGGAAAGGAAGATAATAGTGAAAATAAGTAAATAATAAAAAAAAGTTACATATCAAGTAACTTTATTATTTGTTTCTTCAAACTATTCTGGCCGCCACATTCTCTAAGGTAATGTCATTGTCTAAGGTAATATTTGCAGTTCTTCTTCTTGCTCTGGTTCCTCTAAGGCATAGGAGAGCTGAACGTACTAAGGCGAAAGAGATTTTCGCTCTCAACCAAGACATTGTGCTGGCATAGTCTTCTCCCTTCTTAAAGGGAAATGGCAATAAAAATTAAGTTTATCTTATTTGAAAGAACTTTTAAAATGATATATGAAGACCTTTTACAGATTTTCCATATCGTTCTTGGTTCTGTAAATATTTCACTTCTTTTTAACAAAGAACATTGAACATTCCGCCATCTTGGATATGCATAACCATCCTTGGATATGCGTGACGTCACAACCAGGGTAGAAATGTTTTTTATATCAGCAATTATCGAGTCATTATAGATGCTAAATCGTAGTTGTTTTGGGTGTTGTATACTTTTAAGTGAAGTAGCAATCTATTTGAACACATTCCACTGATATTTGGGCAATTATTTACAACTTTTAGAATGTTTACCCTGGTTTTGACGTCACTTAATTAGATCTAATTATAAAACAAGATGGCGGATTGCAGATATTTTTGTTCACAGATATTTCAAAAATTAAGGAAGTTACGGGGAAATTTTAAAAGGTCTTCATATATTATTTTAAATGTTCTCTCAAATGAGACAAAGAAATTTTTTATTTCCATTTCCCTTTAATGGCAAGTAATTCAGCAAGTCTACTATGGTATTTCTTGCATTCATCAGCCATTCCACCTGTCGTGGTAAATACTAGCGGGGTGAAAGTACCTTGTTCTATCTCCATCACTCAGCTCGCGTATTGGCGCTTCTTCTCATTTTCATGTTGCCGGTAGATTTGCTTGGGACTGAGATCTTTATAAGACTCTGCGTTTGGGTGACAAACCCGAACATCAAAAAAGGCAGATCTTTGCCTCTCCCAGAAGCCTCGAGCGTGAACATCTAAACGAGCATCAGGGGCTCTGTTGGCGCCTCTGTTTAAGCCTTCTCCAGTGATATCCTGTAGGACCGGTTCTATTTCAACATCATTACACACCATGCTCAACAGCTCGGCTTCCAAATCACGAAGCTCATTATGGCGTTGAATTATGAAGCCGCCTCGCCGGCAGACCATAGCATAGTCCACATTGAACAGGTCCCCGCATACGCACACTGTTGGAGTATCAGTGATTTCCCAATCATATCTTAACTTTATCGCGTCCTTGAATTCTCTCTTATTCAGATTGAAATTCAGGTCTTCGATGGGGATTACTGTTAACCAATTAGATACTCCTTTTTCCGTGGCCAGCTCGACAGCTCGTTTGGTTCTTGACGGTAGGGAACTCTTCACTTGTTGTAGCCTCCCATTCAAACATTTATCCTTCTCTTTCCGTGCGTTTAGTTGTAATGTCATTATTTCAGACGCATGCATCCGGAGGCTGGTGTACCTGCTCCACAATTTTCTCTACCAGGGGGGCTGTGACATTGACAGAAGCCTCGTATTCAAAGAATAATAATAATAATAATAATAATAATAATAATAATAATAATAATAATAATAATAATAATATGAGAATCCGGATCCTACGATGCAAATGGTGCGAGAGTTTGAAGAGAGATCAGGGAGTATGGGACATCAATCCCTATTTAAAGAGGCTATCAAATATGCTGAGGAACTTGATCTGATCTTATACCATCCAACTTAACCACCCGAATCCATATTGCTGTGATGCCAACGGAGAACTGATACCCGCAGGAAACGTTAAGGCGAAGATAAAGGAGTGCTTAGAAATGCAGCTTTGTGGCGTAGCTATCGATCAGAAGTGGCAAGGAATGCTGATAACAAAGAGGTGGGAAGATGAAGATCTAAGCATAAAAGGATGCTTCTCGTGGCGTGAACGATTAATGGCGGACATAACAACTCCAGATTCGGAGTCAGAAAAATAATACTTGCCATCGTCGAATCGCAAAACGGTTTCGACCGAGTAATATTTAGAAGCTCTGCTTTATAAATACGTAAAAATATCGATAGGTAAAATGTGTATCGTAGTACCACTTTAAAAAGATATATACTATCCCAGACTAGGGAATATATGCATGCACGTTCGGAAACATCGCAAAAACAATGATATTACTATTTTAATATTGCTATTCTTATAATTATGCTATTTTTGTAGAACTAATATGTAAATAAGAACAGTTTTTCCCTAAAACGACAAGTACAAAATCTTGAATCGGAATACACAGCTGTAAGTATAGTTTTTAGTTTTAATATTTATATATCAAATGTTTTTATCTTGATATTAATAGTATTAATTGTATTAGAAAACGCTCCTGCTGTAAGACAATTAGACATTTTAAAAGATGTTTAAACACATAGTTATAAACACATATAGTAATGTGTTCAATAATCCTAATCTACTTGACCTAAATTAGTTCATTGTCCCATCCTGCTGATCCAAACTCTCTACGGATGCCACCGCCGGAAAACATGGGAACAACTTGCGGGCCGCTGGCTGTAAGTTACTGTCCAAACCACAGTACAAAAGAGGAACGAGTGCATCGTTAAAGAAAGCAAAATACATGGCCGTCGCGTAAAGGGCATCCGTACGATCAGTGTTCACATTTTGTTCGTGTGACAAACGACTGAAACTTTTCACAATGACCGGAATCCAACAGATCGTAAACACAATAACGACAACCATGGAGACGCGTACCCCACGAATTGAAGCTCGTATAGTGGTAAGAGAAGCATGTATAGAACCAATGTCAGCTGATTGCCGCTTCCGGCGGTTCAAACACCAAATGATACTGGCGTAGAGCCACAATAGAATTCCCACGGGGACGAGGAAACTGAGAAACAGATCGATGGCGGTGTGTGTTTTTTCCATCCACCAAGGCAGGCCAACGAGCTTGCAGAGCTGAATATTGTCTTTTGTTTCAGTGACGAACGCGAAGAAGAAAGGAATGGAAAATAGGAAGGAAAAGACCCAAGCGGCGATCATCATGCGTTTCGCCTTTTTTATCGTCATCTGCGGCTTCAGTGGGAACACGACGCTGAAGTATCGATCGGTTGCGATGAACAAATGAGTGAGAACGTTAACGCGAAAGAGACTCCTCTGTGAGTATTCCACTATTTTACACATGGCGCAGCCAAACACCCAGTCTTGACCGATCTCGTCGACGATCTTAAACGGCATCGAGAACACAGCAACGGCGACATCGGCGACGCACAAGTTGACGATAAAGAGATAGAGAGGTCGTTTTAGCAAGCGGCGCTCGGGCTTCGCGAGCAGGTAGAGAACTAAGCCGTTACCAAACAAAGTCGCCAGTAAGGTAAGAGTTAGCACTACTCCACCGACAGTCAAAGACGCCATCACGAAGCATTAGTGCGAGATTGACAGTGAGAGCCAGCTGATATAGACGAGAGTGTGAGTAAATATACTTAACATAAAAAATACTTAAGGTATACATGCTATTAAGATGCACGGTAATGAAGTTGAAAACTGTTACGGGGGAAGAGAGGGGTTTATGCAACTCATGGCAAGGGGTTGCACACTTCCCAAGGTTATCTGACCGTAAGTGAAAAAGGTCTGGTACTAATACCAAAATAATAATCCAGTTTTGCATGACAATGTAATCTTTACGGGGTACTGCAGTCAATATACAAGTGGAGTTCACATGAAATATCTTACTGACTTTACTTTATTTCCAAAGTTTCGGCATATAAATTAGTTAAGAAGATGTCGCTAGTTGAAGGAACTCTCCAAGAGTTTGTCCAATTTCGACACCATAGTTCATTGCACTGAGTGCTTCTACTCGTATTATGCCTAAGAAGCTCCTCTACTTTCCCGCATGAGGGCCCATGAGGAACTAAATAATTTATTTCGACTAATTTTCATCCAAAGAGCATTCACAACAACTAGCACTACGCCACGGCTGATAAAGAAGCACTCAATGACGTCATGTTTTTAAAACAAATATGGCGTCAAAATCCTCAAATTTTCAAGCCATATCTTCTTAACTAAATTGATAAAAATGCTGAAACTTTGGGAATAAACTAATATCAGTACGTCATTTGAATTTTCAGAACTCATTTGTATTTTCAGGGCTGTGGTACCTCTTTAAAAAGTTGTAAATACATGAATATATTTTGAAACGTTTTGCAAACTTTATAGTACTATTTCTGTGTTAATTTAGGAGCATTATCGTCAATAGTTCGCGAGATATTTTCAGTTTGGTAAGACTATGTACTAGGGACCTCAACAATGGGAAGGCCAAACAATGGGCAGTTGACATAAAAAGATCCAAACTGTCTGGAGATCAAACTTGAACAAAATCTAAAAGTCAGAATCTTCAGAGCAACAGTGCATGGAAACTGTCTTATTGTATGGAACAGAGAGCTGGATACTTATTAAGACTTTGGAACATAAATTGGATGGCTGCTACTCAAGATCGTTGCGAGCTCCACTGAATATTAGCTAATGTCAAGCTTTATAGAAATGTCGTCAACTTTACGAGAAAGAAGGCTCCGATTCAGTGGACAGATGTGGCGTAACAAGAACGAGATAGTGTGATCCCAATTACTATTCTGGGAGCCTCGCCATGGAAAGCAATCAAAAGGCTGACCAGCTATACAACATACATCGACCAACTGGAAGCGGACACTGAGTTAATTACAAGACAGTATCTCCCCCATGAGAGTCATGTGGCAGCGGAAAGATTGGAAGAAGCTTACTCAGACCATCCAAGCCCGCGGGAATATAGATAAAATTAAATAAATAGTTCCATCCTACTAGCTATCAGCACGAATCCATGATGTTCAACGTCTTTCAACATAGTAGGACGCTAAAATATTGTTGTTTAACAGAAGTGGCAGATAAGGCCTCACATTATGGACAGGTCATTATTTATGGTCGGGGTGGGGGCTTCGGAGAAATAGATTTGGTGTTGAAAAAATTTTACCCAACCAAATTAAGATCAGAAATTTAACCGTCCCAACCATTTCTGGGTAAAGAAAATCTTTTACCCAACCCAGGAAGAAAAAAGTTAGATAAAGCCAGATTCCCAGGATATCGTCGATACAAGTTTTAATAACAAACCTAAATAGATATACAGACAGATCCTACTGTAACTTTCAGATTATTATCTCCCTATATACAGAGCAGGAATCCAAGGAAAACAAGCAGAGGAATACAATAACAAAAGCTAATGTGCAATGATGACTAAGGAGAACTGATGATGAGATTCCAATTTTAAATGATGAACACTTAATTTTTTTATGTAAATAGTCATAAACATTTTGCTACCCAACCCTTCAGAGAAGTGTGATTTTGTTTTACCCAACCATTTAGGCATAGAAGATGCAGAGAATACACACAGAATACGTTTCACTCTCTGACGAAGGGCCTTCGCTCAAATCATTAGACCTCTTACACACTATTTCGGCAGTACACCAACATTTTAGAGATTTGATTTGTATTTCTACACTGCCTATACACAGCATAACACTTTTATATAATTATTTCAGTAAATTCAAAATAGTTCAAAGAACTACAAAAGATGAGTATCCGTCAGTCCGTCCCTAGCCTAATGGTCTATATATCCGGCCGCCCACACGCTCTCCCACCAATAGTTGACTTTTCCAGAAACACACTCAAAAATATAAAATCAGGTTTTCATTTAATGCAGAACGATACATTTTAAACCTCTTATCGAAAAATGAGATCAGTAAATGGTCTATTGCTGTTTAAATAAAAATCGAACCAGTACATCATTGTAACCTTCGCTCTCCATCTGAGTCTCGGTAGCTCAATGGTTAGAGCCCGTCTCACCGGCAATCAGAAGGTTACAGGTTCGATTCCTGTTCAGGACTCAGGGATACGAGCTTGACGATCGTCCATGTATCGTCTGTCTACTCCAAGCTCTCCCACATTCACTACAGCAGTGTATATCAGTGTATATATTAACATAAAAGTATTGTGTTGGGCAGGTGGTTGGTGTACAGCCAAAAACAGAGTATAGGAGGAGCTGGCTAACGTTTCTAGTGAATGCCTTTCGTCAGAGAGTGAGACGTACAAACGATCCATTTGTGTTTAAATAAAAGGAAAACAGTCTGAAAATTGATTAAACGTTTTATAGGATAAAGGCAACTACGGCAGATGGCCAATCCATAATCTAAACGCATTGTCAAGAAATTATGGAAATATACTATATCGAAGATAAAATTGTTTTAATTTGAATTAACATTGTTTTGACTATAGAGTAATCCCATGCAGTCTGTAATATATATATATAAATATATATATATGGTAAATGTGCAGGGACAGACGATCGTCAAGCTCAAATTCTCAGAAAATGTTTCTGAGTCCCGGACAGGAATCGAACCTGTAACCTTCTGATTGCCGGTGAGACGCTCGAACTATTGAGCTAACGAGACTCAGATGGAGAGCAAAGGTTACAATGATGTACTGCTTCGATTAATATATGTATCTGTTAATATAACACTGCTGTAGTGAATATGGGAGAGCTTGGAGTAGACAGACGATCCATGGGCGATATATATCTGCTGCATAGGCAGTACATAGATGGAGAGCGAAGGTTACAATGATGTACTGGTTCGATTGATATGAGTCTCGGTGGCTCAATGGTTAGAGCATCTCACCGGCAATCAGAAGGTTACAGGTTCGATTCCTGTCCGGGACTCAAAATCATTTTTCTGAGGATACGAGCTTGATGATCGCCCATGTATCGTCTAAAATATGTATACTGCCGGCCATGCGGTAGTCACTATATATCAATATTACTTGAGTGACCAACAATACATATATCAATCAAACCAGTACATCATCGAGTCTCAATAGCTCAATGGTTAGAGCGTCTTACGTATTTTCAATTAGACGACATTTTGGACGATACACACTTGTCGTTTTGCTTTTTCACACCGACAAGGGCTATTTCACGTGTTTGTTTAGGAAGTCCCTGCGTATTTCAGATGTCGAGTTTTTCATCTGTGCATGCCGAACCTAATGTAAACAGTAGCGAAATCCTTTGTTCAAAGTTAATTTGTACGACTGACATATTAACGTGTTGTGCTGCGCAGGCAGTGTAGACAAACAAGATTTAAAAAGTTGATTTACCTACATATTATTTCGATAATACACCAATATTTTAGAATTTCCCATTTGTGTATTTCTACAATTTACAATTCCAATGTTTCTAAATATTGCAGGACTCGCTCTTATACAAGCCTTTCTTCAATTCGTGACCCAGAGTAATATAATCGACAATTAGTTCATGGACAGTATTGTCAAATAAAATGTACAAATAACTCGTGGATTTAATCATATCCGCTGACATATAGCCGCTAGAAAAACGTCTTTGAACCCAAGTGTCAGAAAACAGAGTAAATGAGAAGTAAAGCACTACAGTCTACAGCAACTTAATATCCGGCCACTCTTCCAACGAAGAGATAACGTCTGTGAACATTTTCTAAATGAAATACAGTGTTTTCTTGGTGATGATATAGTTTGAAAAAGGAAATAGATTGATTATTTTTCAGACCAATCACTTTATTCGGTGAAAATAGTGCGAATTAATGGCGCTAATGTTGAATTTCCAGCAATTAATTCAATTGTTTGTAGTTGAACACATGTCTGTCGCTTTTTAATTTATTTCCCGCAATTTAATATCTAGATTTTAATTCGCGAATTAATAAAATATATGAGTTTTCGCTTCACCGTGATGCACAACGAACAACGGGAAAAGGTATCGAATTAAATTGTTGTTTAAAAGAAGATAAGCTGAGATAAGGAACTTCTCATGTTACACTAAAAACGTAAAAAACATTCATTTATGAAAAAGTAAAGCAAAATAACTGTGCTGTTCGTCGAACGTGAAACTCAGTACTATACTCCCCAATATTATTGACTATGTACGTATATATATAGACACAATCAGGCTATTTCCTCTTGGAAAGACACGTCTGGCAGAGGTATTAAGAGCAGGTGCATTCAAACCTGCCCAATAGATAAGCGAAAATAAACACACACACACACACACACATATATATATATATATATATATATATATATATATATATATATATATATATATATATATATATATATATATATATATATATATATATATATATATATATATATATATATATATATATATATATATATATATATATATATATATATATATATATATATATATATATCAATATATATATATATATATATATATATATATATATATATATATATAATATCAAGATGTATAAAAATTGTTAGTTGATAGACAAGAGTGCTCAATACCAAAAGAGGTAGAGCGAGTTATAAATATATAAACTTTATTCTTTAAAATGTCACTACTCGGAGTTTCACGCTCATCGCGATCATTACCTGATGATCGCCATGAGCGTGAAACTCCGAGTAGTGACATTTTAAAGAATAAAGTTTATATATTAATTTATATATATATATATATATATATATTTGAACAACGTATATACCATGGCGTAATGTTGGAGCAAAGGAAGAGAAAAAGAGATGAGTTTTTAGAAGAACTGTTTAAAGATTTGAGAAAATAATAGGCTTAAAAGAAAAGAGCACGATGCATTTCGGCAGACAACTTATCAAGTGCTACGTCTGCTAACTATAATCATTGAAATATATACATAACAAATAATACTTGGCATTTCACTGGATTAAACTGTATGTTTTAAGGATTTATGCAGGTGAAGGGGAATTTCAAGTGTTGGAATACATACATTTTATGACCAAAAGGTATACTTAATATACGAAGAATAAATAAAAATTCATTATATACACTACATTGAATTGAATTTGAATTTATTGAATTGAATTTATTGAATAGAATTTATTGAATTTACTACATTGATTTATCAACATGAGTATAAAGAAAGACAGTGGTGTAATATGAATATAAATAAAGACAGTGGCGAGGAAGCCTAAAAAGAAACCAAAAGGCTTATATAAATTTAGGGTCCATCTTTACCATGAGTGGCGTATTTTTCACTTTTCCATTTTTTTATTCAAATAAATCTCGTATTATGCCTAAGAAGCTCCTCTACAATAGTTTATTTCGACTAATTTTAGTCCAAAGAGCATTCACAACAGCTATCACAATGTGATCGCCATCAAAACAACTCCACCGATAAAGAATCGCTCAATGACGTCATGTTTCCAAAATCAATATGGCGTCAGAATCCGTCATATCTTCTTAACTAAATTGATAGTAATGCTGAAACTTTCGAAATAAACTAAAGTCAGCTGGAGTGTCCTTTAATACCAACATGAAGCTTAAGCTCTCTACTATCTTACTCGTTCGCAACGCTCGCTTGGATGAGATGCTATTTTTCTTGATTTTCGATTGACCAATAAGGTACCTCAATCCTGATAGTGATGGCGTCAAACAGCAAAAACTTTATTTTCACTGATTTCTGGTCTTTCCCGACTGTTTGGACGTCAAACGTTTATATAGTTTAAAACACGAGTGTTTTGAACGGCTTCAAAAACGACTGCATCTAAATAACCATGTTTACCAACTATTTCAGTGATTCAAGCCATTTTTGCCGAGAAAATCACGAAGAAAAACTTTATGTGAATCAAGACGAATCTTTATCACATATAAAGACACGATACGGTCATGATTTTCCTTTGTCTTTTCTTCATGAATTATTAATGAGTTTTTGAAGTAGTAGTTAAAACATGAGCGGCCGATGTTTATGGTCAGTTACAATGGCGAGCCAAAGGCGAGCCGTTGTCAGTAACTGCCCATAAACATCGACCGCGAATGTTTTAACGAACTTGTAAAATGAGTAGAATATATAATACATACTTTGTTTGGAAGTTGTAGAAACGGTACAAACAAATTATTTTAACTCCGAAAAAGCTCAATTTGAGCAAGTTAACTTTGATAAAACATTGATGTTTTATTAATCAGCAAGTTAACTTTGAATAAAACATTGATGTTTTATTAATCAATGTTTTATCCTGGGTTAAAGATGCTGATTAAATATTAATTTCTTTTGAATTTTCTTCATGAATTATTATCATTAATAATTTTACAAGAGAATTAGTAAAACTATTTGTGTTGACTAAGGTGTTATTTTCTTGTTAGTATTTTCGAAATTTTGTTCAACCTTTAGGTGTATTGTATAAAGGTTGAATGGTTGATATATATGCAGTCGCGTCACATAATACCGTAAAGAACCATCGAGGAGAATGCAGGATTGAGTGACCTTTATATCTATCAATATGGACCTTAAGATCTACGACGGAAACCTAGGACGGGGACGTCGTTCAAACAAAAGAATCTTTACGGCGAAACAAAAAGAAACGCCGTCCTCGTTCTGTTTACAACGCAACTGAGAACATTTTCACGTCTTTATAGGACGACGGTAACGCGGTAGAGATGAGAACTGTTCTTTAAGACTGACTTAAACACAGACACTACAATCGTTTTAGAAATATTGAAGCGTTTTGGAGATCATAAAACAAACTTCGAGTGTCAAATACGCTAGTCAATGGACCTTGGTTTCATTCAAATGCTAAAATTTATATTGCTTTCACTGCCGTCGCCGTCCTAGGTTGCCGTCGTAGAGCTTAAGGTCCCTAATATTTTCTTAATAAAAGCATCCTTTTTCCGGTTACCTATGACTAAATAAGCAAAAATTGAAATTCTATTGTCCACAACTCAGTCCTATACTTTATTCCATCCACTGACCTTCCTACCCATCATATTCATTCCCAAGCAATCCCTTGCAGTCGAGATTGGTAATTTTAAAAAGTGATCCAGCCAAAGGCACGTTTCCTGAACCTTTCTCAGATAATCCCTCTCTGCAAAATAAAAATGACCAATTTAAAGGGAAATGGCAATAAAAATTAAGTTTATCTTATTTGAAAGAACTTTTAAAATGATATATGAAGACCTTTTACAGATTTTCCATATCGTTCTTGGTTCTGTAAATATTTCACTTCTTTTTAACAAAGAACATTGAACATTCCGCCATCTTGGATATGCATAACCATCCTTGGATATGCGTGACGTCACAACCAGGGTAGAAATGTTTTTTATATCAGCAATTATCGAGTCATTATAGATGCTAAATCGTAGTTGTTTTGGGTGTTGTATACTTTTAAGTGAACTAGCAATCTATTTGAACGCATTCCACTGATATTTGTGCAATTATTTACAACTTTTAGAATGTTTACCCTGGTTTTGACGTCACTTAATTAGATCTAATTATAAAACAAGATGGCGGATTGCAGATATTTTAGTTCACAGATATTTCAAAAATTAAGGAAGTTACGGAGAAATTTTAAAAGGTCTTCATGTAAAACCATTCAACCCGTCATATCTCTCCCTCAAATAATGAATACATACGAAGTTACGTAGAGTTCATCCAAATTTCGTCCTCCCCAACAACATGATGTAATCTTTGAAACAGGAAGCTTTACCGCACTTAAAACTGCTCCTGATGAAGGTTCGTAACGGACAACCTAAATATTCAGCATAACAATCAGCTAAAGGAATTAAAAATTGATCTAAAAGGTCGCCAAAATAGTGAATAGGAACCGAGATCTAACGGTTCAAATGAAGTGCCTTTCGTTACGTTTCATCTCTTTAACGAAGAGCCTTCGCGTAGAGAGCTTAACATTATACACTCGCTTATATCTTACAACAAATCCTTGAAGCATCGATCTAGTCTGTATTACCTGTACATGTATACAGTACATGTATACAGCAAATATTAGTACCGGTTGTACTCTTGCGACAGTTCCTTGCTCGTGTACGCAATGGTGCATTGACGATCGTTAGCACGTGATAGCTCTGTGGGGCTAAGTCATTAACCATAATTTATATCTTATTATATAAATTAATACGAAAACTAAATTTTTAAAAACTAATTCTGGCTTCCTGATTAGTTCCTATATGCATTCAAAATATCAGTCACTGGTTTTGACCTTTACTTATTTACAGACTTTACACTCACGACATGGTTATCTTCGGTGTTGCTGTTGATAGACATTTAAAATTAAATACTCATGTAAATAACATTTGTAAATCGGCCACTTTGGCTATCAGAAATATTGGCAAGATCAGGAAATATTTGAGTAAAAAGGACTGTGAGAAAAAGTTGGTGCATGCATTCATAACATCAAAACTAGAGAGCTGTAATAGCATCCTTTATCTGGTAAGCCACCAGAAACTGAATTGAGCAAGTTACAGCGAATTCAAAATACAGCTTCTAGACTTGTTGCAGGGGTTAAAAAATCGGAGCATATCTTCCCTGTGCTACGTATAATCTTCACTGGTTGCCGGTGAGATCAAGGATTGTTTTTAAGATACTAATAATTACTTTCAAGGCTTTACATGGCCAGGCGCCTGTTTAGTGTTTATATTACTGATCTGCTAACTAAATATAAACCTACTCGTGCTTTGAGATCATCTGACCGAAGTCTGCTACTCGAGCCAAAATCCAAAACGGTGACTCATGGAGACAGAGCATTCTCGGTTGCAGTTAACTAGTTAATGTTAAGTAGTTTTAATATCTAGAGTTGCAATTTTGACTTGATTGAGCGTTCGCGTGATTAAAATTCGCGTGACTGGCGCATAGAAAAAATATTGATAAAAATATAATGGAAAGTTCAACTTTTTTAGAACTTCTCTAAGAATGATGCTTAAGGGCCTGAAAGATCTTGGGGCCCACAGGGAAATGGCCACGCTGCCCCCGTTATGCTGGTAATCTCAATATAGTTTTTAGCAGTGTAACGTTTGGCCGATCTTTCTCCGCCACGAACCACTGTACCAACGTCGGCCTGGGTTCAAGACTCCCTTGAGATTATGTTACTATTAGACGCACTCCAAGTTGTAGACACATATATAACTGCTTTATTTACGATGTAACACGGTTTATATATAGATTCATCGGTTATATCGGTTATAATGACGTAACTACATTTCTCTATCTATCTGCTGAGTCATACAGTCTTAACACCCCCAAACTATCAAGCGTTCTAGCATAGCGCTGCTACGACGCGCTTCCAACGCTGCGGATGTCCTTAATTCTTTAATGCGCACATTGAGTCATGCTTCCTTGTGCTGCATTGCGTCACTGATTAAATGCGGTTGTGCTAAATTGCGCTGTGTTCCTAAGCTACGCGCTACAGCAGCAATGAGAAAGTCATTATCTCTTACTTGTCCACCATCATACATTGCAACCCACAATTTGTCTTCACTATCCACACATATTCCATCTGGATACTAAAGACAAGCAAATAAAGGTATTGTATAAATAAAAAGGGATAGCCAAAAAGCCCCTTTTACGGTGAGAATGTGAGATAAAGGAAGGTTATTTTGCATCACAAAAATGGGTGGTGCTAGAATAATTCATCAAACAAAGATGATAAGGAATGAAGGAATCCAAGGAGTTTCAAAATTTCGTTTAGAATACCATGACCTTTGTTTGCAGGGGACATATTCACAATTATAGGAAAAATTTGTTTTTGAATGGCTTATCAATTTTCTCTGAGCTGAAAAAGAGGTTTATCTGCCAATACTAGGAGGATATGTAGAGAAATTAGGAGAGAGATTGCCTCTTACTCCAAATTCTGGAAGTACATCAACAGCAATTCTCTTGTTCTTCAATGCACCAGTTTCAATATCAAAATCAAAAGCATATATTTTCCTAAAATATACAAAAGAATATGCAGAGTTAAGTAATGGAGAGTACAGTAGAGTGCTGTGCTGTGCTGTGCTGTGCACACAGCACAGCACAGCACAGCACAGCACAGCACAGCACAGCACAGCACAGCACAGCACAGCACAGCACAGCACAGCACAGCACAGCACAGCACAGCACAGCACAGCACAGCACAGCACAGCACAGCAGAGTAACACAGCTGTCAGCACAGCACTGCACAGCACAGAGTAACACAGCTGTCAGCACAGCACTGCACAGCACAGAGAAACATAGCTGTCAGCACAGCACGGAGTACTGTAGCTCAGCACAGTGCAGCGCAGCAAGCACAGCACAGCACAGCACAGCACAGCACAGCACAGCACAGCACAGCACAGCACAGAGTAACACAGCTGTCAGCACAGCACTGCACAGCACAGAGAAACATAGCTGTCAGCACAGCACTGCACAGCACAGAGAAACATAGCTGTCAGCACAGCACGGAGTACTGTAGCTCAGCACAGTGCAGCGCAGCAAGCACAGCACAGAGTAGCACATCACAACACAGCTGTCAGCACAGCACAGAGTAACACAGCTCAGCACAGCACAGCTCAGCTGTCAGCACAGCAAAGCACAACACAGCACATGTGCACAGCACAGCACAGCACATGCGCATTCCAGCACAACACATGAGCACAGCACATGAATAACAATTTTTACCTAATGTAACTGTCTACGTGATACATTGTTTTGTTGTCATTTGACCAGCCAATACCATTTGAAATACTAAGCTGCAAAATGATGAATTGATGAGCACATGATTCAGTTAATGTTCCAGATTTTTTTACATTCTCTCAAAGATGGAAAAAATCCAACACATTATACTTAAATACCTCATTATATTTCCAAACAACTTTCGATGCACCAATTTCTAAACAGTACTACAATAGAATCATAATACAGAAATTACAAGGAATTGGTATAATTCAATGTGTATCTAGCTAGCAGAAATGAATTGAATGGCATATATATTTATAGTACAATGCTTACCATGGATCCTTGCTCTGGTACAACTGTCAAAGGAACTGGCTCTGGACCCATTGTACCTAAATTTAATATTATTTAAAAATCATCAGCATAATTACTCAATGTATAATTTAGCATAATCATCATAATTTAACCTAATATGCACTGCAGGGTGACCAATAACTAACTTATCTTAATAATATCAATGGTTACCATTCACCAAGAATAGAGGTCAGGGTTGTAGCTAGACCAATTTTAGTGGTGGGCTCATGCCCATGGCGATGTGCCGACGGCCCGACGCGGAAGCGAGTGCAACAGGGCTAGTCCCAGGCCTCTAACTCAGCAGTTTCCTAAGAATTAATGTTAATTTCAAAGAACACCGCAAAAAGAGTACTACGCATCTATTTTTGAACTAATTGTGGAGTTTACATGAAAATTGTGATTAAATATGCATTACATAATTATCACAAAATACTTTATTTTCAAATGAAAAACAAAATCAGTAAATAATTAACATATTTACTATTTGCGTTAGTGAATTCTGTGCTGGGTGGCAGGGCTGAGATCGACCAAGAGTGGTGGGCGCAAATTGTGAGTGGTGGGCGGGCCTGCCCACTGCCGCCCACTGTAGCTACAACCCTGATAGAGGAAATGAGAATATAGGAAGTGATCATCAAAGATTATAAACTGACATATGTTTTTGAAACAACTTTTCCCAACTATTATACTGTCAGTAATTGGAGATCTATAAGAAGAATGTTCATACTGGTGCTTACAGGCTTTATTTATTTATTATTATTTTTTTTTTATAAGCTTTTTAGCACATCTAGACTACAAATATTTACACAATAACATATACAAGACGATGGCAGGGTGTCCGGAACAGCTTTGGCCAATTACTGCGGTCCCTATGAATATCACATACATGTGAACTAAACATATACACACTGTACCTTATATATAGTTACAGATAATTACAATACATGCATACAAATACAGATACAAACTAGAAACAACATGAAAGTGGTTTTGTTAAGTGGTTTTTATTTATTATATATATATATATACACAAAGACACAAACCCTAACAAAAAAAGTCTATAGGCCTGCCTATATGCATGTGTCTATTAATATAGGCAACCTATAGGATCCTATAGGAGACCTATAGGCTTCTATAGGCAATTGGCACATTTTCTATAGGCAACCTATAGAGAAACCTATTAGCCTATATATAGATGCCTATAGGTGCCTATATAGGCTTCTATAGGCAATTGGCACATTGCTTATAGGTGCCCTATATGCGCCTATAGACTTTTTCTGTAAGGTAATTCAAATTGAATAACTGCTCACCTGCCCAGTATCGTCCAAGCTAAAAAGAAAAAAGTAATTAGTAAAGAGTGAAGCTGATTCTGGATATCAAAAAACATTAAGCACAGTACACGACAATGTTTCACCAACTTACTGCGTCACACTTTCCATCATTGAAACGATTTTTTGGTCTTTCATCTAGAATTGAAATACACCAATTGTAAAAGCAAAATCTGTAAATTTGTGTTTGTAAAAAATGCCAAAAACAGTAATATATTGTTTATCATATCTGATTGGCTTATTTTTGTCACATGACTATTCGGCATATAAAAGTCAGATACTGGTTTTTATTCTACTTCATGTTTCACTCTCTGACGAAAGGGCCATCACTCAAAAAGATAGACCCTGGACTATTTCTACACTGCCTAATATGCAGCACATGTATAACAATACTCCCATTCGTCAAAGTAGAACTTATAGGGTTTAATATCAAATAAAATTTATATATTTTTTATTAATCATGAGCTAGCTGGTGGAATCAGATAGGCAATGTGTTAATTCCTGTAATATTTTATTGGTTGAGTGAGTGGGCGCAGTTTTTTGCGATATCTCAGACCATGGTCATGCAAAATATCAATCTGGGGCAACACTTAATTGAGCATTCGCTGTGACACTACAATTTATAATAGACAATGTTCGCAGTAACTTAACGTAAAAAGTATAGTCATTAAAAAAGGTATTCTGTTCATGTCTATCAAACTCGCAGATTTTGATCGTTTAAAAGCGCATGCGCTAATATCCAAATATAAGCGCATGCGCCTTTATCCGAGGTGCGCTTATATGCGGGGGAATAGGGTACATAATTAACTGAAAAATGGAAAACTAACATATAATTTGATTCAATTAAGCTGGAAAAAACTAAAAGTATTTTGGTGAGATTATTTTCCTTTCCTTTTCCAAATAATGCAGTTTTACCAAACTAACTCAAGTATTTCAGGTTGTACAGTATAATAAAAAAATTAATATGTTATTTACCATTTTGGTCGGTTCGTATAGAAAAATATTTGCCCTCGGTCTCACAAATTGGCCGTAGTTTCTGAAACCTCGGGCAAATATTTTTCTATATACAGACCTCCCATCCATTAAGTAACATATATATATATATATATATATATATATATATATATATATATATACCTGTATATATACATACAGATATATATTACAAAATATATTTATAGGTATTTTATAACAGATTTATTTAACTACCATCAACACTTTTAACAATATCCAGTTTTTGTGTCTAAAATGAAAACAAGGAAATTTGATTGATATTGAGAATCAGTAATTTATATCTATGTAGTATATACCAACATTTTTGAAAATATGTCTACATTGTGTACTAGACATGAATGTATTCTTATTCAAATTTCAATTATTACCGGTACCTCTATATCTAAAAAACCAAAATTTCGTCTGTATGTCACAGCTACTGAAGCACTGGATTTTCGACGAGGTACAACTTCAAAAAGAAAATTATAGATTTGTGATCTATATATAGTTTGGTATTTTTAAAATTAATTAAAAATTTTTTATTTTATTTTAAACTACTCTACAAGCTACATAATATCAGAAATGTTGGGAATTAGTATTAAGTTACTGTACCTAGATTTACAATATGTGTACTGTACAGGTTTGTGTCTATATAATTATTATGTGTATAACATTATAATACGTATGATATATTAATAGTTTTTAAATGAACTTATAGCTACTATATGTTCCAAGGATTTATGGTGAAGGAAAATTTTGAGTGTTGGAATATATACATTTTAAGACCAAACCGGGATCAGTTGCGAAAAATGCAACTTCAAGGCCTTCCGGGTGGAATTTGAACCCGCGACCCTGCGATGCTAGTGCAGTGCTCTGACCACTGAGCTACGGAGGCTGTGACTAAGGCTCTCGGCAACAGCCTCTGTAGCTCAGTGGTCAGAGCACTGCACTAGCATTGCAGGTTACAGGTTCAATTCCAGCCGGAAGGCCTTGAAGTTGCATTTTTTGCAATTTTGGTCCCAGGTTTGGTCTTAAAATGTATATATTCCAACACTCGAAATTTTCCTTCACCATAAACACTTGGGACATGTATATAGTGTAATCGAGTGAAATGCCAAATATTACTTTTGGTTACTAATAGTTGGATAACTACTGCATGTGTTACAATAAATCATGATTTAATCAAAGTTACTGTACTATATATGTATATACCTGATGTGACAAGGTCATTTAGTTTAATAATTTCATCCTACCAGAAAAAAAGATACGTGACATTTGTCAGTATAACGTTTGGAAACATGATATCCTATGGAAAGATTAGATCAAAATGACAATAAGTGCCCTCAAATTGTTTATTAATGTCCCTGTTACTAAGATATGCTAGCTACATTAACGTGGGTGTTTCGCTGAATAGTAAATTTTGTGTATATTTAGATTAGAGTATAACAATATTTGGCTATAAACGGTTTAGCTAGCTAATTCCACACAGAGGGTAACGTAAAATAACTATATTTGACGAATATAATATATTTTGAAACAGAGTTCAGCTTTATGGTCTATAAACAAGTATTATACATTGATTAAATTTTGATTAAATGATTGATTGATACACATTGATTACATTTAATGAACAATTCTAAGTTGACCGCGTGTACGTGCATTTCTACATTTATCCCGCAAAATATTGCAATGATTGTAGCACGCAAAAGAACATCTGTTTTGGCTGTAAATATTTTCTTAGAAACCGATCGTAAGGTCATTGTCTACTCGAAACAAACCGGTGTAAAGAAACCCAACCACTAAACTCGTTTTAACCGAATCACGTCTCGGAACAAACCGGCATCTCGAAACAATCAAGAGGCGGACTTGGAGCAAGTCTAGGTCATTGACAAATGCGACATTTCGCAGTATCAATATCATTTATATTATCAAACTAACTCACCGAACCAGAACTGGCGTCATGAATATGCAACGTCTTTCCTTTCGTTTCGTCGAACCTATGCAAAATTTCAAGCCAGAAAAGCCTTTGGTTTTTGTGATCCCAATGAGGGCCTTCTCCCAGCCCCAATTTCCCATCCGCATTGACAACACATTCCACTTTTGCCATTCTTCTTAAATAATAGTCGCCACGTAAAAAGAAACGCTTTCCCAAGTTCTCGAGTGTTAATTTATTCCTTTACGAAAACGTAGTATTGTTTTTATAAAATAATTCAGAAACAATTGCTTATACTTCGAACAATTACGATAATATAACCGCTGCCTTCTCTGTCTACGGTTATGGTTTAAATTAAAAAAAATTATTCAAATTTACAAATAAAAAAATTAAATTCGTAAAAAAAAATTAATTCAAATTTACAAATTTATTCATTCCCTGCCGGCGTAAGGTTAGAACCACTCCACGAGGCAAAACTTTGTCGCGCGGACAAAATTTTGTCCCCGAAACATGTTGCATGAATTCAAAATGATTTGAATTCGTGCGACAGGGACAAAATTAAAATAAACCAATCACATAACGTTATTTTATTTTCCTTTTCCTAACAGGGTAATGTCCCGCGACACGCCCCCGCGATTTGTCGCCTCGTGGGACGTGTGTCCCAACCTTTTAAAAGCAGCCGCGTACTTTGTGCTCGCCACGTAAAGTATGGCGGAAATTAGACTCATGAACAATTTTAAAAACTAGTTGCCAGAACACCTTCGGGGCCTGTTGGCATTTATTTTAATATTAATATATTCACGTGTTTGTGCATTTGATTTATTTTTATTTACCGACCTGCCGAGTCACTCCTTACAGCTGGAGCGGGGAGAGAGAGAGGGGGGGGGGGGCGGGCGGTGCCCCCAATCAACCACGTACATGCATCGTGTATTCTCACTCTGAATGTTTAAATTGCGAGCGAAGAGTTTAAGCTGTTTTTAGAGTCTCAATGGAGAACTATACAAAGCTTCGTATTATTGGGAGTGGTTCCTTTGGTACTGTATGGTTAATTCGCTCAAAATCAAACCAAAGAAATTACGTTTTGAAAGAAATCCCTTTGTGTACGGTGCAAGAGAAAGAGAGAGAGTTCGTCTTGAACGAAGTTCAAGTGTTATCGCGGTTGAAACATAAGAATATTATTCGCTATAAAGAAGCGTTTCTGACAGATGGTTTGCTTTGTATATCAATGGAGTTTGCCAATGATGGTAGTTTATTAAATTTTTAGTTATTTCTTTTAACTTTATTCGTTCGATGGCATTACTTTATATAAAAAAATAAAATAAATGGTAAAATGCTCATTTTAAATTGGTTCAAGGGGATTTGTCCAACAAAATCCAGAAACAGTGCGGACGGATGTTCCTGAAAGAGGTATTACATTATACTAATGGTTGCTAATTGATATAATGATTATAATCAACTAGGTGTGCATGGGAGTTGCAGCTGTTTTTCTTCCAGAAGCAAACACAATCCCAGGGGTGAGGAGGCCAGGTCCTTTCTTCAATTTGATGAGATTAACCCATTGGCATAGCTAGAGGGGGGCAGGGGGGTGCTCGCCCACCCAAATGACTTTGCAGGGACGTTTGTATCCTTGTCATCTGTCGGAAAATTTGGGTGGTTGGTACTTGGAAAAGTTGTTGATTGTAACAGGATTATAACGTTAACTAGCATTAAAATGTTGGATCTTGTAACTACAATCTTGTGAATTAAGTTTAGAGCAACTGAGTATTTAATGTTAATTTAACTCTGACGACCTTTCTTCAAGTGAAATGGTGGTGCTTGAGTACAAGAACGTGCATGCTCTTCTCAATGCCTGGGAGTTTGGAGAAGACAAAGCTGTTCCAAGGGATGCTGAAGATCTTTTATTATTTTTAAAGGTGCCGTCCAGTCCGTTCTGCGCATGTGTGACAGATATTTCAAATGTGCAGGACTCCACATGTCAACAAATTTCAACGGAATAGATTTGCGACAGTTCGAAAGTGAGTATTCGTCAAAGGTGGCGAAGGCGCGAGTGGTAGTTAAATATATTATCCACATTTAGGAACAGAACAGCTTCTTATAATATGCTTTTTTGGCGGAGAAGCTCAAGCGTGGAAAACAAATCCGCAACACTTCATGTTCAATGTTTATATAATGCGATGTGAACAAATGATGTAAACAGAAACGTGGACATGTGCAGAACGGACTGGACGGCATCTTTAATGAAGTACAACCAGAAGAATATTTCAATGACTTACGTGGACAAATTGTATCTCTCTAGTACTCTACAGTCATATCTATACATTCACTACAGACACAATTCTACATGATTGTAGAAATTAAAACAGGAAATTTGTAAATATGTTTGCTAATTCAGTTACTACTTAAATGTTTTAATGAATGGATGAATGAAACATGTTTATGGCAATGCCTCTATTTGACAACATTTATATGACCACGCCCATTTTTACCACACCCATTTTGACCACGCCCACTTTTTTGGAAGATTTGGATGCCTGCCCCCCCACTAAAAAGTCCTAGCTATGCCACTGTACTAACCCTAATATTAATCCTAATATTAACCTTAATCCTAATTTGAATACCAAATATCTACAACCTAATGTGAAATACTAATCCAAGGTGTGAAACTGCATTACCACTCACTGCCATTCTTTAAGCTGGAGTTGAAACCATGCAACCAATGGTTACCAGTGTGCCTTTTCTCCTTCTATATTAATAAATTATTTCTTTTGAGCAGCTATAACTCTTGTTCATAATTTTTCTATTGTTGTCATATACTAGCAAGTAATTGACTGGTTCATTCAACTTTGCTTGGCAGTGAAATATATCCACGGGATGAATATTTTGCATCGAGGTATCGTGCTGATGTTGTAGTTATATGTAATTATGTGTATAACTTCTTAAAATACATATAATATAGGACTATTATACTAATACCACATGATCACTATATATTATATATATATACCTGTATATATATATATATATATAGATAAATGTGTTGATAACTGGTATTGAGTACAAAATCATACGGGTATACAGTGCTCAATGGCGAAGCAGAGCGATATAACATGAAAACACAAGTTTGAGTTACTTCATAAGAACTTTATTCACGACAAATTTGTTTCGTATGGCAAGTGCGAAGCTTGCCACACTCATATATATATAGTTCAATCTACAGCCACGTGTTTCACTGTCAGGGGCGGATCAAGCATGCGCGGGGCCCCTGGCATATTTGCGGTTGTCACACCCCCCCCCCTCCCGAGAAAAGAGGGACACTAGGAAAATTGAGAGAAATTAACCCAAAAAAATGCGCATAGTATAAATGTGATCTTTGGTTTGGCCATTCATTGCATTAGTTGTATTAAATTAGAATCACGAGACCCTAAATAAACGCGAGGCACAAAAAGGGCTCTTACTTCGTGTACCGGACACAGAAATGTAGCACTGTACAGAACTGCCTTGTTCTTTAAAAAATCCCATTTATTTTTATCCTGGAATTGTCCTATTCATGAATGAAACCTATTAGAGATAAAATAAACAGGATATTTTAAAGAACGAGGCAGTTTACTAACATTTTACTCATGCAAATTTCCGTCTCAAGTACACAAATAAGAGCCCAAAAAAGCTGCGGGGCCCCACAAAAGCGCAGGACCCCTGGCACTTGCCCAAAGTGCCCTCCCCTTGATCCGCCCCTGTTCACTCATGTACTGCTCATCATGGCGATCAGAACATCCAGATAGCGTGAAGTGTGCATAGGTCCAGAGTGGCCAAACTGCCACAAGGGTAGTGAGCATTGCATTACACATGCCACAGAAGTGCTCAACAACACCAAAGTGAATATATAGTATAGATTCTGATCTATCAGAGTTAAATAAAGTCTCTTTTTCTACACTGTCATCTATCGAGTTTTCATCAGTGTTCATAGGCGGCGGAAGTGGGGGGCAGGGGGGGCTGCCCCCCAACTTTGTAAAAGTGGAAAAAAGGGGGGCTAAGCCCCCCCCAGTTTTGGTGCCAAAAGTGAGAGTTATTTGACCATATTATACGTTGAATATTTGTACATCTTCGATATCAGGCAGTTTTTAAATTCCATATCATTGCAGGATGACAATCGTAATATAGTTATCGTTATCATCATAGTTATCATTGTTTGAACATTTTTAATTTCAAGTCGAATTTCGGTTTCCTGATATTAATTTTTGATAATAGACAATGTAATATTGTAAAATGTAAGTGCTTGATGACGACTGTAATAGCACTATGCCTACCGAAAAGTTGAAGAATGGTGTAAAAGTTGTTGTGGAGGTAAAAATTTTATAAGGCTACGATTCTGTGCAATCTTCTCCCAAATCGCAGGAAATGCCATTTCAGAGACTTTAGATTTCAAAATTTTCCGATAAAAATATTAGCAATATCTTAGGTTTTACAATTACAATATTCTACACTTGCGAGAGTATGGTTTTTGGTTTTCGTAACTAACAGTAACAGTTTCGAGTTGGTGAGATGGATATCGATACTTTTAAGGTATTATAAACAGCACACAGTCAAATAAGAAAAAGTTCTGGAAGTATTTGCAAGATTTAGGCACGTTCACCACGGATTCGGCGGGCAAGCTGGATGTCTTTTGGCATAATAGTCACTCGCTTGGCGTGGATGGCACACAATTTCCCCGACCCCCCAGAGATTGCGCTTGCTGTTCAGCCCCCCCCCCCCCCCCCCCAACTAAACCTATCTTCCACCGCCACTCTCAGTGTTGGAGCATTCTCATGCAGAGGTTTTACTGCTGTATGTTGCTGTTGGCTGTTACTGGATTTGTCCACAAAAAAAAAGAAGTAAACTTAAAGGACTAAAACTAATTGTCCAAGCATACGTCACAAAACATTTTACTGTTAACTACAGTGGAGCCTTGCTATAACGCGCATCGTTATAACGACCTCAATACGCGTAACCTACGCGAAGTATACGCGTGACCTACGCGAAGTATACGCGTAACCTACGCGAAGTATACGCGTAACCTACGCGAAGAATACGCATAATCTACGCGAAGAATACGCGTAACCTACGCGAAGTACAGTAAATGCGTATTACGCGAAGCCTTATACGCGTAAGCTATGCGCAACCTAAGCTATGCAAAGTATATGCGTATATCATTTACGCGAAGTATACGCGTGACCTACACGTAACCTACTGTACGCGAAGTATACGCGTAACCTTCGCGAAGTACATGCTTATACATGACCGTATATATGCGTAAGCTATATACGCGAAGTATACGCGCAACCTATGCAAAGTATATGCCTATCATTTACTATCATACGCGAAGTATATGCTTCTCTGCATGTAACCTACGCGAAGTATACGCCTATCATATGCGAAGTATATGCATAACCTATGCGAAGTATACGCGTATCATACGTGAAGTACTGTACGTATATGCGTAATCTATGCTTTGTATATGCATATCATACGCAGAGTACACGCGTAACAAACTCTGTGCGTATCACATGTGAAGTATATCAATTATGTCTAACATTCAAGGCATCTATATAACGCGCCTTAGCTAGAACTGGCCGCGTTTCAAACGTTTTTCATGCGCTTAATCATTAGAATGAATTAGAATGAATTATTAGAATGAATTAGAATGAATCATTAGAATGAAAAGTTCGATGTTTGAAACTGGCCTTCATAACCTGAAAAGATCGTATATATATATATATATATACATATATATTTATATATATATGTATATTTAAATATATATATATACATATATATTTAAATGTTATTATATATTTATATATTTATTTAAATGTTAATAAAATGTTAATTCCTAGATATAAAGTCACAAAATATATTCCTGGCCAAAGGCAATGTTATAAAGCTGGGGGATTTTGGAATTGCTCGTGTATTACATAATACCTTGGACCACGCCATGACCATTGTTGGAACGCCTTATTATCTTTCACCTGAAATATGTCAGAGCCAGCCGTATCCTTACATAACATTTGTGACACATTAGGACAATCTCCTATAACCAAGTTGTTAATATATATATATAACCAGCGACTGCTTTTTAGCATCCTAAATGCAAAATTTAACTTGTCATGAGTGAGTTTTTCAACTTAAAACAGCCAGGAGAATTTGCATGCTGACACAGTTGTATCATGAGATGTGTGAAGTTGATCGTCCAGGTTGTTGTAGTCTTGAGAAAGACTTATATTGTTGGTGACTGACGTTTCGACGGCCGTGACTCTGAAGATGACCACCGCTGAGGCCGTCGAAACGTCAGTCACCAACAAATCCAACAATAGTCTTTTTGTTAATATATACACACAACTGCTGTAGTGAATGTGGGAGAGACTACAACAACCTGGACGATCAACTTCATACATCTAATGATACTCCTAGGTTCAAACCATTTACTTTACAAGTAATATTTCGCATTTCACTCCTTATTTCAATCCTTAAAACATATACTTTACAGTTTTATAATATGAAAATAACTTTTAGCCATGGATAAGCTGCACTATATACTCCAATTATATTAGCATGATGTTGTTCTCTTTAACCAAATGAAATGCCAAGTTATAACCACAAAAGCGACATCTGGGCATTGGGCTGTGTGTTGTATGAAATGATCACACTAAGACATCCTTTTGAAGCTACAGATTTTGCAGGATTGGTTCTAAACATCCTACATGCTGATTATTCACCAATACCAGAGTAAGAAATATCCTTGATTTGTTGAGAAACTGTTTGACAATTAAAGTGCCTATCTCACGTTTGGAAGAATATTTGGGTCTTCCTGAGCAAAATCATAATATATCTTGTCAGCCGAAAATTTCATCTTCATGGAGTTTTTTTGCTGTTAAAGTTATCGGATGTGATGTCACAAGAGAGGCATTTTTGTGGCAAGTAACAAAAGAAAACTGGTTTGGAATGCCTCTTGTAACATCACATCCGGTAACTTTAACAGCGAAAAACTCCACGAAGATGACATTTTTGGCTGACAATATATATTATGATTTTGCTCAGGAAGACCCAAATATTACAGATATGTAAAAACCCAAAACGTGAGATAGGCACTTTTAGGCCACATAAAAAAGTAATGTGGTTCCAGTTCAATGTTGAAAAAACTTAGCCAAAACAGCGTAGTGTTGGTCGATACTTCGTCTTTCCAGTGAAATGGTTATCAGTGAAATGGTTCTACATGTCTCAGGGTCAAAATAAGTTTAGGGTTGCAGGGTGGATAAAATATAGTCGATCGGAAAACCGGAGCCACACATTTATATTTATTTGGCCTAAGTATAAGAGATGTGAATCTGACTGGTGGAAGGATTTCGCTTATTACAAAAACATGTTGTTAGCAATGTTTTCTAGGCTTCTAGCAGCACTTATATTTGGGGTGGTGTGTTTTTTAAGTGCCCCTGACATCAAAATTTTTTATTGTCTTATTTGGAAGAACTTTTAAAATGATAAAGTAACTTCTTTTGAAGATTTTCGTTTCTTCGCTTTCTTTTTGCCGAGATATATCAGTTTGTTTGATATGCAAATGTACGGAATTTACGTCACACATGCATGAGAATGGTGTATATCTTTGCGTTCATCAAATAAAAACACTAAAGTGTGAATAACACGTGTGCGTGTTTCTCCCACAACACCAAACTTCTTGATTTTAAAGGATTTCGTTCGAGAATGAATGAGATACACACATTTCTCCAATAAGTCATTATGCATGTGTGACGTAATTCCGGACATTTGCATATCAAACAAACTGATATATCTCAAAAAGAAAGCAAAGAAACGAAAATCTTCAAAAGAAGTTACTTTATCATTTTAAAAGTTCTTCAAAACAAGACAATAAAACATTTTGAGGTTAGGGGCACTTGAACTATGTCTCAAAGCATTCCATCTGCGATCCTTATTAATTTTATTTTCTTAGCGGGCACTGAACGCATGCCTTCACCCGCACTTTGTGGACTGTGGGTGTCCTACATAAAAGAAGGACACCCACAAAATTTTAACAAATTTTAAACATATTGATAATTGGTGTTGTTGACGCGAAGTACATCTTTTCGTTTTTTTATAAATAACTACAGTGGAACCCCTATTAAGCGGCCACCCTCTATTAAGCGGCCAGTTATCAAAGTCGCAAAGTTATTGTCAGTATAATACTGTAAATGGAACCCCTATTAAGCGACCACCCCTTTTAAGCGGCCGCAGCCATCTTTCGGCCGTCTAGATGAAGGTTCTGCTATTGTTTTTACTCCTATTAGGCGGCCACCAAAAATTTAATGTTTTTATAAAAGAAAATGTATGTAAGCCCTACATTGGTATGAAATAGTTCGGCGTTGTTTGAAGAAACGTGATGACAGTCAGAAATAAAATGCGACAAAAAACTGATATTTTCTTGAGAGGAATTCTATGATTCTTGAAACAAATAGTGTTTTCGCGACAATTTATATCAGTGTTTGTAGTTAATTCATGGTACATTTTTGAACAACATTTTTTATATAATACATTCTGCAACAGCCATCAAGCATGATCATTTTGAAATAAAATTACATTTCTGCCACGCCTTATGTTAATTTTGACAAATTACTATTCAGCGGCCACTTGCCAATTCCCCGTGGGTGGCCGCTTCATAGGGGTTCCACTGTCTTTTACATAATTATTATAAGGTGACGCATTGTATGCAACGAAGAGCGACGGAGACTATCTGTAACTCTTCACAAATTGTTCAGTATACTCTTCAATAATAAAAGTTCTTGAAGTTGTTGTGATGTTATCTTGTATGTAATGTATATATATAGTTATCTATTCTCGGAAGGGCGTGGCCCTGTTTATGGCATTCTGTGAGACGCAGGACATCCACAACTTTGAAAAGCTTCCAGAGCCCCTGCTAATGAGCAGTGCTAATTTATCAGCTCCGGCTGGGATAAGTGGTTAATTGCAGGGATAGGAGTAACGCCCACCCCCTACTTTCGGGTAGCAGGAGCCTACGGGAGACCAGACTATCGATGGATCAATGTATATAAAAATATTTGAATTGTATTTTAAACATGAAATTGTATGACACCTATGAGTTCGACGATACGTGGACGATCGTCAAGTTCGTATCCTCAGAAAAATTATTCTGAGTCCCGGATAGGAATCGAACCTGTAACCTTCTGATTGCCGGTGAGACGCTCTAACCAAGGTTACAGGTTCGATTCCTGTCCGGGACTCAGAATCAAGTTATTCTGAGGATATGAGCTTGACGATCGTCCATGTATCGTCTGTCTACTCCAAGCTCTCCCACATTCACTACAGCAATGTGTATATTAACACACCTATGAGTTCTTTACGATATGGACAACCTTGATTAATCTTGTAGAAGCCACGGGCCATTATTAAGAGATTTGGTTACGGTTCTTCTCCGCGTGAAGCCAACTGAGCGACCATCTGCTAAACAGATCCTACACATACCAGCCATGCAACCTCACACAGACAAAATTCTGGTACGAGGAAGAGCGCAAAGGTCGGAAAGTGTCAGCTATGCTACAAAGGAGATGCCAAGAGGGCGAAGTGTTTGGCGAAAACCTGACCTCATGTCCACAGAGAAAGCGCAGAGTTGTGTCCCTGGTGAAGCAGACGTCATGTCTGTCGCCGACAAAAGACGTCGTAGTGTTAAACCAAGAAATGACGGTGACAATGCAAGCCATATTGAGGAGGAGATCTGGGTTAGTCCACAGCAAGGTAAGACTCCGAGAGGAGTGTGTAAGTGGAGTTGAATTGATTGTTTTTAGTTAAGGCCTGGCGAAACGTTGAACTTTTCTTGCATGCATGAGACAAACTTAAAGGACATTGGCAACAAAAATTAAGAATACGTGACTAAAATAACCGGAACATCGTAGTTTACGGTTGTAAAGGTACCTTTTTCAAAGAAATTAAACTTTTTCTCAACGTTATTTTTGTAATGTCTATATTACAACTACAACTGGGCAATACATGCTCCATGATAGGCAGGACAAAAGTAAGAAGTACAAGAAGTACCAGCACATGACGTCACGATTATATTCAAAATGGCGGCGCAATAGGCTGGTTTTAGATGGTTCTCACTAATGAGTTATATAAAGATGATTTGCTGTATAGGAAGTCTGTAGAAATACAAATCAAATTAATATTGCAGACGATTACGTCGATTCAGATGAAATCACTCTTAATAGAGACAAACGTCGATTACTTTTCGTGGAGACTCCACCCCAAGGGTTAGGATTAGAGTTATTATTTGGGTTATGGTTAGGGTTGAATTTTATGAATCCTGCGAAAACAGGCACAACGCAACTGTATGATGTAATCTTTGTCATTGTCTCTCTACTATACACGAAGAAATACCCCCATTTTTACGATCGTGCGTAATGGAGATTTTTTTGGTCTAGCTATTTTTGATTTTTCGCTCTATTGAGTTTTTTGGATTTTAAAATCAATTTTGAACAAAGAGAATCGTCTTTTAGTGAGGTCGTGTGACGAGGCTTGCCATATACAGGAAAGCCGCGGTGGCTCTTGGCATCGCGAAGTACGAAGCCAAAGGAAAAGAGCATGTTCTGAAGTTTTCTGTTCCGACAACGAATGTAATGAACTTATTGAGGAAGAACCCGCGTCGTCTTGTAAAAGCACATACAAAGAAAAGTTCGGTGTTGGTGATGTCTTGGACAAAGAAAATGTAAGTGAACACTAAAAGGTTGGTGTGTAAATGCTTCATGAATAGGAAGTCTAACGTCTCGAAGGAAGGTCCTTCTTTGTTTTGGACATAGTTTGACGCTACTCTGGCTTTAAAAAGTTTTTTTAAACCTAACTTTAAAAGTTACTGTCCATAACCCAACGTTTCGACACTGGAATCTAGTGTCTTCATCAGGGGTGATCATTGTAAGGTCAGGATCTCTATTTATACCCTCATAGAACTGACGATGACAATTATCTATTAACAAGATGCAAATAAGCTTCTGGTAATAGACCACCGTCATCGCGATTCAATGGGGCGTGGGCGCTATTGATATGCCAAGCCTCCAGACAACTCGAGGGAGATCTCCTTCGGGTGGCAAGTTGTTTTTCTGAGCATCATTTACTTATTAATCCGAAGAAAACCAAATATCTACTCATAGGAACGAGACAATTGCTACAGAACCTTCCTTCAGATATGAACCTTAGTTTTATGGGAGAGACTATTAGCCCAATATCCGCAGCTAAAGATTTAGGAGTAATAATGGATACTCACTTAACGTATGATCGTCACACCACCGAGTTGGCTTCATCATGCATGGCAAAATTGATGCAGATCAATCGAGTTAAAAAATGCTTTGATAAGGAAACTTTATCCCTCTTAGTCTCAGCATTGGTAATGAACAAGCTTCTTTACTGTTCAACTATTTGGTCAAATATATCCACCAAAAACATCAATAAGCTGCAATCGGTACAACACTTCGCTTGCAGGATAGTAACAAATACTAGAAAGTTTGAACATATTACACCAAAACTACGAGAATTAAATTGGCTTCCGGTGAAACAACAACTCTTATGCAAAGAATCAGTTATGATGTATAAATGCATCCATGACCTAGCTCCGCCTTATTTATGTAATAAATTTAAAATACGTTCAAATATCCACGAATGCACGCGCAATCGGGGGCTTCTTCAAATCCCACTTTTTAATACCGTCTGGCCAGAGAACATTCCTATATAGAGGAGTCAAATTGTGGAACAATTTGGATGACGAAATAAAATTGGTTCCCTCTTTGACAATTTTTAAGAAAGAATTAATGAAATTTATGTTAAACAATTTTTACTGTTAGTTATAAAATAGTTTTCCTGAATGTAAATACTATTTAACTGAAGTTATTTTAAACTTCATCTTAAAACATTTTAAATTTTTATCTATATCCAATGTAAATTAGTGTTGAAAAGCCTTTTTGAGGAACACAATAAAGTATGTATGTATGTATGTATGTATGTATGTCTCTGATGGTACCGCGGATTAGTGGTAATAATTTTGGAATTTTCCCACGCAATTTCATGGTTGGCCGTTACGCACGCGTGCTATACGACAAAGCAGAATTTTCCTTTTTTGGATTCTGTTCTTCAGAGAGTGGGACGCAAAATAAAAAAACCTGAAGTTGGAATCAGGGGCGTAGGAAGCAGGGGGGCCGGGGGGGCCGCGGCCCCCCCAATATTATAAAAGGGGGGGCCGGAATAGCTTTCGGCCCCCCCAATAATAATTGAATTTGAAAGAAAAATTGCAGCAAAAAAAATGAATTCGAAAGTAGAAGTTCGAAAACAACATCTTCCTGTTAATGTTCTGTTAAACTGTCATAGAAGTAATTAAAAAAAATAATCACAATATCTTTGCATGTTAACCCGAGTGTTTTACTAAACTAAAGTACTGATATTTCTCTAGTTTACGCAGCCCTACTCTAGTAGGCTTTCTTTTTTAACTAAGCAGAAGGGCAGAAATCGCGGAATGATTGAGGCTAAAAGGTAGCCGCGGTTGAAAAAAAACGCGTCCTAAATGTCCATGTCGGACTCACTGATCATTGCAATAATATAATTATGTTATCAGTGGTTCCCAGGGGTGGCGTGATTGGGGCCACTGCTCGCCTACTTGGGGCCCACCACAGTCCAAAATATGAAATTTTATAAACTTCTGAGCTGAAAAATCACCGCTCAGAATGCAGGAAATACCATTTGCGGGAATCTAGATTTCAAATTTTTCTGTGGGCATACCCCCGGACCCTGCTAGAAAGCCTCACGCCTACGGTGCTCGGATTAATAGTTATGATGACCACCAATTTGGGACACAACGAAAATTTTGCTTTGGTCGGGCCCCCCCAAGTTTAGAAAGCTTCCTACGCCCCTGGTTGGAATGCTTAAATGGACACCAAATAAAAAACTCCGAAAAAAAGAGCAATTCTAGTATAACGACTACATACATGTATCACCAAATAGAAATTTAGAGATATATAGTTCAATCTACAGATACGTGTTTCGCTGTACCACAGCTCATCAGTGTAGCATGAATGTAACCAGATACTTCTATATACACATGCGATCCGCATTTAGGACAACACCGGCGATCAGCACATCGAGATAGCGTGAAGTGCGCATGGGGCCAGAGCGCTCAAACTGCCACAATGGCAGCGAGCGTTGCATTATCGCTAATGGACACCCAAAACTACTTCACAGAGTGCTCAACAACGCCGAAGTGAAGGAGCGTACATAGTTCAATCTATACAAACACGTGTTTCGTTGTATACCACAACTGATCAGTGTAGCTTATAGAATACATCTTTATCTCAAATGATATTTTATTTATAATACAAGTTTTTATGTTTTTCCTTTTAGCTAAATCCATTTGAAGTTCAATGGGTATATGTAAAACAGAGAGCATACAGTACAAGCATTGTTCGCGAAAGTGTGGAAAGAAAACCATTGATGCCTCTAAATGTCAAACATACGGTGCTTCCCTTCAGCGAGACCTACGATGTCCTCCCTCAGTGTGCACGGCAGATCCGTGAAGAAACCTATACAAAAAAAACAGAAAAAATCCTGGAGAAACACCTCCCGAACATTTACTGCGAGAATGAAACTAAAAGCCAACAAAAAGAATCGACGGTCGAACAATTCCCAAAGTTATTACATTGTTCGGACGACCAGAAGCAAAAGGATTTCATTAAAATTCTACTCTGCACAAGGAATCGCTTTAATTTCGGAAATATTTCACCTTTAGAGAGCATGAGTTCGTATACACAGACCATGAGATCGTTTCTCGAGAGAACCTTAGGTAGAGAGATGTTTATTGCTGTATATAGATACCTTACTACTGATGTGGAGAAAGATGATGCCATAGGTATTACATCGAAGTTATTTAAAACCATGGGTGAGGAAAACATTATTTATATTCCTCTCGTCTTACAGCTGATACAATGCGAAAGTTCCTTTTTATGACTTCACTAGTTTTCTTCTCTCAATTTAAATTAATCCAACCAATTCGATTGTAATTTTTCGTTAAAGGGGAACTGTTATTACTAAATTACTTTTAATTAAAAGGAGTTTAGGTAGTTAATAGTTTTACGGTATCTGCTCTTGTATACTTGAGATTTGAGAAATAACGTTTTCATTCTCGTATACGCTTCTGGGCACCAAATATGAGAATGAAAACGTTGTTTCTCAAGTACGAGAGCAGATACCGTATTTTTAAACATTGTACTTAAAGGGATATGGCAATATAAATTAACTTTGTCTCATTTGAAAGAACTCGTAAAATGGTATAAGAAGACCTTTTACAATTTTTCTGTATCTTTCTTGGTTTTTGAAATATTTCAGATAATTAATATGACAAAAGACAATACAATCTAATCTACAATCCGCCATCTTGTTGTAATATTTGACCTAATTAACTAGGAAATTGGTGACGTCACAAGCAGGGTAAACCTGATGAAACTACTCCATAGGTGACCGAATTTCCGCGGAAGGCTTTTTAAAATGTTGTGGGCCAATTGAAAATGGAAATAGTGCAACATAATCGAGTTTCTGGCTCATAATGTCGTAAGGTTGGCAAGATAAAAATTTCACTTTACCCTACTTATGACGTCACATGCATATCGAAAATAATTCCAAGATGGCGGACAGCATGCTGTCTTTCGTCAAATTATTTCGAAAACCAAAAAAGATAAGGGAAAATTGTAAAAGATCTTGTTATACCATTTCACGAGTTCTTTCAAACGAGACAAATTTAATCTATATTGCCATATCTCTTTAGGCCTTCTATTTAAAAGTAATTTATTTTTTGAATGTAGTTCCTTTAATAAGTATTATTAATATAATAAGGAATAAGGGAGTTTATGTAAATGTTTATAATGAAATTGATTATTTGTTAAAATATTAAAAAAGATTGAAATGATTGCGTAAAAGGACAGACCTCGATTGTTCTAAAGTTGATTTTGATTCAGCCGAGTCGAAGTCTACTGATCACTTCCCAAATTCTAATTTCAGCAACATCGTGGATTTTTAGACATGTCTATAATCAGGGGCGGCTTACCGGGCGATCGCCCGGTAAGCCCTCTGTTTCTCGGGCCCCCTTCCGTACCATTGAAATGATATTGTTCTTTCTTTTCATGGTGTCTATGAAACCATAGAAAGCAAGTGAAAAGATAGCGAGATTGAACCAGCGACAGGACATTAACGTTCTCAAATACGGCGCCAGGATTGAGACGTGTTTAGGTATAGGTATGTGAACCTAACATGAAGTAATCATGCTTGCTTAACCGCTGTGCATGGTGGTGCACAGAAAAGGCGTGAAAAGAAGGTCGCAAGTCGAAGGTCACACCTTGCACCGTTCGTGCTCAGCTAAGGCAGTCGTTCAGTTTCGTCAGTCTCACCTGCAGCACATCGTTTCTGATTCATTCTGAGTATTATTACTTAAAAGAAGTCCGTTATGTACTCAACCAAGGTTTGTAAGGCTTGCGTGTGTCGCCAGAGCCTTTTACACCAAATCGCCCGGGCCCCTCTGAGATAGCCAGTCCGCCCCTGTCTATAGCAGCAATGGAAATGGTCCATTAAATTTAATATCTTCACATGCATAATCCATCGGACTCATCTCGTTGACTCCTTAGAAACCAAATTACACCTAACCTATACTTCGTCAATCGTCGACCACGATGACCAGCAACGATTAGTTCGGGTTCCTTCCTTTTTATTACGCATCTCGGTCGCAAAATTAAAATGTTTTTGCTTTCCGAATATGGGCAGTATAAATTTTAACATAGATTAGAGTGATAAATAAATTCAAAAGGAAGTATAAGATATCGCATTACAAAGCAAAGGGCACACGGCTGCCCCCGTAAGCAAAGGGCAGCTGCCCCCACTTCCCCCGTGGTTCCGGCGGCCAAATCCCTTTAAATACTCACAACAAAGCTACAAACATGTCTATCGCGGCTATTTAAAGGTCAACTATACCTTTTGAGGTTCTATTTTCCTCCGAAAGAGATGTCATCTAACTTTGTAAAAGTGAAGAAAAAAATGAATTTCATGATATAGCGCAGGATTTATCGAAGAGCATTTCTTCGGATCACGACCGCGTTTTGAGAAGAATGGCACTATTATCGGTATGACGTCATACTGGTAATAGGTTTATTGAACAAAATAATATTCCAGTGCTTGATATTTGGTTTGTCACTTATCACTCACCCAAGAGTAAACAGTATTCCAAACTTCACTAAAATAAAACCAAAATATACAGTATTTTCTCGCCGTATGACATCATTATGACATCACTTACCGGTAGTACCAGGCTTTCTTCCGACGCGGTCGTTGTTCAACTAAGTTTAGTAAAAGGGCTGAAAACTCGATCTTTAACAGATCATAAAAGTAGAACCGAGTAACCAATTTCAATTATTTCTTCGGTTTTGAATTGAACTTTTCGAACTCTAACGAAAAATAGAATAACCTCAAAAGGTATAGTTGACCTTTAAAGGCGAGCTAAACCTTTGTCTGGGACAATATTTAGACAGAACAAGAGTGGGATAGATTTCGAATGCAAATAACACCAAGCCAATACAATAAGAGTACATAAAAATATTTTTTTTCTGAAAGGATATGTTTTAGACTTTCAGGAACTACCATAAAAAATGTGAAATATTGCATATTGGCAGCAAAATACCATGCCGATCAAAAATTCCAAGAATCTTCCCCCACCAAGAAATTGTATGTAATGTTCACACAATATATCAACCAAATCATACTGAATCATTATCATAGATATATAAAACAATTCAACTGAATCATAAAGATATAAACAAACTGAATCATAGAGATATAAACAAACACGTAAGACATATTACTGGAAACTTTTATGGAAATCACTAATCAGAGTCATAAATCAGGAAATCACTAATCACACATTTTTGTGTGGGGGAAGATTTTTGGAATTTTTGATCGGCGTGGTATTGTGCTGCCAATCTCATGCCGACTCAATTGTGCCCGATTATTGTGATTCGACCAATCAACGTTTGTTGGGAATTAAAACTAATGGGAGTATATTTTTTATATAATATTAACAAAACAACATGGATGCTTGGAAATATATGGAATTTATTTCTCATTTTGAAATGGATATCGCGCTTGTTCACTGTGCTCATTAGTGAGATATCCAGTTTAGCTTTTGATGGAGATGCCCGTATATCATCATGTCTATTTCATTGATATCATTATCATAAACAGAACATGGCCACGCTTGGAGATACGAATTTTAACTTCTCGTGATGATGTTGATTTACTATTCACATGAAATGACGTCAAAGCAGGGACACGCAATGACATTGCACACTGACTCAACAGTGAAATATTATTATTAAAGTCTTTATTAAAAATACTCAAAGAATTAAGTTTACATAGTTGAAAAATAAATAAAAACATGTAACAGAATTTATAATAAAATTATATATTCTCTTAAATCTTTCCGTATATACAAATGATGGAAGCTGGAAGTCATGACCGCCCTTATACGGAGTTGTCTTGTGCGTGTAGGTGGTAAAAGATCAAACAATGGATTAGTAAAGTCATTACATATCTTAATTCATCCACAAACGTTAATCACTAATTAGTTATCATCTCAGTAATAGGCGTAATAGATACTAGAGTCTGCATTAAACATCCGAATTTAACAGCACGATTAAAAAATATATCTATCTGGCAAAGATATTTGGAATAATAAGCTAAATTTCAAATACCATATTGAAACAAAGATAGGATAAGACTTCTGAACAATATATCTAATTGTTCACGCGTGAGTAACCATAGTGCTTACATACCCTAATAATAGTTGACTCGTACCCATCTAGTGGGATCATCCTCTATAACATAACACCAAGAAGTTTAAAGTGGCACTACGATGAAAATTCATCCCCGTCTTTTAGATTTTCTTTAGCATAGAATAGTATTTCAGGGTCTAAAGTGATCATCGATGTAAAAAAAAACTAAAAAATGTTATTTTGAAGTAAGTATTTTGAGCTCTGAAATCACTATTATTTAGGCCACCATTACTTAAAAACATGTTCCAAGTGAGCCCGCAATTTCAAAAGGTAATATTATTTGTGACGTCAGATTCTCAATGCTACGTCTGAATTTCGGTCGAGGTTATTTGTTTTCTTGTTTTTTTCGAGAAGTAGATGAAATGCTCAGCCTTTCAGACGAAGAATTTGAAAAAACGACCTTGATTTACTTGAAGAATTAGCCACGTAGAGTCTTCGCGTTGAGAATCTGACGTCACTTCGTTACGCTGGTCAAGAACATGAACGATTAATGGCGGACATAACAACTCCAGATTCGGAGTAAGAAAAATAATACTTGCCATCGTCGAATCGCAAAACGGTTTCGACCAAGTCAAATATTTAGCAGCTCTGCTTTATAAATACGTACAAATATCGATAGGTAAAAATTTGATCGTAGTGGTACTTTAAAGAATGTGGCTCGTTTAATAACCCCAATAAGGGGTGGGAGTGGTATGGTACTGTTGACAATCATCTCCCAAGATTTCTTAGTATTAAATTTCATAAGAGAGTTTAGCTCTGAACTTTAAACAGATCTGTTTAGACAACAGGTTTGATTCAAACTTTGAAATACTGCCAAATAGTAATTCCCCTGAATATCTTACTAGGAACAAGGACAAACTCCACTTGCCCAGAGCTAAGACAAACTGGGGAAAACATAAATTAATTTACCACGCTCTGAACGATTATAATATTTTAAATTCAGACCTTTCTAATACCAAGTCACTCTCACTGTTCAAACTTAAATTAGGTAAATTATCCTCCTAACTACTAATATGTAATCATATCTATATCTTATATTCATTTATTTCATTTATGTCACATATAGGGCCCCATTGAAAAACACTTCGGTGGCATGGGCTCCCTGTTTAAATATTATTATTATTATTATTATTATTATTATTATTATTATTATTATTATTATTATTATTATTATTATTATTATTATTATTAAAAAAAATATCAAAAAAAAATAATAATAAAAAATAAATAAATTATTATTATGATTATTATTATTGTTATTATTATTGATTATTGATTATTATAACAGGACCAAACTTAAATAAGTCTCATAATATACTAGTGAAGTTACAATGAAGTAAAAGGGATAAGTTACAATGAAGGAGTTACAAAGAACGGATCAGTTATATTTAAAAATACAACTATTTTTAAAACGTTCTGTACGTGGAGATTGTAGGCCACCGAGCTTGCTACTTGAGAGTATATGTATATGGTTTAGTTTTGAGAAAGATATATCTCTTAATGGATTAATGTTGCATTGGTACAGACTATATTCGTCGCACTTAATGACTGATCTAAAAACTTGATACTTTATGATCATTCAAATGAAAACACCAAAATCGAAATCTGATTAAAATATATTTTATTGTTTGTCATGTTAAACGAATCAGTTAAATTTGTCGTTTTGCGAACAGCGTATATCCCTTTACGAGATTGGTGTAATATCGATCCTGGCTTTTGTGGTACGAACAATTAATCTAGCTATGACCGGTGAACCGGAGATCTTATCATTGTTTTTTTTTATAATGACTCAAGGCTCTCTTGTTGTGTCTAGTCACCGTCAAGCGAGGGGTTGTTGCGTACACATATTTTCAATTTAGTATGAAGCGATGCGCACATCGACGACTCATTTATTGTCATTACTGTGTATCTACTATGTGCTTATTGATGGTAGTTTATTGTACAACGACTGTAAATGACAATGGTGGGTTTTTTAGTTTGTTATTTTTACACGCAATGGTTTTGGTTTTCATGGAAGTCGGGCACTCAAGTTCACTTTTCGTTTCCCCTCTCATGTCGTGATTTGCGTTAATTACTCAATGCCTCCCTCGCAGGAAGTCCAAAGCTCAGCGCGAGCCAAATTGATCTGCTGAATCATTCGACTGATCATTTTTCCTTTTTAATATCTTACAGGTGCTTTCGAAGATCGGGCGTCCTGTGATATCATTTGATCGAAATTCAAGTACTAAAGAAAGGTGTCGAGAGAAAGAGTTTAGAAATCACGGAACGATTTTGGTTCTAACAATATCTCTATTCTATACCTCCGTCGAGGATTCTTTGTGAGGATTCTTGTGTACCGAAGGCGAAGGAATGCGTTGTTAACGACATCCTCTCAGTTGGTTTATTACTTCGGATGAAGTTCCTCTGGAGCCGCTAAGCTCTGGTTGTCAATTCTCTGGGATCAAGGTAAGAATCATGATTATAAACTGATAGATTCTAACGCAATACGTTTAGAAAGACGTGAACATTGATGTATTTGCTCCAATGGCCACGAACAGTTGTCAGTGGCTAATTGACATAAAGGTTGCATGGATATAGTAAAGATAACATTAAATACTGATTACGATATCATTGCCACTTTAACTTGGTGAATTCGGAAAAAGTACAATCCGGAAAATTAGGAAAGTGTCTATTGATTGATTGTATCGTCTGTCTACTCAAAGCCCATTTACACTGGCGAGTTTTGGTACGAATTTTCTCCTCCTGGTGCATACGATCGAGTGGATTCATGACTTACAAATCTATCGGACCCTTTGTGCAAAGCGATGGATGGTTTGCAGTCGATCCATTGAGACGCAGAACACAAAGGTTTATTTGACGGACATGTTGATACCACAAACAAAAGAAGTAAATGAATTATTTGGTTGAAGTTCCTCCAACAATATGAAATTATACTTTCATGAGTCATCCACTCAATTGCATGCCCTAAAATGAGAAAAATTGTACCAAAACTCGCCAGTGTAAATGGGCCTTCAAGCTCCCACATAATCCCTACATCATTGTATAACCTATACATATATCACTAGAAGTTATATACTAGCACTCAAGCACTACTGATATAATATAGTTGGACTGCAGCCGCCACGCAGGCAGTACAATATCAGTCGAAGAAGTACATCTGACTATATTATAATCTTCATTTTAATCTTCAAACATTGTCTGATTTGCGTAACCCAAGGCACATATATAATCATCGTGTGTACATTGTACAACTCGTTATCAATGCTAAGTATTTTATTTACTCAAAGATTTAGTTAGTACTAAGCACTATAGCAATGTTAAATACTGTATAACTTGTATAATATGTTAAATACTATAATTGTATTATGTATTCTCAATTTGCATTCCTCACTACATGGAGCCATCGTTTTCTGGACGACTTCTCAAAGGTTATATATTCTTTCGGACGGATAACAATATGAATATTTCTTTCGGATAAGCCGGGAAAAGCTATAAGTACGATTTCCTACGCGGCTACAAGGTCTTTTTCTGAACTTAAAAGACTAAACTTTCCTTATTTGGTATATACACTCGATTATGTACACCGATATGATTGATCCGGTTTCGAAGATTAATTGGAATGAGTCGAACTAAAGACCGCATCACATTAACAATGGCGGCGTTGAAGAACCGTTTAGAGCATTAGAGTATATCTATTTACTGCTTTCCTTGATAATGTAGGTCTCCTGCAGATGTCTTAACTGCTACTCATTGTAAATATAATATGACTTGTCATTTGGTCTTCATGTTCTATTTTTGGTTGTTAATGGCGTTCCCTAATGTGTTCTGTTCCCTAATTGAGCCTTATTTTTATTCCAAGTTTTCTACACCATGATGTTTTCCAATGAATGCGGGTTTTATAATAGCTAGGTAGTCGCCTCATGCTTCAGCCTGCATGAAGCAGGCGAATGATAATGATGACTGATAATGCTAAGTGGACGTTTTTGACGTTTTTCCTAACACCGAAGACTTTAAGTATAAAAACAGATTAGATCAGTTTGACACAAAGTGTTAATCTATATGTACAGCAGAGCTACACTAGGTTTTCACGACTAAAGTAAACACGCAGTACTATAAGCAGCACAGTGTCAGTGACTGTAGTACTAGGGACTTTATAACACCTGTTTCAAACGTCGAATTTTTCATGTGCCAAACCTAATCCAAGTTAACTTCAACAAAGGATTTTCCTAATTTACATTAGGTTCGGTATATAGATGGCAAATTTAACGTCATTGAAACAAGACTCGGTTTAGACGTCGAACTTCACATGCGCCCCTATATATAGATCGTTGTCGATCGTTATAATATTGTTGAGACGTCAATGTTGTATCAACATTGGACAAGTTTGTTATGGCGTAGCTAGCTTTGACGTGATATGACGACGATAACGTTTTTCACTGAGTTGTTTTTGTCTTTGTCTTTCGGGGGTTTTATATATCTGTTCTTTGTGTGAAGCTGTTAAACTCGTTATTAATCAATAAACTATTTCACCCAATAATATATATTAAGCTGTCTTTATGTTTCTCAGATCAGTGTTGTAAACCTCTAACGAAAATTGCAATCGATACAAGACGTTTATGAAAGTACGCTATACTCGCTATAACCTTATTTTTTAAGTCTGGTGACAAAAGGGCCTATTTTTCTCCAGGGCCTAGAGCTGCCGTCCCATATCATCCTTCCCCGCCTTGATCCGGCTCTGCATGCGCCGAACTCAATGCAAATGAGCGTAATATATTGTTTTAGCTAATTTGCGGTGAGTTCGGCGCACGAGAAGTTCAACGTCGGAACCGCAAGGCAAACATGAAGGACGCCGTGTTTTACAATGGAGTCTTGTTTAGACGAGGCCAGGCTCACAATAAACCTTGGTGGTTAGTTTCATATATGACGATGAGACGATCGTCAATTCAATTCATATTAATATGTCAATATTGAGATTCCTAAATACATGGCCGCCATGTTGAAATCACTGATCTCGAAAGAAGACTGGATCGAGCTACCTATTGTCCTCCGATGGCAGAAAATGAAACCTGCAAAATTCGACAGGCGCCATTACTAAGGGACCAAATTCGCAGTAAATCTGTAGGTAGGTCATGAATCGTTTTTTGTAATTTGAAAAATGTCTTCTGTGACCTCGTTCCCAGGGCATTTTGCCTCCACGGCGGAAGGTCAGCGAAAATGGCCCTAGGATCGGCTGGTCCATTCTATAATCCGATTGGCTTGTCATAAAACTCAATTAATTCAGCCGAGTATAATTTATTCATCTAAATCTGAATTCTGTCTTCAAATTTTACAGCAAATTAGAAGTGATAGCTTTCGCTAAATTGGATATATGCTTCTTCATACCTTTTGTAAGAGATAACCATGGATGTATGGTGGATTATTAAGCTTGTTAGCTGCTTTTATGCCGACGAATGCCGACATGAACAACTCTGAAGAGCATTGAATATTTCTCAATTAATTATTCAGGTCAACAAAGTAGACAAAGGAAATGGAACAAAGACAACACAAATTGTCATATCTAAACACCCAGAAATTCTGGGTGTCATGTGACCAGCCGATCCCAGGGCATTTTCGCCGACCTTCCACCGTGGAGGCAAAATGCCCTGGGAACGAGGTTGTCTTCTGGTCCTCTTTATAGGAAAATTATTTTATTTTGTCTATGGTAAGAGCACATAATCCAACAAAAAACCTCATAGGATCCTCAGTTGGTCCCTTAGTAATGGCGGACTTCCGGTTTCATTTTCTGAACAATGGTTGCTCGATTCAGTCTTCTCTCGAGATCAGTGATTGAAATGTGAGACTGGGACGAGCGCGGTTTAACAGAGCATTCTAAAAGACGCAAAATCGCCATATTTTCGTACTGTTCACAAATGTTACACTTGACTTGGAATGCCAAAATATTTTATGATTTGAGCTTTGCGTTCATGTGCTATAAAGGTTTGTTTGTCAGAAATGGTAATGAGTGTGACGTCATTTACGGCATTTGGCTTTCTTTTCTGCTTTCCGTGTGATAGACTGGTTGAGAATTTGAGTGAAAAAGTTGATAAAATCTTTACTATAGCGGTCAAGTACATCATCAACGTTTGAGTTAGATTAATTTGCTTTAACATTAGAATATTGTATCCGAAATGATGCCGTAAATGACGTCATACTCATTACCATTTCTGACAAACAAATCTTTATAGCATATCAACGCAAAGCTCAAATCATAAAATATTTTGGCATTCAACTTTTCACTTCATGTAGCATCTATATCAGTAATATCGTATTTGGGGTCATGGGCACTTTAATAGATACCGCTTCTATGCATGGGGCCGGAGTAGGATTTGTAAATGTCAGTATAAAAAAATCAGAACAAGCGTTGCTGAATTTAATGTGTTTTTTCCCCAATTGTATTAGTACTACGTATTATATAAAGGCTATAGGAGAGAAGCTACTGGTAATCTACCTACGGGCTTCATCTACGCGAGATTTCACAAACGGGTGCAACCTGAAGTGTTAGCCAACTCCTAAACAATCTCGTTCCCAGATCGAGATTGATCCCTAAACCCTTGCCACGCGGGTATTAGATTGGCCCCAGACCCAGCTGTCAGTACTAGGCACAAAAAATGGCGTCGTCTGGTATTAAAGAGAGAGCAGGAAAGCTTGGATTCATTTGAACTATAGAATTATATAGATGAAAAATTTGCTCAAATTGCTTCAAATTGTCTTTCCGAGTTTCTAGATTTCAAAATTTTCCGGGGAGGACCATAAAATACGATCAATGATTACCTGCTTGTCCACTTCATCTCCCCCAACAGGCCAACTTTAAGTCCATTCCTAGCCTCTGGTTATATGAGGGTATAAATAGGGATCCTAACTTGACTACGATCACCCCTGATGAAGACACTTGATGAGTGTCGAAACGTTGGGTCATGGACAGTAACTTTTAAAGTTACGTTCAAAAAACTTTTTAAAGCCAGAGTAGCGTCAAACTATATGTCTAATATTTAAGTATTTATTATAAGTTTTCTTATTTCGGCCTTATGAAAAACAATTGAGTGTTGATAGGCCACCGCGATAAACGAAAGTTAAATAAATAAATAGCACAGCTAACGATATGGTTGCTAATCTTTTTATCGATCCGTTAGTCACTTATGTCAAACATGCTGAAACAAATCCATAATCTTCCAAATTCCCCATGGTGTGAAGCCTATACGTGACCCGCAGAGAATAGACTACATGGTGAGTTGAATATAAAAATCAAAGCCCTGCAGCAAATAACTTTCAGGCACAGCATTTCAGTCGAACATTTTAATGTGCATGCAGAGTATTAAAAGAACGCTGTCGGGAAGCTTACGAGTCAATGTGTATGCATGTTAAAATATCTATTCTTAGCGAACATAAAATCTGTTTTTATCATTTGTATATACAGCCGACGTGAATGAGAAGCGGTATGACGTAAAACATGTGCCAAAAATAGAAAAAGCAAGTAGATCAAACAAAGCTACAAGTCAAGTTGTTGTTTTGTTTTTGAGCACATGCAGTTATACGTCGTTCCGCTTGAAATATAACTTGCCCAAATTGAGCTTTTTCGGAGTCAAAATAATTTGTTTGTACCGTTTCTACAACTTCCAAACAAAGTATGTATATATTCTATTCATTTTACAAGTTCGTTGAAACATTCGCGGTCGATGTTTTTGGGCAGTTATGAGTGGCCGCATGTAACTGCCCATAAACATCGGCCACTCATGTTTTAACTACTACATATTTAATCTGCTTCAAATTCTACATCGTATCGTCTGTGATATAATCCTATTCTCACACTAAAACCTAAAGCAATGACCATATATAGTGCTTATACGTATTTCTATTGACGTACGACGTTTTCGACGATATGTGTCCTCCTAATACAATAAAACTAAAATAGCTATATATCGTTCTAAAATTATTACTACTTCTACAACTTTCTGTTCATCCTTAAAATGATTAATCAAGTGTAAATATCAAATATTGACATATTTCAATATATCCTTGAGCATGATATATTTAGAATAGATTATACGCAGGATAAGGTCCCCCTATTTATCCCAGCCAGAGGCACCTGAGTGTTTAATATTGTTCCCGTGCCAAATGGCACGCCCGTCAACAATAATTGAGACAATCTGTATCGTTAATTACAAACAAGCCTTGTTGTTGCTAATAGCTTTCTTCCGTGACCACTTCCAAATGTCGACCTGTCGATGATATTGTAATCTTTGTTTACTATTTTTTTCTCGACAAGTAACGGGGGACTTATTAAAGCAAGGGATATGGCGGTGTATTCGAACTGATATCTAGTTGTTTGAGGTAGGACTTGGTATTAAACCTAATGCACCTATTCTAGTTACTTACACTCGTAGTTCAGAGTAGTGGTCTAATTTCTCGAATTTCTTCTGCACCAGATTATGATCAACGGGGTTTGCCATATCTATGATTTTACAAGTTATTCTTCTCCTTGTCCGGTCTTCTGTGTTTGATTTATCGATCTATTGGGATGTTGAAGACCCATAGGATTTTGACCCTCTCGTTCTCTACCACACTGTCCTCTTTGTGTTGGTACCATTTATCATGACTAACTTATTATCATTATTATTATGCTCAAGAAATGCTCCTTAGCCTAAATATATATATAAAGTGGTCGGTGTTCACTTAAACAGAAAGAGAGCTCGACACAGTTAAAACAATGGAGCATATATATATATATATATATATATATATATATATATATATATATATATATATATATATATATATATATATATATATATAGCAAAGTGAAAAGGTTATATATATATATATATATATATATATATATATATATATATATACAGTGTGTATCAAAAAAACCGCTACCGGAAGCAACTGTGAATTAGCATTTTTTTCAAAGAACCATTATAATAGTTTGAAGGCTTAGACACCTCTGAGCAACGAATGCGTAAAAAATAACTTGGATTGCATTCGTATTGAAAACTGCTTTCTCTCTTCTTGATTAACGCAGCGCTTGGACCATCTTAATTTCCCAGGTGTATAATTTTTTTTTAATTACAATAGGTCTCTTCAAGAATGCTAATTCATTTTCTAAGGGTAGCGGGTTTTTTGATACATACTGTATATACAGTGTATGAAAACAAATGAATTATTAATTAATATTCCTTTCAAACAACTTACAGTATTGTAGTAGTTTGAAAGCCCTAGACACCTCTGCGCCAATACTAATTAATTTTATACCGGTTCAGTTGTTGTTTTGATACACACTGTGCTGCATATAAGACTAAAGTGTACTATTTACAACATAAGCGGAAGTGTTCTATCGGATATACAAGCTCCGTCATACCAGTGGTTTATTTTTTCTTTTCTTATAAACTGTATACATCTATTTAAATTGTTCCAACTAAAGGTGTTGGAACCATTTTAATTATGTTCCTTGATCCAATACTACGTAGACAAAAGGACTTTGTTTTCATTCTGTCACTATTTTAAGTGTCACTTTCCTATTTCTCGTGACATCATATCCTAACTCTTTCCCTATAAATGTCGCTCTAAATCTATATAAATGTATTGTATATAAATATATCATATATCTAGATAAAGATATATGAACATATTGTATGTATTACGTCTATCATGCATGCAGGTGACCCCGTAACTTTAATTAACTTAGAGTATTCCTACTGTTTGCCAACGCGAAGCCTAACCACAGGAAAACTATTAACCATGGTGCAAGGAAGTCGTTATCGGCGCTATCTAGACTGATTTATAATTTTTTCGACCACCATTAAATTAAGGCTCTTCTCTTCTGTAAATAATCTGACTTGTTTACTTGCCTGCGGCTATTATATTGCTTATATAGCCTAATAGTATATAAATGCCAAACCATTCAGTGGTCGCGTGATCAAGTCGAGAGTTCAGAAAGCTATAGACCACCCCATGGCCATGTTTTTGAAATTGGTATAGTTTTCTTCAAGGCAATACGAAAAAGCATTGTGAGTTTAATACAATATACGAAGGCAAGTGAATAATGAGTTATGTTCATCATTAAGTCGAGCTAGAGTTGAGAATATAATGAGATGTATGTTCATAATTGATTAAGTCGACTAGCTAGAGTTGAGAATAGAGAAAGCTATATAGTATGTGTTGTAGTCATGCTATGGTATAGTATAGCTATAGTATATTATATTATAAGCTATATTAAAGTAGCTATAGCATATGTTGGGGGTTGGAGTTGACAGACTGGCATGGATGACCGGCATATCCTTTCTCATCAGCTATTGAAATTGTCAGTCTTGCTCAAGGCAATAGCATTGTGAGTTTGATACAAGTATTGATACAAGTAAAATAACGCGGAGTTCAATCCTTGAATTTATCGTTTTTCACCGTACGTTTCTTGATATCGTTGTTTGTTTACTAGTGTGAATGAACAGATCTTGAAAATATTCTCTGAAATTAGCGTTTACTTGAGAGTTGAGAGCCGGTCGGTCATTAGCGTGCCAGTTAAAGCGAAGACCTGCAGACCAGACCACACATGTCTATGAGCTGCGAGACTCAGGTACAAATCCTGCTGAATAATTTTCATAGAAAGTTTAAACGAGCGAGATATTTTTCTCTGAATGTTTCGTATATGGATAGTTCCCCTGAGCCGGGAACTTCTTCACGTTTACATGCAGCCTCCGCAATTTGATCTCTCCTTTTGCCTTCAGTCAAGCGTGTGATGTTGATTCAAGTTCAACAAAAACAACCGATGGTCTCTGGTTAAAACTATTATATTCTCAATGTCTGTGTGACAGAGGGATTTTGTCAAACATAAAAAGCTTACAATCAGGCATGTAATACATGTATGTCGTTCGCTTTTTCGTTGATTGATTTTACACTCGTTTGAATCAAAACATTTGAAATTCTGAATCTGATTTCCGAGTCAAAACATTTAACACTCTGTCGCTGTGTGCAAAGGAAATGCCGCATTCAAGGAATCAAGGAATGAGTGTTTCAAGGAGCTAACCGTATCCGGGTTGATAAGCGATGCTGCTGCTGTCGGTTTCCTTTCTATTTTACAATGCCCCACCGACCAGTAAACAGGAAACCTTCATTTTCTGTGGTTTAAACTTTGTTTTTCTTCGTTGCAAGACAATTTGGATATATCAGTCTGTCTCTGTTTTTTCCACACTTGCCCTGTTAGGTTTTTAAATACTATAGGACGATAGGTGTGTCTTGACATTTGAACTCTATAAATGGCGGTTGGAAAGTCAACTTGTCTTCACCTTTAATGGTGTTCTCGTGACGTCATAAAGGCAAGACAAAAGGTAGACCCATGCTGTTGTTTGAAGCCCCCTATGGTAGGCACGGCGCCGCAATTTTCCGTTTCGTAAACGGTCGTTGGCACCAGTTACGGTCGATGCCTGGGTCGATGCCACCATTTCACTGGCGTTAACGCGTCACATCCTGTCCTTCTGAAACACAATATGATCGCACACGCGTATGAAAATTTCACGCCACGCAAACCGCATTTTCATCACTGATTTTCATACACCAACAATGACGGTTAGTGTTTAGTGTTCGAACCTTTTTGAAAGTAAAAGTTTATTCAGCACTCATGTAAGTACGGAATAGCTTTAAGCATACATTCTTGTTGTTTGTGGCATTAAAATATATTTCTGATTCTCGGTCGTGTAATATAAATCGTGCGAAAATATTTATAACATGAGTTTAAGACATAACCATTCTTTCTTTATTTATTAAATACAAGCGATAGCTTTCCGTGTATTCGTTGGTCTATTTAGATATAGATAAATATGTAAACAGCGGTTGTCGTTTTGATAGATTAATTAATTATTCACCATTGACACTGTTGTTACTATTTTTATCGTCCAATGACAGGTCGGAGCAATTCCTGCAGCTATTAACTATGGTCAACCATTAGCTAGCTTCCACGCGTGCCGTCAAACAAAAACTGGGAGTTGTGGCGTTGCGTGAAATTTGCAAACGCGTGGCATCGACCGTAACTGGTGGCAACGACCGTTTACGAAACGGAAAATTGCCACGGCGCCATGTTCATACTCTTGTCTCTTGACTATCAAGGACTTCGCTCCAAATGCTGCAATAATAATTTCATCGTTGTTCATAATATATATATATAGTACAGCGAAACACGTGTCTGTACGCTTCTTCGCTTCGATGTTGTTGAGCACTTTGTGAAGTAGCGTGGGTATCATTTAGCGATATTGCAACGCTCGCTACCCTTGTGGCAGTTTGACTACTCTGGCCCCATGCCCACTTCACACTATCTGGATGTTCTGATCGGCGGTGCTATCCCACAAGCGGTTGTCCATGACAATCGCAAGTGTATAAATATCCAGCCAGACTCAATGGAAATACATATTCTACTTTTACTTAAGTATTTTTCTATACATTGAAGTTCTCTTATTTCTCTTTTTCATATTATATCCAGTTCTTTTGAGAACTTAGCAGCTTTCATATTTATTCCTATGTAGAAGCACTGGCTGTTTAAGTCAGCACATAAGTAGTTTCTTTTTTCGAATTTGTTGTAGTTATCATGATAGTTTAATTGGTTATACATGTTGTTGTTTTGATTTTATAATGAAATGTAATTAGTTTTATAAGTAAGTTTAAGAATGTATATAGAGTTATAAGAGCATTGAGACTGTTGTATAATGCTCCTAAAACGTATTTATTATTATTCAGCAGTTTAAAACGTATGTATGCTATACTTTAAAATAGCAAATAGGGCGCTTTACACGTAACTTCCGGGATGTTTGGATATTAATATTTACAAACCGATCAGTTTTCCCGCTTCGTAGTAAAATTTAGGGGTATTTAGGAACACGTGAAATTGATTGAAAAGGTTTTAAAAGGAAATAACACTTGTTCTAGAGGAATTGGTGAGGAGTCGCACTTGTGTTTGGCGAGATATTCATAGTACCACCACTCGTGCTTCGCACTCGTGGTATTGTGAATGTTTCGCCGAGCACGCGTGCGATTTTTCATTGATTCTTCTCGGACCGTGTTATTTCCTATACTAATGGCACCGCAGTATGAATGAATGAATCAAACCTTTATTTCGACAGGGTTGTCCAATCAGTGGTGAAAACCACTGTTATCAACTGGAGCCCTGTATATGCTATTTTACAAAATACAAATAAATATCAAGTCTATTTAAAGTGCCCATGACCCCAAATACGATATTACTGATATAGATGCTACATGAAGTGAAAAGTTGAATGCCAAAATATTTTATGATTTGAGCTTTGCGTTGATATGCTATAAAGATTTGTTTGTCAGAAATGGTAATGAATATGACGTCATTTACGGCATCATTTCGGATACAATATTCTACTGTTAAAGCAAATTAATCTAACTCAAACGTTGATGATGTACTTGACCACTATAGTAAAGATTTTATCAACTTTTTCACTCAAATCCTCAACCAGTCTATCACACGGAAAGCAGAAAAGAAAGCCAAATGCCGTAAATGACGTCACACTCATTACCATTTCTGACAAACAAACCTTTATAGCACATCAACGCAAAGCTCAAATCATAAAATATTTTGGCATTCAACTTTTCACTTCATGTAGCATCTATATCAGTAATATCGTATTTGGGGTCATGGGCACTTTAAATAGACTTGATATTTATTTTGGCATTCCACTTTTCACTTCGTGTAGCATCTATATCCGTAATATCGTATTTGGGGTCATGGGCACTTTAAACTTACAATGTTAGATAAACAATGACCTAAAATTCCTAAAACTATGTTACATTAAATATATACTATATAAGTACTATACGATAAAATCAGATATGTTTATTATTGGCGATTGCTGTTGCGGTTTTACAAGCCTTGTAATATAGGATCTTTATAAATGTAAATTTCACAATATAAACTACATAATCAAGGCGAAGTAAAATAAAATAACCTAGAAGCTATGTACAAGTTCGAATGTCACTATTCTAACTTTAGATATATATACAAAATTAAAAGTTCTAAAAGATGAATCATACAAAAAGTACAACTAAGTTTAGTAGTAATGTTATACTCATCACTTTAATTAAATATTCTCGCGATATTCAGACTACTGGAGATGACTGATTTCTGCATACTCCTCAGCACATCTTTTCCTCTTGCTTCGTAACAGCTTCTGTATAATTACTTCTTCGAGCTCATTTGACCATCCTCCAAGAACATCTATAATGATATTATGCTGTTCCACCACATATCCCTTGAACTGTTGTTTGAGTTCCCACCTCATAGGCCTATACTTTAGTTATTATTATTATTATTATTATTATTATTATTATTATTATTATTATTATTATTATTATTATTATTATTATTATAATAATAATAATACCTGGCTTCATCAGTCCATCTGTTATCACCGGAGATAGGTTGCGCCCTGATCTTCTGGTAACAATCGAAAACAAATACATCTACATACTCGAACTGACTGTTGGTTTTGAATCTAATCTTCTTACTAATGCAACCCGTAAGAGACAAAAATATCTTGAACTTATTAACGAACAGCACAAAAATTATGAAAAAGTGAAATTTGTAAATTTATCTATTAGTTCGCTTGGAGTTTTTAGTCAGTCATCCGTAGACTTTATTGAAATGCTGAAAGACCTGAAATTTGACGAACGATGTAGAAAGTACTATACTCAGAAAATTATGAACAGCTTGCATAAGGACATCTTACTATATATTTTGTAAACGTAACAAAGAATGGGATGACCCGACTTTAATGTCATACTAATATTTTTATACCATATAGTGTTAATTCAAGTAGACATTGGTAAACTACCTGTAAAAGAGAGGTTTATCACTGTAGTATACGTCAATCATAAATGAATAAAGTTTCCATTATTATTATTATTATTATTATAATTTTTTCTATTGTAATATAATTTGTATTTTAAATTTTTTATTTTTATTTTTTTTATTATAGTTTTAAGGTATAGACAGAAAACTCTGTAAGAGAAACAATATATATATATATTAATTTTCTTCTGAACATTATCCTTTTTTAGTGCCTGTTAATTTAAAAATTATTATGATAAAAATAAATTATTATATATTATTAAACTAATAATAATTATTAAACTAGCCAAATATATATATATACATAATTATATACATAAACAAAGCAATGATAAAAAATGACAATCAAAAGTGAACAGTCACTTTTATATATCATTATTGTCCAGTTGTCCTTGTAGTTCATATAGCCCTTGAAGCTCGTAGTGATTTCTTTTAACTGTGGCTTATGGTATTGTACAGCAAGATGATCCATTGTCCGCGGTGAAGATGGCTCTTTCAAGATTTATTATTCTGTCTACAGGTACATGCATTGTTCTTATGAGAAAAACGACATATTTGGTGTGACGTTGACTCGGACGATATTTTAATTAAAAACGGCTGAACCTAGCGGTATAATTACATCTTGTGAACCTGAACTTTCTTTTGAGTTCTTGTAAAACTAACCCACGTAAACATTCTATCCTCCATACTGTTTTATGTTCCGTCATAACAACGATCAGACGAACACTGAAACTCCTTCTTCGGACCTGGATAAGAAACATAATTTCGCTTGCCTTAGCCAATTTATTTTCATTGAATTGTTTACTTTCGTTAAACGACTATCTCGAATTGCTACAAGTATTCATAATTTTGCGTTTCGTAGACAAACAGATGTTATATGATGTATTCAGGTGATCAGTTATATCAGTCATTGTTGTACCATGACCGAACTGGGAATCAAAATCATCCATTCTCTTTGTTTCGCTTGGATAATTCATAATTATTTTGTTTGCCAAGTGTATCGTTGTAGAGGTTGCTGTTGTAGATAATGTAAAGTATCTAGTGTGGACGTATGTGTAACCGTTTATCTCTTTAATCTTTCGGTTTGCTACTGAAAGTTATTGAACGAAATGATAAATCTTAGTGAACAAGATATATCTATAATTATCAATATGTCCTAATAGTTCCGCAATACAAAATGCATGGCAATAGCATCTGTTTCTCACATGCCTAGTATCGCTCTTTGCTGAAAAGACTTTTCGTGTTCAAACTGTGGCATAAATTGCATCTGAATTATTTTAGTGGGCGAGTGAGTGCCTTTTCGACAGGAATTATTTAATTATATACTTGTGCTAGCAATTATAACCCATATATTATTTTTTTTGAGTGTGATTATTTTTATTACCAATACAGACTTGGCCGTTCGGACACCAGGATACCACCTTCCCATCGACATCGTTGAATAAAGCACCAACTCGTCGCGAACTACACAAGAGTCGCGTGGAGATACGTTGGACTAAGAGGAGAATATCGGGTGATAATTTGGATCAAAGTCATTCAAGGTACTCCAGCAGATAATCTAGTATAGGGCGGCTTAGCCTAATAAGGGCTTTTGAGAACTGAGTTCAGTACACATGCAGACGCGCGGTACAATGATACGGTGTGTAGTGTGTACTGTAACAAAGCGTTGTGATAGAAAGGTAATTGTTGGTGGAATTGAATTTTGATACCTTGGGTATAACATTAAATCAATTTCCTCCATTATAAGAACCTTATCACTGACAGCTGCACTGTAGAAGAACAGTACATTTGAGTGTCGCGGCATCAAGCCTTATAACTTCATTAGATCCTGAAGGGACATGAACATTACGAAAACAGCTTTCTTGTTTTGGGCGATTGTATATTATTCTTGAAGCTAATTCGGCTCCGAATGAAGAAACAGACGAAATGAAAGTACCTAACTACCACACTTTCTGAATTCCCTTCATTCCTGACTTCCTGAATTGCCTGCAGGCGACATAGGGTTAGCAGGAGTCTGCGAGAGACATGGGGGTTAGCAGGGGTCTACGAGAGATATGGAGTTCTCAGGGATCTGCGAGAGACATAGAGTTCTCAGGGATCTGCGGGATCTGCGGGAGAGATGGGGTTCGCAGGAGTCTGTAAGAGACACGGAGTATCCGGGGGTCTACGAGACAAGGTTCGCAGGTGTCTACGGGAGACATGGGGCTCGTAAAAGCGTGCAGGAGATATATGGGACTCCCAGTAGTCTGTGAGAGACAAGGGGTTTGCAAGGATCCGCAGATGCCTCTTTAGTGTACTAGGAATTTTTTGCACAGATGAGTCACTTGAGTCATTTTCATTAGATAGATCACGAGGCATTATAGTAACCAAATTGTTGTAAATTGACGCAAATCAACCACGCAAATCAATCACGCAAATGGTTAGGATCATTGGTTTACCTGTGTGAGCCTTTCAAACCGCTAATTTAGTTATAGAAACCACTTTTACAATGACTTAAAACCTTAATTGGCGCTTCGTTCCAATATCGCTGAGATGTTTTTAATATCGTAATTTTATCAAACCCTGTCTTAAAAATTAGTTTTATTAGGCAAGGTTTTATAAGGCAAGTTTTTAAATCAAAGGGAAGCCTCAGTTACGAGTATTTCCCTTCTCAAACGAACGCGTAGTTTGAAAGGAAATTGAGAAAATTAATATACCAAATGGCCTCTAGTGTTCATTTTATAGTTTTCTGTATAATTTGAATCACATCTCCATGGTTCCTACAAGATATAACCCTCTTCCCTCTATTCTGATCTCGCTTCGAATATTACCCATGCGTCCCCAGAATTCATCCAGCTTGCAAGTTTTTCGTTTAGTTCACAGTATCAGCGCTGTGCTATGTACAGGTATGTGCCCATATATGATACACAATTTTTCCTGTATTTAAAATAATTACGACTGCGTGAATCTTACTTATTCATTTATTCACTTTCCAATACTCAAAACATCTTTCAATCGAATACTAGTAGACTGACAATTAGACTCTCTGGCGTTTTTAGCTTAATCTGTGTCAATTAGAAACAAAAATTATATACGCCTTTTTGTATGATTGTCATTTATGCTGTCATTGTGGAAAATTATTATTACGGCGACAGAGCAGATTATCAGACACGTGTAATTAAATTTTTCAACTGAATTGTGTGGCCAGACTATGCTAATGTTTATTTTTCTCTCGTGAAAATGCTTCATTTCTAAAGTTGCCAGTCTCAAGACAAAGCTTTCTTATCTTTATCCGCCCAATCCTCCTTTGTAATTACTGATAGTAGTCGTAAAACGTATATAGACAATCTTAATTTCATAGTTTGCACTAAAAAAGGCAAAAAGTATGCAGTTAGGTAGTCTCCTTCGCAGCCGTCGTGACGATTTCGTCCTAAACTCGCCCCCACTAACACTAGCAGTTAGGCAACACCATTAAATATACTCATGTGATGTACATGTTCGTACATCTTAACGGGAAAGGCAACTGTTCAGGGTTGTCTAGTGGTTGGGGGGGGGGGGGGGGGGGGGGGGGGCGGGGGCAACCGCCACACCACCTGTCGTCAAATCGCTAATTTGTCGGAAATTTTCACTTTATGTCGGAATTTCGGAAATACTTAAGGAATATATTGAAAATGGGAAAAAATGTTACAGAAGCAACTTATAAATACTTATAAATATCTCACGTTATCTTGTAAAACACATGCAAAATGAGGAGCCATCTTTAACATGAAAAATGAGGAGCCATCTTAAAACCAGCTGTCGTGGTCTAGTGGTTACCACACATGTCTGTATGAGCTGGGAGACACAGGTTCAAATCCTGTGTCGGACCTGACCACCACTCAGGGTGTTAAAAATAATTGAGGAGAAGTGCTGCCTTTGTAATAATACCAGCAAATGGTAAGACTTTCGGGTCTTCTCGGATAACGACCTTAAATCGTAGGCCCTCGGGATCCCTATCAATTGGGCTTCTAGCCTGTTGCAGGGGTATACCGTTCACCTGTAAGAGTGATAAATCTAATAAACTAAACCAAATATAAACTTATTACGATAGTACGACTGCATGCAAACCAAATCAATAAAGGTTGAAATAGCGATCGAAATCATCGAAATATGTCGAAAAGAGTGAAGATTGAATACCCGTCGCGTGCAACAGAGTATTCGACAGCGACTACAGGCCTAAAAAAGGTTAATCACATTTTGTGTATCAAAACCATTTTTAGTGTATTTATTTGTCCATTTTTGTGTGCAAAAAACTGATTATATTCCGCCACTGATTATATCTACATGTCTATGAACTGGGAGACGTTCAATCGCTTGGTCGGACCACCACCACTCAGGGTCTTAAATAATTGAGATGGTGCTGCCTTACCAGCAAATGCAGGTAAGACTTTCGGGTCTTCTCGGAAAACGACCTTAAATCGTAGGCCCTCGGAACCCCTATCAGTTGGGTTTCCGTTCACGTAAGAGTGATAAACGTTAAAACATCAACACTTAAAACATGAACCTCTGTCTCCTATAAATAAGGCAACCTTGCCGATCTGCGTGCATGATCAATAAATCAATAATACTCGTACTTTTAATAAAGGCGGCAAAACAGTGTGTCAGACAACTCGAACCGTCGTTTTAGCGATCTCTCGCTGCAGGAAACGTTATTTGTGTAGTTACACAGCTGAGTTATCCTGTTTGTCTAGTATCTAAAGCCAGCGATAAGCAGGAGAGTGAAACTATATACATGCATGGCTAGACTAGTTTGTATGACCGCGAATGCTTCATATAATTGAATAATTAAAAGTATAATTAAATATGGCTTTATAATCAGATCTAATTTCGTTCTGATGAAAATCCTTTTCACGAAATGAATTCAATTTAAGTTCAATGGCAGGCGGTAATATTATATTATATTATATTATTTATATTAGACCAATCCTTACAACATTGTTGTTATGTTAGTGGATATATATATATATAAGCTTCAACCTATAGTTGTGCTCATAGAACTATTCCCTCGGTTCTGAGTCAACAGCGCTCAGCTATAAGGCCACATTAACATTTCCTTCCAACACAGGATTAGTGAAACAACGAATGGTACGTAGAGGCATTACCTGTACTTCTGTATAATAAATAATATACGCGAATGCATCAAGATCAGCAAATAGAAAATATTTTCCATCAAGGTCTTATTATTCAATGTTAAATACTAACCCTTAGCTGTGTATACATATATATCCGTTCAGTCTGTTATAACTTTCCCTTATAAAGAAAAAATATGAAAGCTGCTAAGTTCTCAAACACAAGGTGGCAAAATAAATGGGGGTTAATGGAACTGCTCAAGACTATAAAGTCCCTAAGTGTCTATTGATGTCACATGATGTACACAATTCACAAGGAAATTGTGCACGTGTACGTGCCAGTTTCTCACACAGACGCAGCCATTTTAAACATCCGCGCTACCCTACGGGCAGGCGGAGTAAAAAGAGAAATAAGAGAACTTCAATGTGTCGAAAAATATACTTTAGTAAGAGTACTTACGTATATTCATGGACGACGTTTCGGACGATGTGTCGGTCCTCCATCTTACAGCTGAAGCCACACATCGTATCACAATTGATCGGATTAAGAAGGTGCTGCCTTCGCAACAACACCAGCAAATGGAATGACTTTCGGGTCTTCTCGGAAAACGACCTTAAATCGTAGGCCCTCGGAACCCTATCAATTGGATTTTTCATTTACCTAAGAGTGATAAACTGAATATAATCGAGCGCTTAAAACAAGAGTCTCTTTCTCGGATAATATATATAGCTCATACTCAATTCTATTTGATTTTTAAAATTTGCTAAAATTTATGGTTTTTAAAATTGTTAATTTTTTAAAATTATTTGGTAATTAATTTTTTTGGCTTCACCCCTGTTACATCGGGAGTACCACAATGCAGTATTTGGGGACTTTGTTATTCCTCGTCTTTATAAACGACTTACCTGACAACATATCTTCAGGTACGAACTTTGCTCTGTATGCAGACGACTCAAAGATGTATCGCACTATTGTTTCTATTAATGACTGCTGTACGATTTAAAGATAACATAAATACAAAATTATGTCTGTGACGAGAAAAGTGAACCCGATTGATAATACCTATCTTCTGTATGGATTTCCACTTTCTAAATAAAAAGCAGAGAAAGATCTTGTATTTTCGGTCACCAGTTATTTAAAATGGGGCCCTCATACTCAACAAATTATTTCCAATACAAATAAAATTTCGGGCTTGCTCAAGCGAACATGCCTTGATATTAGAGATACGAGTGTCAGAAGATCATTATATCTTTCACTTGTTAAATCTAAACTATCGTATGCCACAGAAGTATGGTCTCATGGCACTTGAAGGAATCAAAAGAAGAGACACTATGCATGGATCCTCAAATGCAAACGTGGCCTAGATATTTCTTATCAGTTTCCGGTCACTTACGATTAATAAAAAATAACATTCAATACATTCAATACTTTTACTGACAAAAATTCTGTCTAAAATCCAGTCTAAAAAGAACCAACCTGCTGTTACAATATGTAATTGGGCCCCTATGCGTGGGAGCACGTGACAATAACCTGCTGTTGTGATCTAGTGGTTTCTATGAGTTGGGAGACATAGGTTCAAATCCTGGGTCGGACCATCACTCTGGGTCTTAAAAATAATTGGGGAGAAAGTGCTGCCTTTGCAATAATGTCAATGGTAAGACTTTCGGGCCTTCTCGGATAACGACCTTAAATCGTAGGTCCTCGGAACCCCTATCAATTGGACTTCTAGCCTGTTGGGGTATCCCGTTCACCTAAAAGAGTGATAAATCTTATACTAAAGTAAACTAAACTAAATGACTGCTCTACACTTCAAAACGATTTAAATACTTGGAGTCTAACATCTAAAATCAATTTTAACGTAAAAAAGTGCAAAATTATATATGTGACGAGAAAATTGAAGCCAATTGACATGTACTTATAGTTTATGCAGGTCTTGCTCCTGTCACTTGTAATTTTATTTTATTTATATATTTTTATATTTATTTTTGTTTTAATCAGGCGGACACTTCGCATGGGATATTTTCCCGTTTGTGTCCGACCTTTTTGGCATGTTTAGATATTTTCTTTTTCTTCTTTATATGTAGTTCTTTATACTTGTATTTAATTTTTAAGTCCACTGATAAAGTTGTCAAATCAGTTCCGCTCACTCACGATTAATACTGCAAAATATCATCCAATATGACTGTAACTTATAAATATGACTCTAACTTTTAGTGACAAAAATTCCGTCTAAAATCAAGTCTAAAAATAAATAAGAAAGCTGCTGTTACAATATGTACTTGGGATCCTATGCGTGGGAACACGTGACAATAACCTGCTCACTGTTGCGTTCTATAGTGGTTACCACACATGTCTATGAGCTGGGAGACACAGGTTCAAATCCTACGTCGGACCACCACTCAGAGTCTTAAAAATAATTGAGGAGAAAGTGCTGCCTTTGCAATAATATCAGCAAATGGTAAGACTTTCGGGTCTTCTCGGATAACGACCTTAAATCGTAGGCCCTTGAAACCTCTATCAATTGGACTTCTAGCCTGTTGGGGTATATAATAAACTAATAAAGTTGTTGTGTTTGTAATGGCGTCATCGTAATCGTCAGAGTAAGACGAAGAGCTTTACGAAGGGCTCCGCTCAAAACGATTAGTATTTCGTTCACTAAAAATCTTGGCAATTCCCACCTTTTCACTTTGCTTAAGTAAAATACTTAGGTATTTCGATTGACGTCGTTTCCGACGATGTGTCTATTCTTCAAATCAGATGATCTGAAGGACACATCGTCGGAAACGATGCAAATACGTCAGTACTTGTACTTTTCGACGCATTGACGTTCTCGTATTTACGTATGGCATATGGCTCTCTCTTCTTTGTTTGTTTTTGGATATTTGTTCGGTTTTTAAGACGCTGGAAATTATTCTTGAAACTACTTATCTTTAATTCTTATCAGTAAATCGTAGTTTTGCAGTGATCACGCCGTACAGTCGAAGAATCGGCAATATTAAAAGCGAGTCTCACCGTGATGCATTGTGCGCTCACTATCTCGCTGGCAGCTATTTCTCTGGCCACGATATTGGTTTGTTGTTTATATCCTTCAATATATATGAGCAATCCTTTTTATATAGATTAGTCGTATTTTCCTTTTGTTCTGTAAGAAGACAATATTCATTATTGTTATTATATTGTTCTTTTGTCAGAATTTCGGTGTATACAATAATAATAATAATCAATTTTTTTATTTCATAAACGGCATTTCTTCTAGAAAACCAATATCGCAAAATTATTACAATGTTATTTTGTCAGAATCTCGGTGTATTATACAAGAGCCGGTGATAAGCTCGCTACTTGAGGAAGTCCTGCGAGAGGCTTCGCTCTACTTCGTCGAAGATGAGATGTCTTCCTGTAGAGATTTGAGAGTCGGGGCGATGTATAAATATGTATATAGATGTTTGACTGTTCTGACCGTGTCTCAATAGCTCAATGGTTAGAGCGCTGATGCGTTGATTCGGAGACCTCGGGTTCGATTCCCGGTTGGGGCAGTCAAATTTATATATATATATATATTTGACCATTAATAAATCCTCTCTTCATCTAAAGAAAATAATAATAATCTTTTTTATTTCATAAACGCCATTTCCCCGATTTCTTTTAGAAAACCAATAACGCTTTACAATTATTACAACTAATAACTAAAATATATAACTCTTAACAAATCCAATGCATAGGCACGTTTAAAAAGAAATGTCTATTTTAAAAAATATTTAATGAGTCTATAGAGTTCCAATATCCTCTGGCAAATCGTTCTATAATCAAGAGGCCATTACTGAAAAGCCTCTCATTTCGATTAGATTTAGGTACTACCAGTCGTCCATCATTGGCTGAGCGTAATTGTATATATTGTAATATGTTATTATAATTTCATAGAGATACGACGATGCCAAACCATGGAGAACTTTAAATGTCGTAGATAGAACTTTAAAATTAATAATTTCATTCACAGTAAACCATGACTGAGTGTAACTCCTTAAGATCAACTGGTGTAATATGTTCATATTTCTGACGTAATATGTTCATATGTTCATATATATACTCCCATATGTTCGCAATATCGTACATGTAAACAATACGCACGCCATCCATATCACATTCTTCAAAGTTGGCCTTTATATTTTTAAAGTTTAAAGGGAAAAAATAAATCGGTTATTCCTGAAATAATTGAGGTAATTTTTGGTGCTCTTCGAAATGCGTTGGCAGTCGGTTTTGGATATAGTGCGGAAATGGATATAGTGCTGAGATTTTTAGCGGTTTTGGATATAGTGCTGAGATTTTTAGCAACTATATACTGACGCCTCGAGGCAAGCCCTTTCGTCTTTCTCTGACGTCGGTATTTCATTGCTAATCTCAGCAGTTCACCATCTTTTTTGAATAAAGCTTGTCGGTTCAGTCAAGTGTTATATACTTATGAGAGTTCGGTTGCGATTTTCGATATTATCAAAATACAGCACCAGCTAACTACGTTTGTTTATTATATTGAAGTGGAATAGTGAATTAATGGTGTCAAATTAGATTTTGAACTTATTTTTGGAACTTATTTTTTCAAATTTGACAGTTTTAAGGACCAGTCATTATTTATGACCTGGTGGGGGCCGAAGAGAAAATGGTTGGGTAACTGAAAATTCCTAAGACCTAAATAGTTGGGTAAAAAATCATCACTTCTCTGAAGGGTTGGGGAGCAAAATTTTCATTACTATTTGCATAAAAAAATTAAGAGTTTATCATTTAAAATTTTGTTATCATCATCAGTTCTCCTTAGACATCATTGCACATTAGCTTTTGTTATTGTATTCGTTTCCTTGTTTTCCTTGGATTCCTGCTGCATGTATAGGAAGATAATAATCTGAAAGTTACAGTAGGATCTCTCTGTATATCTATTTGGGTTTGTTATTAAAACTTGTATCGACGATATGCTGGGAATTGGACTTAATCTAACTTTTTTCTTCTTGGGTTGGGTATAAAAGATTTTCTTTACTCATAAATAGTGGGGACGGTTAAATTTCTGATCTTAATTTGGTTGGGTAAAATTTGGTTGAGTGTACTGATTTGGTGTTGTACTTTGATATTCTGGGATAAATCACAACAGTGTAAATGTGTAAATGACTCCCATAACTGTCCCAAATACATTGATTCTCTCTTGATGAGCTGGAACTCTGATATTCATATAGCCGAACGACACGTTTTGGAATGACTAATCTTTTATGTCCTCGATATAATCGCATTACAGAAGGTGGAAGAACGTTCGCAGTAAGGTCTAAGGACTGCTAAAGACTGGAATAGTATTGATATGTGCAGAAAGGCTGATAGTTTAAATAATTTTAAAAAAAGACTGTTTAAAACATTTTTAAGTGTCCAGAAAATATCACCGCTTTGAGTTGTTTTCTAAGATCCTTAAACTTTTAAACTTTTGTATTTATATATAATTTATTATGCATCTAGTATTTAATTTTAAATAACTTTAGTCTTGTATTTTTAAATTTCTTCTAATCTTTCTGAGGGCAACGGAGTTATCAGTTATTTTACTGTCTATAGTGTTACCCTCTTGATATAAAGCCTTTATCTTAACAGTCAACACAATTTTTCGTCGCAGTAGCCTCAGTTTTTTACATGCATGCACCTTCTCATGGGATATTAGATTTGTATTTCTACACTGCCTACGCAGCACAACACGTCATTACGTTTTCTACTAATAGACTAAAACTTTCCCTTTCTTTCTAAATGCAAAATTAATAACTATTGAATTTCCTATATATCAGTGTTGCGTGTGCGGTTAGTTTGTTTAGATTACACGATAGTACTCACGAAATGGTTTATGTATTTCGAGATTTTTGTCTCTCGAAGGTTGCAGCTGGATTTTAATAGCTCGGATGCTTTCTGACATATATTGTATAATAACAAAGTAGTTTAGATGACGGAGTAGATAAACATCTCGATTATTAAAAATTGGACGTCAACCTTGATTTCCATTACTTTAGCCACACTTTAGAGCAGACGCGGAGGTCGAAGCTGAAGCCCTGCAGATAGAAATAGTATATATATAGACGACGATAACTCGTATATAAAAATACAAGGAGGATAACTCGAGGTAAGAACCATAATGTGCCAACTGATTATAGTGTATACGGTTTAGCATAATGTCAACGAAACTGCAATTTTAATAAGGAAAACAATGTCTTTTTTGTGTTATGTTGCACTCTTTGGTTTTAAAACAGTTCTTTTCAGAAACTTGGGGTAATTTTAGAGTTATAGGCATATTATCGTGTTTATAATATATATTAGTATATATATATATAATATATATATAATATATTATATATATATATATATATATATATATATATATATATACACACTAAGTGTTGTCATAGTGCATGTTTGCAGCAGGTAACAGAGTGCTCAATGAAATATTTTGTACTGTAATTATATTAGAGAGGATTTTCCTAAAGTAGCAAAGCGATACACAACTTCTTGTACACAGAGAGCTTTAAGAATAATAATTATAATATCAGAGAGGATTTAATATAGTCAAATACATATATGGAAAAAGTGACTGCCCCAACCGGGAAATGAACCCTGCCGGTCTCCGAATCAACGTTTCGGCGCTCTAACCTTTGAGCTAATGAGACACGGTCAGAACAGTCAGTGATTTCTCATATTATACATATTAAATTCACCGCTTTCACTCACAGACATCTCATCTAACCATAACGTGGAGCAAGGCTTCTCGAGCGCACTTCCCAAAGTAGCGAAACGATACACAACTTCTTGTATACAGAGGGCTTTAAGAGTAATAATTATAATATTCGAGAGGATTTAATATTCTCAAATACATATATAGAAAAAGTGAGTGCTCCAACCGGGTTTTACTATGTAAAATCACTCATAAAAAAATTATGTAAAAAAATGTTGCACTCGTAAAGTTGCCGCTAATGTTTTCGCTTTATTGTAAGAGCTGCCCAGCATGAGTCACAATTCGTCGATAAAATATCATAATACGAGACACGTCGACGAGAATATATCTATATCGGCCCGGGGTGTAAACTTATTTACGTGAATAATTAATAAAACGACTATAACTGAATAAGAAAAAACAAGGTGACAAGACAATTATGTCAGGCACAAGTTACGGCCGAAGAGAAAAGTGGTAGGATGTTCTGGCGAGAGACGGAAAGAGGCGAAACTCGAATGAGGAGTTCAACGTTGGACGGAAGACGAACGACAGGAAGAAATAAGAGAAATATTATCAGGTGAAACCGCGGGTTTGACAAGAGTGAGGTTGCTCGTTTCTTGACCGTCAAAGGAGAAAGTAACCCTCATGTGTTCTGAGATTCGCGTATGTAAATGGCGGTGAGTTTGCCCCAAATTAAGTACAATGCTTCGCAGCATTGACACGTATTTATAAGAATAAATACGAAAGCTGCTAAGTTCTCAAAAGAACTGGATATAATATGAAAAGGAGAAATAAGAGAACTTCAATGTGTCGAAAAATACTTCAGTAAGAGTACTTACGGATATTAATGGGCGACGTTTCGGACGATGTGCGGTCCATCTATATACAAGAAATAAATTTCATATCTCCAAGCAACTGAAGAATGACACATCCGAAACATCGTTCATCATTAATATACGTAAGTACTCTTACTTAAGTATTTTTCGACACATTGAAGTTCTCTTATTTCTCCTTTAAATATTATATCCACGTATTTACAAACCATTCAGCAACATAGGAATTCCGCGATATTGGAAAGGAAAGAAACTAGACAAGCAACGTCCAGATTAAAACATAAAACGTAAAGAGACATGCATGGGAAAGCAGACCATTGATATAATTTGGAAACCTGCATGTGTTCGGATCTGTAAAGCGTGAGATCCGGTGAAAGAGAAAAGTAAAGATTAAGATCCTTAGTGCATGCGGGACAAAACTGAAAAAACACGGGTACAGCGATAACGAAGACCTCAAGCTAACCATTAGGCATTATTCAATAAAAATAATTTTGAACTTGAGTATACTTCAGCGTGAAAAAGGTGATAGAATGAGCAATTTTTAAAATATCGATCAAGAAGAGTATAGACGAGACATCGTAATAGTTTAAAAGATAATGGAATAAAACTATCAAAATTGGCGATTAAACCAGTAAAAGTTGGTTTACGATAAACTGAGGTGAACAACTATCGGAGTGAAAGAGAAGTTACAAATTTTATTTATTTATTAGGTTTGCCTTATAAACGATGTGGCTGGGTGGCCGCAACAGCGTACGCCAATTACTGCGGTCCCTTAATTGTAAAGATAAATAAGATAGTGCAGGGTTAATGTTAGTTGCAGCAGTGGAAAGCTTCGATGAGATTGCTTTACACGCATGTGAAGCGGAAAATAATAAAGATAATACTCTAAAAGGTTGGTTAGTGGAAATTTACTAAAACTACTCAAAGGTTGGTAAAGTTGTAAAAGTATAGTTATACTACTTTTAACTGCGGCTAAATTTTTCTCAGAAAATTCCTAAAAATGAGTTGATTTATTAAATTAAAGTGAAACTGAACCGATTAACTTTAATGTAACTTGAAAACTGACGTTGTGATTTGAAAAATACGAAAAATAACTTCGTGCAGACTTTATAATAATGGTACTCGGAATGTTTTTGCCCGAACCGGGACTTTTTTACCGCATTAATTTAACCGAAACTGTGACTAATTTTTCTTTTGCTTTATTCAACGAAAGGAATCACGCCGTGCGGTTTTTTGACTAGGTTGATTTGAATGCGTTGTATGAGTACTGTACTTCTGGATTATGTTCTGTATATATTTTATTAATAACTTTAATACTGTAAAAGCAGATTTTAATTTATTTTGATTGATAACCTGAAAACTAAGGGTACCCCGGTAGTGGCGAATTTGTTCCCCAAAATTTCGAGGGTCTCCCGTGGGAGCTAGTAATCCACAGCTGCCCCCCCCCCCCCACACACACACACACACACACTTTTTGACACCTTGCTACGGCACTGCTGTCTGTATAGTATATTTTGTATTTGTCGACTGCATTGGCTTTTGCTCATCAATTTGCATCTTCTCGACGCTTAATTATAAAGCAACTGCTTTCAGTTTGAAGCCGTTTAAATTATTTCCTGTTTATCTAAAGAACATTGTATTATGCAGGTCTGTTTTAGTAGTTAAAATTAATAAAACCACCCTTGATAAAGAATTCTCAAACTAATAACTAATAATTCATAAAGATAGAACAAAGGCCGTGGCATGACGGTGGTTTGATATCGTGGTAAAGAACATCCATAAATTAAGCCAACTTTCAGCTCGATTTTCTCTTTAAATACTGATTCGTTTGAGAAGCTATATCAAGAACTCAGAAATAGTTCTTTACCACGGTCTCAAAACACCTCGAAGTTGTTAAAAAACTCGGCCTACGCTACGGCCTCGTTTTCCAACACACTTCTAGGTGTTTGATACCGTGGTAAAGAACGCGCTCTCGTTCTTGACATATTACATGAAGAGTTTACCTTTAACGTGTACAATTCAATGTTACACAAAGCGCAAAGCCGTAGACGGTATTTCGACTCTAGAAAGAGAGAAAATTATAAGTATTGTAGTCGAGAGACTACGCAGTCGGCAACTCGAAAACATGTAAAAACGCATTCAGCATGGAAAAATAACAATAGAAAAAAGAATTGAAGAGCTTACCTTTACTCAAATTAACAACACTTATGGGTCCAAAGAAGGGGTCCAACTGCAAACGTATTTCCACTATGCAATCAAAGATAAAATTATAAGTTTTACAACTTCATACACTAAGTCAGTGGTCGTAAAAAGAGCCGGCAGATGAAAAGTAAGCTTGTAAAAGAAATGAGGAACTTACCTGTACTCTAAAGTATCCAGCAGACCAGAATTTCTTTCACTAATGCGCCAAACCTGAACAAATTTTCTGAAAAGGCGGGAACTTGCCTGAACTTGCCCGCCCAAATAACATCATACGGGGTTTTCGACTGCGCGAGAGACTGGGCCGAAATCGCCTGACATGAAACCCGGATATGCCGGCGTATTTTAGTGCAGAATAGTCTATAGAATGACTTCTAATCTCTGTACTTTTGACTATATATATCTGGATACTTTTGACTAGCCATTAATAATAATTAATATTAGAGAGGATTTAATATAGTCAAATACATGGAAAAAGTATGGAAAAGCGGCGTATTTAATATGCACATGGAGAAATCACTGACTGTTCTGACCGTGTCTCAATAGCTCAAAGGTTAGAGTGCCGAAACGTTGATTCGGTTGGGGCAGTCACTTATCCTCTCTAATATTATATATATATATATATTATATACTGATAATCGGGGTATTTTATGACGTCAACACGCATAAAACAGCCCGAAAATAAACGCAAATATCTTGCGTTTCCGTCATGACCTCCATCGCGTTTCTTCATAACCTCTATCGCGTTTCTGATTACACAGCCCCAGTTATAACGAATTTAATAAATAACTCATTTTCTTCAAACACGTTCGCAAAAGTGTGGAAAGCTGCTAATGCTTTCCCCCAACCTTAAATCAGGTGACTCTGATGAGCCCTCGAACACACGTCCCATTTCGTTACTGGCACATTTGCAGTTCAACAATTACTTGGATTCTAACCAAATCATAGCTCAATGGAGTCCGCTTTACTTTATACTTTACTGATGAAATCCTGAAAAATATGGACTCTAAAAAGATATCCCTGGTCGTACTTCTAGACACGTCAAAAGCTTTTGACAGCATTTGTCATGACCTGTTATTAGCCAAGCTTAGCAATGTGGGTGCATCTGACTCCGCAAGGGCGTGGCTTGAAAGCTACCTATCCCAACTAATCCGTCAAATTCCACCACTCCCTCCCGTCCAATTTTTGGGCGAGGTTATTGAGCCTGTTCTGGTGGCCAAGGACTTGGGCGTCATGATTGACTCACATCTTAACTATAATGCAAATATTATAAAAACCGTAGCGAACTGTATTTTTAAGTTATCCAGAATCAATCGCATTAAGCATTTGCTTGATAGGAAATCGCTTCTTTTAATACATGCTTTTGTGTTTAGTAAATTGTATTATTGTTCCACTGTGTGGAGCAATACATCTAAACATAATATAAATAAACTTCAATTAGTTCAAAATTTTGCATGTAGGATCGTATTAGGTTTTAAAAAAATTGATCATATTTCAGAGGGCTTAAAATCACTTAACTGGGCCCTGGCTCAGTGTCAAAGACAATTTGGTTTTAAAAGATTCCATAATGGTTGATAAATGTCTACATAACAGGGTTCCTAGTTATCTCTCTGATAAGTTTACACGGCGATCAAGTGTACATAATAGATCAACCCGTCACAGCAATGACTTAAATCTACCAAGATGTCGACTTACGACTGGACAGCTAGATCAATTTGAATATCGAGGGGCGAAGTTGTACAATGACTTACCCAATGAAATAAAACAGGTTGTTGACACGAAAACATTTAAAAGGAAATTGCGAAACTACCTCCAGCAAATGTACTATGACGCATAGATTAACTCTGGATTTTATTAACTCTTTTTACTATTTTTTGTATCCTGATTAGATTTTAGTTTTTATATTTTTAAAACTTTGTTACATTGTTGCGGAACAGCCCTGTAAAGGGAGCTTCGATAAAATTATCTATCCAATCATCTTGTCAGAACATCAGGTGATGCCAGATGGTTTTGAACAGAGGATCGAATAGTAGTAATTGGTTCGCATTGACTGACAATAGGAATTGATTCACGAAGCAAAATATGGCAGTTTTTGCCTGTGAAAATGCTCGAAAACCTTCAAATGGTATGCCTGGTGCATGCATGGACAATGTTCGGAAGTACAAGATGATCTTTTCGCTTCGGAATTTGGTATATTTTTGGGATTAATATCGCGCCCATGTCCATGACCCGAAATCAACACTGAAAGTTAATGATTGTATTGTCATCGTACACTGACCTAGACAAGTTGACAACATTTGTTTATTACTAAAAACTAACATCGCTCATGATTGCAAAAACTTAACTTATCAACAAATGTTTATTGATTGTATTGTCTCTATCACCATGGGTTTTAGTGTTCGATCTTGGAACAATTAAACTGCTTAATATAAGCTTTAGCAAGATTATATGTCGAGCCTTAAATGTTAACAATAGTAGCTTGTACTCAATAGGTGCATGGATTTGGAAGCCAAATTGCAAATCTCGTACTAGGGGTTACGTGTTCTTGCTTCTAAAACAAAACTCTCGCTGTTGTATGTTGTACTCGCTAAGGTTTTTGTATTTCGCTCTGAGGAAGGTTGGTGTTGGTTTACCGCAGTTTTCTTTGGACAGTACACCACGTTTTTAGAGTATATTCGATTCGTATTTACGACACTGTTTATAGTAGAACATGCATGTCTATATATATCACTCATTTACATTAAAGATAATTCGACCACTTTTGATGTCATCGATAATTTTTTAATTCCTGTCATCGATCATACCTCTAATTTATTGTCTTCATTTTTTCACCATGTTTTTACTTTTCAAGATTCTTCTGTTCGAATTATGTTTCGTTTCACTATTTTCTTTCTATCAGTATTTTCGAATAATTTCAGACAAACACATTATTCGCCCCAAGCAACAGCAGGGCCAGCTTTGGCCACTCGATAGCCACCCACAGATATGAATATCCTATATTTTTCCTTATCTATAAAGACACTTCATACGGCTAGACAAGCTTTTTTGTTGAGCTTTCCGCGTAAGGAAGGATCTGGAAGGGATAGATATTTACAGAAAAATCATCTTGTCAGTTGATTTTTATATTATATCATTCTACAAAAGTAAAATCTCGTACAAGGCATATCAGCCATTTCATTTCAATGAACTGCTAAGTTATTTTGGTGGAGATTCTCAGACCCATTAGTCGGCAACAAATTTGTGGTATCAGTGATCGTTGGTTGAGATTGATTTGAATTTAAATGTTGTGACATATAATATATATAGCGACTTATTGAAGTATAGGAGTTAGTAATCGTTCAACATTTGCATGTTATCATTAAATGTCACATCGCAAAAGCCAATTAGCCTGGTTGAAGTCACAGCATATAGAAACTTCAGTATTAAAAGGAACACAATCAGTCTCTATCTGTATTTCCGATTCAACGTTCTGAAACGACAATTCTAATGAAAAGGTTTTGTGGTAATAGACTCTTATAGGTGAGAAAGAGCTAATTTTTAAATTTTTAAAGAGATTAGAAAATTGACAGCCGCTTCCCTATATGACTTGGCTTCGTTTGCTTCCGTTCGAGTTTCCGTTTTCTTTTTTTCACACTTCTTATCGCATTTGTCTTGAGTGGTTTATCACATTGTTCGCTTAATCATATGGTTTTGTGTGAGTAGTATAAGTTCGTATCGCATAATCGACTTCTGGAGGGCATGCATTTTGGCGTTGAATTTTGCTGTGAATTTTTCTTTAATAGATGTGAGTATGAATATATGATTTATAGTTAGAGTAGATCACGCAGGATAAGGTTGCCCTATTTATCTGAGCCAGAGGCTCATGTTTTAAGCGTTTTGACTATTCAGTTTATCACTCTTAGGTGAACGGAAAACCCAACTGATAGGGATTCCGAGGGCCTACGATTTAAGGTCGTTTTCCGAGAAGACCCGAAAGTCTTATACCATTTGCTGGTGTTGTTGCAAAGGCAGCACCTTCTCCTCAATTATTTTAAGACCCAGCTGAGTGTGGTCCGACCCAGGATTTGGACCCGCGCTCATAAACATGTGTGGTATAACCACTAGACCACAACAGCTGGTTATGACAAAATATAGATATGACAAAATATCATCAAAATATTGTTTTGAAATTCAAACTACTTCGATCTCCAACTGTCTCTATGATCTTGTGTTGTTTACTTGAAGTTACGCCAAGATTTCTGATTCTATCAACTCTTCATAACTCTATGACCTTGTGTTGTTTGTTGAAGTTACGCCAAGATTTCTGATTCGATTAAGTCTTCATCATTCATTACCTCATCTATTTAGTAGTTTAGTATTTGTTTGTTTTGCCAAACATGAAATGGGTTTCTTTAGGTACTCGCGAGCCTGATTATATTTACATATATTGTGGGTGAAGTTTCATATAAATCCCAAAATCGCGTCACATATCTGACTATCAGTAATAAAATTCGAAATTAAAATCAGCTGTTATTTCTTAAATAAAGCATTAGAGTTTAAAGGGGCTATGTCACGATTTGCCTGGTTACTCAGCCAGCACTCTTTCAATTTTTGAAAGCCTCTTGTTCAAGATAGTATACGGCAATCGTGGCCTTCCAGCTCCTTCTCGTTTCCCACCACGATGAGACATTAAATTGTCATTACGCTTTACTTATAACTCGTCAAAAAATAACCCATCAACATGAAAATAACAAATACTAATCGAATAAATCGTTTAGCTTTCGCTCAGCTTTGATTTTGGATTCCGAATAAAAAATATCACACTTCCCGTGAAAATAATAATCACGTAATCACGCGCTTCCCGTGTTATTTTTGGTTCCAAGACCAAGTTCATCAACCGCTTGTTATTTCCTGCTCCCATAGTTAACCACACCTTGAACTGGGTTTATGATGATTATATATAATGATTATAAACTCCCACTCCCGCGTGCAGGTCGTGGGAAAGACCCGGATGCGAGCGATGTTAACACGAGGTTGGCCTAATCTCAGATTTGTATTTGACACATATAGACGTTCGCTTTGTTTCCACGTGACGATTACAAAATGAATACATATGCAGTCACGTATCCATGTAGTATCCCCACTCCAATTTTATCGACAAACCGACCGAACTGTTGCATGTTGGGATAACTTCAAAATGGTGGAAAAACAGAAATTTCCCAAAACAGAATTTTCTTGGACGGACGAAGAAACTGAACTGCTTCTGTCTGCAAACGACTATAATTTATGACTGATAATGTTTGTTCCGGAATTGATTGGGAATCGGTTCGAAGGAAATACGAAGGCATTTTAACAAAGTTCAAAGAAGCCTATCCCTTGACGATATTGAACGTCGAATACTCGAATTAATATTTGTAAAACACTTTTCTTCGTTGGTAATGATAGAGTGTAACATTTAGCCCATACAGCAGAACATTTAAGTGAAGAATTGCCGAAAACCAAACAATTAATGCGCCTAACACACACGAAATATTTTCAAGTAGACTTCGAGGCGCCATCTTGGAAACTAAGGCTTTACCCGGTTAGCTTGTTTCCACGTATACCAGAAACAGACGCAACCTTATCGGACAACAGTTATCCACCTTCGAAGCCGGATACGGTTATATTTGTAACCGCTGAAGAATGTGCCTGATGACGTGGGAACAAAACGCCTATAACAGGCTTCATTGGAAAGGGACCTGAATTTCAGGTCGGCCAACAACCTACAGGAAAATTCTCTACACCCGAACTAAAGTCAGTACGACCTGAACTCAGGCTAGCCTCATATCGAGGTTGCTCGTGGTCATTTCTCCACTATAGCTGAACCCAGATTTTCCATGAACAGCCATACCTTGAGACTTTGCGTGCTCTATGGTCTATGCAGCAGATTTAAGGGGCAGAAAGAATGTTGGACCTAATGCAAATGAGCTTGAACAATGGATTTTGCTCATTTGCATCAGGTTCGGCACATGTAATGTTCAACGTTTGAAATGGGTGGCTAAGTGTCGGATTTCCAACATTTTTCCATCACTCGCCTTGAATGATGGCTATGAAATTAGCTGAAAGAAAAGTCCAGATTTGATGTGAAAATTGAGTTCGCCTTTATTTTTTTAATATTGCATTAACTCTTTCCTGTCCGGCTGAAAAACATCCAAAATTGAACTACCTCTTTGTTCTATTGATATCTCGGGAAATATCCATAACTGTTGCGAAATCTATACCTTTTCTGAAAGCCCAATAAACCGGCTGTTACCAATGCTTTTGAATTTTCCGAACAAGACACATCATGATGATATAAATTAGCATTAATTATCATAAATCAGGTTGAAAAACTTCCATTTTTCTAGAAAATGCCATCTTGCACGCCCGCGTACCATCATGAGAATTCAAAATGCCACCAATCGCAGAGTTGTTTATGAAATCAAATCAAACTTGGCGTGTGCCTGGATCTCATGTGCCTGGCGCTTGTCGAATTTCAATTTTTGATCTTGCGTTACCGTGTACCGTGTTTTTCGATTGACGATTTCGGGGGTCTTCTATGACTCCTTTTGACTGGGCCGGACAGGAAAGAGTTAACAAAGTAGTCCTAAGAGTGCGTGGGTATAGTTTCTGGTCTTCATTTTTTAAATTTACAGTCTGCTTTTAAAATTCCTTTTATATCCCATTCCAAAATGTCAATTGGTGACACAGAAGTCATAAAGGCCTTCATGTATATCATCACATCGGCTCATGTCAGAATTTAGATGACATGAGAGATAAGAATGCTATTAAATACTTATCAACGATCTTCCATTGATCATTGTTTTGTTATCTATCTCATCACAGACTTACTGCTACTCACGCTATCATTTTTGAGAGAAAGCTACAAGATACTGACGCTAAGGTAAGATTGAATCATTTCACTGCAGCACGAATTATATCATAGTCAATCGAGATATGGTCTGGAAACTCGGCAAAATACCTTACACCGTGCACATCGTTTGTTTTAGGTTTATTAATATTTAAACAACACGGTTGAGCGATTAAACCCAAACGATTCTATTGGATGATTGCTTCATTATACTAAAATACAATAGGTTCAGTGACCGTGCACCGTGCACAAAATTGCATAAAGACGAACAAAAAGATAGAACAAAGACTTTAGCTGAGTTTCCAGACCATATCTCGATTGACTATGTAATGTTTAAAACACGAGCAGCAGTGTTTTATCAGATATAAAACACGAGGCGCATGTTTTATCAGATATAAAACACGAGGGCGTAGCCCGAGTGTTTTATATCTGATAAAACACGTGATGCGAGTGTTTTGAATAGCTTCAAAAACTGTGAATGAGAAACATGGATTTTAAATAGAAAATAAAATCTCTAGGGAATAGCAACTTGGTTGTCCTCTAGCAAAAATTTGAATATGAATTTTAAATGCCGAGGCGTAGTAATGCCGAAGCTTACATTCTGGTAGCGTTTGTCTTTGTATGCCTCGAAAGCGAAGATTTCGATAACCAAAAAACGAAGAGCAAGAAAAGCGTGTGAGTACTATTTGAGGACCTCCAAGGAATATAACAGAGAGGGCGAACAGTGATTTGAAAGAAGAATGTAAGGATTTAATAGACTTCAGTTTGGCTGATTTTAGATTTGACGTTCCCGACGAAATGTTAAGTAATTTCCCGATGCGTGCGAGTGAAGGTGATAGGGTATCAAATGTTAACACGAACATGTCGAGTTCTGTGTTCAATAATTGTACTTTCAATTTTGCTGAAAAGTGATTCTTGTAAAGAGCTAGATCGTGGTAGTTCTTAAATTTGAATGTTGTTGTGCGAGAATTATCATTATGTGTTGAAACTATAATTATGTTAATGTAAAATACGATCTTTATACAAAAAATCTTTACTGATATAAAAATCTTTATATAAAAATCTTTATATAAAAATCTTTATATAAAAATCTTTATATAAAAATCTTTATATAAAAATCTTTATATAAAAATCTTTATCTAATTTAAATAACAAAAGTCTATTGTGTGCACAAGCATGACCAAGTGTGCTTTGGCTAGTATAAAGACACATGCACGTGACTGAATTCGTGCGCAAGATTGGATTATTGGTTTATGAATTATTAATGAGTTTTTGAAGATTATATATATTATTATACTATTTTTTAATTTAATAAGTAAGTATTTATAGTGCCTTTTTCTGTTGCCATTCAAAAACACTATTACAATGTTAGCAAATAAAACACTAGAATATATATGAGGTTAAAATCAACAATAAAATTTTTGAAACATTTTCGCTTAAAAGTACTAATGGAGTAATGGTGGTACAGTCCCTCACATGGCTCGGTAGATCGTTCCACAGTCTCAGAGGGAGCACATACAGTGAAAGCCCGATCTGCCATGGACTTTTGCGCCCTCGATAAAGTTCTAGGAATGGAAAGTCGACAGGACTGATGCGCTTACCGAAGGCCTGGCCGAGTTGGAACATAACGGTCGAGTAGGTCACTAAGATACATGCAGGGGCAATCATGTTTAATAAGGCCTTGTAAGTTCTTGAACACTACACGGGCCTTTACATGGAGCCAATGAAGTTGCATCAGGAGTGGTGTAACATGATCCCTCTTCGCAGACATATGGATCAGACATATGGATGAGACCAGCACAATTCCAAACATACTGAAGACGGTTTACTTGGTAATCAGGAAGGCCATAAAGTAGCGAGTTATACTAAGTTCTTGTCTTGATTGTCTCATGATTAAGTGCACACAATATGAGGTACCCTATACCCTGCAAAATTGCTGCGAGATCTAATTCTTTCGACCAATGACCAGTTCTAGTAGTTATATATAACAATCACGAACCAGTGCCTGAAATAGCTGTTGTCGTCTGGTGGATACCACATATGTCTATGAGCTGGGAGACACAGGTTCAAATCCTGGGCGGTACCACCACTCAGGGTCTTAAAAATAATCGAAGAGAAAGTGCTGCCTTTGCAACAACACCAGCAAATGGTAAGACTTTCGGGTCTTCTTGGAAAACGACCTTAAATCATAGGCCCTCGGAATCCTTTTCAGTTGGGTTTTCTGTGATCTTCCTAACTGCAATGTCATTTTGGCCGAACTTTTATTCATTTCTCTGGCTCGGCCAATTTTTATTTCTCTGACTCGGCAAAAACATTACAACTAGGAAAACACATAGTTACTTGCGGAGGACGCTAGTATCGACAAACACTTACATGTAACACATATACTTAAATAGCCAAACACATATACTAAATAGCCAAGTTACGACCTTCTATTTTGATAACATGACTTATCTTTATGGAACGGCAACCCTCATGCTCAACTCATGAAGCCGTAATTAACAGAGTGAAATAGCTGAAGCCTTAAATCCTGATCAGTTAAAAACATGTGCCGATAACAAACCATGTGTATAACAAGTGTCGATAACAAACTCATAAATCATGTTAAAGTGAAAAATATTTACATCTGCTTGTTGCATGTTTACTCACGTATACAATGTCTGATTCGTTTTTATTTTATTTTTTGAAACCAATCCTCAAAGCTAATTGAGAAAAAGGCAATTCATCTCCTGCAAGTTATTCGATGTTACCTCTCAACGTGTTTATCAAGCGCGATTTCACTAACTGAGGCCATAAATAGTCATTTAAGGCGTCTCTGCACTTCGCACAGCAAGCAATCAGCGGGCGTTTATACGTACCGCGTACATTCCAAGACATTAAGTGCAGGGGAAGAGAAACAAGGCAGAAACCTTGAAAGAAGATTAAAAATCAATTGAAAACTCTAAAAGGTTGGTTTACTATCAAAATCATCATCTTGTGTCCTTGGCCGGCGAGATGGAGGATATAACTTTTTTTCAGACTTTGCGTTCAGCCATTACCTGCACTAAAAGATCTTGAATTTCTAATCCTGATAATCTAACGTTTCGAGCGAAGGCCATTCCTAGCTGCACTTTTCATTTCATGTTTCACTCTCTGACGAAGGGACTTTGTTTCACTTTTAGTTTCACATTTCAATTGTCTCACTCTTTGAGTATATATGACTTATGTGTTGATCACGCAAGATAAGGTTGCCCTATTTACAGCGCCGTACTCAGAACATTTTACAGGAGGGTGTAAGCTCACTTCAACCGACTGACGCACGAACTTGTATCGACTACAGTAAACACCCGCTATGAACTATTGAAGAACCTTCCACCTATAAGAACCTCAGGCTAAGGATTTTGTGCCCCTCTCAATAAGAACCTGTTTGAGCCTGATATTTGAAATAGGTTCTTATGTCACAAAATCAATTTATAATTCCACTGTAGCAAAGTCCCAAATGAGGATGACACCAACATCTGGTTGCAGTTCCTTATCTTTTATACAATAATGTATACAATGCATTTACACTGTGGAAGTGGGAACACCAACAGCATGTCAGTCATGTAACAGTGTACTGCTATGAGCTGTAGCAGTAATAGAACTGTTCAGTGTTAAGGAAGATGTACCTTAATATTGTTATATACTAGTCTTGTCATCTATCTACAAAGAAAACTGAAAGTACTGCCTAGTTAATTTCATCCATATCATCTCAATTGCCATAAGTGTTTATGTTACTGAATTGTGGCTTTATGGTTTATTGAGTTGTCTTTCTCCAGTTTTTTGCATGGTAAAATAATTACAAACCAATTTATATGTAACTGACACCCTGATTTTTTGTTAGATATCAAATATATAAGAACCTATCCCAGACTGGTTTGGAAAAATGTAGGTTCTTCATAGTGGGTGTTTATTGTATATTATATCGATCGAAGCTTGTTAAAATATTGTCTTTCCGTTGGGTGCCTACTAAAATGACCCTGGTCAACTGGTTAATTAGTCCTACGCTCATGCACTCTCATTACAGAATAAAAACATGATGATATTTTAATAAATTTATGTCTTTGGTGTTCTCTCGTTGATTACATTTACATATAAACAAAACATATTTAACATCAACATTAGATTTGTGAGTCTTAAATTTGGTAGTTTGAAATTAATTTAAACTGATAAGTGCTAAAAGTTAATGATTCTACTTGTCCGTGTTAAATCGAACACGTCTAAAATATAACTTCTGCCAACTAAAATATAACTTCTGCCGACTGAAACTCATAAAAATATTTTTGGGGGGGGTGTCGAACTGCAATTTAACCAATTATATTGACATATTTTAATATATCCAATCATGAGTATATGATTTATTTAAAGTGCACCTAACCTCAAAATGTTTTATTGTTTTATTTGGAAGAACTTTTAAAATGATAAAGTATAACTTCATTTGAAGATTTTCACTTCTTCGCTTTCTTTGTGAGATATATCAGTTTGTTTGATATGCAAATATCTGGAATTTCGTCACACATGCATAATGAGTTATCAGAGAATGTTATATATCTTTGCGTTCATGACATAAAAACACTAAAGTGTGAATAACACGTGTGCGTGTTTCTCCCACAACACCAAACTTCTTGATTTTAAAGGATTTCGTTTGAGAATGAAAGAGATATACACATTTCTCCAATAAGTCCATTATAATAATAATAATAATGTTTAATGTTTATATAGCGCAAAATACATGCATATATGATCTAATACGCTTTAAATCAGGATAGATAAAATACAATGAATATATATATATAATTACATTAATTAACAAATTACTAAAACTATAATCAATGGGAACTACACCTACTGTTCATGAGCTAATTTAAAAAGATAAGTTTTTAAAAGTGATTTAAAAATAGGTAAACTGTTTTCAGCCCTAAGATTGATGCATGTTTGACGAAATTCCAGACATTTGCATATCAAACAAACTGATATATCTCAAAAAGAAAGTTTTTCCAGTATATCATTTTAAAAGTTCTTCCAGACAAGACAATAAAACATTTTGAGGTTATGGGCACTTTAAGTATGATGCATTATACTTAAGCTGGAGGCTCATGTTTTAAGAGCTCGACTATTCAATTTACCACTCTTAGGTGAACGGAAAACCCAACTGATAGGGATTCTGAGGGCCGACAATTTAACCAATTATATATTGACATATTTTAATATATCCAATCATGAGTATATGATTTATTTAAGTATGATGCATTATATACTTAAAGCTGCAGGCTCATGTTTTAAGTGTTCGACTATTCGATTTATCACTCTTAGGTGAACGGAGAACCCAACTGATAGGGATTCTGAGGGCCAACAATTTAACCAATTATATATTGACATACAGTAAACACCCGCTATGAAGAACCTTCCACCTATAAGAACCTCAGGCTGAAATTAGGGATTTTGTGCGCCTCTCAATAAGAACCTTTTTGAGCCTGATATTTGAAATAGGTTCTTATGTCACAAAATCAATTTATAATTCCGCTGTAGCAAAGTCCCAAATGAGGATGACACCAACATCTGGTTGCAGTTCCTTATCTTTTATCGTAGATCTCAAAATTCTAGTTCAGCACATCCAGTATTTCAGATCACAATAAATTATAGCCTGTTCAGTTTGCAGATGCTTACTGTTTTCTTATAGGGATTAAACAAACCATTAAAGAGATAAAGTACTACAGTATACAGTATAATAATGCAGTATACTTGAGTTGTCTTTCTCCAGTTTGGTAAAATAATTACAAACCAATTTATAAGAACCTAACACCCTGATTTTTTGTTAGATATCAAATATATAAGAACCTATCCCAGGCTGGTTTGGAAAAATGTAGGTTCTTCATAGCGGGTGTTTACTGTATTTTAATATATCCAATCTTGAGTATGATTTATCAGTTAAGTATGATGACGTATACTTAAAGCCGCAGCCCTCATGTTTTAAGAGCTCGACTATTCAATTTATCACTCTTAGGTGAATGGAAAACCCAACTGATAAGGATTCTGAGGGCCTACAATTTAACCAATTATATATTGACATATTTAAATGTGTGATTTATTTGAGTACGTGACCTCCGTGGTCACTCGATCAATTCCGGCTTCATAGTTACTTACTGTAATGGAGCCGTAGTTTGTGTTCTAAATTACGGAAAAGCCTTCGACAACTGATTCATTTTAGCATCTTAAAAGATCAGAGACAGATAGTCTCTGTCGCCTATAGTAAAACCGTATATAACGTGGTTCCAACTATAGTATACACACGTAAAAATCTCACAGGCTGTAACAAGGTTTTTGGTTCGACATGCCTGTAACAGCATTGTCAACATGATAGAACAGGACTGTTAAAATAACAGCACTGTTCAAGCATGTTTCAACATGTTGTGACAGGCTTGTTGAATCGACAACAGTTGTTCATGCATGTAAGAACATGCAAAAACCAGCTTGATAGAACAACCAAGTTCATGGCTGTTGTCACAACGCTGTTATCATGCATGAAACATACCATTTCAACAACGTTGTTCAAGTCTGTTCGTTCATTTAGCCATGAACAGTCTGTTTCAACATGCCTGTTCAAGCCTGTCAACAACCCTGTTCATGCTGGCCAGCTCAACCATGTTCAAGCCTGTCGATATCAACCATGTTTTTGTCTGTTAACAGGCAAAAACAGACTGTGCGTTTTTACGTGTGTAGATGGCCGAGCTACTTCCGGCTTCATTTTCTGAACAATAGTTGCTCGATCCAGTCTTTATTTAGAGATCAGTGTTTGCATTGGATTCGGAACACGAAACGTTCGACTTTCATAAGGGGCCCCTTAGATGATCGCATGCATGGTTCTTCTACCGCAATGACAATAAACGGATGTATAATCTAATTACTCGGGCTACCTGTGCTGTGGTAGCAACGAGTCTAAATTTTTCAAGCGTTTCTGTGATCTTCGTCGTTTTCTTTGTGTTTCGATATGGCAATTCTTGCGTAATATTTCCCATCAGGCTTTACGGGTCTAAGACGTGCTGATATTTATCTGCAAGTCATGAGTTCTTTCTTTCTTTGCCGGTTTGGGTCGCGTTTGGTCGAGTGAATCCCTTGAATAGTAAAATACAGTTGTTGATCAGATCAGTAATGTGGCTATAGCAAGTGCCTTGATCATAAATTATATACGCTCCTGAAGAAGGACACATCGTCCGAAACGTCGTCCAAATGAAGTTCTCCTATTTCTCCTTTTCATATTTTATCCAGTTTTTTTGAGAACTTTGCAGCTTTCATATTTATTCTTGAGATAAGTAGCACGAGTTTTATCTACGCTTCTCAATCCATCTCATTTCCCAAAAATAAACCCCTCCAAAAATAATCCTCCGCGTTTTAGACACACAAATTCTTCCGAAACTAAGCCATTCAAAACTAAACCCATAGTCCCTTATGCATAATATTATATATACACATATATCAAAAATTAGGCTTCCCATGGCTTTTGAGGCAGCACTTATAGTAAGACAGCGATAGTAACTTCTAATATATACATATATATATATATATATATATATATATATATATATATATATATATATATATATATATATATATATATATATATATATATATATATATATATATATATATATATATATATATATATATATATATATATATATATATATATATATATATATATATATATATATATATATATATATATATATATATATATATACAGTATATATATACATAGTATACCCATTTTGAAACGCAAAATTCGTCATAAGGCCCTCAGAAATAAGCCCCCAAACAGAAACCCATAAAAGTAGCTGGGAAGAGAATAGCCCGCGTGCTGACTCCACCTGATAATGAAAAAGGTGGCCTTTCACTCAGGCTGACCGGTCGGAAGGATTAGAAATATTTATATAAAACATTTTTCAAATAATCCTAATACAATCATGTACAATAGGGCAGGGCAATTGACAGAGGATCTAATCAATGCCTGTGGTGTTCGATATCTAATCAATGCCTGTGGTGTTCGAGAATTGCGTCACACGCACACCAGTGTATAGATATATTGTTTATATAGTAGATTGATATTGATGTAAAGATTGAGTTGCAGCTCTAGCCAGGCCACAGTAGCCAGCTCGTTATGTACTAACAGGATAAATTATATCAGTACAAATTTGTTTATTCATGGATACTGCTATCCAAGTCTACTAATTATAAAGGTCATAAAGAGATTAGAGTGGCGTTATTAGATAGTCAATTTAATTATCCACTGTCATTCCGTACACGTATGGCCCTTAACACGTATGCTCTGGTTAACTCATCAATCACAATAACAACGTTTTATACATTACGACCACACAACCGATACAAGAACAGGAGAACATATATAACATATAATAAATCACACAGTAGTTAAATGTGAAGTATTTATACTATTCTCTTAACCACCAATTATACCTTATTGTAACGGGTCCATACAAATGTTTAGACAATGGAGGAAGTCATTACCTCTAATCTTGGCAACAATTCGCTAAAAGCCATTGTGGCGGAAAGTCGCGCAGAGTAGAAAGTCGACTAAACATCAAAAGAAAGCAATGCGTCGTGCAGGGAACATGTTCAAATCAGCAAAGAGTCGGATATATAGCTAAAAAGAGTTTTGTTGAGTTGTTAACCGAAAGCTAGGTGACCCCTTTTGGTCTTTGCCCGTTTGGGTGAAATGTCGACTCGAAGCTTCTAGATTTATTGGATCGTCTGCAGGCGACTCCTGCCCATCAGTACGATCGTTTGTTATTGTCTTAATGGTGCATTAGATGTGTGAAGTTGATCGTCCTGGTTGTTGTAGTCTTAGACTATTGTTGGTGACTGACGTTTCGACGGCCTCAGTTTTTAATTGTTGGTGACTGACGTTTCGACAGCCTCAGATTTTAATTGTTGGTGACTGACGTTTCGACGACTGGACGATCAACTTCACACATCTAATAACACTCCTAGGTTCAAACCATTTACTTTAATGGTGCATAATGTTATATCTAGAGGTCATATGTTTCTTCGCCATCAGCGAAATTCACCTGTAGTCTGTTTAATAATCGAAACGGAGAATATAACAGCAGGTGACATACATCTATGGGTCTAGAGAACAGCATGTGTTTGCTGTCACAGACCAGTATAATAAACCAAGCAGTGTCGTCTATGAGGACTTTATAAGGACTGGATGCTTTTTCTCGTAGGATTGGACAGTCATACAGAGCTATCATTTCTGATAAACGACAAGCCATTGATTACTGTGTTGCAAAAACCGCTTAGCCTTGCCAGAAGCAGACAAGGTATGTAAAATAATATCGGTTACAGTTCTCGTACTCGCGTAAACTCGTAATTATATCTAATCTCTTTATCTTGTAATTGAAACAATCCTTCTGTGTATAATCATGGATTTTTCCTTCTCGAAAAATATTCCCCTAGTATACTTACTACAGACGTTAACATTGTAATTGCAACATTAGCAACGCGAGTGAACCAATTTAGCAGCGAGTGAAGTCTATCATGGAAATTCTGTGAGTTATTATGTATTTAACCAGACTGTGTACTTGTGTTTGCGGATGTAATGGAATTGTGTTATGATAAGTCTTATAAGCTAGGCTAGTAAACCGGACAAAACGTATATGTCGAAAGATAATAGCGATGACAGGTCATTGTAGAAATTTGTAATTTGTATGATAGCTGAATGCCAAAATATTTTATGATTTGAGCTTTGCTTTGATGTTCTTTATATAAAGGTTTGTTTGTCTGAAATGACAAGAAGTGTGACGTCGACTTAATGTTGTGGTCAAACGATACAAGGACGATCGTCAGAAAAATGATTCTGAGTCCCGAACAGGAATCGAACCTGTAACCTTCTGATTGCCGGTGAAACGCTCTAACCATTGAGCCACCGAGACTCAGATGGAGAGCGAAGGTTACAATGATGTACTGGTTCGATTGATATAGGTACTGCCTATGCGGCAGTCAACTTTATGTTGTGGTTTGCTACTGCCCAAAAACATCAGCTTAAAAACACATTACTGTATTTATGCTCTAAATAAGGCTTCAGTGCAGATAAAACGAAGAAGATTAGCTACTTAAAGAGAGGGAATGTATAAAATGCCTGCAGCTGTCTGTTTTTATTACCAGCAATAGACTTCATCAATATGTTCAGTGATTATTAGATTCTATTAACTAAGGCTATATAGCGATTCCTTACTTCGCTAAACTATAGTAGTTTAAGCACATGCATATGCACAAACAAATGCATAAAGAACGTGACTGATTATCGGCCTCTCAATCACATCGGCCTCTTTCACTGAAAGAGGCCGATGTGATTGAGAGGCCGATAAAAACAAACAAAAATATTAATGACTAATTTGTTATAGTATAAGTACACGCCAACTCTAAATACCATATTACTGGCTGTGATATAGATTCTGCATTATAATAAGCGAACAGTTGAATACAAAAATGTTTCATGATTTGAGCTTTGCGTTGATTCAACCAGTCTATCACACCATAAGCAGGGAAGAAAGCCAAATACCCGAGTCTTTCCAGACTAAACTAGTCGAGGAAGGATCAAATGAGTCTTTTATCTGTTAAACCAGCGTGCAATTTCAAAACAATAATGAAAATTTATGTTCTCCCAGTGAAAAAAAAGAGTACAAGACAAGTGGCGATTGATAACTAACGTCAAGGAATCGACATTGCAATTGGCCAGACACGTGTGCAAGTTTACCGAAAGTTATACAAGTGTTATACAACCCGAAGTGTTACTCTCAATATAGCACTTAGACAATGACAATGTGCCGCCGTTTATAAATGTTGCTCGCTGTGACTCTCATGACAAGCCATTCTCTCATCAAGAGTTATCAAACTGTGCCACAACAATCTGAAAATTCCATTGTTCCCAAAGTAAAAATAAAATCCTACGATTTAGAGAAGTTAGAATATAGGACTATGGCTTTAAAATGTTTTTTGAACGTAACTTTAAAAGTTACTGTCCATGACCCAACGTTTCGACTTTCGACACTCCAATCAAGTGTCTTCATCAGGGGTGATCGTTGTAAAGTTGTAAATCCCTATATTATAAGATTTATATTCTCATAGAACTGATGATGACGTTATCTATTAACAAGATCCAAAAAGAATCTGATAACACCATTGGATCCTATCTTTACAACGATCACCCCTGATGAAGACACTAGATTGGAGTGTCGAAACGTTGGGTCATGGACAGTAACTTTTCAAGTTACGTTCAAAAAACTTTTTAAGCCAGAGTAGCGTCAAACTATGTCCAAACGTTTATTAATTTTGATTCGTATTTTGATATAACCGAAACCTGAGCTGAAATTGCGTAATTTCGCACACGTTGACGCTCAGGATAAGACAAATCGTAGTCTTGTAGTATAAATTTGGTAGCTCGTCTTTGAACTCCCTCCAGGAACGCAAGATCACGTGACGAACCTTGAGGTGCCCAGATACATATATAATATATATAATATATATATAATATATACAAATTAAAATAATGTCATAACACGGTGTTTCACGTTTTACGCGATCTCACGTTTGATGAAAGACAATTTCCAGCAAATTCGAGCAAATTTTTTCATCTATATAATTCTACAGCGAGCATATAGTCTGCTAACTCGTACCAGGTGACGCCATTTTTTGCGCATCGTAATGACAGAAGGGTCTGGGACCAATCTAACACTCTTATAGGGTTGCCTAACACTTCAGGCTATATATTCAGGCTACACCCGTTTCGCGTAATTGAAGCCCGTAGGTAGATTACCTTAAGTAGCTTCTCTCCTAGTCTCCAATTAAAAATTTAACAAGTATAAAAATTTTCCCTAGGTGTTACATAAATAATAATAATAATAATAATAAAGACGTATTAGGAGCATTATACAATAGTCTCAATGCTCTTACAACAATATATATATTCTTAAAGTTGCTTTTAAAGCTAATTACAGTTTCATTATAAGATAAAGCCTACTACATATATTAACACTATGAACAATAACTATTAATTTTAAAAAAGAAAAGTCTTAACTGCAGACTTAAAATTACTTAACATTTCAAAGCTTCTAATTTCCTGTGGTAATGAATTCCACAGTTTTGGCGCTGCAACCGAGAATGCTCTGTCTCCATGAGTCACCGTTTTGGATTTTGGCTCGAGTAGCAGATTTTGCTCAGATGATCTCAAAGTACGAGTAGGTTTATATTTAGTTAGCAAATCAGTAATATAAACAGGCGCCTGGCCATGCAAAGCCTTGAAAGTAATTATTAGTATCTTAAAAACAATCCGTGATCTCACCGGCAACCAGTGAAGATTACGTAGCGCAGGGGAGATATGCTCCGATTTTTTAACCCCTGCAACAAGTCTAGCAGCTGTATTTTGAATTCGCTGTAACTTGCTCAATTCAGTATCTGGTAAGCCATATAGGATGCTATTACAGCTGTCAAGTTTTGATGTTATGAATGCATGCACCAACTTCTCACAGTCCTTTTTACTCAAATATTTCCTGATCTTGACAATATTTCTGATAGCCAAAGTGGCCGATTTACAAATGTTATTTACATGAGTATTTAATTTTAAATGTCTATCAACAGCAACACCGAGATCACGTGCAACCGGAGCTGGTTGGATTATCACATCATTGACACATATTTCTGGTATTGGTTCGCAATGCATAAAACGTGATGATAGATGGACAATCTCGGTTTTACTTGGATTGCATATAAGACCATTCATAGTACACCAGATGGTGATGTCCTTAATACATAACTCAAGTTTAGCTAGAGCAGCAGGTCGATCACATGGAGATTTTATAGGCATATACAGCTGTGTGTCATCAGCGTACATTATGCAATCAAGGCCGTGGGCTTTGATCACATCTTCCAATGGCGCAAAGAAGAGTGAAAACAGAAGTGGACCCAGTACAGAACCCTGAGGTACACCATATTGCAATGGTTTATTTGAGGAATGCGTATTCTTCACCGTAACTGACTGTACCCGATCAGAAAGGTATGAGCGATACCAGGCTAGTACAGTTCCACTAAACCCATAACGATGTTTAAGTCTCTCCAATAGAACAGTGTGGTCAATGGTGTCGAACGACAACCACTAGCCTGTAAAAAACTAAAATCTACATTCCTCATTGCATTCTTAAAAACATTCAAACTATTCACATATCTTTACCTAATAGTTTGACCATAAAAGTGGTCCTATATATCTAACTATTTATTTTAAAATAAAAGAGGTATTTTAAAATCAGAGTTTCTTAAATTATATGTTTTGCAAGTTTCGGCATAATACTATAATAGAAAATAAGTATTGAATGTATGGTTGTACATACATTTTATCTTATCATTTTATCTTTTCAACTTATCAGTTCTTTTATGAGAATATACTTCAGTAAACCTTCCTTGTCACTCATATTTGTTTAACTATTTTTTTCTATTGACCTTATTTTGTTTCTCGTTAGTCTCCCACGCTTAAACCTAATAATCGATGTCGGTATAGAAGTTATTCGCGTCCAAACGCAGTTTGCTCTGTCTCTGGATGATTGATACGCTATCAAGATTCTATTGTTTGTAATTGTTGTGAGAGAATGCCCAAAATACAGATAGTACTGTAGTCTCGGTACACGCAGAGTATTTAAACTGTTGTGTTCTGCGGATAAATCTGGATTTCTCTTCGTATGAATGCAAAGTTTCATCGGACCTCGCTTGAAGATACTAAAAAGTGCATATCTCTGTACAAACAATTGCATGGTTTATCTTTGAGATATTTCGCGAGTGAGCATCACTTGTATTTTATAAAAATAACCAGCTGAGACACAGCGGGATTTTACCTAAAGAAAACATGTTTTTTAAAAAGTTTTGCTTCTTTGTCCATTCATCTGCTTTATGATTCATTCTTTTGGCTGCTTCATGTAGAGGTAATATTTCGTTAACATCGAACTAAGGGGCTAGTGATTTTAATATACGTGCTGATCTATATCTTCAAGAAGATGAAGTTGACACATTAAGTTGGTTGTTTGTCACAGTTTTTATCTTACTGTGCAGAAAATGACATGCCTCCCTGCAATGACATATCCCTGTAATATATATAGTATCATTGTGCTTTGATCTGCATAATTATTTTAGGAACGGCTAGTATAACTGAATCCATTGGGTGTAATATGAAAAGGAGAAATAAGAGAACTTCAATGTGTCGAAAAATGCTTTGGACGAGGTTTCGGACGATGTGTCCTTCTTCATAGTCCATTGCCATAGCTGTGACGCATTTATCACACGAGTAGCCTGAAACAAGAGTTGTGTTTTAAAGTTTTAAAGTGTTATAATGTTCCTATATCCCTGCGAATGGATGCTAATTTTCATGGGAAAAATTAGCAATAAGGATAACTCTTATATAGAAATAATAAACAGCTAGCTCTCTATAGAAATAACCGAAGAAACAGTTCTCAATGGTGCACACCAGGAGCAAACAAACTGCAATCTTCAAAAAGGCATATCACTGAAGAAAAATCCTTCTATACAAATAATATCACTTCCATATTCCAATCAAACAATAACCAGAGAAACCTATACTGTGTCCCAGTTTGTCATATACAAAGGGACCAATTATGGTATATACATAGTGCACACTTGCTCATGTTTGTATAGAACCATTTTTTTATCGTATAGTGAATCATGCGAATAAGCAACAACCTTCAGTCGGTTGTTTAAAGCCAGGATAACTCACTCCAGTATACTGTCCTATAGTTTGTTTTTTATTGCAAATTTATCTGTTGGATAGAGGATTTATTCACTGGATTACCATGGCTTTGAACAACCGGCCCAATGTCCTTATTAGGAAACATTATAGCCAACACGACAGCAAGCTTAACAACGCCGTCGCTTATAAAATATTGAATTCTTGATCCAAAACAAAAGCAATGAATAATTGTTAGTCCTAAGATTAATCTCACCATGCCGTCCTTGACTCCAACGCCATTTAGAGAATTCCGAACAAGAAAGCTATAGAGCGACGACAACGGTAAATAAGCAATCTAAAATTTAACATGAAACAATTATGGACAACTGACTATATATATTGCATATGGAATTAAGAGTACTTATGTATATTCATGGCGACGTTTCAGACGATGTTTATCTGACCTGAAGAAGGAAAAGGAGAAATAAGAGAACTTCAATGTGTTGAAAAATACTTTTTTTCAAGTATTCATCCAAAGTTTAAAAGGACTAACAATTATTCATCCAAAACATCGTCGAAAACGTCGTCCATGAATATACGTAAGTACTCTTACTTAAGTATTTTTCAATACATTGAAGTTCTCTTATTTCTCCTTTTCATATTATATCCAGTTCTTATGAGAACTTAGCAGCTTTCATATTTATTCTATTGTATATATACTTGATAAATATCTCATAACTTCCAAGTGGTTAAAAGTTTCACTCCGATGTCGTCCTTAAGACGTAAAAAGGACTGGTGAAAGTCGACTAGACAGCGAGTACCATATTCTTAACATCGTTAATGATAATATTTTGAACCCCTATGGTAGCTTGCCACGATAGACCACTCTCAACGCATGTTTTCAGGTATCTTTCAAACTTGACACTTTTCAAAGTCATTGCAGTTAATGTTCAGTGTAAACTAATCTAAAGCTGTAGCATGCAGTTGATATCATCTACAGAGCCGTGGAAATATAAAAACAACATCCCGGTCTAGAAGAAGGACGCCGTTAATGTTCAGTGTAAGCTAATCTAAAGCTGTAGCAGTTGATATTATCTACAGAGCCGTGGAAATATAAAAACAACATCCTGTCTGGAAGAAGGACGCCGTTGAGATTACACATGGGATTAGTAATGTGACTTAGGCTTTGTCTTGCATTGTGTTGTTAAGAAACGCTAAGCCACCAGACTTGTTGCGATGGGGAAAAAACCACGGTTGCCAGAAAGGTCAGGATTATTTAAGATATTGTTGATTACTTCCAAAGCTTTATATTGCCAGGCACCTATTTATATCAATGATTTACTGACTCGATATAATTCTACTTGCACTATTTGTACCAACATCGAATAACGTTACTCGTGGAGAAAGAACATGATTCTCGGTTGCTGCTGTAAAACTCTGTAATTCATTACCAGAGCAAATTAGAAGCACTGATTGTTTAAGTTTTAAGTCAACACTTAAGACTTTTATATTTTCGAATTAATAGTTTTTGTAGTTATACATGAAGTAGTTTCTAACTTTAAGAATTGTTGTAAGAGCATTGAGTCTATTGTATATAGTAATGCTATATACAATAGTCTCAATTGTTAGTGGTATTGTTAGTGGTATTGTTAGTGGTATTGTTAGTGGTATTGTTAGTGGTATTGTTAGTGGTATTGTTAGTGGTATTGTTAGTGGTATTGTTAGTGGTATTGTTAGTGGTATTGTTAGTGGTATTGTTAGTGTTAGTGGTATTGTTAGTGGTATTGTTAGTGGTATTGTTAGTGGTATTGTTAGTGGTATTGTTAGTGGTATTGTTAGTGGTATTGTTAGTGTTAGTGGTATTGTTAGTGGTATTGTTAGTGGTATTGTTAGTGGTATTGTTAGTGGTATTGTTAGTGGTATTGTTATTGTTAGTGGTGGTGTTGTTGTCGTCGTTGTCGTCGTCGTCGTCGTCGTCGTCGTCGTCGTCGTCGTTGTCGTTGTTGTTGTTGTTGTTGTTGTTGTTGTTGTTTTTTGGTCGGTGGTCGGTGGTCGTTGGTCGGTGGTAGTGGTATTGTTATTGTGAAAAAATGACGAATGTCGTAGTCGTAGTGAAATCTAAAGCCCCTGATATTATTAAGTTTTATTGTCACTAATTCATCAAGGATCTGAAGCATTAAAACCTTTCTCTGGCTGTCTTAGCGTTCTAGTTTGGCTGCGACGCCTATCCAAAGAGGCTTTGTGGCGCTGAGAAAGAGAAAGAGAGATGGATAATTCCAGTGAATCCAACCTTAACGGTGCCGAAGACGAAAGCCCGGCGATTATCAATGTCTTTAACTACTTTTTCTACAGTCTTGTTGTCTTGCTGGGAGTACCAGGAAATATTCTCGTCGTCTGGTCCTTGTTGTCCATCAGAAAAGACAAAGTGAACAAAAGTTATAAAATACTAGTTATCAACCTTGCTGTAAATGATATCATGATATTACTAATAACCCTCCCGTTTACCATCACAGAGCTGGCAGTGGGGCCGAATTATCCCTTTGGTTCTGTTATGTGCGTCTTATTGTACCCTTTACAGACAGCATGTACTGGAGCTGGTGTCTTCAGCATGGTCGCGTTAAACATTCATCGTTATTACGTTATTTCCTACCCGACAAGCAGTGGCTCCGTTAAAAAAATTACTGCTCTTGCTGTTATGCTATGTTGGCTCATACCTACCGTCATCACAGCTGTGCCATACGCTGCTCATCTTAAATTGAAAATAAATGAAACGGAAACAAGTTGCGGTGAAACGTGGTTAGAAACCAGTGGAAATGCTTACACGATATACTTATTTGTTATCCAATATGTTCTACCTCTTCTTATCATTGCCACATTGAACACGCTGACAATAAAACATTTGAAAAGGTGAGTGTTTTTTTCCGTTTGTATGTCGACTTATTTAATTGTTTGTTCGTTTAGGTTGGTTAGTTCTCTATTTGGTTGTTTGTTCTACCTGTCTGTCCACTTACTTGTTCACAGACTTCTGTCTGTCTGTCTGTCTGTCTGTCTGTCTGTCTGTCTGTCTGTCTGTCTGTCTGTCTGTCTGTCTGTCTGTCTGTCTGTCTGTCTGTCTGTCTGTCTGTGTCTGTGTCTGTGTCTGTCTGTGCATGTGTTGTGTCTGTCTGTCTGTGTGTGTGTGTGTGTGTGTGTGTGTCTGTCTGTCTGTGTGTGTGTGTGTCTGTCTGTCTGTCTGTCTGTCTGTCTGCGTGTTTATCTGTGTGTCTATCTGTCTGTTTTGTAATGTGTTTGTTTGTTTGTTTGTTTGTTTGTTTGTTTGTTTGTTTGTTTGTTTGTTTGTATGTTTTACGTCTCCGCTTTTTGTTTTCGTTGGATTAGTTGTGTCATTAAATTGCCCTCAAGTTGAGACGCCTGTGTTTCACTGCTGAAACTATGGTGCACCTGACATGGAAACCCTTCTCTTTCTTATTCTTCCAGAGGCCGAATATTCAGGTTGAATTCAGCGAACGTTGCAGAAGAAAATCTATATGCACACAAGCGTATAGTTAAAATGTTGATGGTCATCGTTTTTGTATTTGCCTTATTTGGTCTACCTGGACAAATCATGTGGCTTTTACCGGTTTTTACCAACGTCGACAATAACTCGAACTACTTTGCAATCCTTTCTCTGGTGGACATTTTCAACTTTATGTACTGTGTCCTAAATCCAGTTGTATTTTTCACTTATAACATCGAGTGTTATAAAAAGCTGAAAAAAATCCTTTCGACGATCTTCGTTTGTTGTGAATATCACTGGAAGCCTCGTGGTTTGTCGTCGACTATCGGATCCCGAAACGGCGCCGACGTTACGCTCTTACCGACGCAGAGGATATCCGAGAGTCAGGACACGAGTCAGAGTGATGGACCAAAGTCGGACCCATACGCCACTGCGGTCCCTAAGTACCTCCTGGATGAATATAAGAGAAACAAGTCTGCGGATTCTGTGCCGCGCAAAGGCTTAATGCCGCTGGCCCTCATTTCGTCACTCAATGGTCTATACGCAGGCTCAGATATTCAGGCCAAAGCTTCCGTTGCACCGCGAAGGGTGTCCCTTTTGCTGGGGGAGACTGGGGACAAGGAATTGTTCCGGGAAAGTTTTGTTGAATTGTTAAAAACAAGAAATTTAAATAATGAGCTGATGAAGCACTTGGCTGCCTCACCTGAGACGGCGATTGTTGAAGAACGTATTTGTGAAACGTGAAATGAATCAGTATATATAGTTGGTGAAAAGAACTATGCCATATATCTTTCTATTGATAAGTAAGGAGTGAACCATTGAAAGGAATATTCTGAATATAATTGTCATATCTTTATCGTCTGTGCTATATCAAGAGAGTATATTCTCTGGAGTTTAAATAGACCTGAATAACTCGCGTTTCGTTACTATATATAATGTAACTATAAGTTACTACAATGTAACTATAAGACTTTGTGCACACGGTGTCGTTTTCAAGCGTTTTATTTGTGTCGTTTTCAATTTTGTCGTTTTCAATTTTGTCGTTTTGGCACTCCGTTCACACGAAGTGTTTTCGCAATATCCATCGCATTGTTTACAGTTTGACCTGTCGTCTGTTAAGACTTTTAAATGCCGTTTTAATCGCTTTTTTGACTCATTAAATAATTGAATGGCTGCATTTTTTCTTTTATTTGTTGTTATTGTTATTAATAACGAGTTCACAACCAGGGTTGCCAGCTGAAAGATCAAGTTCCCGGCGAACAAAAATAATATCAGAATATCCGCCATTTTGAATTTTTAGCGTTTCAGGGTTTTCCCAAGGTTTTCCCCTGTTCACACGAGAACAAAAAGCAAAACGACACAGTTGAAAACGTTTTCAATAGCGAAAACGGTTATCAGATATCGTTTTCGTTATCGAAAACGTTTTCGTCAGTTGACGTCGTTTTCATCCGTTTTCGTATGAACACCCCGTGAAAACGATACTTTTTGAAACGCGTTTCAGATAAAAACGCTTGAAAACGACACCATGTGCACATAGTCTAAGTTACTTTATATCGTTACTATAAGTAACATATTCAGAGTGAAAGGTATTATTACATACATCTTTAATATCGAATGGATTTACCGATAATACAGTACTAATAAAAATACTATTGACAGAGTGCTCAATGAAACTAGTCTAGTGCTGCCCCAGTGAAGGTGATTTGGAAATTGACCCTTAGAAATTCAGTGAATCTTGCAAAATTGAAAAGAAAATAAGCAATAGTTAACTCGTGCAATCAATTTCAAAATGTCAAGATTTTCGTTTCAATTGGCACTGACTCATCAACTTGCAACTTCCAGGTCATTGCAGCATGATTATTGTAAGATGCAAAACTATTCATTCCTGCTGTATGCCCAGATGTTGTTAGTTGATTGATAGGTCTGTGTTTTAGTGTTAGCAAATGAATAGCTGCAATATTTCTTGAAACACTGGTAACAGTAATATGCTTTGCTAGTTTGCTATCAGGTAAATATTCTCAGTGTTTTGTCTAGGATAGATACATGTACTACAGGGTAATTAAGTATGTGTTGGATGGTATTTCTAAACTAGAAGTAGCCATTGAGACTGAGTGGCGACTCGATTGTGGCTCTGGCTAAATCAGATACACAGGTGTAATAGCGAGAACTGTAATTATGTCAGTCCTATATTTTACTTTTAGTTATTTGAAAAGCCCTTAATTCTGACCAGATGTGATCGCAAAGACGCAAAGTGACACAACATTAATGCCTTCCCAGTCATAATTAGACATCCTATCAGGCTATAACGGTATCACCATACCTTAGAGAGAAATATTGTCTAAAGTCTTCTGTGCTAACTGCTGTCAAGGGTTCAGGGTGGGGCAACGGCCAACGGGGCCCTTTTGTACATTTGCCCCACCACTTAAACTGGCACTACGATGAAAATTCACCCCCGCCTTTTAGATTTTCTTCAGCATAGAATAGTATTTCAGGGTCGAAAGTGATCATCGATGTAAAAAAAATTAAAAATTTAAAGTATTTTGAAGTAAGTATTTTGAGCTCTGAAATCACTATTATTTAGGCCACCATTACTAAAAACGTGTTCCAAAGTGAGCCCGCAATTTCAAAAGGTAATATTGTTTGTGACGTCAGATTCTCAATGCTACGCCTGAATTTCAGTCGAGGTTACTTGATTTCTTGTTTTCTTCGAGAAGTAGATGAAATGTTCAGCCTTTTAGACGAAGAATTTGAAAAAATGACCTTGAAGAATTAGCCATGTGGAGTTTTCGCATTGAGAATCTGACGTCACTTCGTTACGCTGGTCAGGAACATGAACGCGATTAATGGCGGACATAACAACTCCAGATTCGGAGTCAGAAAAATAATACTTGCCATCGTCGAATCGCAAAACGGTTTCGACCAAGTAATATTTAGCAGCTCTGCTTTATAAATACGTAAAAATATATCGATATAGGTAAAAATGTGATCGTAGTAGCACTTTAAACAATGCATTGAAGTAAAAGCGTTTTCAGATTTTTAGTGTATAACATGTCGGGAGAAGTCCGCTTGCTGTTGCTCCCCTGACCCCTCATCCCCACATCATTTCATGAGCGTACGCCCTTGTTTTTAATAAAATACCATATATAAACCATGTAGGTCGTATAAAATGAAGTAATGTAAACGAATCAGATCTCATCGATTCACCAAATCAATTCAAGACCGTCTCTGGCGAAGTATCCAATAATATTCTCAATCTCTCTTCTTGCATTGGTTTTATAAGTTCCAAAAACTTCCTCATCAGTCTGTTACCAGATTCTAGGTCAACATTTCCTTGAATTTCACAAGACGAAACATGTTTGGATGAGTCGTGTGGAATCTGCTCTAATAAACTCGCTGGTTTCTCTGCAGGGACTTCTCTTGACGTTATCCGTGTATGATGTAACAGTTTCTTGTGGTCGGCTCTGCTATAGTAAGCAAATATCAAAGGGTTCGCCACACAATTAGAGAACGCAAACAGATAGGCGATATCTAGTCCATGGTTAATGATAAAGCTGTTCTGTTGTTGAAATTCTAACAGGAATGACATGACTTGACCAGGGAGCCAAAATAATGCGAAAACTGCCACGATCACGGTTAGCATTTTCACGGCGTTCTCGTGGTTTTCAATGGGGAATTTACATAGTATGGAGGTGCGTCGACGATACTTCAGATACCTAAAGTGAATTAAGAAATGATTGCGATGACTCTAAGGGGGTCATGTTTATATGGATGAGGGCTATCCCTCTTGGTAGGGCTAGCTCTCTTTATCGACTCCCGCCGCTCAGTAAAACCATATGTAAAATTTGTTTTCGTTTATAGCGAGATCTCGCTATTGACTACCCGCGGGATCTCGCCTACGAGGGCTGGAAATTTTCCATGTAAACGCAATCAAGAGAGCTGGCTCTCCTTGGCGGGCTGGCAAGTCAAAGCTCCGTAGCTATAGTATGTAACTCGATATAACAAGGCAGAAACAGGTGTTATAAGACTATAAGAATGAACGTTTCTGCTATCAGAGGCCACCTCGAATAGGTGGTCTCGAAATCTGCCGCGCAGTAACTCTGATACCGTCGAGAATCACGAAACGTTCCCTTTTCTCCGGTACAAACGCATCCCTTTTCGGGTACGTATGATCAGAATATAAGGGAGATAAGGTATATATGTTTAGATCTCATGCATTTCGTTTTAATGCGCAATGCTTTTCCCTTTTTTGCTTAAAATTTCGAGCAAATATTGTGGTGTAGGTGCAGCCGCGTCTTAACAAGATTAACCATATATTTCGCGCGCAAGCTCATCAAACCCCGTCGATAATAAGTTTTTGTAAACATTCTCAAAATACTTAGAACATGACATTATGAACGCTGTTGACAGCAATATAGTTATCTTAGAAAGCGGTACTTAAGATACGTGATTAACCATGTCGTGACGACGGGCCGGGCACGTAAAGATTCAAAACCGCGAGCCATATCTGGAAGATTCCGCGCTGAGTATTAATATTTACGCCTATAACATCGACATACCTCTTTAACATACAGATAGCCTTGACGTTACACCACACAATTAGTCCCAACGGGAGAACATATTGAATGATAAAAAGATATGCTGTGAAGCTGAGTTTCATGTCGGCTTTTTCGGTGAACAATGTCCATTCTTCGAAACACTTCGATGTATTGCCATCAAAACGAAGCATAAACGAGTACGGTAGTCCTGCGAGAAGCACAGGCAGCACCCAGATTAAGGTCAGGATCACGACGAACATATTCCAAGACAGTTTTCCTTTGTAAGGTTGTACGATGAGCCTGTAACGCTGATAGCTCAGGGCCCCCACTGTGAAAATCGAAGCCATACCGCATACGGTCTGAAAAGGCCACAGAAGTTTACACATTGTTGAGCCGAATGGAAAAACCGGCTGCTCGAAGCGTTCCGCTATGTCGAAAGGGATAGATGACGATGCAAGCAAAACGTCGCAGACGGCTAAATTCAGAATCAAATACGAGTAATTCTTCGCGGGTTGGCGCGGAAGTCGTTCGACCACGACAACAGTTAACGCTATGTTTCCAACGAGGCTAAGAGCGAGAATACAACACGCAATTGATACCAGTCCAATCTGAAGGGCCTCCATGATCAAATTATCTCAGAACTGAATAGAAATAGTTGACATATGATTGCTCCTCATTTCTGACATTCTGCTTAATTCCCCCCTGCGCGTTTAATATTCACCAGATCTTCAGGAACCAATCGTTTCTTATTATCCAGTAGACACAGATAATCTTTTCTTTCTCAATAACGTCATGGGTACGTATTGCCTTTGCGCGACCCGCTCTCGCGACAATATCTAGAGTAGACGATGTTGAAACCAAGCGGTACTTCTGCAACTTTGATAGTGCTCACATTAATTCCAGCTCATGGTTTAGTACGGCGGATCTCGTACAATTCCTATCCTCATGCAGTTGTGTTTTTACAACCAATTTGAGTGCTGATTGATCTTGTTAGAAGTCACACGCGCGTGGCAAAAACCTAAAATAGAGCGATGACTGATACTTTATCTAATAGTTGTGGCCATGCAGTTTCGTGAAGCTCAAAAAAAGTGACTAAGCAATAAGCACTAATTGTCGAGCTATAGCCATAGGTATCGTTAAGTTAAGGATGCTATTTGTAATATTCTGATCAGTCTCCTGACTATCGTAAACAGGATTACCACCTATTGTACAGTGTGTATAAAAAAAACGGCTACCCTTAGAAAATGAATTAGCATTCTTAAAGAGACCTATTGTAATTTAAAAAAAAATTATACACCTGGGAAATTAAGATGGTCCAAGCGCTGCGTTAATCAAGAAGAGACTAGAGAAAGCAGTTTTCAATACGAATGCAATCCAAGTTATTTTTTACGCATTCGTTGCTCAGAGGTGTCTAAGCCTTCAAACTATTACAATGGGTTCTTTGAAAAAAATGCTAATTGCAGTTGCTTCCGGTAGCGGTTTTTTTGATACACACTGTATATTATGACTTTATATCAATTAAAGAAAAAAGTCGTGGAGCGAGGCAAGATTGATGTTAAGGCCCATAATAATAGGCTGTTGACACAGATGATAGGTTGTTGACTGCAGCTGAAGCACTAGAAGGGGAACAATATTGTTTACAAGAAATAAAATAGTCATATTTATTCATGATATAATATAATAATAAAGACGTATTAGGAGCATTATACAATAGTCTCAATGCTCAATTACCACAATATATTCTTAATGTTTTTTCATTATAAGATAAAGCCTACTACATGTATATTACCACTATGAACAAAAAAAAGAAAAGTCTTAAGTGCTGACTTAAAACTACTTAAAATATCAATGCTTCTAATTTCCTGTGGTAATGAATTCCACAGTTTTGGTGCGGCATCTGAGAATGTTCTGTGTCCATGAGTCAAGCGTTTTGAATTTTGGCTCAAGTAGCAGATTTCGGTCAGATGATCTTAAAGCACGAGTAGGTTTATATTTAGTTAGCAAATCAGTAATATAAAATAGGTGCCTGGCCATGTAAAGCTTTGAATGTAATTATCAGTATCTTAAAAACAATCCTTGATCTCACTGGAACCAGTGAAGATTACGAAGCACAGGGGAGATATGATCTGATTTTTTTACTCGCAGGAGGGGAACAATGTTGTTTACAGAGACAAAATAGTCATATTTATTCATGATATACACAGTGTTCTCAATGGTGTCCTGTAACATGAAATACTAGGTTTATTTCTATACAGAAGAAAAACTTCACATGTGAAGCTAAACACGATATCTACACTGTGAGCAGTTGAATATCTATTTGATGGGCATGTTTGAGAACCTCCACGCGCCACCGGAAACGCTTTTTATAAGCGGCTAATCTATGCTACATACAGGTATGGTACAACTTTATTAGAAAGAAATAATTCAATTTAGTCCGCTCTACGTGACTTCCCATCACGTCGATAATCTTGACCTGGAAAGTCAAGGCGTGTGGCACCGTAGAATCAACCATATGTGTTATTGGTGAACTGGTATAACTCAGCATGGCCGTAGGAGCCGGGGGGAATAAAATATTCTTATTTTATTTTATTTTAGAATATTTAAAGATACTTTGAAAAAGTAATTGTGTGTAAGTGTATTTCAATTTTAAGAAACAAATAGTCTTGCAGCCATGCCCAAATAATTATTAGTGGCTACACGAGCTTTGTTGGAGGATGTGTTTGCCTGCAGGCTTGCAGCAAATCTGCTAACAGTTTGTAGTAAACTGTTTATTTTGTCAAGGATTAACAAGCTTGCAGCCAGTAAATTTGTTGCAACTTAATTGATATAGGTGAAGAACCGTAGGACACAGTTGTTTTCGAAAAGTTGCTGTTACTTTTGGGGGGTGGCGCTACTTTGGGAATTATACGGTAATGTAATATAATACATTAAAAAGGTTAGAAGATTACTTATTAATAGATTATTTCTTTAATAAATATTTTAATTGAGGTAGTGAATTTTTTAGAGGTCCCCTCCAAGAGCCTGCATAAAATGTGGATCCGAAAACCAGCGGTGTACTTTACCAATTTGGTGTTTTATCATCTAGCGAACAATAATGGCGTCGTCCTCGTCCGTTCGTGGAGTTCTTGTTGATTTAAGTGGGACTCTTCATGTCGATAACTCCGTTATTTCTGGATCTATTGAAGCTTTAATGAGGTATATATTTATATATATATATATAACTACAGACGGTACCGTTTCGGCCTTTTGGGCCTCATCAGTGTAGTGCTGATGAGCAGAATGAAGATAACTGCTATTTACAGTCACCCTTGATGCCACACAAATGTGGGACATCAAAATGTATATATATATATATATATATATATATATATATATATATATATATATATTTATATATATATATATGGAGCAATTATAGAATACCCGTCCACTTTTGAAACCGCATTTAAAGGCAAAAATACAAACCAAGTACTCTAAATGTCGAAGGTTTATATAATATACTGTGTACTTGTTGATAGTTATCAAATAAAATGGGGTTTTAAAATAGAACGAAGCAATTGTATATGATGAACGTTCCGTAATTTGACCCTTTTACTAACTGTCAACAGATACAAATAGCGAAAATGGACGGATATTGTATATAACCAACTTATCTCCCTATAAATCCAACTTTTGCTAATTTAATACCAGGTTCTCTATGTTTACTACAGTATATACTATATACAAACAAAAATGCAATATTACTTACTGAAGTGTAATACAGGATTAGGTTATAGGTATGGGAAAAAACTATACATGTACTATTCTACATAATAATTGTCTTGTCGTTGGCTGTAATGAGTCTGAGGGTGCTGGTCCCTTAGCCTTTGCTAAGTCAAGGGCGACTTACGAGGCAGCAGGTGCTGTTTAATCCATAGCTGGAACTATTTGACCCATAGTAGGGAGGCATAGAGGTCAGAGACTATGGAGGGAATGAATCGTCTTACTTCTCCTATCATGAGCTACGGAAACTGGTCTCATGCCATACCCCATAATAGTTGACTGAGTTGCATTAGATTCAATTATCATCTTAATTTATTTTAAGATTGAGAAATACTGGTCTTGTGGTACGATTTGTTACCAACACTACAAAGGAATCAAAGGGGACATTACTGAGCCGTCTTAATTCATTGGGATTTAATATTAAAGCGAATGAGGTGTTTACTTCCTTGACGGCTGCTCGACGCATTGTGGAGAAACGTGGTTACCGTCCTTTGCTTTTGTTGGAAGATGATGCTTTGGAAGACTTTAAGGGAGTTCCTACAAAGAATCCAAATGCTGTTGTGGTTGGATTAGCTCCAAGCCGTTTCTGTTATGAAACTTTAAATGAGGCATTTAGGTGAGAAAAAATAAAATTAGAATAAAGGGCACTTGTACTTCCCTCCTTTCTTCCTTCTCTTCTTCCCTACCACCAAGAATCCTTCCTCTTTCCCTTCCTTCTTTCCTCCCTTCCTTCCTTCCCTCCAATTTCCTTCCTCCTTCCCTCCCTTCTTCCTTCCCTTCATCCTTCCCTTCCTCCTTCCCTTCTTCCCTTCCTCCGTCCCTTCCTCCATCCCTTCCTCTGTCCCTCCTTCCCTTCCTCCTTCATTTCCTCCTTCCCTTCCTCTTTCCCTCTCTTCTTTCCTCCCCTCCTTCATTCCCTCCCTCCCTTCTTCCCTTCCTTCCTCCTTCCCTCCCTTCCTCCTTCGCTGCTTCCCTTCCTGTCTCTCCCTTCCTCCTTCTTCCATCCCTTCCTTCCTTCCTCCCTCCTTCCTTCTCTTCCTTCCTTCCCTTCCTCTTTCCCTCTCTTCTTCCCTTCCTCCTCCTTTCCCTTCCTCCTTCCTTACCACCCTCCTTCCTTACCACCCTCCCTTCTTCCCTCCCTCCATCCATCACTCCCTTGTTCCCTTTTCTTCTTCCCTTTCTTCCTCTCTTCTTCCCTACCACAAATCCTCCCACCCTTCTTCCCTTCCTTCTTCCCTCCCCTCTTCCCTCCCTTCTTCACTTCATACCTTCTTCCCTTTCTTATTCTCTACCAGCAACCCTCCTATCGCACACCTTCCCTTCCTGGGGCACAAAGGGATGAAGGGAATGAGGAAGGGATGAAGGGAATGAGGAAGGGATGAAGGGAATGAGGAAGGGATGATCAGCATCTATTGTAATGATATCAATGCTTAACCAAGCATAGAGGTAATGAGAATAAAGGCAATGATTATATACCAATGATGAACTGATATGTTTCTTCCTAAACTAGTACTATAAGAAATATTTGGGGAGCAATAAAGATTCTTTGTAATAAATTTGAGTCAAGTTACAGGTTGACAGATACATATATTAATTATTACCACAGTCAAAACTGATGAAAATTGAAATCTACCTCATTCCATTTATATTTTATTTTTAATATTGTGTTTTTGCTTTTTAGATTATTGCTTGATGGCTGTCCTTTGATTGCTGTTCACAAGGCTCGTTATTACAAACGAGAAGATGGTTTAGCCCTTGGATGTGGACCTTTTGTAACTGCGTTGGAGTATGCTGCTGGTACAACAGCAGAAATAATTGGAAAGCCAAAAGCAAGTTTCTTCAATGAAGCTTTAATGGACATGGCTATACAACCACAAAACACTTTAATGATTGGAGATGTAAGTTGTTTTACCCATTGACTTGTACACTCCTTCCCTCCCACCCATCCTTCCCTCCCTCATTTATTCCCTCCCTTCCCTCCCTTTTTCCCTCCCTCCTTTCTTCCCTCCCATCCACCTCCTTCATTTCTTCCCTTAGGGCTTATTTCCACCCTCCCTTCTTCTATCCCTTTCTCCTTCCCTACTGCCTCTCCCTCCTCCCTCCCTCCTCTTCCCTCCCCCTCTCTTCCCTCCCTCCTGTCTTCCCTCCCTCCTGTCTTCCCTCCCTCCTGTCTTCCCTCCCTCCTTTCTAACTTCCCTCCTTTCTAACTTCCCTCCTTTCTAACCTCCCTCCTTTCTAACCTCCCTCCTCTCTTCCCTCCCTCTTCTCTCCCCTCCCTCTTCTCTCCCTCCCTCCTGTCTTCCCTCCTCTCTTCTCTCCCTCCTGTCTTCCCTCCTGTCTTCTCTCCCCCCTCTCTTCCTTCCCTCCCTCCTGTCTTCCCTCCCTCCTCGCTTCCCTCCCTCCTCTCTTCCCTTCCTCTTCTTTTACCTACCTCCTCTCTTCCCTGCTGTCTTCCCTCCATCCCTCCTCCCTTCCCTCCCTCCTCTCTTCCCTCCCTCCTCCCTTCCCTCCCTCCTCCCTTCCCTCCTCTCTTCCCTCCTCCTCCCTTCCCTCCCTTCCCTCTTTCCTCCCTTCCCTCCTCCTCTCCTCCCTCTCTCTTCCCTTCCTCCTCTCTTCCCTCCTCCTCTCCTCCCTCTCTCCTCCCTTCCTCCTCTCTTCCCTTCCTCCTCTCTTTCCTTCCTCCTCTCTTTCCTTCCTCCTCTCTTCCCTTCCTCCTCTCTTCCCTCCTCCTCTCCTCCCTCTCTCTTCCCTCCTCTCTTCCCTTCCTACTCTCTTCCCTCCCTCCCTTCTCTCTTCCCTCCTTCCCTCCCTCCCTCCTCCCTTCCCTCCCTCCTCCCTTCCCTCCCTCCTCCCTTCCCTCCCTCCTCCCTTCCCTCCCTTCCCTCCCTTCCCTCCCTTCCCTCCCTTCCCTCTTTCCTCCCTTCCCTCCCTTCCCTCTTTCCTCCCTTCCCTCCTTCCTCCCTTCCCTCCCTCTTCCCTCCTCCTCTCCTCCCTCTCTCTTCCCTCCTCCTCTCTTCCCTCTCTCTTCCCTTCCTACTCTCTTCCCTCCCTCCCTTCTCTCTTCCCTCCTTCCCTCCCTCCTCTCTTCCCTCCCTCCTCCCTTCCCTCCTCCTCTCCTCCCTTCCCTCCCTCCTCCCTTCCCTCCCTCCTCCCTTCCCTCTTTCCTCCCTTCCCTCTTTCCTCCCTTCCCTCCTTCCTCCCTTCCCTCCCTCTTCCCTCCTCCTCTCCTCCCTCTCTCTTCCCTTCCTCCTCTCTTCCCTTCCTCCTCTCTTCCCTCCTCCTCTCCTCCCTCTCTCTTCCCTTCCTCCTCTCTTCCCTGCCTCCTCCCTCCCTCCCCTTCTCTCTTCCCTCCCTGCTCCCTCCCTTCCCCCCTACCTTCTCTCTTCCCTCCTCTCTTCCCTCCTCTCTTCTCTTCCCTCCCTTCCCTTTTTCAATTCATTCCTTCCATTCTTTCCCTCTATCACTAGGATGTTCAGAATGATATTGCTGGAGCTCAAAACATTGGAATAAAAGGAATATTGGTTCAGACTGGTGAGGGTTGTATAATTCTAGCTACTCTTTGCACGAACTAAGTCGGTCGCCTGATCAGCATTCCTCCAATCTTATAATAATATTTTAAAAAATGTTGTCTTTCTATTGTTAAAAAAGGAAAATATCGCAAAGGAGACGAAACTCAACTCAACCCTCCTCCGTTTGTTGTTTCAAAAGACTTTGCTACAGCAGTTGAATACATCCTGGGGTTGCTTTAGTTGGTGGTACAACTTCATTTGAGGTAATATAGCTATAATTATTTTTTGTATTAGATTGTGAACATATTTTTTAAACTTATTTTTTTGTGTTAGACTTGACCCTCGTCTTGTAATTTTATTTAACAATGAGTCACTGAAGTCGAGGTGATTATCGGTGAATATTTATCCTGCCGCGAAGTGGCGAGGTAAATATAACGATAATCACCAAGACTGAGGTGACTAATTGTTTTAGTATAATTTCAGGCCTGAACTGAATATCCAATTGAGAAGTTTTGCACAGACAGTTTGAATTGTGTTAGATAAAAAAATAGATATAATTTGTAAATCTAATGCTCGATGTTTTCTTCACGCTTGACCGCTTTCAAAAACACACTATAAACGATCAAAACAGACGTAAAAATAAAAATAATTATACCGTAAACAACTTCCTTACCCTTAGACAGTTCTATCTTTAGAGAAATCTGATGTATACAGTGTCTTTATGCTAAGTTTTTGAGCCCTTTCTACGATTTATTTATAATAATAGTATAGTCGCTATTTTGAAAAAAATCGTCATGCTTTAGAAACCATACTGGTAAAAAATGTGTGATTTCTAGTGATGTGTCTATTCTTTTTATACAATACAACCGGTCTCTGTAGCTTGATCACGAGACCTGCAAGCTGACCAATCACAGCATGCGTAGAGTAAATATGATTTTATCAAAATAAGGAGACGCGGGAGACTAATAGAATGGTTTTTCGAAAGGATAAGCACCTTGAAGAATCTTTACTTATTAATTGAACAGGCAGATGCGGTGATTGTAGTGGATTACACTTAAACAATAATTTACGACGACGAATCTGGTTCTCTACGTTCCCAATGATACAACGTTTGCTAATATACTACAAGAAGATGTCGGTTTCGTGCATGTACTGTGTGTCATGAACTGCCTGAACACCAAAGGTCGCTAGCCCTCATGTACATGTACATTTTGAAATGGAAATATACTTATGCCTTCTTACAAATTGAATACTTTAAAAGGTTTTCCACACTTCGTCAGAGAGACTGTTGAAGTTGATCGTCCAGGTTGTTGTAGTGTTGAGAAAGACTATTGTTGGTGTCACCAACAATAGTCTTTATCAAGACTACAATAACTTTTTTCGTCGAATGAACCATGACATAAACGTGTTCATGCGTTGGCAGTGTGTAAATCCAAATCAAATACTCTGCTGTAGTATGTACTGCAAAAATAGTATGCAGTTGGTCTAACGTCCCGAGCGAAGTCCCTTCGTCAGTGTGTATATTTACGTTTCTCTCTTTGGCGATGGGGGCCCGCGGCCCACCCACACGACATAAACATTCAAAAACTTGAAGTCGAATGGGTACAACTTTTACGTCGGATTTAAGAGGCGATCGATATGCTCCACCGTAAATATAAGTAAAGAAGATAAGAAAAACTGGAACATGGGATTAATATCCATATATTTACAGCAATGAAAACATCTACCGCATCACTGGATGCGGTCCCTTGACACTTTTCCAAGAGAAACAACATCTGAAATGGCTAGCACACTGTGTTCAATAGTTGCTTACAAAAAACAAACGTTTTTTATGGAAACAACAAGTAGACAAAGTGCTAAACGGAAATCGGACAGATGGAAAAAATTGGAGAACTTGATAGATGTAGATAAAACTCAACTTAGAAGGATTATGATGGATAAATCTAGTTTCAATCCGTGGATCAGCGAATGCTATCCATCGAACTCTCGTAGTTAACTGCGCATGGAGTATTCCTATACTCATGACTATATTATTTCCACAATACCGTCTAACCTTTTTTAGTATTTGAATTTACGTGCAAGGTACTGCTTTCTGTAATTCAAGTGTAAAAATAACGACAATATACATCTGTGGCTACACCAATTACTGTGTCTTACACATTCGTTCATTTATTCATAAATGCCTGGCAAAAATTAATGATTTTTTAATGCAAACCACATAACCCCATCATCCCACTTAGTGACACCTGAAAGTCTACGTTTTTTCTTGTAGTTTATCTCGTGTACTGCTCATGGTATAGAGCTCAGAGAGCAGAATGCTATAAGGACGTTTACTGTGTACAGTAACCCGTGGTTCTTTGTACACTGTTTTTCATTGAGGAATATATTAGGTAATTCGAGTTTCTTACTCTTAAATCTTAATATACGTTCCTTAATGATACCGTTAATGATTATTCAGAATAATATTTGAATATTTACCTGACTACCCCAATCGGAAATCGAGCCCAAGGCTTATGGCTTGAAGAACCAGCTATATTCTGACACTCGTAATTGAGTGTAAATGCAAAATATTGATTTCAATATACCCTGTATATATTATATATGTATACTGGTATACTAGCTTCCTCCGCAGCCAACTCTGTGGCTTCTTTTTTCCGAGTCAAACATATCCCTGTATACTTCCCTGCAATCCCAGCCAAAACATTGCTCGCACAGCCTTGGAAGCGATTTGACTCGGAAAAAGAAGCCATGCAGAGTTGCCTACGGATGAGATACGGTAGTAAATGTGGATATAATATGAAAAGCAGAAATAAGAGAACTTCAATGTGTCGAAAAATACTTAAGTAAGAGTACTTATGTATATATTAATGGTCGACATTTCGGACGATGTGTCCTTCAGGTCAGATGTGTCAAAGGACACATCGTCCGAAACGTCGTCCATTAATATACGTAAGTACTCTTACTTAGTTCTTTTATTTCTCCTTTTCATATTTATATATATAGTTATATCTAGTTCTTTTGAGAATTTAGCAGCTTTCGTACTTATTCTTATATTATCGTCTGTCTACTCGATGCTTCCATATTCAATACAGAAATGTACACATAACACAAAAATTAAACTTGTCAACGAAAAACTTGTGAAGGAAAACTTAGTTGGATAGTGTTTCATTCGAGTTTCGTGTGGACCACCAAGCTATATACTGAACAAAAATCCTCGTTTTCTGTGTCATTATACTGACGTTAAAGTATATTGCTCATATATTTTCAACTATAACAATTCTAAAAATTATTGATATGGTGTTTCGTTCAATGTATTTTGCTTGTTCCTAAAGCTTAGAATGTAGGAGGTTTCTAAGCGAAGGCCCTTCGTTAGAGAGTGAAACGAATGTCCTTCGTCAGAATGTGAGACGAAGGGCCTTCGTTTGAAACGTTACATCTCATATAAAAATAAACAACATGACTATTGAGGAGGTCGACAATGCAAAACGTCTTGGGATTACATTTGATCACAACCTAAAATGGGATTCTCAAATTTCTCTAATTTATATAACACCATTAACTCTAGGCTTTAGTTGTTCAAAAGAATTCGTAACAGCCTTCCTTTTAGTTTTCGCATTCAATTCTACTACGCTTTGATTTATCCCCAGCTACTTTACTGCTGTACTATATGGGGAAATACAACAAAACTAAGAGTTAGATCTCGAGAAGGAGGCGCGTCCGAGAGCTTTATATAGCATAAAGCCCGATATTCGAGGGATCTATCTGATTTAGTTCATGATTGAGGAGGTTTTCCACAAAGATTTTCCTTCATGTATTATCTAATTAGTATTCATGGTCTTTACGCTAGATAAAGCCCCGGTACATCAAAGAAAACCTCCTCAATCATGAACTAAGTAAGAGATAAATCCCTCGAACGAGGGATGTATGCTACCGCTATATACAACGCCGAGAACGCGTAGTGTCCGAGGGCTGTATATCGCATACATCCCGTCGTTCGAGGTGTTTATCTGACTTATTATTACATTGAGGAGGTTTCCAACAAAGTTTTGTCGATTTTGTCCACTTTGGACAAAGATTTTCCTAGTTTTTTCTTCATTTCATATCTAATTAGTATTCATAGGGATGTATGGCGCAACATCCCACAGCACATCAAAGGAAACAGACTCAATGTAGTAATAATAATAAGAGTTAGTTAATGACTTACTCATTTTACAGAAACGAGCGGCACGAATAATCTTAGACCAAGATCTACGAACACCGTCTATTGTGTTATTTCGCTAGCTCAGATGGATTCCATTTCCAAATATTATTAATATGATAAAAATACTGCTAACCTTTAACTGTCTGAAAATATCCCAACCCGAGGATTTAAGAAATTTATTCACCTTTTGCCGCGAAGCGTCCACAGCTATAAGACAAGGTCATCTCGAACTGATTTGAGGCTCCCTTGGGAGCTAAATCTAAGCTATCCTATAGTGGTGCAAGTCTTTGCAATTCATTACCTAATGATTTGAAAGTCATTGAAAATCACACTCATGGTTCTTCTTTTGCAAAAAAGCTCAAAAATATTTTTCTTCAATGAAACCATAACGTTAATCATGTAGATGAATTATCTTGTACTGCCTGTAAACATGTTGTTATATGCCAATGTTTCGGCAATGGTTTGTAGACGTGATAATCATATGTCAGATTGTTGCTGAAGCATTTTTTACTGTATTTTAATGTGTTGAAATAAAGGATTATTATTATTATTATTATTATTATTATTATTATTATTATTATTATTATTATTATTATTATTATCATTATTATCATTATAATTATATACACATCTATTTCTGAGCAGTACGCGCACCAAGCTTCTTGAATTTTCGATTTGAATTTTAAATTATACTGCAATTTCGTTGAGTTTTGATCAATGATAACAATGTAGTTAAGGTGGCTCGATAGTCTAAATCATGAGAAATTGCATTTTCCCCATATAATGTTTTGTAATGCAGATCTGAGCTTTATTTTGGTTCATTGCATAGCTCTAGCGATGGTCTTGATTATTGAAACGTTTCACACTAGTAGCATTTGTTAATCTAGAGAAATTGTGTTTATGATAAGCGGCAGATTTTATGCAAATTAGTTTTCTGGATTAATTGGAAACACGATTTCTCCACTCAGGTAAACTTTGAGCGTATAAAACGTTTTTGTAAATAAGACCACCACTAGAGCTATGCAATGAACCACGATGAAGCTCAGATCTGCATTACAAACTTTTTTATGCGGAAAAATGCAATTTCTCATGATTTAGACTATCGAGCCAGCTTAATGTCGCAAGTGTACAATTTGGACAACAATTGACTGTAAACAAACTAAATTATACATATACAATTGTACCTGTTGAATGAACTGCGTTTAGATTTTGTGTTGTACAATCTCAGATGAGAGACATTACGCCAAGTTTTGAAACATTATGCTACATTTGGAGACATGCTAAGTTTGGAGATATTATGCTAAGTTTGGAGACATTACATAAGTTTGGAGACATTACGTTATTAATGCTTGCAGAGACACTGCGCTAAATTGTGAGACGTTAAGCTAGGTTTGGAGACGTCGTTAAGTTGTACCGTGACAGGTACAATCTTTTGTGTGTCCGTTACAAATTCATTTGACTGTTGGTCATTCCGACAGATACAGCGAAATAATTATTTCAAGGATTGCTTACGCGGCACCGTTTAAACCTGGTTCTCACTTGTCGTATGAATCGGGGACAGTTGCATCCCCCGATTGTCGGTGATTATTACGACAGCCACGTTCATCACACTTGTCGTGACTCGTCGTAAGAATCCCTGATTTTTATTCGCGCCAAACTTTGAAAATGGCGGCGTTGAACAGACGGATGCTTCTTCACGGACAGTTTCTCTCCTGCATCTTATTGCAATTCTACAGAAGCATCAAAGTACAAAAAAGCGAGGAAAGACAAGATTTTGGGTTGGGGAAATTTCCCATGAACTAAGACTCCACGACCTGGGGTAATTTCCAGACCATCCAGGTATAGCTTTCATTGGATGCCATTTTGCATTATCACCAGTGTACAAGGCCAAACGTCATACCGCCCTCTTGAAAACACTCAAAGTTGCGGGCCGATAACGAACTAGTCGGGCAGCAAATGCGTTTACAGCCCTGCTTATCATCATTCGAGATATGGTCTGGAAACTCGGCAAACTTCAAAGCGACTATAATGAGCTACGTTTTGATGTTGAACCATACCTTACACCGTGCACGTCCTTTGTCCTAGGTTTATTAATATTTAAACAACACGGTTGAGCGATTAAGGTGGTCTTATACATTGAAAACTTTTTTTCCTAATTTAATACTTTTTCCTGATTTTTTACTCTAATATTATAGAATATGGGTGGCTGACACAAAATCACTCACTTATACATTTGTTGTTGCCATAGTAACCAAGATAGGACCCCCTATGGAGTAAAATATGGTGTTTGCACCACAAATGATAGGAGCCAAAGTAAACTACAAATGATCTCCCAAACAGCTTTAAAGGATACAAAATAGACCTATCTATGATGTGGACCTAAAAAAATACTCAGCTAAAGGCATAGAGTGAATAAATTTTACTTCTGTTTATAGATGAATGAAAATATGGGCATGTTGAGTTCATTTATAGGGTTGCCCAGTGGCATGTATAACTCACACATAGTATTTTTTAGGTTCACATCAAAGCTTTAACAATAATGAGTAAATGCTAAAAATTTCACCTTGATTGGATAAACAGTAGACCCAGGAGAGTTTTTACCTTCTCGTGAATTGACAATTTGGGAAAATTAAGTTTAAAATATTTGTAGGTATGTTTTCGACAAACAATCCTAATTCGAAGGCTTGAATAGGCATCTGGAAAGTTTAAACTTTAAAATGAGCCAGCTGCATATGATTCTCCTCCTTCCTTTTCCTTATTCTTGTCCCCTGTCTTTTTTCTCTGGCCTCTGAGGACCTTTCTTCTTGTTTTTGTGTCTGTCTTCTCCTTATAATTAGCCTTCCTTACTCGCAGCCGATCAGCTTGGATAACTCCAGCTTCAGTTAGGCCTCCCACATTCAATCCCATTGCTTCTTTTGTAGTAGCCTTTTGTAGTAGCCTTCTCACCCATATTAAAATGTGCAACAGCATCATTTTGATAAAAAGATAGGTGATGGGACCTGCACCGGTGTTAAATATGGTAATAAGTAGGATGTTTTGACAATCGACTGGAGTAAGAGAATCCCCTTCTTTGCCACGTACCATCGCATGAAATAGCAGTTTTAAGAACTCGATTCTCACCAACCTCATCACTTTTTAAATTATGGAGTTCGCCAACAGCATCTTTCATGGTTGATTCAGCAACATCCATGGTAGCACGCAAGATGGCTTTTGTGTGGTAACTATTAGCCCTCGGATTAACAGGTTGGGGCATGTCCATTGTTGAGCAGAATCTTTGCAACCCAGATAAGCCACAACCAATAGACCTCATTCCATAGATCATTCTCCTGTTTACTTCAAAACAATGACCCACTTTTTTTGAAGTATAGAACTCTTCAGAGTGTCCACACGAGCTACAGTGAAGAGAAAGAAACGAAGCACTACCCATCCGCTTGGTATCATCTTCAACAAGTTCTAACTGGCACTCCAAACATACCTTGCATGGCATGGATTTAAAGATGTTCCCCAAAATATCAACATCGATGATTCTATAACCACTCAATTGATATTCACTCGTCAAAAGAGCACTTTCTTTATCAACTAAACCAATTTTTCTAGCCGAAGCTGACATACATGTGTTTGCGGCTTGGTCTTTTGATGTTGATTCAGACACATTTTCTTCGCTCGTACTTGCGGTGGACGTTTCGCTTGTTTTCAAACGTTTTGAGTTTACAGTGAACTGATTTCCACTAAAGTTACGCTTCTTTGAATAACCAGAACGTTGCTTAGGCATTTTCAAAGAAGTAAACCACAATTAAAAACCAAGAAAATTACTGAAACTTTAAAATACAAGATGGCGAAGACTTCAGTTGAAACTTCAAACAAAATAGACGTTGTACTTCATTTAATATATATTATACTGGCATCAAATACAAGGGTAATATGGGAGGGGTAAGCAAGTACAAGTATGGACTATTTTGGTAAAAAATACCGAGCAAATAACATCGATTTAACCACAACATTCGGTTGCTAAGGTGGTTGCTACGGGCCAATTTCAATATTAGGCAACTTTGATTGACAAATTTACCCCTTAGAAACTCAGATACTACAAAAATACAATGCTAGCATGAAAGTGCATATCATAGAGGGCCAAAATTTATAAAGTCAAAAAAATTATTTTTTCAGAACTACAATGTATAAGACCACCTATTCTGTTGGATGATTGCTTCATTATACTAAAATACAATAGGTTCAGTGACCGTGCACCGTGCACAAAATTGCATAAAGACGAACAAAAAGATAGAGCAAAGACTTTAGCTGAGTTTCCAGACCATATCTCGATTGACTATGTTATCATTGATCTTATAATGAACTGCAGTCTGCATCTTTAACCCAATTAATAGTGCATTTCATAATTATTTTCCCTTGTATATTGTATTGGTGATAATGATAATAACACGACTTTTGTTGGGTCATATTGTTTATTTTTGGTCCTTGTAGTAACATTTGCACCCTCGCGAACAATATGCCTTTCAAAAGTCATGTTATTATTGCCTTATTATCGAAAAGCATCCCGATATTATCGATTGTCCCAGACGAGTGAATTTTTTGTTCACACTAGTCGTAACTCGTCGTATATCGCGACCGTCTGGGATGCGTTTTCCAAATAGAAATGATTCCGATTCTTCCGATGCTTCCGATCAGATCGGCGACAGTGTGGGACATTGTTTCATGTTCACACTCGTCGGAAAAATCCCAGACGATCGGGGAGCGGAAAAATACCAGATTCCTAGGGGCGAGGAGAAAATGGTTGGGTAACTGAAAATTCTAAGACCTAAATGGTTGGGTAAAAAATCATCACTTCTGCATGTGAAGGGTTGGGTAGCAACATTTTCATGACTATTTACATAAAAAAATTAAAACTTCATAATTTAAAATTGGAATCTCATCATCAGTTCTCCTTAGTCATCATTGCACATTAGCTTTTGTTATTGTATTCCTTTTCCTTGTTTTCCTTGGATTCCTGTTATATAGTCTGCATTATAGGGAGATAATAATCTGAAAGTTACAGTAGGATCTGTCTGTATATCTATTTGGGTTTGTTATTAAAACTTGTATCGACGATATGCTGGGAATTGGGCTTAGTCTAACTTTTTTCTTCTTGGGTTGGGTAAAAGATTTTCTTTTCTTTTTTATCTTTTACCCTTATGATTCTTACGACAACTTAGCACTGAGAACATGCATGCTTAACGGCTACCTTACGCATTGTTTTTCAGATGTATAAATTTACCAAATAGCCACGTGTTCCACGGAAACCATGTACAATCAACCATGTACATTTCAACTTCAACCGACGGTTGCGGTTTTGTCGTCAACCCAGACGTAATTTGTCTTCGCGGAAAATAATCAACATCGAATTATCTTTACTTGCAATCTTTAACAAGAAAGGCCAATACTTGAAATTTGTTTTAATAACAATTTTACACGGCGACAAAATATCAATGTATGATTATAAAGTTGAAAGATAATGTAAAAACTTGGTGTTCTACCGAAATAGTGTGTAGGAAGTCTAGACGCGTTTCGAGCTGAAGGCCTTCGTCAGAGAGTTGATAACGTGAAAGGCCTTCGTCAGAGAGTTGATAACGTGAAAGGCCTTCTATTCATGGTTTTATTTGAGGTTGATCAATTCGAAAATCCTGTAAATTTTTGTATTTTTGGGCATTGTATTTTGAATTCACGAAACGGCGTGAATAGACGACTTTCACGATCATGCGCAGTAGCAACAAATATTCAAATTTTCATCGTAGATAAAAACAACTGTTTCAGCTGGAAAGAGCATATTGAAAATAGTAGAAGTGCAAAGTTTGAAAGGAATTGTGTAAAAAAGGAAGAAGTTACACAAGCAGAAAGTTGGCCATTTCAAAAGGGATTTATTAGTGATTTAATAAGGATTTTGGCTTGACGGGCGGGCGTTGCACGCCAAGCCAAAATCCCTATTAAATCCATAGTGAAGAGCAAAACTTCCAAAGTGTGTAGCTTTCGCACTATTTGCCCGATTAGTTTCAAACTTTGCACTTTTACTATTTTTAATATGATCTTTCTAGTTAAAACAGTTGTTTTTACCTCATATGAAAATTTGAAATAAAATTGCTACTGCGCATGACCCTGAAACTCGTCTTTTCAATTTGAATATAACCACAAAAACAGGAAGTAACAATATGTAATGCAGGTCGAGCCACACCGCGTTTTAATACTAATAGTTTTTCCAGATAAAAAACAAAATAAACAGCTCCCCCAGTTGTCCGAAAAATTAGCTCTATTCGGGCAAAAATGGTCTTGTCATTCGGGCAAAAATGGTCCTGTATTAAATTATTCTAATATTTGAATGCAACTTAATAATATAACGTTCTCATGGAGGGAAATCTGGGATTTCATTGTTGTTCATCGTTTAGCAATGGTTAAAAGTGGCATATATAGCCAGGCCTTGTCTAAACGTAATCTCGTATATTCAACTTGAATATACCTAATACATTTGGTTTTGTGGCCAATTGCTTTTCCTTCCTTCTCTTCTGCCGTCGTGCAACGCATTCCCTATGCGCGTTGTTGGAAATTCTGCGTTATTTAATAACGGTGATTAAATACTTCGAATCCCGCACACTGCCGCGGCTGCAAAAACGAGAAAAGTGCCCCCAAATTGCAGGAAATACACTTTCAGGGAATCAAAAATTCAAAAATTTTGTCGGGGGAGCATGCCCCGGACCCCCTAATGTACATGTTTCGAATGCATGTTCATATACATTAATGAAAAATGCATGTGCATGTGTATTAAATAATCATGCTTAGGCTAAACGATTTCAGTGATATTGACATCATAATTTATTCGGGCAAGTTATACTCAGCCCCCCCTACAAAAGTTTGCCCGTACGCCTATGGTTCAAGTTATCGGGAGTCGACTGTATTATTTTAAAGTTGTTGTTCTGTTGGTGTTGTAAACACTGGTAGTCCATTAGACCATAACATCTATATGTAGATTTTATATTTGCCAATATCGAAACTATGTCATTAATTGAGTTCAGACAGTTGCCTTTGAAATTATTTTTTTAATTAATTGGTTTCTTGGCTTTACCGGCTACGTAAGAGTGCTGATAAAAAGAATAAAAAGCCAGTGAATAACAGGAAGTTTCATTAATTTGTGTTTCCTTTTGATAAGGCAAAAAGGAACTGTTTAACGTATTGCCAGTCGCGGTTATTATACCTCAACATATAAACATTTTTGTTCGTTACAGATGATGTCAGATGCGAGAAAGAATGGTGCAGAGGCTACTCGCCCAATTCTGATGAATGAATTTGACTTGGACAAGTAACAAACGAAGGTGAGGTTGTTTTCTCGTTGTATCATGAGCTTTGTGTAAGAAATGGTAGGCTTCGCTGTGAACAAAAGTCGAACAAACGCATTTCTTACTATACACAGTAGTAATATACTACTTTCATCATCAACCAGTCACCCAGCTCATCGATGGTATAACCTCTTTCAGTGATCCAGCTCAACTCTGTTTATATTAGAAGTTACTATCGCAAGGAAAGTGCTGCCTCAAAATTCAAGGCAGTTGTGATATTGTGCAAAATAGCACAAATAAGTGGCGGGCTTATTGAAGCCAACAGATGTAAGTCAACAGATGTAAGTTGAACAGTTATAAAAATGCAGTTGAACATAAAGATAAAATAGTTGTATAACACAGTTCTCTGTACAAGGCTTGCATAAAATTGCAGTTAAATATGAACTAACAGTCGATAAACTACTAACAACTGCCAGAAGTTCAGCACTAAATTAAAGCAGAAGACGTTATATGACGATTGACGAACGAGGCTCTTCACAAAATATCGTGGCCCTAGTAGCTAAAAAGATTTTATTTTGTTTGCATGCAGGCCGTTGGCGAGTTCTATCCAAACATTTGATTCGAATAGTTTCCGCATCCGGCGATTCTACGAATATCTACGAGTTACGTCATAAAACGTCATAAATCTGTGGACATCCATGAAAAAATCGAGCGTGATTTTAACGTAGATCGACTATACATAGTTCCGCGTAGAGGTCTGGGTACGAGACACAGCAACCCAAGTCAAGATTAGTGTGCTGCCTACGGCAGCAATAAGCGAAAAGGTGATGATCTGCCGAGATTTTAGAAACGAAATATACCAGCTGTTGTAGTCTAGTGGTTACCACACATGTCTATGAGCTGGGAGACACAGGTTCAAACCATGCAGGGTGGGACCACGGACCACCACTCAGGGTCTTAAAAATAATTAAGGAGAAAGTGCGCCTTTGCAATAATAATACCAGCAAATAGTAAGACTTTCGGGTCTTCTCGGATAACCATTAACCACCTTATAAATCGTAGTCCCTCGGAACCCCTATCAATTGGGCTTCTCGCCTGTTGGGGGTATTCTGTTCAGTTCGAGTGACAAATATACTAAACTAAACTGACGTTTCGAGCGGAGCCCTTCATCAGAGTAGTAGGTATTTCGTTCCTAAAAATCTTGGCAGTTTACCACTTTTTCACTTTGCTATATATCCAAAACACTTCATGCCTATACGCACTAGTACGCAGCAATCTACTTTTTTATTGTCAGTAGTTTTTAAGTTATAATACTGTTACATTGAGTGGCGTAACAGACGTACACGGGGCCCTTATACATGTCTTGGGTCTGGGGCCCCATGAAGGCTCGACTATAACTTCTATATTATCACTATACGTATATACAATGTTAAACAATCGTGAATACCTAGACACCTATATATTCCTTCCTCTTCGAGTTAACGTTGGCAAATCGGTAAATCAGCTCTTTCTTATCAACTGCAAAGGTCAATCTCCGACCCAGGACATTAATGATTCTTTACCATAAATCGTAGATTCGCAATTTATCAGAATCGCAGAATCGATTATCGGGGGCCCCGTAAATTAGTTATGACGAAATATGACGTAAACATGAAATATATGTCAGTAAAGTTGCTGTTAAGCCGTAATTTTTCCTCATAATCTTCCACTCCATTTTTGGCAGGGACCCCACTGGGTCGGGGGCCCTTAGTTCTCGACCTAACCCTACCTAATTATGAGCGTTATGCTACTGGTTACATTCCAATCTTTTCAAGCCAGAGTAGCCATTAAAGTATATGTATATATGATACTACTTTCGTTTGCTTTGACAACGGTTGGAAAATTGACGATACACGAGCGATTGTGAAGCTCAAATATTCAGAAAATGTTTCTGAGTCCAGGTGTCACGCGAAATTTCTGACCTGCGAAAAAACTGACTTTTCTTGTTGTGCGTATGTGCAGGGGATGCTCCGCCCCCATTCTGCGTCAGATATTTTGCAAGGTAATTCGTCCAAGAAATTCACTCTGTTGTCTACTTTGTTGCTCACTTCACGACCGTTAATCTACTGTTGTTGACTGATCACTGTTCAATCACTGATTTCAATACATCATTCGTATAACCTATCAAGTCGGCTTCATCAACGACAACGTTCTTCGTGCTTCTTTTATCTTCGATAATCTTGGCAATTGTAATGTAAAAGCTTGTTTGAGAGAGTTTTCGAGTTTGTCGCCTATGTCGAAAAAGCTGTCTGGATGTATGATGCAACAAGATACTTCCCATTCCCAACCACATAACGTCGAACACTTCCAAGCAATCGCTGGTAAAAACTCTTCGCTTCGATTCGAACCATAAATTAGATATAGTCGCCATATCTCGACCAAAAAATACTAAAAAACACTGAACCTTTCAGTTATTTCGCAAGCGTCATAAATTTCGCACCGAAAAAGCGAAATTTCTGACTCGTCACGCTTGGTCTGTTATTTCGCAGTGGTCAGTTATTTCGCTTGACACCGTGCGGCAGTCCTATGCTTGGGTGTGTTAATATATACACTGCTGTAGTGAATGTGGGAGAGCTTGGAGTAGACAGACGATACATGGACGATCGTCAAGCTCAAATCCTCAGAAAAAATTATTCTGATTCCCGGACAGGAATCGAACCTGCAACCTTCTGATTGCCGGTGAGACGCTCTAACCATTGAGCTACCGAGACTCAGATGGAGAGCGAAGGTTACAATGATGTACTGGTTCAATTGGTTGTGTTATATTGCTGTAGTAAATGTGTGAGGTTAAGCTTCGTGAAGCTTAAATCCGGGCGGAAGTCTTAAACGTAAAATGAATGTTAGAGCCCAGCTCAAAATTCGAATGTGGAGAACCATCTCGTAACAAACATGGAACAAACAAGAAACAATTTTTAAAGAAATTTTACTGCGTTTCATTGCCAACGCGCAACATTCTCAAAGTGAAACACAAGATGTGAAAACTATTATTTAAATATATTTACATAAGTAAATGCCGAAATTTTTAGCAACGAAATATACCAACATTTCGAGGCAAATAGGTGAGTGATTGTAAGCGTACCGCGTACCGAAAAAAGCGGTACCTGTACCAAGACTTAGACCGTACCAAGACTTAAACCGTACCAAGACTTAAACCGTACCAAGACTTAAACCGTACCAAGACTTAAACCGTACCAAGACTTAAACCGTACCAAGACTTAAACCGTACCAAGACTTAAAACCGTACCAAGAAGTGCCTAAAACGTTGTAGTGCAGCAAACGGAGAAAATACGTAAGCTCGCGGTGTCAATTATACTTAGGCCTACTGTTGTTTACCATGGAAACGCGGCGTGCGTCTATGTCGTTGGTTCTCCATAGGTAAGTTCAAACCACAATGACTTGCCTGGCGGGACATTGTTTTTTTTAAGGAGACATTTGAATATGACCCACTGTGTCCCTGCGCCTATGGGGATTATTATGGCACCGATTCACGCATCGTCTTAATATGAAACAGAAGATTTCTCTGCGTCTTCTTGCGGCGATCCATCGTAGCCCTCGAAGTTTGGGAGGGTTCGATTTTAGCTTCCATGCAAACAGCAGACGCGGTTAATTAAGCAAGCTGGTGTATTTTCAGTGGATAACAATGGGCCAAGGTCGCTTAGTTCCAATCCCTCGATAATCCCTATGGCTATAATCTTGTTGATTCCATTTATGCCTATCGTGTTTCCGTATACTCGTCTCTACAACGTTCTTGTAATCAGGTAAATCTGTAGTCTCGGGTGGTTGAGCTGTGGTAATCGATCGGTTTAACGCATGCAGCGGGAAAATCGATTTTCGACCGCAATACCAATGGGGTATTAACAATCGCCTCGAACGCGCATTTCATCTGTAACTTTTAATCGTAATATTCTCATTGCTTGGCTCTTAGATGTAGTACGGCAAAGGCTGTACATTGTATCAGCCAATAGAGCATGCAGTTAAACAGAAGCTGAACATTGTTATGTCACTTTTAAAAAGACTGATCATTCTAACTGTTACGATAATCACAATGCTATAGTTGTTTTGTTGTTACGACGGAATATATTATTAGATATTGAATAAGGGAATATGCAATTATATATTGTCAACTCCTCCCACTCTATCGGTATCATTTTGTGTTTGGTACTAGCACATTATATATATCTGACGGCGTCATTAACAAGGAAGTAGGAAGTATATCAAGGAATTCGTATTTGGGGGTTCTTTTTTCGACTCAGCACACCATTGTTTGGCACTAATATGAATTAAAGGAAAGCGAAGCAAAACAACACCACACACCAGGACAGGTAAGTGATGCTTCATCGCGAGCTGTTACTTTAATTGCGCTGCCAACAGTGGCGCGAAAGACGAATGATATCGCATGTAGATAGTCCAGTCCTTGATTCTATTAGTTTTTGGCAAATCTGTTTATTAAAAAACATGGATGCACGATTTCGTAGTTGCTATATGCATGTTATAACTTCATCACGACACAGCAATTACTGACAAGTCTATATTACTTGTTCTTGGAAACATGCGAGCTAATGCTGTACCATCATTTAAAGTAAAATGAAAAGCAATTTCTGATAATCCTGTAGTTAGACTGTCGTTTAATAATACAATATCCGTTTTGAATTAACACATATCCTATGACTATATGTAACGTAGTTCTGTATAAGCGAAGATTGCAAAGATTAACTGTAGTCTAACTTCGACAAGTAAAAAATTGACTGTGGAAAAGAAATGTTGTTGTTTTTTTCAGACAGAGATATAACATTATATATTTGTTATTACGTTATCGTTATTCGACATGCCGGCGGTATCTGCTTCTTGTTGTGTTGCATTCTTGCTTTTGTTTACTTCTTTCCTAGCAAGCATAGCAAATGAACGCTATTCCTATTATACATGCAAACACTGTTTACTCTGAGCTTGGCAAACGCGAGTTATGTGTCACTGTGAGGAACGCAAGGGATATGTATGCTGGTCATAGCAATATAGACTATAGTCATATCTTATCACGTCTTGTATATATAGTGAAATATTTACAAGCTTCTTTCTCTCTGGCTATTGGAGTTTTTATAGGATTGTTTTTGCAGTATATTGTGTGTATTGTGGGGTATTATAATTGAACATTTAACACTGAATGACAATGTACATCGTCAAGTATTATGAGATCCCATCTTTACTTCATATAACAAGTCGGTTACTTAGAAAGGATGGTTGAGAGTGAAAGGGTGACAAAATACCTACAGGGACATCATTTCAAGGTACACAGCTTCTCATGGTAGATTAGTTGAACAAACTGAACATAGGGTCCACTATTGGAATCAATTTACAGAACAGATTCCAGAAAACATATGTTCCCCAATTATCTGACGGATTCACAGACATAGGAGTGGCTATACAGTGTATCAATTACCAGTCGATATAGAAGCGTAAATGTACTAAGTGTCTAAGCATAGGTCTTAGAAAGCCAAGCTCGAACAAGAATGTTAATTGAAACACAACGGGGTCATCTGAAGCACCACAATTGTTTACGATACTTGTAGAAGATAGTGTTATCATATTATGTGCAGTATAGAATGTTTCCTGAAACGTTCCCGAATCACGCGATTACTGAAATGATTGGAATTAGTACGGGATGGGGAACAGCTCGTGACATTTGTCATGATAATCACGCTAACGGGGTTTGTACTTACCAAATTAGTGTCTAGCTATTGTTTTGCAGGCCACTGATAAATTTGCATTAACGATGATTGATGAGGAGCAAAATTGACGAACAATTGGCAAAGTATTGAAGTGTGTGGGTGCAGAGGCAGCTTGTGGGGGGTTTGTGCAAATTAACTATAGTAAACCACGAACGTGATAATCAGAAAAATAGATTACGTTTTCTTGTGTGTGCAGCTTGGATTATAGCGTATATATAATATGGCATATGGTATCGAATATGGAATATATCATATACAATATGGCATACGGTATAGAATATGGAACATAGCATAGAATATATAATATTGCATATGCTATAAATATGGAATGTAGAAGAATGATATATAGCATGATATAGAACATGGAATATTGCATTTTTGTACTATATATATATATATATATATATATATATATATATAATATATATATATATATATATATATATATATATATATATATATATATATATATATATATATATATATATATATATATATATTGGCAAAGTTGATCAATAAATAAATATAATAATAATAATAATAATAATAGACGTATTAGGAGCATTATACAATAGTCTCAATGCTCTTACAACAATATAGAATATCATCATATAGCCAAGTTAATAACAAACAAACCTATGCGCTCTTCTGCCACCCAAGCCTTGGAGACCTTAAACTGGAAACGTCTGGATGGTCGTCGTCATGACGGCATCGATGTACCTTTATTTTTAAATGTCTAAACAATGTTTTTGATTCAAACTTTGAAATACTGCCAAATAGTAATTTCCACCAATATCATACTAGAAACAAGGCCAAACCCCATTTGCCAAGAGCTAAGACAAACTCGGGAAAACATAAATTCATTTACCACGCTCTGAACGATTATAATAATTTAAATTCAGACCTTTATAATACTAAGTCACTCTCACTGTTCAAACTTAAATTAGGTAAATTATCCTCTTATTAACCACTGTAATCATATCTATATCTTATCTTATATTCACTTATTTCATTTATGTCACACAGGGCCCCATTGAAAAACACTTCGGTGACATTATTATTATTATTATTATTATTATTATTATTATTATTATTATTATTATTATTATTATTATTATAGGATGTATAGGGTGTGGAGGCATAGGTTATATGACATAGGATATATAGAATCATAGGACATATGCACCCACTTTTGTTATCTTTATTGCTGCCGTAGGCAGCACACTAATCTTGACTTGGGTTCTGTGTCCTCGTACCCAGATCTCTTCGCGGACCTATTAAAGTCAACGCAATCTCGATTTGTGTAAATTGCCCTCTGTCGAGATGTCGGGATATTTGTTCCATTTTATGACGTTTTGTGACGTAGAACTTTAATACACGTGTAAAACTTCTACCTTTCGCCGTTCGGAACTTGTCAACGCTGGGAAGTTTGAACGATCTGTTCTGCCTTCAGTCAGGAAGTATACGGCCAACTTTAGATCGACGTCGCACTTTACTCGCACTTCTAATGAATAGATGCGAGTTAAGTGCGAGTAGGATTCGTCAACGGCTTTATCCGTCGCACTTTAGTTGACTCGAATCTATTCGAGTTAAGTGCGAGTATGATTCGTCAACGGATTTATACGTCGCACTTTAGTTGACTCGAATCTATTCGAGTTAAGTGCGAGTATGATTCGTCAACGGCTTTATACGTCGCACTTTAGTTGTCTATTCGAGTTAAGTGCGAGTATGATTCGTCAACGGCTTTATCCGTCGCACTTTAGTTGAGTTAAGTGCGAGTATGATGATTCGTCAACGGCTTTATCCGTCGCACTTTAGTTGACTCGAATCTATTCGAGTTAAGTGCGAGTCGAGGTGCGAGTAGGATTCGTCAACGGCTTTATCCGTCGCACTTTAGTTGACTCGAATCTATTCGAGTTAAGTACGAGTATGATGATTCGTCAACGGCTTTACCCGTCGCACTTTAGTTGACTCGAATCTATTCGAGTTAAGTGCGAGTACGCCGAGTAGGATTCGTCAACGGCTTTATCCGTCGCACTTTAGTTGACTCGAATCTATTCGAGTTAAGTGCGAGTATGATTCGTCAACGGCTTTATACGTCGCACTTCAGTCGACTCGCCGAATCTATTCGAGTTAAGTGCGAGTAGCCGTAGGATTCGTCAACAGCTTTATCCGTCGCACTTCAGTTGACTGAGTTGAGTGCGAGTAATTCGCAAACGAAATTATTTGCCATATTCTAGCCTGCCCGCAGGGCTGCGGGCAGGCTACCATAATGTCAATACATGCAATTACGCATGCGTCAAGTAGATTCGAGTTTTTCGAGTCAACAAAAGTGTACTTGACTCGAATTTCATATTAGAGTCGACTCTAATTAAATCTGACTTTATACGTCGCACTTTAGTCGAACTTAATCGGTACATTAGATTCGAGTGCGACGTCTAAAGTTGGCTCAAATGTAAATTAGAACGCTCACCAAACGCAAATATGGCTCAGTGACTGCGAGGTATATCTGCGATTTCTTGCCATCACCTATGCCATCACAATCATGATATCAAATTGTTTTGTTTATGAATACAGTTTTCCTTCTATTTTAGGTGTATATTGTGACTTTATTATTTTTCACAGGAATATTGTGTGCGCGCTGATCAGTATTCCGATCAGACATTATCTGCGTTTGTGAAAAAATGTTGATGTTATTTCAGCTGGTAATAACGATTATGGTATTACTATTATTGGTACGAATATTTTACCTCAGTGTATTTTTTACATTTGCCAACAAAGAGATTGACAGAACAAATATGTCAAAGTCAAGAGTCAAGTAATAGTGCTGTTCGCTCAAATGTCAAGAAAGGCAATTAATGATGTCGAAGAAAATCCAAGTACAACAATATGTGCTGATTTTAGCCAAGGCAATACAAAATAATTTAAACAAAATGCTGGTAAACAATGTGTGGCTATGTCTTTGACTGCGATAATACATCATCAAATAACAAATATTAATGCATGGGATTCATCATTCCTAAATGTCATATTGTGTGCTGGAAATAGCCTTTATACTTGTATCCCAAACGTAACGCCTGCCACGCAGGCTATACTTGTATAAGCAATTATGTTAATAAAACCTTCTTGCTTTTAACTGATGTGCCAGAAATGGTTTCAGTTTCCGATAAAATATATTCTTTACATATAGTGACCCATTTGCTGTGATTTGTTTATGGGCAACTAACAATCTAGCTACCTTATCATTCTTTGGAAAATGCACAATAATCTATTTTTAGATTCTCAGTTAAATTATCAAGATTGCTTGTTGACTAGTGTTGATTGCAACATCTCGATCTAAATAAAGCTAGTGAAAGGGATATCACACGAGCAATCTTGCAAGCCAACAAGCAAATTAAAGTTACATTCGCTCCAAACACATCTAAAGCAACAGATATTCCAATTTCAATAGTCAACATTAACACTTATAATAATAATTAAGTACCACAATACTACTTATTTCATTTCAATTTTACACCATTTTACCGTTCCCGTTCCAGTATACAATTACAACCTTCTGTACTGTAAAGTCTCAAATCAAGTTTCCAAATAATTAAAGCATTTAACATCGCACTATGACCTCTTGCATTTTTAAACGCGGATAGTTAAACATGGATATAGTGTTTTTTAACATTTACTGTCCGGGGAGACACTATCCGCTGGGACACCGGAATAAGTTACGAGCCTATAATATCGCTGTCATAGAACTTCACAATAACATCTCCATTCCCCCTTTCCAATCCGTTCACGTACATGCTTCGAACGCACTCACACAGCCTTCGAGGTAGCGGTACTTGCTTGTACTGTATATCAGGGTTCTGCTCGCACGACTCTAAAGACAATTTTGAAATGCAATCAAGTGCATGTTTTCCGCTCCACTCACTGTCACTTTAATAACTTTATATACCTGCCAAATGCAAACCAAACACCAACTACATGTACAACATGAGACCTACGTGCTGACTCTACAATCTATATCATTCTTGATTAACATGTTACAATTTATACAATCTGAATCAATCCCAGGGTTCACCTTTGAAATTTCATCAAAACTGACTACACTGCCCATGCAATGGCCTTTGAGGCAGCACTTTCCTTGCGATAGTAATTTCTAGTATTATTGATTTCAATATACTCCTATACATTTCCTGACGTTACCATCACTACATATAACGAACTCGTAGCTTACAGTAAAAACCCGCTAACAAGAACCTACCATTATTAAGAACCACAGGCTGAAATTAAGAATTTGTTTACACAAGATAATATAAGAATATAATCCATTCTCAGCCAGAGGCCTTGATGTTGCATTTTCACAACTGATTCCGGCGTTGGTTTAAATAATATATACTCTAACACTCTAAATTTTCCCCAACTTTCCTCATTTCTGCTTGTTTTTATATTACTTGATTAAGTCAAGTTATGAACTAATTTGTCAGTTTAATTACAGTCGTAAACAGTCATAAACACTTCCTTTTGTGGTAGCCATTGTATAAGTAATTATTAACAGCACTGCGCTAATTATCAGAATAAATATGAATACTGCTAAGTTCTCAAAATAACTGCGTATAATATGAAAAGGAGAAATAAGAGAACTTCTTTGTGTCGAAAAATACTTAAGTAAGAGTACTTACGTATATTCATGGCCGATGTGTCTTCCATCTGACCTGAAGAAGGACACATCGTCCGAAACGTCGTCCATGAATACACGTAAGTACTCTTACTAATTAAGTATTTTGGACACATTGTGATAATTATGATTGAATATAGATTGTCAGCAAACTATAAATATTGTTTTAAAAAGATTTCGACGCTTGAAGATGTGTACACTGCTCTCCTATTATGATTTCGTCCAGCTAGAAATTATCCAAACAATTTTCACGTTTTCCTCGTAAACAAGAATGTTTCCTCAAAACGTGGAATGTTTGTTTAGCATTCACAATTAGTAATGCTGATATATTATTATATTTAATTACTTCTAAGTCTGTTAGTTACATATAACATAAACAGCCACTCTAGGAAGGTTCGCTGGTGTGAATTATACTAATGTTACTCCTTAGTAAAATTTCTGGCTCGTCATTAAGACGTTTACCACATCGTAAGCATAGCACACTCGAGCAGGCTTTGTGTGACATTGGACTTGATAGTTGTTCCGGTGTTAATATAGAAGCATCGCGTAGGGGTTAATTTAGCCGACCTATTGACTCTCTCCCGGTGAGGTCTCAACGACCGGAAAAGCTAAGCAAAACATCCTTTTTAAGGGCAAAGTATTTCCTGAAGTGGCTAGCACCAAAGTATTTCCTGAATGCGTTAATATACACAATGTTGTAGTGAATGTGGGAGAGCTCGGAGTAGACAGACGATACGTAGACAATCGTCAAGCTCATATCCTCAACATTGTGTATATTAACGCATCCAAGCATTACCGATATATAGTGACTGCCGCATAGGCAGTACATATATCAATCGAACCACTACATCATTGTAACCATCATTGTCAGCGTCTCACCGGCAATCAGAAGGTTACAGGTTCGATTCCTGTACGGGACTCAGAATCATTTTTCTGAGGATATGAGCTGACGATCGTCCACGTATCGTATTTCCTGAAGTTGTTCGGAGCATAAAGTATTTCCTGAGGTTCTTCGCTTCTAAACATAATTATAAGTTGTCTCCTAAGAACTGAAATCTTCTAAAACAGGAGACACACAGGCGCTTTCACACGCTAGCTATATTTAAACATCCATGCTCTCCGTTTTAGTAAAGAACAGATTAATTGTTATCATAAAGCTGTTACGCTGTGTACGCAGTGCATATAGAGATAAAAATCGTATCATGATATGTCCTATTCTGGTAGCAATGAAGAGCGAAAAATGCAAACTGCAACTGGTTAGCTTACTCTGGATGAAGGGCTCCGCTCGAAACGTCAGTATTTCGTTACTAAAAATCTTGAAAGTTTACCACCTTTTCACTTTCTAATTATAGAATACACGTCCACTTTTGAAACCACATTTAAAGGCAGAAATACAAACCAGTTTGATTTAAATATAATCTCGAAGGTTTATATTGCGTGTTCTTGTTATCAAATTGAAAGGGTTTTTTAAAGAATGAAGAAATTGTATATGATGAACTTTCCGAACAATACAATATACAATAACTTTCTTTCAGTGTCTAGGTTATACTTTAGCCTTTTGCTTTAACTTTCTCAACACCACAAAGCACACAGTTTTCATCGTCGTATCCACACGATTTGACAGCTCACTCCTGTGATAATAGTTCATGATTTGTTATTGCACTTGTCATCCCAGCTCTTATTTAAGTTCTTTCGTTTAATTCAAACAAGTATTACATATATAACAAGTAATATTTGGAATTTCACTCGATTAAACTATACATTCTAAGGATTTATGGTGAAGGAAAATTTCGAGTGTTGGAATATATACATTTTTAAGACCAAACCGGGACGAGTCGCGAAAAATGCAACTTCAAGGCCTTCCCGCTGGAATCCGCGACCTTGCGATGCTAGTGCAGTGCTCTGACCACTGAGCTACGGAAGCCGTTGCCGAGAGCCTAGTCACAAGAGCCTAGACAGACGATACATGGACAATTGTTGAGTTAAAATCCTCAGAAAACGAGAAAAAAGTCAAACAAATATTGTTGAGCGAGTCACGTTCTCACCGACTATAACCACATAATTAAATAACCACTCGACAGTGAATTTGGTTGTTATTTGGTCTATATAGACAGTGGCACACCCCATGAATCATAAAATCTGCGCGTCAACCTGTTAATCGCCGTTTTTTCCGGTCAATAACGCTATCTCGATTTTGTCAAGTGGTTCTATTTAAAGGAAAATATTATTAATGCATATATAATGAGAGAAAAGATATTTAGTTGCATAAGTTGCGTAAACGCGCCATATTTGCTTGCGCAGGACAACAGAATTCCTACCTCTATTAACTACAACAACCGAACACGTACGTCTCTGTTGTTTATATCACGAAATGACACAGAACAGTTTATACAATCGAAAATGATCGCGTGGTGATTGACCATGGTCGACGGATGAAACGACTTACACGTCACAGATATAATAGTTACTTAAAGGCGAGCAGACTTTGGGAATTTTATCGTAAATTTAAGTTCGTCTCTCTTGCAGGGAAAACATTTGCCGGGCACTCTTGGACACAACCCACCTTGGTGACAGTAAATTGCTGAGGAGGAATCCATTTATAGACGCTGTCGCCTGTCTGTAAGTTTACATAACGTTGTATATCAATGGGTTTTGTTATTGTTTTTATCACGCACGCATGAAACGGCTGATTGCCGGCGAGACTCTCCGTAACCATCAGCGCTGCTGTTTATATGAGCTGGGTTAATCGGGCTGACTATTGTGTCACGTAAATCTTTCCTCGACGCAAAAAGATAATTTAAATTAACTTTATGCTCTTCCTACAGTCAAACTAAGTCAGTTCTTCTTTGAAATACCATTTTGGATGTCTATAGTAGCTGTAAGAAGAACTTTGTTATGAGAATAAGCCTGGCTATAACCGGTCTAGCCCTGCTTATAGAGACAGCCACTCAGATGGAGAGCGCCGAAGGTTATGTACTGCATGGTTTCATTGATATATTCGGGACTCATTTTCAGCGAAATTGAGCTTGACAATCGCCCATATATAATAATAATAATAATAATACTTTATTCAATCAATAAATGATACAGATCACCTAAAAAAAAATATATATATATAGGGGACCCTGGCTGTACATAATGAATGTCTTACCCCAGATATATGTCTAACATATCCCAGAGTGCCCCAGAGTTAGTACGTACCTATGGTCCACCCGTCCAGCAAGCTCATTGTGAACTCCATATACATATGTAGAACTCACTGCTCTGGTATTACCTGAACCATAACCGCATGGTTCGAAGCTCTATTACCTCCGCTGCGACTTTGACTTCAATAAGCCCACCACTTATTTTTTGCAATTTTGCAAAATATCACAACTGCCTTGGATTTCGAGGCAGCACTTCCCTTGCGATAGTAACTTCTAGTAATAATAATAAAAAAAATCAAAGTATAGTAATCCTAAATAGCGCTCATTAAAAAATAAAATAGTTAAAATCTTATCCTATATAAATGTTCTGTGTATAATGTTTATCTTATAAAGTCCTAGTACTAATGGCTATTCATATGGTTCTTCGAACGTGACTTGAATTTACTGAGTAAATTAATATCTCCGTCTAATAAATAACTAGGTAAGTTATTCCATCGGGGGAATAATGTATATATCGTCTGTCTACTCCACTGACACTGCTCCAACATCCACTGCAACAACCAGCTGTTGTGATCTAATGGTTACCACACATGTCTATGAGTTGGGAGACACAGGTTCAAATCCTCGGTCGGACCTCCACTCAGGGTCTTAAAAATAATTGAGGAGAAAGTGCTGCCTTTGCAACAATTTCAGCAAATGGTAAGACTTTCGGGTCTTCTCGGATAACGACCTTTAAATCGTAGGCCTTCGGAACCCCTATCAATTGGGCTTCTAGCCTTTTTTATAATCATTAATCCTTATGCTAAATGGATGATCGTTTTAGATTATGTTGAGGTTAATTTAGTCGCCAATGTGGATATAATGATTAACAGATAACTTGACGCCGATTCTTCATCTTTCTCTCTTTATTATGTTATGTCGTTATCTTTAATGAACGCAATAACACTGCACACCGGGAATCGCCTAATACAAACTTCGGTGACGGTAGCCGATTGATAAATTGCACACAATCGGGTGTTTGCCAGTCAAATAAATGCCGCTGAATGCAATCATGTTTGTTTACACATACAAAACGGTTAAATCACGAGTTAAATTGATAATAATATCACTGCTCTCCATTGTAATGCAACGTTGAACGTGTTGGCCGTTATAGTTCAGTCCACAGGAGTATATATGGCTAGTGCGGTGTGTCTAGTTTCATGTCGGCGGTGAATGGCCAAACACTTATGAGTTATGGCGTGTATCTCACAAAGAAAATAAGACTAATACAAATTCATATACAGCATGTTCATATACATTCTCTGATATATCTGTAAGACTGTATTCTTTGACGTCAAAAGGAAAATTCTAAGACCTAAAGGCAAAATGGTTTGGTAAAAACTTCTCTGAAGGGTTGGGTAGCAAAATTTTAAGTGTTCATCATTTAAAATTGGAATCTCGTCGTCCGTTCTCCTTAGTCATCATTGTACATTAGCTTTTGCTATTGTATTCCTCTCCTTGTTTTCCTTGGATTCCTGCTCTGTGTAGGGAGATAATAATCTGAAAGTTATAATAGGATCTGTCTGTATATCTATTTGGGTTTGTTATTAAAACTTGTATCGACGATATGCTGGAAATTGGGCTTTATCTAACTTTTTTCTTCTTGGCCTTGGGTTGGGTAAAACCAATATATATTATCGTTGCCATTCAGATCTGATGTTAACTATCAGGATAAACTAAAAACACTGGACTGCTACCTCTGTCCTACTGGCACGACTACCTAGACTTAGTATACCTTTTTAAAGCATTAGAAAGTTCACTTGGTTCATGTGAGACGTACAAACCGATCAAATGAATTTGTTTTAAATATCCCTAAAGTGAATAACGTAACTTTTCAGAACAGTTTCTACTGTAGAACCCCTCGGATATTCAACTCTCTACCATCACATCTGCGAGACGTTAACCTTTCTATTGGACAATTCAAATCTGAACTGCTAAAACACCATCATTATACAACCGAACACGTGTACGATGTCCAAATCCGCAAACCTTTAAAGTGCCACTACGATCAAATTTTTACCTATCGATATTTTTACGTATTTATAAAGCAGAGCTGCTAAATATTACTTGGTCGAAACCGTTTTGCTATTTGACGATGGCAAGTATTATTTTTCTTACTCCGAATCTGGAGTTGTTATGTCTGCCATTAATCGTTCTTGTTCTTGACCAGCGTAACGAAGTGACGTCAGATTCTCAACGCGAAGACTCCACGTTGCTAATTCTTCAAGTAAATCAAGGTCGTTTTTTCAAATTCTTCGTCTGAAAGGCTGGACATTTCATCTACTTCTCGAAAAAAACAAGAAAACAAATACCTCGACCGAAATTCAGGCGTAGCATTGAGAATCTGACGTCATAAACAATATTATCTTTTGAAATTGCGGGCTCACTTGGAACACGTTTTTAGTAATGGTGGCCTAAATAATAGTGATTTCAGAGCTCAAAATACTTACTTCAAAATAACATTTTTTAGGTTTTTTTTACATCGATGATCACTTTCGACCCTGAAATACTATTTTATGCTAAAGAAAATCTAAAAGACGGGGGTGAATTATCATCGTAGTGGCACTTTAAAACCGTATGTGTAAAATGTCACCTGTGTCGTCCCCAATCTAGTCTTCTTGTTAAAATGTGCTGTTAGTTTATTATTTTATCTTATAGGGACCCCATAATGGAGCGATAAGCTCTGTGGTGCATCCCTGCTACTCAATGTGGCAAAGCTTGTAAATAAAAAAATTATTTTCCGGCACCAAATCTATTTCTCTTCGTCCCCCACCCCGACCATAAATAATGACGGGTCTCTAACATTTTGTTCATATGAATGACCTTTCAATTGACACAGAAATCAACTCGCATTTTTACGGCCCCACAGGTTAAAGACCGTAGAACGGTTGTCCAAAGACCGCCAATTAGGTTAATCCCAGATTAGTGGAATGATCTTGTTAGCGAAACCATGCAAGATGCAGACAGAAATGTCTGAGGATATCATATATGGTTTCAACTTAGGTTATTTTAATCCAGGATTAGCACTAATCTCCCTCTGAACAACGCCGCCTTGGGTGTCATTCAATCAATCAAACCGTTATTTAATCAGTGTGGTCTATAGTATACACAGTTATCAAGAAGAGCCCTGAGTCAATACAAATTTACAAAGATATAAGGGTTAAAACATCTAAAAGGTAATATACTAAATTACATGTATAACACTACAACTAGAAGTTACTATCGCAAGGAAAGTGCTGCCTCAAAATTCAAGGCAGTTGTGATATTGTGCCAAATAGCACAAATAAATGGCGGGCTTATTGAAGTCAACAGATGTAAGTCAACAGAATCAGATGTAAGTTGAACAGTTAATATTGAAGTCAACAGATGTAAGTTCAACAGTTGCATAAAAATGCAGTTGAACATAAAGATAAAATAGTTGTACAACACAGTTCTCTGTATACAAGGCTTGCATAAAAAATGCAGTTAAATATGAACACAAAAAGTTGACATTATAGCAGTCGATAAACTAACAACTGCCAGAAGTTCAGCACTAAAGCAGAACACGTTATATGACGATTGACGAAGAGGCTCTTCAAATATCGTGGCCCTAGTAGCTAAAGAGATCTTATTTTGTTTGCATGCAGGCCGTTGGCGAGTTCTATCCGAACATTTCCGCATCCGGCGATTATACGAACATCTACGAGTTACGTCAAAAATCTGTGGACATATCCATGAAAAATCGAGCGTGATTTTAATGTAGTTCCGCAAAGAGGTCTGGGTACGAGACACAGCAACGCAAGTCAAGATTAGTGTGCTGCCTACGGCAGCAATTAAAGCTAAAATAAAATTACAAATAAACTACATGCAGCGAACCATTTAGGAGTTAAAACTATTGAAAACATTACAACCATTATAATAAAAGGACTTTCTAGCTGCTTCAGTTCTCACTCTAGGCAGATGAAGTAAATTACTCTGTCTGAATGCGATACCGTTTTCAAATGTGTTTTTAACGGGAATACCCTTCTACTATACCCACTGCTCCTGTGTATGTTTCGAGGCAGCATTTCACTCCTCGTCATAACAATAAAGAAAGTCTTACCATTTACTGATTGCAAAGGCCACACTTTCTCCTCAATTATTTTAAGACCCTGAGTTGAGGTGCGACCTAAGATTGAAACTGGATCTCCCATAGACAAGTGTAGTAACCATTACATTATGCTGGCTGGTATAATCAATTTTGAACTCCACTGAGCTACGTACTACTGTATGATACGTCTATATAGCTGTTAAAACCATTTAATTAGAGTTTTAATTAAAGGATCCATGTATCTCAGTAGCATCCCAGATATAGGTTGACCATATGCCATATAACTATAACATCAGAAAATAGGTTGACTTTCGTGTCTTCTCAGATAACGACATTAAATCATAGGTCCTCGGAACCTTAGTAATTGAACATTCCAGTCTTGAGTCTCAGCAGTATATATTTACATATATTTATATTGAAAATCTAACATTGAGAACAACAAGTACGAGTAATGCTGTGATATAGTGATTAGTACGAGTAAGAACAACAAGTGATAGCAGGTGATAGTAAGAGATAAGACTAATTACACTTCAAGGAAATAGATTTAAAGGATCTCCGAGGATTATCACAGTTATAGTGTTTGCCTAACCTCCTCCGCACTCTGTGGCTTCTTTTTCCCAAATCAAATAGCTTCCAAGGCTGTTTTTGGCCGAGCCAGAGACCTCTTCGTCCCTGCAATCCCAGCCAAAACATTGCTCTATATATACAGAACTCGTGACTAGGCTCTCGGCAACGGCCTCCGTAGCTCTGTGGTCAGAGCACTGCACTAGCATCGCAGGTTCAATTCCAGCCGGAAGGCCTTAAAGTTGCATTTTTCACAACTGGTCCCGATTTGGTCTTAAAATGTATATATTCCAACACTCGAAATTTTCCTTCACCATAAATCTTTAGAACATATAGTTTGATCGAGTGAAATGCCAAATATTACTTGTAATATACCCAAAATCTACATTAACTAAGCCGTGTGTTATTTTAATAAAAAAGACCATGTCTATAAGTATTCATGCCAATAACAAATGGGAAGTAAGGATAATGAAACCCTAGTGCTCACCGCAAGAGCATGATAAACTAATATTTGAGCCTCTTGCTAGGATGAAAAGGACAAGCTTCGTTATCGTCTTTACAGTGATATTGACTGTTCGCAAACAAATCCCAGCATGCAAAACGGTCGCTTATCATACGGTTACTTGAATCACGCACACGGAAGGGGGGGGGTGGGGTGGGGTGTGTGTGTGTGAATTCTATCTTTTTCACTCACTCATCATCACTCCGGAACATAGGTTGTTGAAGCTTTCAAACCTGCGTTGTGTCGAGGTCGTAATTTGGAGAAGACAAGTGTTTGTTTACGTTTGTGCTTGAGGTTTAACTTGAGGGTCAGGCCAGGAAAGTTGGAAAAGCCGGTAAGTTTCGTTTCTTCATCTTTCTTCTTCTCCAGGATCCGAATTATGGACTCTCTAGTAATGTTGAACTATCGGACATAATACAAGGACGACGCTGTCTGTCATACAATATAATTTATCGAATCTAAAACAAGCTGGTAGATTCACATGTTAGCCTCGGGTCACGACTGTAAAGGTTCATTGACATACTGCAATTAAATGCGTCAATTTCTGATATTGGCGCATGCTATATAACCACGGAAGTCGAAAGGAGCATTCGCGCGAGCAAACGTCTCAATATTCTCGTGAGTAAATCTACTACATAACATGTAGCAGGATATTAATCGCAGTGTAATTCCGATTCATATCGCCGCGAGTGTATGTTTACGTCGTTTTAAGCGGAGCCTTAACCGCGAGGTTATACTGTTTAATAGTACATCTTTTCACTATCTGAGACCGGAACATGAATGCATGCTCTGCAGGTGCTGCTGTGTGTAAACCGGACGTCAACGCCCAAATCATTCAGCAAATATAGTCTTTGAAGTGATTTTTCAGGTCATGGAAAGCGTATCCAAGTATTACACGAAACCTTTTAAGGGTTGCTGTATGGTTTAACAGGGATGTAACGTTTTGAGCAAAGGCATTTCATCAGGGAGTGGTTTGATTCGTATTTTTACACTCCCAGCTCAATGGTTAGAGCGTCTCACCGGCAATCAGAAGGTTATAGGTTCGATCACTGTCCAATTTGGATGTCGTTAGTGGAGAGGAAGTCGAATGGAGGAGAATGTTTGAGGAAGGACACTCGTAGTTCTTTGGTCTTTTTTTACCTCAGTGTATATAATATATTTAACACTACCTACCTAGCATGTAACATCTCAAACTATTAGCGTATACTACTGCAAGTGTATTTGTAATCCTTGTGTGTTTTCCGGCACTCGTTCCCTATTTTAATTCAAATAAACGTTTCATTGGTCTATGTGGACGCCCACCAAGGCTGTCAAAACATCAATATCACGGAATCTTAGCATCTATATCCTGCAGTGCGTAGACTCCACTGATGATATTCAAGTCATGTCAATCTACACGCAAATATACATGCGATCCGCTTTCTCGAGACTTGAGCAACCGAAATACCGACCCGAAAACTTACCCTTTTAAAACACTATAACCTCAGTATTAACGTTCATACTAACCCTAATACTGACTCTATAGGTTAATGCTATAAGCACGCTTCCATTTTGGTTGTTGTTTTAGGAGCTTTAAATACGACTGTGAGATTCGACACTTTTGGCGTCAATAATTGCTTTCAACATCTCTCGTACTATAAACGCGAAAATCTCACTTTGAAAACGAGATTTTCTTTAAAACTCAAGTAGACGACACTAAGACGTTATCACCTCAACACAAGATGACGCAAGCAATTAATCAAATCCAATAAAGCTGCCTATAAATACACCAAGCTCTTGATAACTAGTCAACACTTGAAGTTATTCAAATCGATACTCTAGGTTGGTTTACTGACGAAATAGTGCGTAGGAGGTCTAATCGTGCGAAAGCCATTGTTATATCAACATTGCTCTACATTAGTGGTTAATACACTCGATTCAAACGCATTTAGCTTTTAAATTACGCGTATTTAATTGGGAATGTCGGAGATGCCTTTCACAATTATTGTGCATTCATTGATTTATATTACAGATATTAATCAGGAATGCAGGCTAACTGATACATAACTATGTTTTATATTAATATCATATCATTTCAATAACTTTTGAAACGTTTACAAGTCATGTACAAACGCCGTCTATATAATCAACCCCTATATAGATGTATATTAAACAAAATAACCTGCTTTCAATAAGCATGCATGGCAGAAAAATAGGTTGTTTTGTTGAAGGGTAAGCAATATGTCCAATATTTTTATCCATATATTTACTCAATAACTTAAGCGATAATCTAAAACAATTAATGGTGTTGATGTGATAAATAAGTGATTGACATGCAAAAGATGAAATCCGCGTGAATATATATGTATGAATAAAGCTAACTGAGTGAAACACAACATGATATACAGATGCATTTGATTTCTAACTACAGCACAGATTTTTTAATTTATATAGTTTACGTGTATCATGTCTCGATTTTAATGAAATGTTGGCAGCTGTTAAGTTTTTGCTATATATACGCGGGGCAATTGTTATTGCGACTTGTAACGCAATACCCCTCGTTTGCACATTGCCATTGGAAGCCTCTATAGTCTGTTGGGAGAGAGCTTGAATGCCAAATTTGTTTGCTGATGACTTGAGCATTGCGTTGACTGTTCTATATAGGTTTGTTTGGGGGCCGAAGAGAAAATGGTTGGGGTTTAGGTAAAATAATCACTTCTCTGAAGGGTTGGGTTGCAAAATTTTCACGACTATTTACATAAAACAATTAAGAGTTCATCATTTAATATTGGAATCTCATCCTATCAGTTCTCCTTAGTCATCATTGACATATTAACTTTTGTTATTGTATTCCTCTCCTTGTTTTCCTTGGATTTCTGCTCAGTATATAGGGAGGTATAATAATCTGAAAGTTACAATGGAATCTGTATATCTATTTGAGTTTGTTATTGAAGGCTCAGTTGTGACGATATACTGGGAATTGGGCTTTATCTAACTTTTTTCTTCTTCGGTTGGGTAAATTTTTCTCTACCCATAAATGTTTGGGACGGTAAAATTTCTGATCTTAATACAAATATAATGATCGATCCCTAGTATCGTATTTGGGGTCACTGGCACTTCACAAAAACCATGATGATTATGAAACGCCTTCGACTTCATTTCAAATCATTGTCTTTGAAGTAATGTCGAAATATTACGTACAGTTTCATAATCGTTTGGGATTTTTCTTAATTCGGAGTCTCAGGTTTGGCTTACTTTATTTCTTAAATTGTCGGCTGCTTCGTAAAAGCGAATATTATGAGAAGTTCGCAGAGCTTAGATGTTATCGCTGGATACCTCAGAGCGGGACTGTCTACTGTCTGTAGACCTTTCTTAGAATGTGCGCTGTATACCAAGTAAGGATGTCTTTTGTAGCTGTGGTATCTTTAATCGTATGTCTAGTTTATCCAATTTCCGAGTCTCTTGCTGACAGATCCAAGTGCCTCCTATCACCACCACAACTTTCTAATTTCAATCCACAACTTTCCAATTTCAATTCTCAACCTCTCGTCTTCCATTGTTGCTACTTTACCGTCCTTAGGGTTACCACATCAATTATCACACACTTATTCTTCTTTTTGTCTATCAACACAATGTCTGGTTTTCTATGCTTGATCTTTCTATTACACTGCACCATAAAATCCCACAACAGCTCCCTCAGCCTCATGTTCGTACCACTTGTCATCAGTGTCATCAACCCATATTTTGCACTCATATTATTATTATTATTATTATTATTATCATCATTATGCTATTGTTATGTTGTTATACTTTAAGACTTGTAAAACTGCGCTCTCGCCAAAAGTCGCAAATATCACTAGTATAGGCAGACATCCTAGGCAGTACATATTATATCAATTGAACCAGTACATCATTGTAACCTTCGCTCTCCATCTGAGTCTCGTTAGCTCAATGGTTAGAGCGTCTCACCGGCAATCAGAAGGTTACAGTCTAAACAGGTTCGATTCCTGTACGAGATTCCTGAGGATATGAGCTTGACGATCGTCCACGTATCGTCTATACTTCTCTTCTTTATAATATATTACTAACTGATTGTACTTCTGTATTTTTTAGGAAAACAAAACGTCTGGTTTGAATCAAACGTTCGGAGAATAGAAGACAAGTAGTCATTATACTGATTTAAGCAGTCAGAGTGTTACGTATATTACAAAGGTTAGTTTCGTATGCGATATATTGCTGTTAGCTATGAATGTTTATGCATGTGCGAGCTTGGAGTAGACAGACGAAGTATTATCTCTTATGATGGGAAATGTGTTCTTCATATAGAGACATCTCGTCAATTGTTTACTGTTGAGATAATTCGATCTGTTCACTCATGTCTTCATGAGAACCAAAGAAAATATAGATTTTCATTTCCGCTCGTAGATTTTTTATTATTATTTATCAAGCTTATTCGACCTGTATACTCATCTGGGTATCATTGTATCGATGACCTCGGCATCTTTGCGAAGTTCCCTTATATAAGGTTGACTCAATAATAAACTTATTGGATAAGGCTGAGCATGATATCAAGAATTATCCAGATCAAGGTCAATGTTATCTGCCAAAGGCTGAGGTGGATAACATTGACAGAGGTCTGGTAAAATCCAATAATTGTTTTATTATACAATTATAAATGCAGAAGCCTTTGGGAAGTTTAGGAATTAAGTAAGCCATGTAAAGATACAGATAATTTTTGATATTTTGTAGGTGGCAAGACATCAAGAATTGTCTGTAGGTATTTTAGCCAATCACAATCGAGATTGTATGAGTATAATAGTCTTTCACAAGACTACAACAATGTCGCAGAACTCTTCAGACTACTATAGTAGTATAATCTCTGCACGCGTCGCTGCCTCTCACGATCAAATGGGCAGTGTATTTTTCGGTTTCAATCTTTTATTTCATGACAGATAACTCATACAACGATCGGTTCCATACTGATTATAATCGTAACATTTTTCGATCAACCAATGACACTCCGTCCACTCAACTTTACTCCAACTTTCTTACTTTGAATTCAACTCCGAATCTCAACTGTGAGTCTGTGAATTATCATCATCATCATCATCATCATCATCATCATCTGATCATCATCATCATCATCATCATCCCATTTGTCTCCTCAGGGGGGTTCGGGTCGTCTCGACATCGTTCTCCACTGTTTTCTATCAGCAACTCTACTCAGATCCACTACTTTACCATCATCCATCGCTTTCTCGGTTCCCTCTCTTCCTTGTTCCCGTCTCCCTGCGTTCCGCTGACCATCTAACAATCGCATACATCTCATCTCCGATACTTCCAGCTTCTTCACATGTTCTTCCTTCACTGCCCAAGTGAATGTCAACTGTTAATTTCAACTCTCAAATACTCATCAATCACACTTATTTACACCGTAACCAACAGGAAGATATTTGTCACTCACTCTAGGACACATCTAGAAAACAACTTGCACGTACAGTTCAACTTCCTATAATTTATTCACATATTTTCTATGTGCAACTTCCCTCAAACAGGGCCGGATTAACCGGGGGGCCCAGCGCTTTCTGGCGCCCTAAAATGGTTTGAATCTTATTTGACAAACAGAGAACAAGTGCGCTTTGTCAATGGTCACACATCATTACCAAGAAAAATAATATGTGAAGTTCCACAGGGCTCGATACTGGGTCCATTATTATTCTTATTATACATTAACGACATGCCAAAATGTCTGAAATCTATACAACACCATGCCTTTATGCAGATGACACCCAAATATTTTCATCATCACCTGATTTTGACACGCTTGTTGAAAATCTAAATACCGACCTAAACAACATCCGAACTTGGCTTGCCAAGAATAAGCTACAACATCACCCCGCCAAATCGAAATTGATGTTTATTGGATCGTCATATAATCTTAATAAGGTTGGTGATAGTCGTGTCTTGTTGAATAACTAACTATATAGTCTCTCGAACTACAGAAAATGACGAAAAACTGAGCTGGGAAAAACATATTGAGACAATATGCAAGAAGGCAAGTGCTGGTATTGGGGCTATCAGACGTGTATACTACAAACTATATACAAAGCGCTAGTACAGCCTTACTTTGATTACTGCAGTTCCCCCTTATGGAACAACTGCAGTAAATTGCTCCAAGATAAATTACAAAAAGTTCAATCTCGCGTGCGGCAAGAGTAATCACGGAAGCCACTTATGACGTTAGAAGCGTTTGGATGTAAAGCGATTTTATACAACGTCTGCTTTTATATACAAAATACTTAATGACCACACAGCCCCGGGTCTAAAACAATCCTTTTGTGAAAGGAGAGTTTCACAAGATACATATAATCTAAGAAATAGTGATACTGATCTAACACTTCAGAAGCCCAAAACTGAATTTTTAAAGAAATGTTTTAAATATAGCGGTGCCATATGTTGTGGAATGATCTTTCTCGGGAAGCTAAATTGGCCGATACGATTGATTGTTTTAAGAGGAAGATACGCCCGACTTAAAATATGATGCTGTGATCAAACCTACTTCTTGACTCATAAATAAATTTTTATTTCTTTCATTATTTTAATGACTTATATTTTATTCATATGACTATATTACTTGTACATATAATAGAACTTTTGTGTTAATTTTACTCTTATTGCATGCATGTATAAAATAGTGCGACGCCCCTCGTGGAAATCAGCTAATGTTGACGAGGCTAGCGTGTTTAAATAAAGTTTTACCTACCTACCTGCCCCGCGCCCAGTTGTCCAACTTTAATTTCTCGCGTTCTTTCTATTTTTCGTTCTCTCGTGCTCACCGGGGCCAAAGTAAGCGCGGGTCCCCGATGAGCGCGGGTCCCCGATGAGCGCGGGTCCCCATTGAGCACGTCGCTCCGATGAGCACGTCGCTCCGATTAAGCGCTGCCTTTTTAAACAGGGGACTTTTTAAAACAGCGAGGAAAAACGAAGATAATTTAATCATGTATTTTTTTTTTAATCTTAGCAAGGTCCCTCGCTGAAAAACTTCCGGGGGCCCCGCGAACCTTAATCCGGTCCTGCCCACAAACATGCACGAATCTCTTGTGCAGTCACCACTGATCTTATAGATCAGTCGCAGTTACACTGTCACGTACGCTCTTGTTATTGTGGTTTTCTAACTTACATTAATCTATACGTAATCAGATTTATTCTTTACACCACTTATCTATTCTCTGATAAGACTACAGTATATAAATAATGTTCTGGTCTTATCTTTAGTTTCAAAATAACAAATATATCCAAATATATCCAAATTCAATTCGATCAACTTCACACTTAGAAACAAAGTAAAAATAGTTAAGTTAAGTAGTTGCAGCTTGATGTTTGTAAATTGTAAAGGTTTTGCTGTGCAAGCTGTGTTAAGTGTCAATACTCAGAAAAACGCTGAGTGCACCAGACAGGACTCGAACCGTGATAACGGCAGGACTCGTCCCGCCATCTGAGTTCCAGTGGCTCAATGGTTAGAGCGTCTGTCTTGCATTCAGAAGGTTACGGGTTGAGTCCTGTCAGCGTTTTTCTGAGTATTGACAACTTAACACAGCTTGCACAGCAAAACCTTTACAATTTAAAAGTAAAGATAGTTTCTAAAATGTACCAGATGTTGTTGTTTTTTTGTATGCGTCAATTGCGTGGTGTTTTTACAAACTATATTAATAAATTATTTTTTGAAGTAAACATTTCATTTTCTCGCATTTCACACTGATGAATTTTGTATCAGGGTAACAACTGATGACGGGTCTTAGCTGCTCGTCGCTATGTTGGCATACTCTACTTTGGCACGCATCACGTATACTAATGCCTTTCTCCTTTTAAAACATTCAAGAAATTATATTCCAGTCCCCGTAATTCGCCAAAGCAAATTGAAATTTCCTGGTTTGCTTCGGCAAAAAACCGCCGAGGCACATAGTAATAAACATGTTGTAGATTTACAAATTTTTCTTTGTCCTAAGCGCTCGCGCGGAATTAGCGCTCACGAGACAATTGCGCTTGCGCGGAAAATTTCGCCTTATGGAATTGGAAAACAGCCTTTACCCAAGAAACGCTAGAAAAAATGTTCACGATCTCGCCTATGAATTGCTCTCATGTGATATGCAAATGAAATAACCTATGACATAAAGAGCTTTACACATTTTTAGAAAACCAAGAAATTAGAAATAGTAAATTAATTTGGCGTCGTTATTTCGATGTAATAATGCGGTAACTGTTTTTACGAAGTGTCGTAATGTGCAGTCTCAAGTGATTTCGTTGAATAATCTCAAAGATATACTGGATTTTCTAAAAATGTGTTAAAGCCGTCTTTCCAACCCAACAAATGTAGCCCAGCCTATACCCCGTGATGCTTTAATAGACTGGTTTTTATCGAATCTCATTTTCATTTCAAACTCAAAACTCATGGCTTATTGTGGCTACAGTGGTTACAAATTAACAAGTGATAGATAAAATATTCACGGCCAATCTTTATCAGATATAGAAACTTCGAAACTCGAGCCGAAGGCGAGCGTTTGTATATCAGATAAAGATCGGACGGGAATATTTCATATGGCTTATCAAATGAATACACATATATGCTCATATCTATCTACTATCTTGAAGATACAAGCTGTTTTAGCTGAGGAAATCGAAGAAAAAGTTTATTTAAATCACGAGGAACTCTCTATCCGATTTAAGGGGACAAGCTGCCTTAAATTTTATGTTCGCAAACCCATGATGTAATAATGGCTCAATCTTATTATGGTTAAATGTATATACACCATGCTATATATCATTTTAAAGCTTATAACATGCTCTAAACAAATAGCATTACAGATGCCCTCCCAGGCAAAAACATCAATGTAAAAAAACCCTGCAAAGCTGAAAACCATCTTTGGATGCTATCTAGTCAAAAACTAAGCATCAAGAATTGGTCATTTTAACTTGTAAAATAGATTACAAATTAATGGATGCTTTTTACCCTCATGTGATAAAAATTGAGTGTTCTATACCGAATTTGGTATTAACATAAAGATCCTCACTTAATATTTGTTGCTATGGCAATAAAATGCAGTGTAACACCAAAACCTTCCATTAATTTCTTGACTGGGATGTAAGTCTATTTTACAAGTTAAAATGACCAATTCTTGATGCTTAGTTTTTGACTAGATAGCATCCAAAGATGATTTTCAGCATTGCAGGGTTTTTTACATCTTGTTTTTGCGTAGGATGGCATCTGTAATGCAATTTGTTTAGAGCATGTTATAAGCTTTAAAATGATATATAGCATGTTGCATATACATGATGTTTTAACCATAATAAGATAGAGCCATTATTACATCTGGGTTTGCGAACATAAAATTTAAGGTAGCTTGCCTCCTTAAAACCTCGATCATACCGCTGATTTCCTTCGGTTTTTCTTCATAAATTATTAATGATTTGATAAGGTCTGCAGATACAATTGTCACGATTCGTGCGACAGTGATATAACTAGGATTTTTGTGATTAGCAGAAAATCGCCTAGATTTTTCAAGACTAAATTTTTCAAGTATTAATTCCTGAGTGTTCGAGGCCTTGACCCTGAGGACCAAAAATTTATCGGATTTCAACGAATGTAACGAAAACTCACTCGTCAGTAATACTGCCATACGTCAACTGGCCCAAAATATACTATGATTAAATTTTATATTCTTGTTTGATTGTATATCAAACCGGTGTGTGTTTAATGTTTATGATTAAGGAGACAAAAGAGAGACAGGTGGTGTCCGAACAGTTCTAGTTAAAACTATACAAGATATGCCATGGAACTGCCAGCTGCTGCCGGCCTTTTTAAAACAAGCTTCCACTGTTCGTTCTTTAAGAAATCTTATCCCAAATCTCCAATTAACTAGCGTGAAGGTGTTGATTATTATACTGTATATGCATGCAGTAATTATGATACACATTTAACTTTTTTATATTTTTATCATCATTATCATCTTGTGGTCTTAACCGAAGTGCTTCGCACAACGAACGCTCTTTGTCTGTCATAGCAGCTTCTAGATCTCAGGTTTTGATACTAGTAACCTTATACGTCACGTCTGTGTATTGGACTTCCCTTAGTAGCAGTTTGCCAGCAAATGTTAATCGTATCTGGGTTAGATCGCTACAAGTTTATCATCCTTGGCTGTCACGTGTAGTTTAACCGTTGTATTTATATTATTATTATCTTGTTTTTTTTAAGCCTTTTCCTCGCTCCTCCATATAGTCATGGCTGACAACGACACGTCGACAGCATTGCAAGTGACGTCGACAGCATTGCAAGTGTGGAGCCACATTCGCACTGCTTTGCTTGCCATTATTATGCTCTCCACGTTGGTCCTCAACTCTCTTCTCATCTTTGTCCTGAGGAAAATGAAATCACGACGCTCGAACATAGACTGCGCAAGTTACAACATTGAGAAATCCTATATGTACCTCTTGCTACACCTGGCTTTTGCTGACATGCTTGGCGTTACGTTAAATATATCATTCGACATTTTCGACAGCATTGGAGTCCGTTTTTATTATTCCGTTGTGGGATGCAAAATACTGGGTCCAACTCAGCTTGCTTCAACAACTGCACAAGCGGGAACATATGTTGCATTGAGCTACCATCGTTTTCGTGCGATTGTCTATCCGATACGCGCAAACCTGACAGTTTGTAAATCCATTCTTATGATCTGTATAATTTGGACCATCAGTTTCTGTCTTTCTTTGCCATACGTTCTGGTTCTTCGTTTGATTGAAGAAGGCAAATGTGACGAGGTGTGGCCACATGGAGATACATTGACTATTATTTACACTTTCTCCATATTTTTCGTCCAGTACGCAGCTCCTGTTGTCCTCATGGCCGTGTTTTATATAGCTATAGCACGAACCTTGCACGAGTATGTAGTACCATTTTGTACCATTACTGTACGATGTAACACGCTTTACCATGTACCATTTTGTACCATCACTGTACCATGTAACACGCTTTACTATATACCATTTTGTACCATTACTGTACCATGTAACACTCTTTACAATGTACCATTGTTTACCATTACTGTACAATGTACCATAATGTACAATTACCATATGTATGATGTACCATACTGATGTACCATGCTGTACGATGTACCATACTGAACGATGTACCATACTTTACCATACATATGATATACTGCACCATGCTGTACCATATTACTTTTCTCATGTTCAGAAAATCAACTGCACATTATCTCATTCTAGTCACCGAATTGAAAAAGAACTTGTCCATGTCTTGACTCAAGATGACGTGCGCTCCCATCGACACATCGTCAAAATGCTAGTCACCATAGTAACAGTGTACAGCGTGTGTATGTTGCCACATCATCTGATTTGGATAGCAGAACCATTCCATTCCATGTCCAAGATCAAGTACAGCGTAATCAAAAATGTCTCTTATCTCTTTACCTACTCGAACTGTGTGGCAAACCCGGTCATCTTCTTTTGGTACAACAAGGAAAGCAGATATCATTTAAAGCGCTGCTGCCTTCGTTTTTGTTGCTGTGTTAGAGATATTTGGTTACCATTTGGAACCCGCACCAGCAAGTGGTCTGCCACTACGGTGGGGAACTCGAAATCCGACTCGACTAATCCAGCAGAAGACAAACATATCTCTCAAATAGTCCGCGGGAAACGAAATCCATTCCCGGAAAAGCACGGGGATTCCGACCTCGGGGTATCTTTACCCTGGGAAGCACAGATATTAAATTGCCACACAAGCAGCGCTGACGAGTGTCGTAAATGTGATCCCGTGCCGCCACCCCTACAAGATCCCACCATGTCAACCTGTTATCCCACGACATCCCGTTTTGATACAATAGTACTGAGTGGCAATTGTCCGGGAGAAAGACGCCAGGAGCACGGAAAAGAACCGCCGGGGATCGCGTCAGAAGAAGGGAAAGGAACCCCGGGTGACGTTGACCGTGTGGAAGAGGAGAATGCAAGCGAATGTGTGGACGTAACGGAACGTGTTCAACTTTTAATAAAAAAAATGATCGACGACATCACGTCCGAGATGACAAAAGACGGATTCAATAACGTCGAGAATGGTGACAATATTTTTGATCAATTTTCGCTGTTCAATGACAGCTCGTCCACTGTGGAGTTGGAGACTGCAAACGACGTCGAGCCAGATCTTGGCAGTGTCACGTGTCTGGAGACTGGGCCAGAGAAGATGTCCTCGTCACAAGACCTCGTTAAAGACATGATCAGCCTGTTGGAGAGCTCGCCGCGTGGGACAGAGCGGGATAGGAGGGAGCTACGAGAACAGTTCAGGAACTCACCTGAGACACGAATGTGAAGAGGTATGGAGGTGTGGCCTGGAAACGAGGCAAACGTCAAAGCGACTAACACATGAGATGTAGTTTATACGGTTCGAAGGACCTTACTGTGAACAAATATTTTGGTTTACGTTGATATTAATAGGGTCCTTAAGATTCTACGAGACGTCCTCCTTCGAGCAAAAGAACTGTTCATGCAAACAAAAATTATAAATAATTCCTTGCTCTGTGGACGACGCCACTCAGAACATTTTCACGACGACGTCAACTTAAAGACGGATAGAAACTGTTGATGAAGATCGACTTTAACTTGGTCACCACAATCCACTTACGGGGTATTTTACATGAAGTAGTGCTAGCCCTCTTGGTAAAAAGGGATGAATTTCACCTCGCGTTTACATGGCAATATTTTAGCCCTTCGAGGAGGGCTATCCCTTCTAGGAGGGCTGACTTGTTTACCGAGTTGACAACATGTATTTTCCCACGTAACCCGCTGAATCCCATTTTCCCGCACAAGTTTTCAATTTAAAACCTATGTATGAACAAACAGAACTTGTGAAATAAAGAGTTGTCTTAAAATATACGGGCGAAGACCAACTTTGTCGCGTGTACGGAGCTTTGACTTGCCAGCCCTCCTAAGAGGGCTTGAGTGCGTTTACATGGAAAATTTCAAGCCCTCGCAGGCGAGATCCCGGGTCGTCAATAGCGAGATCTTGCCTAGGAGGACTGGCCCTCTCATATAAACGAAAACAAATTTTACATATGGTTTGACTGATACCAAGAGGGAAAGCCCTCCTCCATATAAGCACCCTTAGACGTATTGGAGCATTTTAGAAAACTAAAACATGGTTGGCGATTAAAGGACATTGGCAACAAAAATTAAGTTTGTCTAATATGAAAGAACTCGAAAAATTATAGAGTAACACCTTTCACAACTTTTCCGTATTTTGCTTCGTTTTTGAAATATTTCAGTTTGTTTGATATGTAAACTGAACGTCTTTGGTAGAGAATTTTCACTCATTAAAATTAAATGTCTTATATCTCAGTGATTGCTAAGTTTACAACGTTCATTATCATGAGGATTTATTATACGCACATTTTCAAGTAAACTTGTGGAACAAACTTGAAGATGGAACTAATATTTTAATGTGTGAAAATTATCTACTCTGCATATTATTTATTATTTTTAACCAGCTGTTGTGGTTTAGTGGTTACACACATGTCTATGAGCTGGGAGACACAGGTTCAAATCCTGGGTCGGACCTCCACTCAGCCTGTGTACAGCCTGAATATACACCTGTAATACAGTCTGTGAAAACTCGCACGATAGCTTGTCGACCCCCCGCTGATCTACTCAGATCTGAGTAGTAGATTTTGAGTGGTTTAATACTCATATGATTCATAATTGTTTATTTGATTGGATTATTTGATCTCACAAGAATTCCCAGAGAACCAATTGTACCTGGAATAAGTCAAGGGCTGTGATTTGAACAATCAAAATCTACTATACTCAGATCTGAGTAGCTCAGCGGGGGGTCGACAAGCTATCGTGCGAGTTTTCACAGACTGTATTACAGGTGTATATTCAGGCTGTACACAGGCTATCCACTCAGGGTCTTAAAAATAATTGAGGAGAAAGTGCTGCCTTTGCAATAATATCAGCAAATGGTAAGACTTTCAGGTCTTCTCCGATAACGACCTAAAATCGTAGGCCCTCGGAACCCCTATCAATTGGGCTTTTAGCCTGTTGCCAGTTGGGTTATTCCGTTCACCTAAGAGTGATAAATCTAATAAACTAAACTATATGACGTCAGCCATCTCATTTACATATCAAACAAACTGAAATATTTCAAAAACGAAGTAAAATATTGAAAAGGTGTTACTCTATCATTTTACGAGTTCTTTCATATTAGACAAACTTAATTTTTGTTGCCAATGTCCTTTAACGATAGGAAAATACGATAAGCAATTAACTGTGATTTATTTTAAATGTTAAAATTTAGTTTGTTTAGTTATAGTCTTAGACGATGAGCGCGTTGAAAATATTGAGGTCCCTATATTTATACAGAACGATTGAACGATTCATGAGTATACAAACCACTGATCTCTAAATAAGACTGGATCGAGCAACTATTGTTGGGACCTGTATAATTTTACTATAGGCGACAGAGACTAACTGTCTCTGATCTTTTAAGATGCTAGAATGAATCAGTTGTCGAAGGTTTTCCCGTAATAGCACAATCATATTGAGCACACATAATCATAAGAGCAACCCCTGCTTCATAGTTACTGTTATGTAGCCGTAGTTTGTGTTCTATATTACGGGGGAAATCGACAACTGATTCATTTTAGCATCTTAAAAGATCAGAGACAGATAGTCACTGTCGCCTATAGTAAAACTATATAACGTGGTCCCAACAAGATGGCCGCCACGAGCTACTTCCGGCTTCATAGTTACTATAATGGAGCCGTAGTTTGTGTTCTAAATTGCGGCAAAACCTTCGACAACTGATTCATTTTAGCATCTCAAGAGATCAGAGACAGATGGTCACTGTCGCCTATAGTAAAACTATATAACGTGGTGCTACTTCCGGCTTCATAGTTACTATAATGGAGCCGTAGTTTGTGTTCTAAATTGCGGCAAAACCTTCGACAACTGATTCATTTTAGCATCTTAAAAGATCATAGACAGATGGTCACTGTCGCCTATAGTAAAACTATATAACGTGGTCCCAACAAGATGGCCGCCACGAGCTACTTCCGGCTTCATAGTTACTATAATGGAGCCGTAGTTTGTGTTCTAAATTGCGGCAAAACCTTCGACAACTGATTCATTTTAGCATCTTAAAAGATCAGAGACAGATAGTCTCTGTCGCCTATAGTAAAACTATATAACGTGGTCCCAACAAGATGGCCGCCACCAGCTACTTCCGGCTTCATAGTTACTATAATGGAGCCGTAGTTTGTGTTCTAAATTGCGGCAAAACCTTCGACAACTGATTCATTTTAGCATCTTAAAAGATCAGAGACAGATAGTCTCTGTCGCCTGCAGTAAAACTATATAGCGTGGTCACAACAAGATGGCCGCCGTGAAATATTCCCGGCTTCATTCATAGTTGCTCGATCCAGTCTTTATTTAGAGATGAGTGCTACAAACGTTTCTATAACCTAGTTGGAAGTTTCTACTGCGCATGAGTTGGAATAAACTTACCAAATAGTTCTTACAAGAACTGTTTATTTGTTCATTCGTAACTTGATTTGATATTGAAATCCGAAGTACGGGAGATGCCTTTTACAAGTGCTTATCTCACGTTTGGGGATTTTACATATTCATAATATTTGGGTCTTCCTGAGCAAAATCATAATATATCTTGTCAGCCAAAAATTTCATCTTGGATTTTTTTGCTGTTAAAGTTATCGGATGTGATGTCACAAGAGGCATTCTGTCGCAAGTAACAAAAGAAAACTGATTTGGAATGCCTGTTCACACCAGATGAAAATTTCGGTTGACAAGTGTGCTGCTAGTCATGAAGACCCAAATATTATGAATATGTAAAATTCCCAAATTAATGTTGGCCTTCGTAGACCCCAAACTTATAAGAACATGTTTTAGCCTGAAAATTGAAACTGGTTCTTATTATGGAAAAATCAGTTAATATTGAGATATATTCTCCATGAAGTGAATAGTTGAATACCAAAAGATTTTATGATTTGAGTTTTGCATTGATGTTCTAGAAAGGTTTGTTATGCCTGTGATGTCAAATTAGTTTGAACATTTCGGATACAATATTCTGGTGCTAGAGAAATTGAGTCTGCACGCAGGCTAGCTCTGGTTGCGTTGGGAAATTATTTGTTGTACTGATATATATATTCTACATGAAGTGAATAGTTGAATGTCAAAATATTTTATGATTTGAACTTTGTGTCGATGTTCTAATTTGACTTTCTCTTTTCTGTTTTCTGTGTGATAGACTAATTGAGGATTTGAGTGAAAAAGTTGATAAAATCTCTAGTATATCGTTCAAGTATATCGCCAACCAGGTGATAAATCAGACATAGTTTGACGCTACTCTGGCTTTAAAAAGATTTTTGAACGTATAAACTTTAAAAGTAGTTACTGCCCATGACCCAGCGTCTCGACACTCCAATCTAGTGTCTTCATCAGGGGTGATCGTCGGAGCACGCGTGCGGCGTGCGTAACCTATGAGATTGCGTGGGCAAATTCCAAAATTATTACCACTAATCCACGTGACGGTCTTCTGACCCGGGCATATCAATAGCGCCCACGCTCCACTGAATCGTGATGACGGTGGTTTATTACCAGAAGCTTATCTTTCGGGCAAATAGTTTGGGCACCACGGACTACCCTGTGAGCCTAATACAAGCGAATAGCCCACCTGTAGTATATTACATTATTACTACAAATAAAAGCGCAAGAAGCCTCTGCGGAAGAGAGTGGCGTCAAACTATGTCTGATTTATCAGTATTATCGTATTCATAAAGGACTTGTTTTGGTTTAAAATAAAGCAGAGGACCTAGGGTGTCTGTTTATTTAGAATATGCAGTATGACACAGAAACAATTGAGACAACAACCATATATTGAATTAATAGCACTTTAACCCTGTAAGCCTCAGGACTGATCAGCATCTAACTTCTCCTAATAATATCAATGGTTAACCCAAAAGTAATGAGAATAAATAAAATGATCATCAAAGATAAACTGACATGTTTTAAAACAACTTCTCCCAACTAGTACTATAAGAAATGGTTGGAGACCAATAAGGAGAATTTATATGTTGATCAATACGGGCTTAAAGGATAAATAAAAAGCACCTAATCCTAACCCCTGGGTAGAGTGTCATCCTAAGGCAAAACATTTTTTTTGGATCACTTGACTACATTCATAGTCTCGCTCAAATGCACTAGTCATAAAAGTGTTTCGGGTTAGCCAATCAGATGGCTTCCCAATATCGCTTCGCGAGAGATCTGGGAACGAGACCTATGCGAGTTGAATTTGCATTTGTAAGCAGATTTTGATTTCTCATCAAAAAAATATTATTATTGGAGTGGAAGATTACTGTTCTAGAGGAAGAACTTCATGTGTTCTGTTGGTAATGGAGAGGCAGGCCTTTCCTCTGCAAGCTACGTTGAGACCTACATGGATTGTAAGTACATGTCTATAAATGTCTGTAAAAATGTCTGCCGAAAATATGTGTAATGTGGTCTTACGTTTAGAGCTATTAAAAAGGTCTTCTTCAAAGTTCAGATCTCGTACACACTATTTATATATATTTCTACACTGTCTACTAATAGCACATACCATTCTATAAATGTCTGCTAAGTCGTTTAATAGTCGACATGTTCGTAGCAGTTTGTTGTAGTCTGGTTTAAACTCCAACAACAACAATCTTTCTCAAGATTACAACATGGACAATCAACTTCTGATATATAAATATATTATATAAATGGAACCAATAACATACTAAAAAACATACATGAATTCATTGCTTGTTCCCCAAGGCAAAGGGCTTTTTATAACTTTTAAACTGCTGTGATATCTAACTCTTTCATATACAATGCAAGACCAATTCAAATTGTTTACATATATCAATTGAACCAGTACATTGTAACCTTCGCTCTCTATCTCAGTAGCTCAATGGATAGAACATCTCACTGGGAAGGTTCGATTCCCATCTGGAATTCATATACATTTTTCTGAGTAATATTATCTCAATGATTGCAATTGGTGGGGATTATTATAAAAATATATTAAATGGTTTGAACCTAGGAGTATCATTAGAAGTGTGAAGTTGATCATTACATTAGAAAGTTGGTATACCAACTTGGAACATAAACCACTTAATAGATTACAACAATTACCAACACCTTACAAAGACTTCTTCACATGCACCAACAAACAATAGGCCCACCAATGAACAACAAACGAACAATAGGCCCACGCTTAACGCATGACGCAACATCCACTCGCACTAATTATGACACAATTTAACAATGACATAATGAACCAGACATATATAAAATATAGGCAAACCTGACAAACACGTTTTACTTGACCCAGAGATGACTGCTTCATCGAAACAATAGTCTTGCTCAAGACTACAATAACCTGGATGATCAACATCACACATCTAATAATACTGTGGCACTTCGAAGTTTTGTTCGAAATAAAATCTGTTTCCTTTGCAATTTAGCCAGGGGCGCCATAGTAGTAAGGATGATTACTTTACAATTTGTATTTGATCATATATTAATATGAAAAATAATAATAATATAAGAAAGAAATAATAAGAATTAAATATAAGAATTATTTGTCATATGTAGTGCATCCTAATATATATGTATATTAAATAATAAAACGTCTCACATTTGCAGATGTTGAAGCTCTACCAGATGATATGCAACGGGATATTTCACAAATGAGGGAGCTAGATATGTTATACCAAGGTATGGAACTGTGCATAATGATTGAATAATGAATATGTTAATATATTTATTACTATATTGTATGAATTAGGGTGATTGGAATAGACAGATGATACATGATGGAATCGATCCCTGTAGTGAGGATTTGAGCTTGACGGTTGTCCATGTATTGCCATAGTGCTTGAAGTTAACAGATGTCCACCAGTAATGAAGTTATTAAAATACATGTTTGCAATAGTTTGTAATAGTTTCAGGGTTCGAATTAGCAGGTCACAATTCGCGAGCCGATTTTTGGCAATTGCGAATCGAAAATTTTATTCTTGCGAATCAAAATTTTTTAATAACATGTATTCGTTTTCAATTTTTGTGTTCAATGTTTTGTTTTTCAAAAAAAAGATATGTGAAACGAAGAAATATAGCAGAAATATGTACGAAATTCTGGACGAAATTCAATGGGCGCCATTTTGTCGTCTCAGGCCCCGTCAAGCTTATTTACATCGTGGTTTTACGAGCGAGAATCATGTCCAGGGTTCTGCCCACGGTGGGCGGCGCCGGGCGGCGGCGCCCGGCACTCCGCAGTGCCGCCCGGCACTCGCGCCAAAACGGAGCCTTCCGCCCGGCACTCGAAATATGTAATAAGAAAACCTCCTGCATTGCATTTTTGATATATCTTCTAATTTATATACATCATTTTGTATTTTTTTTGTCTTTTAATTTAAACAATATTATTCGGTGAACTTCAGCACCACAACGCAAACAATATTAGCTACCGGATTGGTGATTTGGTGAGCCTGTAAGATGATATATCGGCGTAAGAGTGTGGTTGTGTTGAAAACATGCAGTTGTACGCGTGAGTCATTAGACAAAGAAATTTTCCCAAGAAAACTCCAACATGTGCTCTTAACAAGTGGATTTTCTAGGACCCAAAATTCACATAAAAAACTGTCATAAACTGATCTCGACTTAGGCGGCGTTTACATTGTATCGGATCCCTATTGTTGCATCACAGAAAGTCTTCTGTTTACACATGAAACGATGGTATCGTACCTACTTTTACAACGAAGCAGCGGCGCGGCGGTCCGCTGTCCGAATTGGTCCGATTATAATGTAAACAGCAAAAACGGTGAATCATTGCGACATTTCGGACACGTTTATTCAAAATTTAGTCATGCAGAAAAAACTCGCGTTGTAGTAGTTTGTACACTAACTGACATATCCTTCGGCCTGCTGCAGACGGAAACTCATGTTTACATTTGCACCGACATCATTTTGAAGCATAAACCTATCCGATACAATTTAAACGTAGCCTTATACAAAGGGTCATAAAATGATGCGCGAAATCATAGATCGGATATACTAGTAACCAGTGCTCTCTATAATTGCGTCAGGAAATGGACCAATCAGCTTATTGCTAACTAATTGACAAGCCGTCGACGCATTAATTCGACGCATTTTATTCTAAACCTCTTGCTTTTGGTGTAAACAAATCTTCGGCCTGAACTCAAAAAACAGTTTGAAAAATGGGTACAAGAAACCAAATGTTTCAAGCCAAAGCATGGCTAAAAAAAGCAAGAGTTTTAGCAAAAGTTGGTACAGTCACTTTATGAAAAGACACAAACTCAGAGACAGAAGATATTACTAAAGTTTCTGTGGATACTACTCTGTGTCTCGTAATTTAATTTCAAGGACTCGACTTATACTCTGGGTATCGTCAAAATCACGATTTTTTCGGTCAACTTATATACGAGTATTCCACCAAGGTCCTATATAAATGGTAGTACTGTAATATTTAGTCTGACACATAATGGCAAGGATTATGAATTTCACCTGTTCACAATTTTGTAAATATCATTTTCAGATTACTAATTTTCACACATTCTCGGGGTGGGGGGGGGGGGGGTGAGCCCTTGGGCCTGTAGGTATCCGGCACTCATACGCTCCTGGGCAGAACCCTGCATGTCGCATCTTGAAATTCACAATTTTTTTGCGAGTCGACTTTTTCTCTCTAATTCGAACCCTGAGTTTGCATGCTGTCACTTCACTCTGTTTAATTTGCATTATGTTGATGGGTACCACATGTACTCTATCAAGGTACCACCATACTATCAAGGTACCACCATACTATCAAGGTACCACATGTACCCTATCAAGGTACCACCATACTATCAAGGTACCACCATACTATCAAGGTACCACATGTACTCTATCAAGGTACCACCATACTGTACAGCTAAATTTACCAGATAAAAAGTTAGAAATATTCTGGTTCTTATTTTTTAGAAAAACTTAGAGAAATTGGTAGGTTGATAGATACGTATCACAGACGTAAAGACTCTACCGTCAGAAAGCGATGCTTGATACAGATTCAACGATGTTTGGTGAAAAGTCAGGAATTTGGTGATGAAAAGCTCCAGCATGTATCACATATGATGGATATGGTAAAGATTAGACATCCCGCACCAAAAGCACCATCTTTTTGTATTCTTGTCTGGAGTCTAATGATGTAGATAGATAAATAGATAAAAGGTCTACTAGGCTGATGCGGTATATCGATATTTCGGTAAATACCGGTATTTTTAAAATACAGAATATTCAATATTCTAATTCTCAGATACCGGAAATATCGAAACTTTCGATATTATCGCTTGTGTGTTACACCATTTTCGCATATTCGTAGAAAAAACGTAAGCTGAACCTATTAAATGTATCAAGTTTCAATTTTTTCTCATGTGCCGATGTAAAAGAAGATGCAAAATTGCAAGACGGCAGGACAAAGGATGTCTTCTCAACTATATCAATATACTTTGAAATGGATTTGAATAGATCTCACACCTTGGACTTGGACGGTTAAAAGCAAAGTGTCACTGTGTCAGAATTTACACAGCTCATTGCAGTTGCCAGTCGATAGTGCAATACTGAAGTCAACACGTTTTCTTGAGTCCATTATTTTATTATCTCTGTTCTGTTCAGTGTTCATCATGCCTAATGCGCGAAGTGCCGTTTGGAGTTATTTCAAGAAAGGGAACACTGAAAGCGATGATTCCATAATGTCAACTGTGCAAGAAGGCTGTTCAGAACAAGGAGGAATCTTAAATTTATCGCGCTTGCTTATACTGTGAATGCGTGCGAGTGCTATTTATAACATTTTGTGCTGTTTGACAACTTTATGTCATACTAAAAAACGTTTGAGATTTGCAAAATTTTGATGTGTAAAAATACCGGTATATTCGATAGTACCGTTATTTTTTTTTTCGATATCGGTATTCGGTTTTTTTTCAATACCGCATCAGCCTAAGGTCTCCGTCTACCAGTTTTGAATTATTAATATTATTGACTTATAAACTGCAAATTAATTCCAATCATGGACTATTACAATAGCTCCAACAATGAGAAAAGGCCACTGTATTTTTAGCATGTACTTTGTTGCCATATCTTGCAATATCACCATTTCCAATTAGGTTGATACAAAGAGTCGCCAAGTAGAGATTGAAATGGAGTCCGCTGAACTGAGAAATGATCAAACCCCAGCACCTGTAAGAAAACAAGAAATACAAGGTAAGGAGTAACAATCAAAATTATAAAATGTACATTACATGTTTAAGATGCAGTACATTTCTTCCAAAAATAAACAATATGCTATACAATTAAATGTACAACATAATATTTTATTAAAACTGACTTGTTTATAATCAGGGCCGTACTCAGAAAATTTTACAGGGGGGTGTAAGCTCACTTCAACCGACTTGACGGAAGCTTGTCAAAATATGGTGTTTCCGTTGGGTGCCCACAAAAATGACGTCAGTTGGTGAAATGGTTAATTAGTCCTATGTTAATAATGCGCTCTCAATAGGGAATGAAAACATGATGACATTTTAATGACATGTTCTCTCATTGATTACTTTTACATATAAACAAAACATTTAACATCAAAAGTCTTTATTTTGTAGTTTGAAAATAATTTTAAATGAGAAGTGCTAAAAGTTAATGCTTTTACTTGTCCGTGTTAAAATCAAACAACGTCTAAAATATAACTTGAACTTGTGAAAAGAGTTGCACTCCCCCCCCCCCCCGAAGCTCTGGGCCTGTTTATAATACAGTATTGTTGAACTAGTCACTGTCAGAGTACTGTTGTGTACAAGTTACAGTACCATGATTCATTTGCATGCTCAGTTCAAAAATCTCTCTTGCAAAATGTTTGAAGATAGAGACTTTTGTCACATCTCTTTCTGCATATAATTGTTTTCTTCTATCGGCCACCAATTCATTAACAGTACAAAGAGAACTTGGTTGTGAAGTTCCTTCCTTCTTCTTTAGATGATGAAACTGCTGAAAGTGGAAGTCAAAGGGCTCCTGAGAAAATGAAAAGTAAGTACTTACATTCATACTGTAGTACATGTATTTTTTTGACATTGGGTCATTCCAGAAAATATCCCCCCACTGAGGAAATGGCAAATTATCCTCTGGCCCTCCTTTTCAGACATCCTACATGTACAATAATTTAGGCAAATCTGTCATTAATTTTACCCCCTCCCCTTTGGACAGGAGAAAATTTCCTCTGTCGGGGGAGCATGGATCTTTTCTGGGATGATCGATTGTTTCCTTTGCGATCTACAGTTACAAAATGTACCATGAAATGAAATTAATTTTATTAGTAAAGTAAATGTACAGTACTAGCTCAGTTTTTAGATGGGGCCAAGAAAAAAAATACCTGGGTTAACTATTTCATGCTGAAAAAAATTTAAAAAAAAGTTTTTTTAAAAAGTTGTTTTTTTTAACTTCACATATTGCATGGATGGACTAGGGTGAGTCGGTTAATCGATAAACCGAAAAAACCGATGTTTTTTGAAAACCGATTTAACCGATGTAAAAAGGAAAACCGAAAATATTGAAAAATCTGTATTTCAATAAAATCGAACCATTTTACACGGGTTTTTGTTGCGTTTACACACAGAATTGACGGAAAAACGACTGAAGAGATTTGCATCTTCGAAATACCGTACGTTTATTGCCAGATATGATCTCCGATATAAGAACAGAAGTTACGGAAAGGCTTCGATTCAGATTCTTATAGTCGTTTGTGTCAGTGTTATTTGTAAATATGATCATAAAATTCGTAAAATTTATCTTATATACTGCATGTTTCTTTGTAATTCGTAGTTAGGATGTTATAATCAATACAATTGTTTTTTAAACTGAAATCTTGCGCGAGTAGCGCCATGCATATTTTTTTAACTATGGTTTCGAACGCGTTTTAAAAAAATCGGTTCACTCAGTTTTTTCGGGTTTTTTCGGTCGGTTTTCGTTTTTTTATAAATACCGCCTCACCCTAGGACGCACAATAGGTTTTAACAAACCATGCTGTGTTTGTTATCCCAGGATGCAAATCAAGCTGCAACTCGTGCCCAGGCTTCTCAAAATTTCAATAAAAAGATTAGGGTCGGTATTTTGCTGGCCAAAAACTAGGTAGGGTCGGGAAACCGGAAACCAAGGTATTTTTTATTTTGGCCTGGGGTTTTTGTGTAAGAACAGTGCCCTTGGCAGTGTGTACATTTTGTGATATTTTGGATGGTAACTTTTCCATTTGTTCTTTTTTCTCTGTTAGGAAACCGTCGTCGTCTTCAGGAAAAAGTGATCAAAGACCAGGATATTGAAGAACCAGGGAACATGTCAAATTTCCCTGATACCGGTAATCCAAAACCACCCAAGAAAAAGAAATCTAATCGCAAGTAAGTGTAAACCAATGACTTGTAACCTTTCATGTTTTCCAAAGAGGTGACCCCAACTTCTTGACAAGATACTGAAAATACTTTCTCACACACTGCTGGGAGCCGCTGCAGCTGTACCGCCGTACTTGACATTTATTTCAAACTATTGTCAGCTATTACTGCTCAGTAGAAAAACTTAACTATATTTAGCTTTTACAGTTTCTTTAAGACAACTAGTAATATTACTCACTCAACTTTGCTAAGTTGGCAACTAAACTCTATTAACAAATACTCAAATTTGCTATTACAGCATTTGAACTTATTTTTATTAATCTTTTTAGTGGTATAACTTCTTGGTTACAAGGGTGGGTGGGTGGGCGTTCAAGTCAAGCTATGACGGATGCAACAACAAAATCTGAACAGCCTGAGTAGCCCGCCTCACTTCCACCCAAGCTCCAGCAGCGTGTGAGAAATCATTTTCCGCCTCTTTCGTTCCTCTGCCAGCGGAAAATAACACTTGTTAATTCTAAAGTTGTTTAAAAATTGAATTTTTTCCATCATACAGTATATCTTCTTCATTGTGCAGAATTAAGAAGAATAAGGAGAGTAGTTCTCCGACACCAGATGTCCCCATTGATCCCAATGAACCCACCTACTGCTTGTGCAATCAGGTATTTCTCATCTTTATTTTTATCTCTTTAAGGCATGGGGCATGTACCTTTAGGGTTGAGGTTGTGAAAAAGCAACATCAAGGCCTTCCGATGAGGATCACACTTTGTTTTTATTTTATGTTCTTTAATATTTGCAGGTTTCATATGGTGAGATGATAGGATGTGATAATGATGGGGTAAGGTTCACATAATAATGATAAAGATGTTTTAGGAGCATTACACTGGACCATTAATTTGCACAACAAGAACGGAAGAACCTGCAATATTATATATATTATCTTTATATTATTATTTTTTAGTGTGAAATAGAGTGGTTCCACTTTCAATGTGTCAATTTAACATCAAAACCAAAGGGACGTTGGTAAGATAACTACATAATGTTTTTTTTAAATTGTTATTAATGTGTATGTTCCTTAAGCCTTCAATCTCGAGTGACATGTGGTGTATCTGTAATTTTAACCATCATTTGTACACTAAACCAAAAGAAAATGGTAGGAAAAAATTTTAAAATACGTAGGGGGACCACAGGTAAAAAAAATAAGAAATGTTTGGATTTTAGGTAAGGGAGGAGTGCAGCAAAAAAAAAAGAAAATTAGATAAGGGGGTGGTGAGGAAATGAGGGTTGTTTCTGTACGTACTGGAGCACAGTTTATGTCATAACGATTATTAGCATTCCGTGCATCACAACAACAACATAGCATCAACTACAATTATTTAATAGTGTAAAATATAATCACTCAGTCAGAGTCTTATAATTCAACTTTAAATGAAGAATTTACAGAAATATCCACTGATACTATTTTACAGTCCACAGTAGTCCACATTGTCCACAGTAGTCCACATTGTCCACAGTCCACAGTAGTGGACAATGTGTACTATTGTCTGTGGACAATATGGACTACTGTGGACAATGTGGACTGTGGACAATTTGGACTGATGTGGACAATGTGGACTTAATTCAACTTTAAATGAAGAATTTACAGAAATATCCACTGATACTATTTTACAGTCCACAGTAGTCCACAGTAGTGAACAATGTGGACTACTGTGGACAATATGGACTACTCTGGACAATGTGGACTGTGGACAATTTGAATTAATGTGGACTGTGGACTATGGTGGACTGTGGACAATTTGGACTGATGTGGACAATGTGGACTTAATTCAACTTTAAATGAAGAATTTACAGAAATATCTGCTTTCCACTGTACAAATATATCCACTGTTTACAGTCCACAGTAGTCCACATTGTCCACATCAGTCCACAGTGTCCACATCAGTCCACAGTACTCCACTCATCAGTCCACATTGTCCACATCAGTCCACAGTCCACTCATCAGTCCACAGTCCACTTAGCCAGAGTCTTATAATTCAACTTTTAATGAATAATTTACAGAAATATCCACTGATATTATTTCACAATTTGGATTGATGTGGACTACTGTGGACATTGTGCACTGATGTGGACTGTGGGCTACTGTCGACAATGTGGACTGCTGTGGTGGATTACTGTGGACAATGTGGAGTACTGTGGAGTAATGTAGACTGTGGACAATTTGGACTGCTGTGGACAATGTGGACTTAATTCAACTTTAAATGAAGAATTCACAGAAATATCCACTGTACAAATCCACTGTTTACAGTCCACAGTAGTTTACACTAGTCTACAGTAGTCCACATTGTAAACATCAGTCCACATTGTCCACAGTGTCCACATCAGTCCACAGTCCACTCATCAGTCCACAGTCCACTTAACCAGAGAATTTACAGAAATATCCACTGATATTATTTTACAATTTGGATTGATGTTGACTACTGTGGACGACTGTGGACATTATGCACTGATGTGGACTAGTGTGGACTGATGTGGACTGATGTGGACTGCTGTGGACAATGTGGACTGATGTGGACTGATGTGGACTACTGTGGACTGTGGACAATTTGGACTGATGTGAACTATTGTGGACTGATGTGGACAATGTGGACTTAATTCAACTTTAAATGAAGAATTTACAGAAATGTCCACTGTACAAATATCCACTGTTTACAGTCCACAGTAGTCCACATTGTCCACACATTGTCAACAGTGTCCACATCAGTCCACATTGTCCACAGTGTCCACATTGTCCACATCAGTCCAGAGTCTACAATGTGGACTGTGGACAATGTGGACTGATGTGTACTGTAGACAGTAGTCCACATTCCACATTGTCCACAACTCCACATCAGTCCACATTGTCCACATCAGTCCACATTTTCCACAGTGTCCACAGTAGTTCACATTATCCACATCAGTCCACATTGTCCAGTGTCCACAGTGTCCATAGTCCACATCAGTCCACATTGTCCACAGTAGTCCACATTGTCCACAGTAGTCCACATTGTCCACATCAGTCCACAGTGTCCACAGTAGTCCACATTGTCCATATCAGTCCACAGTCAATGTGGACTGTGGACATTGTGCACTGTTTACAATGTGGACTACTGTGGACTACTGTGGACTACTGTGGACTACTGTGGACTACTGTGGACTGTAAAATAGTATCAGTGGATATTTCTGTAAATTCTTTATTATTTTAAAGTTACATTATAAGACTCTGACTGAGTGATTATATTTTAGACTAAAAGAATTGTAGTTGATTGCTATGTTGTTGTTGTGATGTATGGAAAGCTTAATGACGTAAACTGTGCTCCAATACGTACAGAAACAACCAGAAATGGTTAAGGGGGACGGTACCACAGGGTGGGAATTGGTAAGGGGGGACCATTTTAAAAATAAATGTATAGGGAATAAATTTGAAAATGTAGTAAGGGGGACGACAGGGAAAAAAACCAAAAAATAGGTAGGGGGACCACAAAAAAAGTGAATAGCAGGTATGGGGGACTATAGGGGTGGGGGATTGATATTTAGATAAGGGGGACCACAGGGAGAACATTTTGAAAATATGGGGAACCACGGGAGAGAATTGTAAGGGGACCCATAACCACAGGGGAAAATAGTAAAGTGAAAAGGTGGTGAACTGCCGAGATTTTTAGTAACGAAATACTGACGTTTAGAGCGGAGTCCTAAGTTGGTCTTAAGCCGGTTTTCCACTTCACCATTTCGCTCGCCGCTAGCGAAATATTTCCACAATGACATCATCTTTTTCAGTTGTCGATGATGTCATCGGCGAAATGTTTCACTAGCGGCGAGCGAAATGGTGAAGTAGAAAATGTCCAAAGCAATTTCTACTGTTCCTTTTTTATAGGTATTGTCCGAAGTGTAGTCAAGAACGGAAACAGAAAAAGACAGATAAAACTGAAAAGAATGAAAAATCTGAAAAATAATGCAGTTGAGGTCAGATTGTACAGTACATTTATTTTCTGAATTGCCAGAGACGTTGCTATTCTCGATTCTTAGTTGCCATTGGGGTGAATACATGTATTAGGTTTAAGGTTTGGAGTTTCGACTGCACATGAGATCTGAGTCACGATAAAACTTTGTTCACATTTAACATGAGACCGGAGTATGGGAGATTCTTTTTACAATTTCAATGTTTGGGCCTTTAGTTAGGACAACATTTGGTCCTTGATTACGTCCCAAAATCAACTTTTCCAACCCAACAGATGTATCCCAAGCCTATGTTACACCATAGTTGATAGAGGGGGATGGTTTGGAAGCTCCGTTGTCTTTCAAGATGATGCAATGGTGATGTTATTGTATTGGAGAAAGTATTTGTTATTGGTTGGAGAAAGGAAATTCTATGGACACGTGACGACGAAGGACTCACAACACGTGACGATGAAGGACTACACTAATTAAATCCGAACGTTGTTATTGAATGATTGCTTCATTATACAGAAAATACAATACGTTCAGTGACCGTGAAAGAGAACAAGAACATAGAACAACGACTTCTGCGGACCTTCCAAACCATTCCTTCTATTAACTATAGACCACTTTCATAATGGCTGCCATTTTAAATATACTTTTATGCACATATAAATTAGCCTTTATAACCTCGTTAGGAAGCAAAGATTCTTTTGAATAGCGCTCCGTCGAGGTGACGTCAGTATCGATGTTTGTCCGCTTTTACCCATAATTATTGCGGCCATAACAAAAGAAAATAGCTCATTTGCAATCATTAGTGAGTCAAATTTGGTTTGTTTGTCCGCATTTTGAGCTATTAATAGGGACCCTTAAGTTCTACGACGGCAACCTAGGACGGCGACGTCGTTCAAACAAAAGAATCTTTATGCCAAACAAAAAGAATGAATAATTTTTATTCCCAAGAGTAATCTCAACGCCGTCCTCGTTGTTTACAACGCCACTGAGAGCATTTTCACGTCTTTAGGACGAAACGGTAACTCGTGGAGAGATGAGAGCTGTTCCTTACGACTGACTTGAACACAGACACTACAATCGTTTTGGAAATATGGAAGCGTTTTGGAATCATAAAACAAGCTTTGAGTGTAAGATACGCTAGTCAATCGATCGTGGTTTCATTCAAATGCTAAAATTTATATTGCTTTCACTGCCGTCGCCGTCCTAGATCTTAAGTTCCCTAACAGCAGCCAGACTCTACGCTATTGCTGACACACAAACGAGGCCATAAAGGCTAATTTAGATGTACATAAAGGAATATTTAAATTGGTCGCCATTATGAAAGATGTCTATGGTTAGTAAGAGTTAATTTCTCGAACGAGGGATGTATGCTATATACAACCCCGAGGACTGTATATCGACCGTCCGAGGGCTGTATATCGCATACATACATCCCGACGTTCGAGGTAATTAACTGACTTATTTCATGATTGAGGAGGTTTTCTAACAAAGTTTTGTTTATTTTTTCACCTTGGACATAGATTTTCCTAGTTTTTATTTCATTTCTTATTTAATTAGTATTCATAGGGTCGTATGCTATATACATCCCGCGGTACATCAAAGAAAACTGACTCAATCATGTAATAATGCTGTATATTCCCCATCACGCTTCAATGAACTGTATTTTATCCACATAGACATGGGAGGTGGTGGGTCAGGGGAGCAATTGGGGGAAATTCGGGTACTTTTCCAGGCAATTTCGCCGTTTATCTTGAATCTCATTTGCATTTGAAACTCTGCACTGATTTATTGTGCGTAGAAAAAAACATATGTAAATTATTTTGAGCTGTATTGACAATTAAAAACAATTCAGTGTTTGTGTTTATCTCATTAATTTTCTAAAGTACCAAATGGAATTACAATACTTAGAAATCATAAAGCGCATTTATTATAATACTTACGTATTCTGGTATTTTGTCTTTATTAAAGTTTTTCAAATTTGTTGTGTTGTTTTTAATCGTCAAAAAGTTAAGGTTAACCCCTTTACTTTTTGTCCAAATTTGGCGATTTTTGCAAAATTTTTGGATGTCAAAAAATGACTAAATGTACGCTAGTTTCTGCTCATATTAATATCTAAGGCATTATTTAGGCTATATTTTCATATTTTCAGCTTATTTTGACAAGTTAAAAATGGTCGAAAATGGTCGAAAAACCCCTTTACTTTTTGTCCAAATTTGGACATTTTTGCCAACTTTTTGAATGTCAAAAAATGACTAAATGTACGCTAGTTTCTGCTCATATTAATATCTAAGGCATTATTTAGGCTATATTTTCATATTTTAAGCTTATTTTGAGAAGTTAAAAATGGTCGAAAATCGTCAAAAAGTTAAGGTTAACCCTTTACTTTTTGTCCAAATTTGGCCATTTTTGACAACTTTTTGGATGTCAAAAAATGACTAAATTTACGCTACTTTCATCTCAAATTAATATCTAAGGCATATTTAGGCTATATTTTCATATTTTAAGCTTATTTCGACAAGTTAAAAATGGTCGAAAATCGTCAAAAAGTTAAGGTTAACCCTTTTACTTTTTGTCCAAATTTGGCCATTTTTGCCAACTTTTTGGATATCAAAAAATGACTAAATTTACGCTAGTTTCTGCTCATATTAATATCTAAGGCATTATTTAGGCTACATTTTCATATTTTAAGCTTATTTTGAGAAGTTAAAAATGGTCGAAAATCGTCAAAAAGTTAAGGTTAACCCCTTTACTTTTTGTCCAAATTTGTCCATTTTTGCCAACTTTTTGGATGTCAAAAAATGACTAAATTTACGCTAGTTCCTGCTCATTAATATCTAAGGCATTATTTAGGCTATATTTTCATATTTTAAGCTTATTTCGACAAGTTAAAAATGGTCGAAAATCGTCAAAAAGTTAAGGTTTTTGTCCAAATTTGGCCATTTTTGCCAACTTTTTGGATGTCAAAAAATGACTAAATTTACGCTAGTTTCTGATCATATTAATATCTAAGGCATTATTTAGGCTATATTTTCATATTTTAAGCTTATTTTGAGAAGTTAAAAATGGTCGAAAATCGTCAAAAAGTTAAGGTTAACCCCTTTACTTTTTGTCCAAATTTGGCCATTTTTGCCAACTTTTTGGATGTCAAAAAATGACTAAATTTATGCTAGTTTCTGATCATATTAATATCTAAGGCATTATTTAGGCTATATTTTCATATTTTAAGCTTATTTTGACAAGTTAAAAATGGTCGAAAATCGTCAAAAAGTTAAGGTTAACCTCCTTTACTTTTTGTCCAAATTTGGCCATTTTTGCCAACTTTTTGGATGTCAAAAAATGACTAAATTTACGCTAGTTTCTGCTCATATTAATATCTAAGGCATTATTTAGGCTATATTTTCATATTTTAAGCTTATTTCGACAAGCTAAAAATGGTCGAAAATCGTCAAAAAGTTAAGGTTAACCCCTTTACTTTTTGTCCAAATTTGGCCATTTTTGCCAACTTTTTGGAAGTCAAAAAATGACTAAATTTACGCTAATTTCTGATCATATTAATATCTAAGGCATTATTTAGGCTATATTTTCATATTTTAAGCTTATTTCGACAAGTTAAAAATGGTCGAAAATCGTCAAAAAGTTAAGGTTAACCCCTTTATTTTTTGTCCAAATTTGTCCATTTTTGCCAACTTTTTGGATGTCAAAAAATGACTAAATTTACGCTAGTTTCATCTCAAATTAATATCTAAGGCATTATTTAGGCTATATTTTCATATTTTAAGCTTATTTCGACAAGTTAAAAATGGTCGAAAATCGTCAAAAAGTTAAGGTTAACCCCTTTACTTTTTGTCCAAATTTTGCCATTTTTGCCAACTTTCTGGATGTCAAAAAATGACTAAATTTACGCTAGTTTCATCTCAAATTAATATCTAAGGCATTATTTAGGCTATATTTTCATATTTTAAGCTTATTTAGACCAGTTAAAAATGGTCGAAAATCGTCAAAAAGTTAAGGTTAAACCCTTTACTTTTTGTCCAAATTTGGCCATTTTTGCCAACTTTTTGAATGTCAAAAAATGACTAAATTTAAGCTAGTGCTAATATTAATATCTAAGACATTATTTAGGCTATATTTTCATATTTTAAGCTTATTTCGACAAGTTAAAAATGGTCGAAAATCGTCAAAAAGTTAAGGTTAACCCCTTTACTTTTTGTCCAAATTTGGCCATTTTTGCCAACTTTTTGGATGTCAAAAAATGACTAAATTTACGCTGGTTTCTGCTCATATTAATATCTAAGGCATTATTTAGGCTATATTTTCATATTTTAAGCTTATTTCGACAAGTTAAAAATGGTCGAAAATCGTCAAAAAGTTAAGGTTAACCCCTTTACTTTTTTGTCCAAATTTGGCCATTTTTGCCAACTTTTTGAATGTCAAAAAATGACTAAATTTACGCTAGTTTCTGATCATATTAATATCTAAGGCATTATTTAGGCTATATTTTCATATTTTAAGCTTATTTCGACAAGTTAAAAATGGTCGAAAATCGTCAAAAAGTTAAGGTTAACCCCTTTACTTTTTGTCCAAATTTGGACATTTTTGCCAACTTTTTGGATGTCAAAAAATTAATAAATTTACGATAGTTTCTGATCATATTAATATCTAAGGCATTATTTAGGCTATATTTTCATATTTTAAGCTTATTTCGACAAGTTAAAAATGGTCGCAAATCGTCAAAAAGTTAAGGTTAACACCTTTACTTTTTGTCCAAATTTGGCCATTTTTGCCAACTTTTTGGATGTCAAAAAAAAACTAAATTTACGCTAGTTTCTGCTCATATTAATATCTAAGGCATTATTTAGGCTATATTTTCATATTTTAAGCTTATTTTGACAAGTTAAAAATGGTCGAAAATCGTCAAAAAGTTAAGGTTAACCCCTTTACATTTTGTCCAAATTTGGCCATTTTTGCCAACTTTTTGAATGTCAAAAATGACTAAATTTACGCTAGTTTCTGCTCATATTAATATTAATATGGCATTATTTAGGCTATATTTTCATATTTTAAGCTTATTTCGACAAGTTAAAAATGGTCGAAAATCGTCAAAAAGTTAAGGTTAACCCCTTTACTTTTTGGCCAAATTTGTCCATTTTTGCCAATTTTTGGATGTCAAAAAATGACTAAATTTACGCTAGTTTCTGCTCATATTAATATCTAAGGCATTATTTAGGCTATATTTTCATATTTTAAGCTTATTTCGACAAGTTAAAAATGGTCGAAAATCGTCAAAAAGTTAAGGTTAACCCCTTTACTTTTGTCCAAATTTGGCCATTTTTGCCAACTTTTTGGATGTCAAAAAATGACTAAATTTACGCTAGTTTCTGCTCATATTAATATCTAAGGCATTATTTAGGCTATATTTTCATATTTTAAGCTTATTTCGACAAGTTAAAAATGGTCGAAAATCGTCAAAAAGTTAAGGTTAACCCCTTTACTTTTTGGCCAAATTTGTCCATTTTTGCCAACTTTTTGGATGTCAAAAAATGACTAAATTTACGCTAGTTTCTGCTCATTAATATCTAAGGCATTATTTAGGCTATATTTTCATATTTTAAGCTTATTTCGACATGTTAAAAATGGTCGAAAATCGTCAAAAAGTTAAGGTTTTTGTCCAAATTTGGCCATTTTTGCCAACTTTTTGGATGTCAAAAAATGACTAAATTTACGCTAGTTTCTGATCATATTAATATCTAAGGCATTATTTAGGCTATATTTTCATATTTTAAGCTTATTTCGACAAGTTAAAAATGGTCGAAAATCGTCAAAAAGTTAAGGTTAACCCCTTTACTTTTTGTCCAATTTTTGACAACTTTCTGGATGTCAAAAAATGACTAAATTTCGCTAGTTTCTGCTCATATTAATATCTAAGGCATTATTTAGGCTATATTGTCATATTTTAAGCTTATTTCGACAAGTTATAAATGGTGGAAAATCGTCAAAAAGTTAAGGTTAACCCCTTTACTTTTTGTCCAAATTTGTCCATTTTTGCCAACTTTTTGGATGTCAAAAAATGACTAAATTTACGCAAGTTTCTGCTCATATTAATAGCTAAGGCATTATTTAGGCTATATTTTCATATTTTAAGCTTATTTTGACAAGTTAAAAATGGTCGAAAATCGTCAAAAAGTTAAGGTTAACCCCTTTACTTTTTGTCCAAATTTGGCCATTTTTGACAACTTTTTGGATGTCAAAAAATTACTAAATTTACGCTAGTTTCTGATCATATTAATATCTAAGGCATTATTTAGGCTATATTTTCATATTTTAAGCTTATTTCGACAAGTTAAAAATGGTCGAAAATCGTCAAAAAGTTAAGGTTAACCCCTTTACTTTTTGTCGAAATTTGGCCATTTTTGCCAACTTTTTGGATGTCAAAAAATGACTAAATTTACGCTAGTTTCTGATCATATTAATATCTAAGGCATTATTTAGGCTATATTTTCATATTTTAAGCTTATTTTGACAAGTTAAAAATGGTCGAAAATCGTCAAAAAGTTAAGGTTAACCCCTTTACTTTTTGTCCAAATTTGGCCATTTTTGACAACTTTTTGGATGTCAAAAAATTACTAAATTTACGCTAGTTTCTGATTATATTAATATCTAAGGCATTATTTAGGCTATATTTTCATATTTTAAGCTTATTTCGACAAGTTAAAAATGGTCGAAAATCGTCAAAAAGTTAAGGTTAACCCCTTTACTTTTTGTCCAAATTTGGCCATTTTTGCCAACTTTTTGGATGTCAAAAAATGACTAAATTTACGCTAGTTTCTGATCATATTAATATCTAAGGCATTATTTAGGCTATATTTTCATATTTTAAGCTTATTTTGACAAGTTAAAAATGGTCGAAAATCGTCAAAAAGTTAAGGTTAACCCCTTTACTTTTTGTCCAAATTTGGCCATTTTTGCCAACTTTTTGGATGTCAAAAAATGACTAAATTTACGCTAGTTTCTGCTCATATTAATATCTAAGGCATTATTTAGGCTATATTTTCATATTTTAAGCTTATTTCGACAAGTTAAAAATGGTCGAAAAATCGTCAAAAAGTTAAGGTTAACCCCTTTACTTTTTGTCCAAATTTGGCCATTTTTGCCAACTTTTTGAAGTCAAAAAATGACTAAATTTACGCTAGTTTCTGATCATATTAATATCTAAGGCATTATTTAGGCTATATTTTCATATTTTAAGCTTATTTCGACAAGTTAAAAATGGTCGAAAATCGTCAAAAAGTTAAGGTTAAACCCCTTTACTTTTTGTCCAAATTTGGCCATTTTTGCCAACTTTTTGGATGTCAAAAAATGACTAAATGTACGCTAGTTTCTGCTCATATTAATATCTAAGGCATTATTTAGGCTATATTTTCATATTTTAAGCTTATTTCGACAAGTTAAAAATGGTCGAAAATCGTCAAAAAGTTAAGGTTAACCCCTTTACTTTTTGTCCAAATTTTGCCATTTTTGCCAACTTTCTGGATGTCAAAAAATCACTAAATTTACGCTAGTTTCATCTCAAATTAATATCTAAGGCATTATTTAGGCTATATTTTCATATTTTAAGCTTATTTAGACCAGTTAAAAATGGTCGAAAATCGTCAAAAAGTTAAGGTTAAACCCTTTACTTTTTGTCCAAATTTGGCCATTTTTGCCAACTTTTTGAATGTCAAAAAATGACTAAATTTACGCTAGTTTCTGATCATATTAATATCTAAGGCATTATTTAGGCTATATTTTCATATTTTAAGCTTATTTCGACAAGTTAAAAATGGTCGAAAATCGTCAAAAAGTTAAGGTTAACCCCTTTACTTTTTGTCCAAATTCGGCCACATTTGCCAACTTTTTGGATGTCAAAAAATGACTAAATTTACGCTGGTTTCTGCTCATATTAATATCTAAGGCATTATTTAGGCTATATTTTCATATTTTAAGCGTATTTCGACAAGTTAAAAATGGTCGAAAATCGTCAAAAAGTTAAGGTTAAACCCTTTACTTTTTGTCCAAATTTGGACATTTTTGCCAACTTTTTGGAAGTCAAAAAATGACTAAATTTACGCTAGTTTCTGATCATATTAATATCTAAGGCATTATTTAGGCTATATTTTCATATTTTAAGCTTATTTCGACAAGTTAAAAATGGTCGAAAATCGTCAAAAAGTTAAGGTTAACCCCTTTACTTTTTGTCCAAATTTGGCCATTTTTGCCAACTTTTTGGTTGTCAAAAAATGACTAAATTTATGCTAGTTTCTGATCATATTAATATCTAAGGCATTATTTAGGCTATATTTTCATATTTTAAGCTTATTTCGACAAGTTAAAAATGGTCAAAAATCGTCAAAAAGTTAAGGTTAACACCTTTACTTTTTGTCCAAATTTGGCCATTTTTGCCAACTTTTTGGATGTCAAAAAAAAACTAAATTTACGCTAGTTTCTGCTCATTAATATCTAAGGCATTATTTAGGCTATATTTTCATATTTTAAGCTTATTTTGAGAAGTTAAAAATGGTCGAAAATCGTCAAAAAGTTAAGGTTAACCCCTTTACATTTTGTCCAAATTTGGACATTTTTGCCAACTTTTTGAATGTCAAAAATGACTAAATTTACGCTAGTTTCTGCTCATATTAATATTAATATGGCATTATTTAGGCTATATTTTCATATTTTAAGCTTATTTCGACAAGTTATAAATGGTCGAAAATCGTCAAAAAGTTATGGTTAACTCCTTTACTTTTTGTCCAAATTTGGCCATTTTTGCCAACTTTTTGGATGTCAAAAAATGACTAAATGTACGCTAGTTTCTGCTCATATTAATATCTAAGGCATTATTTAGGCTATATTTTCATATTTTAAGCTTATTTCGACAAGTTTAAAATAGTCGAAAATCGTCAAAAAGTTAAGGTTAACCCCTTTACTTTTTGTCCAAATTTGGACATTTTTGACAACTTTTTGGATGTCAAAAAATGACTAAATTTACGCTAGTTTCTGCTCATATTAATATCTAAGGCATTATTTAGGCTATATTTTCATATTTTAAGCTTATTTCGACAAGTTAAAAATGGTCGAAAATCGTCAAAAAGTTAAGGTTAACCCCTTTACTTTTTGGCCAAATTTGTCCATTTTTGCCAATTTTTGGATGTCAAAAAATGACTAAATTTACGCTAGTTTCTGCTCATATTAATATCTAAGGCATTATTTAGGCTATATTTTCATATTTTAAGCTTATTTCGACAAGTTAAAAATGGTCGAAAATCGTCAAAAAGTTAAGGTTAACCCCTTTACTTTTTGTCGAAATTTGGACATTTTTGCCAACTTTTTGGATGTCAAAAAATGACTAAATTTACGCTAGTTTCTGCTCATATTAATATCTAAGGCATTATTTAGGCTATATTTTCATATTTTAAGCTTATTTTGAGAAGTTAAAAATGGTCGAAAATCGTCAAAAAGTTAAGGTTAACCCCTTTACATTTTGTCCAAATTTGGACATTTTTGCCAACTTTTTGAATGTCAAAAATGACTAAATTTACGCTAGTTTCTGCTCATATTAATATTAATATGGCATTATTTAGGCTATATTTTCATATTTTAAGCTTATTTCGACAAGTTATAAATGGTCGAAAATCGTCAAAAAGTTATGGTTAACTCCTTTACTTTTTGTCCAAATTTGGCCATTTTTGCCAACTTTTTGGATGTCAAAAAATGACTAAATGTACGCTAGTTTCTGCTCATATTAATATCTAAGGCATTATTTAGGCTATATTTTCATATTTTAAGCTTATTTCGACAAGTTTAAAATAGTCGAAAATCGTCAAAAAGTTAAGGTTAACCCCTTTACTTTTTGTCCAAATTTGGACATTTTTGACAACTTTTTGGATGTCAAAAAATGACTAAATTTACGCTAGTTTCTGCTCATATTAATATCTAAGGCATTATTTAGGCTATATTTTCATATTTTAAGCTTATTTCGACAAGTTAAAAATGGTCGAAAATCGTCAAAAAGTTAAGGTTAACCCCTTTACTTTTTGGCCAAATTTGTCCATTTTTGCCAATTTTTGGATGTCAAAAAATGACTAAATTTACGCTAGTTTCTGCTCATATTAATATCTAAGGCATTATTTAGGCTATATTTTCATATTTTAAGCTTATTTCGACAAGTTAAAAATGGTCGAAAATCGTCAAAAAGTTAAGGTTAACCCCTTTACTTTTTGTCGAAATTTGGACATTTTTGCCAACTTTTTGGATGTCAAAAAATGACTAAATTTACGCTAGTTTCTGCTCATATTAATATCTAAGGCATTATTTAGGCTATATTTTCATATTTTAAGCTTATTTCGACAAGTTTAAAATGGTCGAAAATCGTCAAAAAGTTAAGGTTAACCCCTTTACTTTTTGTCCAAATTTGTCCATTTTTGACAACTTTTTGGATGTCAAAAAATGACTAAATTTACGCTAGTTTCTGCTCATATTAATATCTAAGGCATTATTTAGGCTATATTTTCATATTTTTAAGCTTATTTCGACAAGTTAAAAATGGTCGAAAATCGTCAAAAAGTTAAGGTTAACCCCTTTACTTTTTGTCCAAATTTGGTCCATTTTTGCCAACTTTTTGGATGTCAAAAAATGACTAAATTTACGCTAGTTTCTGCTCATATTAATATCTAAGGCATTATTTAGGCTATATTGTCATATTTTAAGCTTATTTCGACAAGTTATAAATGGTCGAAAATCGTCAAAAAGTTAAGGTTAACCCCTTTACTTTTTGTCCAAATTTGTCCATTTTTGCCAACTTTTTGGATGTCAAAAAATGACTAAATTTACGCTAGTTTCTGCTCATATTAATATCTAAGGCATTATTTAGGCTATATTTTCATATTTTAAGCTTATTTTGACAAGTTAAAAATGGTCGAAAATCGTCAAAAAGTTAAGGTTAACCCCTTTACTTTTTGTCCAAATTTGGCCATTTTTGACAACTTTTTGGATGTCAAAAAATGACTAAATTTACGCTGGTTTCTGCTCATATTAATATCTAAGGCATTATTTAGGCTATATTTTCATATTTTAAGCTTATTTCGACAAGTTAAAAATGGTCGAAAATCGTCAAAAAGTTAAGGTTAACCCCTTTACTTTAAAATTTGGCCATTTTTGCCAACTTTTTGGATGTCAAAAAATGACTAAATTTACGCTAGTTTCTGATCATATTAATATCTAAGGCATTATTTAGGCTATATTTTCATATTTTTAAGCTTATTTCGACAAGTTAAAAATGGTCGAAAATCGTCAAAAAGTTAAGGTTAACCCCTTTACTTTTTGTCCAAATTTGGCCATTTTTGCCAACTTTTTGAATGTCAAAAAATGACTAAATTTACGCTAGTTTCTGCTCATATTAATATCTAAGGCATTATTTAGGCTATATTTTCCTATTTTAAGCTTATTTTGACAAGTTAAAAATGGTCGAAAATCGTCAAAAAGTTAAGGTTAACCCCTTTACTTTTTGTCCAAATTTGGCCATTTTTGCCAACTTTTTGAATGTCAAAAAATGACTAAATTTACGCTAGTTTCTGCTCATATTAATATCTAAGGCATTATTTAGGCTATATTTTTCATATTTTAAGCTTATTTCGACAAGTTAAAAATGGTCGAAAATCGTCAAAAAGTTAAGGTTAACCCCTTTACTTTTTAAATTTGGCCATTTTTGCCAACTTTTTGAATGTCAAAAAATGACTAAATTTACGCTAGTTTCTGCTCATATTAATATCTAAGGCATTATTTAGGCTATATTTTCATATTTTAAGCTTATTTTGACAAGTTAAAAATGGTCGAAAATCGTCAAAAAGTTAAGGTTAACCCCTTTACTTTTTGGTCCAAATTTGGCCATTTTTGCCAACTTTTTGGATGTCAAAAAATGACTAAATTTACGCTAGTTTCTGCTCATATTAATATCTAAGGCATTATTTAGGCTATATTTTCATATTTTAAGCTTATTTCGACAAGTTAAAAATGGTCGAAAATCGTCAAAAAGTTAAGGTTAACCCCTTTACTTTTTGTCCAAATTTGGCCATTTTTGCCAACTTTTTGAATGTCAAAAAATGACTAAATTTACGCTAGTTTCTGCTCATATTAATATCTAAGGCATTATTTAGGCTATATTTTCATATTTTAAGCTTATTTTGACAAGTTAAAAATGGTCGAAAATCGTCAAAAAGTTAAGGTTAACCCTTTACTTTTTGTCCAAATTTGGACATTTTTGCCAACTTTTTGGATGTCCAAAAAATGACTAAATTTACGCTAGTTTCTGCTCATATTAATATCTAAGGCATTATTTAGGCTATATTTTCATATTTTAAGCTTATTTCGACAAGTTAAAAATGGTCGAAAATCGTCAAAAAGTTAAGGTTAACCCCTTTACTTTTTGTCCAAATTTGGCCATTTTTGCCAACTTTTTGGATGTCAAAAAATGACTAAATTTACGCTAGTTTCTGCTCATATTAATATCTAAGGCATTATTTAGGCTATATTTTCATATTTTAAGCTTATTTCGACAAGTTAAAAATGGTCGAAAATCGTCAAAAAGTTAAGGTTAACCCCTTTACTTTTTGTCCAAATTTAGCCATTTTTGCCAAATTTTTGGATGTCAAAAAATGACTAAATTTACGCTAGTTTCTGCTCATATTAATATCTAAGGCATTATTTAGGCTATATTTTCATATTTTAAGCTTATTTCGACAAGTTAAAAATGGTCGAAAATCGTCAAAAAGTTAAGGTTAACCCCTTTACTTTTTGTCCAAATTTGGCCATTTTTGCCAACTTTTTGGATGTCAAAAAAATGACTAAATTTACGCTAGTTTTCATCATATTAATATCTAAGGCATTATTTAGGCTATATTTTCATATTTTAAGCTTATTTCGACAAGTTAAAAATGGTCGAAAATCGTCAAAAAGTTAAGGTTACCCCTTTACTTTTTGTCCAAATTTGGCCATTTTTGCCAACTTTTTGAATGTCAAAAAATGACTAAATTTACGCTAGTTTCTGCTCATATTAATATCTAAGGCATTATTTAGGCTATATTTTCATATTTTAAGCTTATTTCGACAAGTTAAAAATGGTCGAAAATCGTCAAAAAGTTAAGGTTAACCCCTTTACTTTTTGTCCAAATTTGGCCATTTTTGTAAAATATTTCGATGTCAAAAAATGACAAAATGTACGCTAGTTTCTGCTCATATTAATATCTAAGGCATTATTTAGGCTATATTTTCCTATTTTAAGCTTATTTTGACAAGTTAAAAATGGTCGAAAATCGTCAAAAAGTTAAGGTTAACCCCTTTACTTTTTGTCCAAATTTGGCCATTTTTGCCAACTTTTTGAATGTCAAAAAATGACTAAATTTACGCTAGTTTCTGCTCATATTAATATCTAAGGCATTATTTAGGCTATATTTTCATATTTTAAGCTTATTTCGACAAGTTAAAAATGGTCGAAAATCGTCAAAAAGTTAAGGTTAACCCCTTTACTTTTTGTCCAAATTTGGCCATTTTTGCCAACTTTTTGGTTGTCAAAAAATGACTAAATTTATGCTAGTTTCTGATCATATTAATATCTAAGGCATTATTTAGGCTATATTTTCATATTTTAAGCTTATTTTGACAAGTTAAAAATGGTCGAAAATCGTCAAAAAGTTAAGGTTAACCCCTTTACTTTTTGTCCAAATTTGGCCATTTTTGCCAACTTTTTGGATGTCAAAAAAAAACTAAATTTACGCTAGTTTCTGCTCATTAATATCTAAGGCATTATTTAGGCTATATTTTCATATTTTAAGCTTATTTCGAGAAGTTAAAAATGGTCGAAAATCGTCAAAAAGTTAAGGTTAACCCCTTTACTTTTTGTCCAAATTTGGACATTTTTGCCAATTTTTGAATGTCAAAAAATGACTAAATTTACGCTAGTTTCTGCTCATATTAATATTAATAGGCATTATTTAGGCTATATTTTCATATTTTAAGCTTATTTCGACAAGTTAAAAATGGTCGAAAATCGTCAAAAAGTTAAGGTTAACCCCTTTACTTTTTGTCGAAATTTGGCCATTTTTGCCAACTTTTTGGATGTCAAAAAATGACTAAATGTACGCTAGTTTCTGCTCATATTAATATCTAAGGCATTATTTAGGCTATATTTTCATATTTTAAGCTTATTTCGACAAGTTTAAAATAGTCGAAAATCGTCAAAAAGTTAAGGTTAACCCCTTTACTTTTTGTCCAAATTTGGACATTTTTGACAACTTTTTGGATGTCAAAAAATGACTAAATTTACGCTAGTTTCTGCTCATATTAATATCTAAGGCATTATTTAGGCTATATTTTCATATTTTAAGCTTATTTCGACAAGTTAAAAATGGTCGAAAATCGTCAAAAAGTTAAGGTTAACCCCTTTACTTTTTGGCCAAATTTGTCCATTTTTGCCAATTTTTGGATGTCAAAAAATGACTAAATTTACGCTAGTTTCTGCTCATATTAATATCTAAGGCATTATTTAGGCTATATTTTCATATTTTAAGCTTATTTCGACAAGTTAAAAATGGTCGAAAATCGTCAAAAAGTTAAGGTTAACCCCTTTACTTTTTGTCGAAATTTGGACATTTTTGCCAACTTTTTGGATGTCAAAAAATGACTAAATTTACGCTAGTTTCTGCTCATATTAATATCTAAGGCATTATTTAGGCTATATTTTCATATTTTAAGCTTATTTTGACAAGTTAAAAATGGTCGAAAATCGTCAAAAAGTTAAGGTTAACCCCTTTACTTTTTGTCCAAATTTGTCCATTTTTGCCAACTTTTTGGAATGTCAAAAAATGACTAAATTTACGCTAGTTTCATCTCATATTAATATCTAAGGCATTATTTAGGCTATATTTTCATATTTTAAGCTTATTTCGACAAGTTAAAAATGGTCGAAAATCGTCAAAAAGTTAAGGTTAACACCTTTACTTTTTGTCCAAATTTGGCCATTTTTGCCAACTTTTTGAATGTCAAAAAATGACTACATTTACGCTAGTTTCTGCGCAGATTAATATCTAAGGCATTATTTAGGCTATATTTTCATATTGTAAGCTTATATCGACAAGTTAAAAATGGTCGAAAATCGTCAAAAAGTTAAGGTTAACCCCTTTACTTTTTATCCAAATTTGGCCATTTTTGACAACTTTTTGGATGTCAAAAAATGACTAAATTTACGCTAGTTTCTGCTCATATTAATATCTAAGGCATTATTTAGGCTATATTTTCATATTTTAAGCTTATTTCGACAAGTTAAAAATGGTTGAAAATCGTCAAAAAGTTAAGGTTAACCCCTTTACTTTTTGTCCAAATTTTGCCATTTTTGACAACTTTTTGGATGTCAAAAAATGACTAAATTTACGCTAGTTTCTGCTCATATTAATATCTAAGGCATTATTTAGGCTATATTTTCATATTTTAAGCTTATTTCGACAAGTTAAAAATGGTCGAAAATCGTCAAAAAGTTAAGGTTAACCCCTTTACTTTTTGTCCAAATTTGGCCATTTTTGCCAACTTTTTGGATGTCAAAAAATGACTAAATTTACGCTAGTTTCTGATCATATTAATATCTAAGGCATTATTTAGGCTATATTTTCATATTTTAAGCTTATTTCGACAAGTTAAAAATGGTCGAAAATCGTCAAAAAGTTAAGGTTAACCCCTTTACTTTTTGTCGAAATTTGGCCATTTTTGCCAACTTTTTGGATGTCAAAAAATGACTAAATTTACGCTAGTTTCTGCTCATATTAATATCTAAGGCATTATTTAGGCTATATTTTCATATTTTAAGCTTATTTCGACAAGTTAAAAATGGTCGAAAATCGTCAAAAAGTTAAGGTTAACCCCTTTACTTTTTGTCCAAATTTGGACATTTTTGCCAACTTTTTGGATGTCAAAAAATGACTAAATTTACGCTAGTTTCTGCTCATATTAATATCTAAGGCATTATTTAGGCTATATTTTCATATTTTAAGCTTATTTCGACAAGTTAAAAATGGTCGAAAATCGTCAAAAAGTTAAGGTTAACCCCTTTACTTTTTGTCCAAATTTGTCCATTTTTGCTAACTTTTTGGATGTCAAAAAATGACTAAATTTACGCTAGTTTCTGCTCATATTAATATCTAAGGCATTATTTAGGCTATATTTTCATATTTTAAGCTTATTTCGACAAGTTAAAAATGGTCGAAAATCGTCAAAAAGTTAAGGTTAACTCCTTTACTTTTTGTCCAAAATTTGGCCATTTTTGCCAACTTTTTGGATGTCAAAAAATGACTAAATTTTACGCTAGTTTCTGCTCATATTAATATCTAAGGCATTATTTAGGCTATATTTTCATATTTTAAGCTTATTTCGACAAGTTAAAAATGGTCGAAAATCGTCAAAAAGTTAAGGTTAACCCCTTTACTTTTTGTCCAAATTTGGCCATTTTTGCCAACTTTTTGGATGTCAAAAAATGACTAAATTTACGCTAGTTTCTGCTCATATTAATATCTAAGGCATTATTTAGGCTATATTTTCATATTTTAAGCTTATTTTGACAAGTTAAAAATGGTCGAAAATCGTCAAAAAGTTAAGGTTAACCCCTTTACTTTTTGTCCAAATTTGGCCATTTTTGCCAACTTTTTGAATGTCAAAAAATGACTAAATTTACGCTAGTTTCTGCTCATATTAATATCTAAGGCATTATTTAGGCTATTTTCATATTTTAAGCTTATTTCGACAAGTTAAAAATGGTCGAAAATCGTCAAAAAGTTAAGGTTAACCCCTTTACTTTTTGTCCAAATTTGGCCATTTTTGCCAACTTTTTGATGTCAAAAAATGACTAAATTTACGCTAGTTTCTGCTCATATTAATATCTAAGGCATTATTTAGGCTATATTTTCATATTTTAAGCTTATTTCGACAAGTTAAAAATGGTCGAAAATCGTCAAAAAGTTAAGGTTAACCCCTTTACTTTTTGTCCAAATTTGCCATTTTTGCCAACTTTTTGGATGTCAAAAAATGACTAAATTTACGCTAGTTTCTGCTCATATTAATATCTAAGGCATTATTTAGGCTATATTTTCATATTGTAAGCTTATATCGACAAGTTAAAAATGGTCGAAAATCGTCAAAAAGTTAAGGTTAACCCCTTTACTTTTTATCCAAATTTGGCCATTTTTGACAACTTTTTGGATGTCAAAAAATGACTAAATTTACGCTAGTTTCTGCTCATATTAATATCTAAGGCATTATTTAGGCTATATTTTCATATTTTAAGCTTATTTCGACAAGTTAAAAATGGTCGAAAATCGTCAAAAAGTTAAGGTTAACCCCTTTACTTTTTGTCCAAATTTTGCCATTTTTGCCAACTTTCTGGATGTCAAAAAATGACTAAATTTACGCTAGTTTCATCTCAAATTAATATCTAAGGCATTATTTAGGCTATATTTTCATATTTTAAGCTTATTTCGACAAGTTAAAAATGGTCGAAAATCGTCAAAAAGTTAAGGTTAACCCCTTTACTTTTTGTCCAAATTTGGCCATTTTTGCCAACTTTTTGGATGTCAAAAAATGACTAAATTTACGCTAGTTTCATCTCAAATTAATATCTAAGGCATTATTTAGGCTATATTTTCATATTTTAAGCTTATTTCGACAAGTTAAAAATGGTCGAAAATCGTCAAAAAGTTAAGGTTAACCCTTTACTTTTTGTCCAAATTTGGCCATTTTTGCCAACTTTTTGAATGTCAAAAAATGACTAAATTTACGCTAGTTTCTGCTCATATTAATATCTAAGGCATTATTTAGGCTATATTTTCATATTTTAAGCTTATTTCGACAAGTTAAAAATGGTCGAAAATCGTCAAAAAGTTAAGGTTAACCCCTTTACTTTTTGTCCAAATTTGGCCATTTTTGCCAACTTTTTGGATGTCAAAAAATGACTAAATTTACGCTAGTTTCTGATCATATTAATATCTAAGGCATTATTTAGGCTATATTTTCATATTTTAAGCTTATTTCGACAAGTTAAAAATGGTCGAAAATCGTCAAAAAGTTAAGGTTAACACCTTTACTTTTTGTCCAAATTTGGCCATTTTTGCCAACTTTTTGGATGTCAAAAAATGACTAAATTTACGCTAGTTTCTGCTCATATTAATATCTAAAGGCATTATTTAGGCTATATTTTCATATTTTAAGCTTATTTCGACAAGTTAAAAATGGTCGAAAATCGTCAAAAAGTTAAGGTTAACCCCTTTACTTTTTGTCCAAATTTGGACATTTTTGCCAACTTTTTGAATGTCAAAAAATGACTAAATTTACGCTAGTTTCTGCTCATATTAATATTAAGGCATTATTTAGGCTATATTTTCATATTTTAAGCTTATTTCGACAAGTTAAAAATGGTCGAAAATCGTCAAAAAGTTATGGTTAACCCCTTTACTTTTTGTCCAAATTTGGCCATTTTTGCCAACTTTTTGGATGTCAAAAAATGACTAAATGTACGCTAGTTTTCTGCTCATATTAATATCTAAGGCATTATTTAGGCTATATTTTCATATTTTAAGCTTATTTCGACAAGTTATAAATGGTCGAAAATCGTCAAAAAGTTAAGGTTAACCCCTTTACTTTTTGTCCAAATTTTGCCATTTTTGACAACTTTCTGGATGTCAAAAAATGACTAAATTTCGCTAGTTTCTGCTCATATTAATATCTAAGGCATTATTTAGGCTATATTGTCATATTTTAAGCTTATTTCGACAAGTTATAAATGGTGGAAAATCGTCAAAAAGTTAAGGTTAACCCCTTTACTTTTTGTCCAAATTTGGCCATTTTTGCCAACTTTTTGGATGTCAAAAAATGACTAAATTTACGCTAGTTTCTGCTCATATTAATATCTAAGGCATTATTTAGGCTATATTTTCATATTTTAAGCTTATTTCGACAAGTTAAAAATGGTCGAAAATCGTCAAAAAGTTAAGGTTAACCCCTTTACTTTTTGTCCAAATTTGTCCATTTTTGCCAACTTTTTGGATGTCAAAAAATGACTAAATTTACGCTAGTTTCTGCTCATATTAATATCTAAGGCATTATTTAGGCTATATTTTCATATTTTAAGCTTATTTTGACAAGTTAAAAATGGTCGAAAATCGTCAAAAAGTTAAGGTTAACCCCTTTACTTTTTGTCCAAATTTGTCCATTTTTGCCAACTTTTTGGATGTCAAAAAATGACTAAATTTACGCTAGTTTCTGCTCATATTAATATCTAAGGCATTATTTAGGCTATATTTTCATATTTTAAGCTTATTTCGACAAGTTAAAAATGGTCGAAAATCGTCAAAAAGTTAAGGTTAACCCCTTTACTTTTTGTCCAAATTTGGCCATTTTTGCCAACTTTTTGAATGTCAAAAAATGACTAAATTTACGCTAGTTTCTGCTCATATTAATATCTAAGGCATTATTTAGGCTATATTTTCATATTTTAAGCTTATTTTGACAAGTTAAAAATGGTCGAAAATCGTCAAAAAGTTAAGGTTAACCCCTTTACTTTTTGTCCAAATTTGGCCATTTTTGACAACTTTTTGGATGTCAAAAAATGACTAAATTTACGCTAGTTTCTGCTCATATTAATATCTAAGGCATTATTTAGGCTATATTTTCCTATTTTAAGCTTATTTCGACAAGTTAAAAATGGTCGAAAATCGTCAAAAAGTTAAGGTTAACCCCTTTACTTTTTGTCCAAATTTGGCCATTTTTTCAACTTTTTGAATGTCAAAAAATGACTAAATGTACGCTAGTTTCTGCTCATATTAATATCTAAGGCATTATTTAGGCTATATTTTCATATTTTAAGCTTATTTCGACAAGTTAAAAATGGTCGAAAATCGTCAAAAAGTTAAGGTTAACCCCTTTACTTTTTGTCCAAATTTGGCCATTTTTGCCAACTTTTTGGATGTCAAAAAATTACTAAATTTACGCTAGTTTCTGATTATATTAATATCTAAGGCATTATTTAGGCTATATTTTCATATTTTAAGCTTATTTCGACAAGTTAAAAATGGTCGAAAATCGTCAAAAAGTTAAGGTTAACCCCTTTACTTTTTGTCCAAATTTGGCCATTTTTGCCAACTTTTTGGATGTCAAAAAATGACTAAATTTATGCTAGTTTCTGATCATATTAATATCTAAGGCATTATTTAGGCTATATTTTCATATTTTAAGCTTATTTTGACAAGTTAAAAATGGTCAAAAAATCGTCAAAAAGTTAAGGTTAACTCCTCTACTTTTTGTCCAAATTTGTCCATTTTTGCCAACTTTTTGGATGTCAAAAAATGACTAAATGTACGCTAGTTTCTGCTCATATTAATATCTAAGGCATTATTTAGGCTATATTTTCATATTTTAAGCTTATTTCGACAAGCTAAAAATGGTCGAAAATCGTCAAAAAGTTAAGGTTAACCCCTTTACTTTTTGTCCAAATTTGGCCATTTTTGCCAACTTTTTGGAAGTCAAAAAATGACTAAATTTACGCTAATTTCTGATCATATTAATATCTAAGGCATTATTTAGGCTATATTTTCATATTTTAAGCTTATTTCGACAAGTTAAAAATGGTCGAAAATCGTCAAAAAGTTAAGGTTAACCCCTTTATTTTTTGTCCAAATTTGTCCATTTTTGCCAACTTTTTGGATGTCAAAAAATGACTAAATTTACGCTAGTTTCTGCTCATATTAATATCTAAGGCATTATTTAGGCTATATTTTCATATTTTAAGCTTATTTCGACAAGTTAAAAATGGTCGAAAATCGTCAAAAAGTTAAGGTTAACCCCTTTACTTTTTGTCCAAATTTGGCCATTTTTGCCAACTTTTTGGATGTCAAAAAATGACTAAATTTACGCTAGTTTCTGCGCAAATTAATATCTAAGGCATTATTTAGGCTATATTTTCATATTTTAAGCTTATTTTCGACAAGTTAAAAATGGTCGAAAATCGCCAAAAAGTTAAGGTTAACCCCTTTACTTTTTGTCCAAATTTGTCCATTTTTGCCAAATTTTTGGATGTCAAAAAATGACTAAATTTACGCTAGTTTCTGCTCATATTAATATCTAAGGCATTATTTAGGCTATATTTTTCATATTTTTAAGCTTATTTCGACAAGTTAAAAATGGTCGAAAATCGTCAAAAAGTTAAGGTTAACCCCTTTACTTTTTGGCCAAATTTGGCCAAATTTTTGGATGTCAAAAAATGACTAAATTTACGCTAGTTTCTGATCATATTAATATCTAAGGCATTATTTAGGCTATATTTTCATATTTTAAGCTTATTTTGACAAGTTAAAAATGGTCGAAAATCGTCAAAAAGTTAAGGTTAACCCCTTTACTTTTTGTCCAAATTTGTCCATTTTTGCCAACTTTTGGATGTCAAAAAATGACTAAATTTACGCTAGTTTCTGCTCATATTAATATCTAAGGCATTATTTAGGCTATATTTTCATATTTTAAGCTTATTTCGACAAGTTAAAAATGGTCGAAAATCGTCAAAAAGTTAAGGTTAACCCTTTACTTTTTGTCCAAATTTGGCCATTTTTGCCAACTTTTTGGATGTCAAAAAATGACTAAATTTACGCTAGTTTCTGCTCATATTAATATCTAAGGCATTATTTAGGCTATATTTTCATATTTTAAGCTTATTTTCGACAAGTTAAAAATGGTCGAAAATCGTCAAAAAGTTAAGGTTAACCCCTTTACTTTTTGTCCAAATTTGGCCATTTTTGACAACTTTTTGGATGTCAAAAAATGACTAAATTTACGCTAGTTTCTGCTCATATTAATATCTAAGGCATTATTTAGGCTATATTTTCATATTTTAAGCTTATTTCGACAAGTTAAAAATGGTCGAAAATCGTCAAAAAGTTAAGGTTAACCCCTTTACTTTTTGTCCAAATTTGGCCATTTTTGCCAACTTTTGGATGTCAAAAAATGACTAAATTTACGCTAGTTTCTGCTCATATTAATATCTAAGGCATTATTTAGGCTATATTTTCATATTTTAAGCTTATTTCGACAAGTTAAAAATGGTCGAAAATCGTCAAAAAGTTAAGGTTAACCCCTTTACTTTTTGTCCAAATTTGGCCATTTTTGACAAACTTTTTGGATGTCAAAAAATGACTAAATTTACGCTAGTTTCTGCTCATATTAATATCTAAGGCATTATTTAGGCTATATTTTCATATTTTAAGCTTATTTCGACAAGTTAAAAATGGTCGAAAATCGTCAAAAAGTTAAGGTTAACCCCTTTACTTTTTGTCCAAATTTGGCCATTTTTGCCAACTTTTGGATGTCAAAAAATGACTAAATTTACGCTAGTTTCTGATCATATTAATATCTAAGGCATTATTTAGGCTATATTTCATATTTTAAGCTTATTTTGACAAGTTAAAAATGGTCGAAAATCGTCAAAAAGTTAAGGTTAACCCCTTTACTTTTTGTCCAAATTTGGCCATTTTTGCCAACTTTTTGGATGTCAAAAAATGACTAAATTTTACGCTAGTTTCTGCTCATATTAATATCTAAGGCATTATTTAGGCTATATTTTCATATTTTAAGCTTATTTCGACAAGTTAAAAATGGTCGAAAATCGTCAAAAAGTTAAGGTTAACCCCTTTACTTTTTGTCCAAATTTGGCCATTTTTGCCAACTTTTTGGATGTCAAAAAATGACTAAATTTACGCTAGTTTCTGATCATATTAATATCTAAGGCATTATTTAGGCTATATTTTCATATTTTAAGCTTATTTCGACAAGTTAAAAATGGTCGAAAATCGTCAAAAAGTTAAGGTTAACCCCTTTACTTTTTGTCCAAATTTGGCCATTTTTGCCAACTTTTTGGATGTCAAAAAATGACTAAATTTACGCTAGTTTCTGCTCATATTAATATCTAAGGCATTATTTAGGCTATATTTTCATATTTTAAGCTTATTTCGACAAGTTAAAAATGGTCGAAAATCGTCAAAAAGTTAAGGTTAACCCCTTTACTTTTTGTCCAAATTTGGCCATTTTTGCCAACTTTTTGGATGTCAAAAAATGACTAAATTTACGCTAGTTTCTGATCATATTAATATCTAAGGCATTATTTAGGCTATATTTTCATATTTTAAGCTTATTTCGACAAGTTAAAAATGGTCGAAAATCGTCAAAAAGTTAAGGTTAACCCCTTTACTTTTTGTCCAAATTTGGCCATTTTTGCCAACTTTTTGGATGTCAAAAAATGACTAAATTTACGCTAGTTTCTGATCATATTAATATCTAACGCATTATTTAGGCTATATTTTCATATTTTAAGCTTATTTCGACAAGTTAAAAATGGTCGAAAATCGTCAAAAAGTTAAGGTTAACCCCTTTACTTTTTGTCCAAATTTGGCCATTTTTGCCAACTTTTTGAATGTCAAAAAATGACTAAATTTACGCTAGTTTCTGCTCATATTAATATCTAAGGCATTATTTAGGCTATATTTTCATATTTTAAGCTTATTTCGACAAGTTAAAAATGGTCGAAAATCGTCAAAAAGTTAAGGTTAACCCCTTTACTTTTTGTCCAAATTTGGCCATTTTTGCCAACTTTTTTAATGTCAAAAAATGAGTAAATTTACGCTAGTTTCTGCTCATATTTATATCTAAGGCATTATTTAGGCTATATTTTCCTATTTTAAGCTTATTTAGACAAGTTAAAAATGGTCGAAAATCGTCAAAAAGTTAAGGTTAACCCCTTTACTTTTTGTCCAAATTTGGCCATTTTTGCCAACTTTTTGAATGTCAAAAAATGACTAAATTTACGCTAGTTTCTGCTCATATTAATATCTAAGGCATTATTTAGGCTATATTTTCATATTTTAAGCTTATTTCGACAAGTTAAAAATGGTCGAAAATCGTCAAAAAGTTAAGGTTAACCCCTTTACTTTTTGTCCAAATTTGGCCATTTTTGCCAACTTTTTGGATGTCAAAAAATGACTAAATTTACGCTAGTTTCTGCTCATATTAATATCTAAGGCATTATTTAGGCTATATTTTCATATTTTAAGCTTATTTCGACAAGTTAAAAATGGTCGAAAATCGTCAAAAAGTTAAGGTTAACCCCTTTACTTTTTGTCCAAATTTGGCCATTTTTGCCAACTTTTTGGATGTCAAAAAATGACTAAATTTACGCTAGTTTCTGCTCATATTAATATCTAAGGCATTATTTAGGCTATATTTTCATATTTTAAGCTTATTTCGACAAGTTAAAAATGGTCGAAAATCGTCAAAAAGTTAAGGTTAACCCCTTTACTTTTTGTCCAAATTTGGCCATTTTTGCCAACTTTTTGAATGTCAAAAAATGACTAAATGTACGCTAGTTTCTGCTCATATTAATATCTAACGCATTATTTAGGCTATATTTTCATATTTTAAGCCTATTTCGACAGGTTAAAAATGGTCGAAAATCGTCAAAAAGTTAAGGTTACTTTTTGTCCAAATTTGGCCATTTTTGCCAACTTTTTGAATGTCAAAAAATGACAAAATTTACGCTAGTTTTCTAATATTAATATCTAAGGCATTATTTAGGCTATATTTTCCTATTTTAAGCTTATTTCGACAAGTTAAAAATGGTCGAAAATCGTCAAAAAGTTAAGGTTAACCCCTTTACTTTTTGTCCAAATTTGGCCATTTTTGCCAACTTTTTGGATGTCAAAAAAAAACTAAATTTACGCTAGTTTTCTGCTCATTAATATCTAAGGCATTATTTAGGCTATATTTTCATATTTTAAGCTTATTTAGACAAGTTAAAAATGGTCGAAAATCGTCAAAAAGTTAAGGTTAACCCTTTACTTTTTGTCCAAATTTGGCCATTTTTGCCAACTTTTTGGATGTCAAAAAATGACTAAATTTACGCTAGTTTCTGCTCATATTAATATCTAAGGCATTATTTAGGCTATATTTTCATATTTTAAGCTTATTTCGACAAGTTAAAAATGGTCGAAAATCGTCAAAAAGTTAAGGTTAACCCCTTTACTTTTTGTCCAAATTTGGCCATTTTTGCCAACTTTTTGGATGTCAAAAAATGACTAAATTTACGCTAGTTTCTGCTCATATTAATATCTAAGGCATTATTTAGGCTATATTTTCATATTTTAAGCTTATTTCGACAAGTTAAAAATGGTCGAAAATCGTCAAAAAGTTAAGGTTAACCCCTTTACTTTTTGTCCAAATTTGGCCATTTTTGCCAACTTTTTGGATGTCAAAAAATGACTAAATTTACGCTAGTTTCTGCTCATATTAATATCTAAGGCATTATTTAGGCTATATTTTCATATTTTAAGCTTATTTCGACAAGTTAAAAATGGTCGAAAATCGTCAAAAAGTTAAGGTTAACCCCTTTACTTTTTGTCCAAATTTGTCCATTTTTGCCAACTTTTTGGATGTCAAAAAATGACTAAATGTACGCTAGTTTCTGCTCATATTAATATCTAAGGCATTATTTAGGCTATATTTTCATATTTTAAGCTTATTTTGACAAGTTAAAAATGGTCGAAAATCGTCAAAAAGTTAAGGTTAACCCCTTTACTTTTTGTCCAAATTTGGCCATTTTTGCCAACTTTTTGGATGTCAAAAAATGACTAAATTTATGCTAGTTTCTGCTCATATTAATATCTAAGGCATTATTTAGGCTATATTTTCATATTTTAAGCTTATTTCGACAAGTTAAAAATGGTCGAAAATCGTCAAAAAGTTAAGGTTAACCCCTTTACTTTTTGTCCAAATTTGGCCATTTTTGCCAACTTTTTGAATGTCAAAAAATGACTAAATTTACGCTAGTTTCTGCTCATATTAATATCTAAGGCATTATTTAGGCTATATTTTCATATTTTAAGCTTATTTTGACAAGTTAAAAATGGTCGAAAATCGTCAAAAAGTTAAGGTTAACCCCTTTACTTTTTGTCCAAATTTGGCCATTTTTGCCAACTTTTTGAATGTCAAAAAATGACTAAATTTACGCTAGTTTCTGCTCATATTAATATCTAAGGCATTATTTAGGCTATATTTTCATATTTTAAGCTTATTTCGACAAGTTAAAAATGGTCGAAAATCGTCAAAAAGTTAAGGTTAACCCCTTTACTTTTTGTCCAAATTTGGCCATTTTTTCAACTTTTTGAATGTCAAAAAATGACTAAATGTACGCTAGTTTCTGCTCATATTAATATCTAAGGCATTATTTAGGCTATATTTTCATATTTTAAGCTTATTTCGACAAGTTAAAAATGGTCGAAAATCGTCAAAAAGTTAAGGTTAACCCCTTTACTTTTTGTCCAAATTTGGACATTTTTGCCAACTTTTTGGATGTCAAAAAATGACTAAATTTACGCTAGTTTCTGCTCATATTAATATCTAAGGCATTATTTAGGCTATATTTTCATATTTTAAGCTTATTTCGACAAGTTAAAAATGGTCGAAAATCGTCAAAAAGTTAAGGTTAACCCCTTTACTTTTTGGCCAAATTTGTCCATTTTTGCCAATTTTTGGATGTCAAAAAATGACTAAATTTACGCTAGTTTCTGCTCATATTAATATCTAAGGCATTATTTAGGCTATATTTTCATATTTTAAGCTTATTTCGACAAGTTAAAAATGGTCGAAAATCGTCAAAAAGTTATGGTTAACTCCTTTACTTTTTGTCCAAATTTGGCCATTTTTGCCAACTTTTTGGATGTCAAAAAATGACTAAATTTACGCTAGTTTCTGCTCATATTAATATCTAAGGCATTATTTAGGCTATATTTTCATATTTTAAGCTTATTTCGACAAGTTTAAAATGGTCGAAAATCGTCAAAAAGTTAAGGTTAACCCCTTTACTTTTTGTCCAAATTTGTCCATTTTTGACAACTTTTTGGATGTCAAAAAATGACTAAATTTACGCTAGTTTCTGCTCATATTAATATCTAAGGCATTATTTAGGCTATATTTTCATATTTTAAGCTTATTTCGACAAGTTAAAAATGGTCGAAAATCGTCAAAAAGTTAAGGTTAACCCCTTTACTTTTTGTCCAAATTTGGCCATTTTTGCCAACTTTTTGGATGTCAAAAAATGACTAAATTTACGCTAGTTTCTGCTCATATTAATATCTAAGGCATTATTTAGGCTATATTTTCATATTTTAAGCTTATTTCGACAAGTTAAAAATGGTCGAAAATCGTCAAAAAGTTAAGGTTAACCCCTTTACTTTTTGTCCAAATTTGTCCATTTTTGCCAACTTTTTGGATGTCAAAAAATGACTAAATTTACGCTAGTTTCTGCTCATATTAATATCTAAGGCATTATTTAGGCTATATTTTCATATTTTAAGCTTATTTCGACAAGTTAAAAATGGTCGAAAATCGTCAAAAAGTTAAGGTTAACCCCTTTACTTTTTGTCCAAATTTGTCCATTTTTGACAACTTTTTGGATGTCAAAAAATGACTAAATTTACGCTAGTTTCTGATCATATTAATATCTAAGGCATTATTTAGGCTATATTTTCATATTTTAAGCTTATTTCGACAAGTTAAAAATGGTCGAAAATCGTCAAAAAGTTAAGGTTAACCCCTTTACTTTTTGTCCAAATTTGTCCATTTTTGCCAACTTTTTGGATGTCAAAAAATGACTAAATTTACGCTAGTTTCTGCTCATATTAATATCTAAGGCATTATTTAGGCTATATTTTCATATTTTAAGCTTATTTCGACAAGTTAAAAATGGTCGAAAATCGTCAAAAAGTTAAGGTTAACCCCTTTACTTTTTGTCCAAATTTGGACATTTTTGCCAACTTTTTGGATGTCAAAAAATGACTAAATTTACGCTAGTTTCTGCTCATATTAATATCTAAGGCATTATTTAGGCTATATTTTCATATTTTAAGCTTATTTCGACAAGTTAAAAATGGTCGAAAATCGTCAAAAAGTTAAGGTTAACCCCTTTACTTTTTGTCCAAATTTGGCCATTTTTGCCAACTTTTTGGATGTCAAAAAAATGACTAAATGTACGCTAGTTTCTGCTCATATTAATATCTAAGGCATTATTTAGGCTATATTTTCATATTTTAAGCTTATTTCGACAAGTTAAAAATGGTCGAAAATCGTCAAAAAGTTAAGGTTAACCCCTTTACTTTTTGTCCAAATTTGGCCATTTTTGACAACTTTTTGGATGTCAAAAAATGACTAAATTTACGCTAGTTTCTGCTCATATTAATATCTAAGGCATTATTTAGGCTATATTTTCATATTTTAAGCTTATTTCGACAAGTTAAAAATGGTCGAAAATCGTCAAAAAGTTAAGGTTAACCCCTTTACTTTTTGTCCAAATTTGGCCATTTTTGCCAACTTTTTGGATGTCAAAAAATGACTAAATTTACGCTAGTTTCTGCTCATATTAATATCTAAGGCATTATTTAGGCTATATTTTCATATTTTAAGCTTATTTCGACAAGTTAAAAATGGTCGAAAATCGTCAAAAAGTTAAGGTTAACTCCTTTACTTTTTGTCCAAATTTGGCCATTTTTGCCAACTTTTTGGATGTCAAAAAATGACTAAATTTACGCTAGTTTCTGCTCATATTAATATCTAAGGCATTATTTAGGCTTTATTTTCATATTTTAAGCTTATTTCGACAAGTTAAAAATGGTCGAAAATCGTCAAAAAGTTAAGGTTAACCCCTTTACTTTTTGTCGAAATTTGGACATTTTTGCCAACTTTTTGGATGTCAAAAAATGACTAAATTTACGCTAGTTTCTGCTCATATTAATATCTAAGGCATTATTTAGGCTATATTTTCATATTTTAAGCTTATTTCGACAAGTTTAAAATGGTCGAAAATCGTCAAAAAGTTAAGGTTAACCCCTTTACTTTTTGTCCAAATTTGTCCATTTTTGCCAACTTTTTGGATGTCAAAAAATGACTAAATTTACGCTAGTTTCTGCTCATATTAATATCTAAGGCATTATTTAGGCTATATTTTCATATTTTAAGCTTATTTCGACAAGTTAAAAATGGACGAAAATCGTCAAAAAGTTAAGGTTAACCCCTTTACTTTTTGTCCAAATTTCGCCATTTTTACCAACTTTTTGGATGTCAAAAAATGACTAAATTTACGCTAGTTTCTGCTCATATTAATATCTAAGGCATTATTTAGGCTATATTTTCATATTTTAAGCTTATTTCGACAAGTTAAAAATGGACGAAAATCGTCAAAAAGTTAAGGTTAACCCCTTTACTTTTTGTCCAAATTTGGACATTTTTGCCAACTTTTTGAATGTCAAAAAATGACTAAATTTACGCTAGTTTCTGCTCATATTAATATCTAAGGCATTATTTAGGCTATATTGTCATATTTTAAGCTTATTTCGACAAGTTATAAATGGTCGAAAATCGTCAAAAAGTTAAGGTTAACCCCTTTACTTTTTGTCCAAATTTGTCCATTTTTGCCAACTTTTTTAATGTCAAAAAATGAGTAAATTTACGCTAGTTTCTGCTCATATTTATATCTAAGGCATTATTTAGGCTATATTTTCCTATTTTAAGCTTATTTAGACAAGTTAAAAATGGTATGTCAAAAGAATTGTCCAAATTTGGCCTTGCCAACTTTTTGAATGTCAAAAAATGACTAAATTTACGCTAGTTTCTGCTCATATTAATATCTAAGGCATTATTTAGGCTATATTTTCATATTTTAAGCTTATTTCGACAAGTTAAAAATGGTCGAAAATCGTCAAAAAGTTAAGGTTAACCCCTTTACTTTTTGTCCAAATTTGGCCATTTTTGCCAACTTTTTGGATGTCAAAAAATGACTAAATTTACGCTAGTTTCTGCTCATATTAATATCTAAGGCATTATTTAGGCTATATTTTCATATTTTAAGCTTATTTCGACAAGTTTAAAATGGACGAAAATCGTCAAAAAGTTAAGGTTAACCCCTTTACTTTTTGTCCAAATTTGTCCATTTTTGCCAACTTTTTGGATGTCAAAAAATGACTAAATTTACGCTAGTTTCTGCTCATATTAATATCTAAGGCATTATTTAGGGTATATTTTCATATTTTAAGCTTATTTCGACAAGTTAAAAATGGTCGAAAATCGTCAAAAAGTTAAGGTTAACCCCTTTACTTTTTGTCCAAATTTGGACATTTTTGCCAACTTTTTGGATGTCAAAAAATGACTAAATTTACGCTAGTTTCTGCTCATATGAATATCTAAGGCATTATTTAGGCTATATTTTCATATTTTAAGCTTATTTTGACAAGTTAAAAATGGTCGAAAATCGTCAAAAAGTTAAGGTTAACCCCTTTACTTTTTGTCCAAATTTGGCCATTTTTGCCAACTTTTTGAATGTCAAAAAATGACTAAATTTACGCTAGTTTCTGCTCATATTAATATCTAAGGCATTATTTAGGCTATATTTTCATATTTTAAGTTTATTTCGACAAGTTAAAAATGGTCGAATAACGTCAAAAAGTTAAGGTTAACCCCTTTTAGTTTGGATATCTATATCTATATATCTTGGTTGGTAATAATTTGAATAAACCAGACTCGCGGACAATATAAATATTTAAAAAACACGGAAAAAATGCGGCTAGTAATGCATTAGTCAATTAAAACCCCGGGCTAAAGATTTAGTTTTTTTCTCATTTTCACAGTTTTCAATAAATTTTCAAGAAGAAAACATTTATAAGTTTAATATTCTTACAAAAAACTTTAACAGAACACAAAAAATGTTAAGGCTTTCTACAGTACTTCCAAGAAATAACCTATCAAAAATCGCGTCTGATTAGCGTCCTGCGTCTCGTCTGCGTACGGTTGGCGTCCGTGTTGCGTCCGTCTTCCGACCTTCTGGACGAAGAGCTCGCACCGCGTTCATTGTGGCACAATAAGCCAGTTCGTAATATCGACTGCGTATCAAAATGACGCGTTCTGCGTAAAACTTATTTCAATAGCGTAGAGTCTGGCTGCTATTAATAGCTCAAAAAGCGGACAAACAAACCAAATTTGACTCACAAATGATTGCAAATGAGCTATTTCTTTTGTTATGGCCGCAAGAATTATGGGTAAAAGCGGACAAACATCGGTACTGACGTATCTCGACGGAGCGCTATTCATAACATCAAGCTGGGGAATTCAGTGTAACGAATTTGCAAGTGTAAATAGAACTGCAAATGTCTATTGTAGTTTCACGTGAGGTTATGAATTGAAATAAGTTTTATCCCGACGCAGAACGCGTCATTTTGATGCGTTACATCCCGAGTGTTAAAATCCCGGCTACCGTTAAAACTCCGTGGTTTCAATAAGCCTGTCCTCCGCCGCCACAGAATAGGCCTGGACCTAGTATGTCAAATTCTCCACGCGATTTCTCCACGTCAACATTAGAGCTCAGTGTGCAAAACAGAAAGAACAAAAAGATCTTGTAATTTTTGAAGATGGGAGTTGGATCGTCAGTCGAACAGATCCCGGGAGGTGGCACAGATGGCTACCATGTACTACGAGTAAGAATCGCGCGACCTTTCTGTAATCAGTCACCATGTGACATCGCAATCGTTAACCATCCCACGTTTCGCTACGAATTCCCCTTTGTTCAATGTCTCCACTCCAAGGACGTGGTCATTGACTCATTCATTATATATTGCACCACTTTTCCTACATAATTTTAATACTGCCATTTTAATAGGTACAAGATAATTCACCCGGTTATAAAGCTGGTTTAGAGCCTTTCTTCGATTTTATTGTTGCTATTGAAAACACCAGACTGGTAAGTTCATATATATTTGTAGAGTTTTTCATTGTTTTTAAAAGCGAATTATGGGATATTCAGTTCCTTTTGGTAGGTTGCTATTTCGATAGATAAGCCTGAGGTATATTAATTTGCATGACTATGAAATATGGTTGGTTGCCTGCCAACTGCTAGATACTGTATCATGGGGTGTAATTGTTATCTGGTGTAATAGTATACCTTACCTATACTTGAGATGTAATCACTTGAACAGCACAAGAATGTTGTAGTGGTTAGTTAAGGATTGAGAATTATCTTGAGTGATCATTATTAAATTATGATTTATTCCCATATATCACTCTAAAAGTTCCCTCCATGGTTACGGACTGGTCCCATGGCCACTGTGGTCATCCGAGAGGAAACGCACATCGACATCCACCAAAGGTAGTTTTCACGAAAAATGGTCACCGAACCCATAACGAAACCCTAAACCTAACTTCAGCAATTAGAAAGTAGTTTTATGAAGACTATTTCCAATGCGACCTACCTTTGGTGGATCTCGAAGTGCGTTCCCCCATCCAAGGTGTGTTCTGACGCAATCTGGGAAGAACAGTGGAACACAATGTCTTTAATCATATTTATTAATAGAAGAAAATGGTCCTGCAAGTCCTAAATGGACCTAACAAATTTTGTGTAAGCTGTAGTCAGGAAGGGGGTTCCACAAAGCATCTCTAATCTGCCAGCGAATGGCTACCATGTTTCGTCTTTTTCTGTAGGACCAGGATAATGAAACTTTAAAAGAAATTCTTAAAACGAATGCTGAGAAACCTGTAAAGATGATTGTGTACAGTAGCAAAACATGCAAAGTGCGTGGTAAGTCTGACATATACTGTATAGTCAAATACATATACTGTATGTGGAAAAAGTGACTGCCCCAACCGGGAATCGAACCCTAACCTTTGAGCTATTGAGACACAGTCAGAACAGTCAGTGATTTCTCCATATACAATATACATATGTTATTATAATATAACGTTTGAGAAAAGGAAGAAGAAAGCTAAAGTCAGACAGTGATACCATATTTGTTATGCACCCAACTACACTGAGCTACTTAAAATTTGTGTTGAATAAGCTTTTTTATACATTTTTTTGAAACAGAAGCAAGTATAACCCCAAGTAATTTATGGGGTGGACAAGGCCTTCTTGGTAAGTTGGCAGTTTGACTGTTCTGTAATTTAACGTAATTATCTTAGATATGTGAAGTTGATCGTCCAGGTTGTTGTAGTCTTGAGAAAGACTAGTCTTGAGAAAGACTATTGTTGGTGACTGACGTTTTGACGGCCTCAGTGGCGGTTATCTTCAGACAACCGGATGATCAAGTTCACACATCTAATGATACTCCTAGTTCAAACCATTTACTTTATAATTATCTTAGTTATGTATGAATATGTGGATCGACCTGCAATTGTTTTTATGTCTTTCAGGTGTAAGCATTAGATTTTGTTCATTTGAAGGAGCAAATGAAAATGTCTGGCATGTCTTGGTAAGTTTAGGAGTAAGAAAAGCAGACTGAATTCTCAATTAATAATAATAAACTATTTAAAGTTATAACTATATAAATATGTGAAAAATCTCTATTGGTTTCTTTAGGAGATTCAACCAAATTCTCCATCAGACATTGCAGGCTTTAGACCTTTTACTGATTACATAATTGGAGCAGACTCTGTACTTCATGAGGTGAGTGACACATTTTGTTTCAACCTAATAGTTTTTTCAACCTATGTTTTTATTGGCTAATCTGATCCTCACGTTATGCACTTTAGCACAGCTCTTATGGTTAAGAGCCAATTGACTTCCTCTCTTTCAAAGATGTATGACACAGACATACTATATACAAGTGCTATACAATACAATACAATACAGATGAAACAAACAAACCAATGTACATATGGATAACTAAGGATGGATGGATAGATGGATGGACATCATGGAAGAGCTAGATCAATAGAAAAGTTTTATACAGTATACATTAATCTTTAAATATCCTGATTTTCTTTCAGACTGAAGACCTTTTTGCTCTGATTGAATGTCACGAGGACAAGCCATTAAAATTATATGTTTACAACTCAGAAACGGATGGCTGTAGAGAGGTATATAGACAATTCCTTCATTATGTAACTGAAGTGATTGTGCTATTATTTGGAGGATGTTTATGACAGAAATGCAGCATTGGCATTTATAAGATACAGGGTGGTGTTAATTAGAGAGTGGAATCATTGATACAGTATTGTAGCAATAACTAAAATCAATTACATTGTTTAGGTTACGATTACTCCAAATCAAAATTGGGGAGGAGAAGGGAGGTTTGTATCAGTTCTTGTTTTAGCATAGTTTTATTGCCAAACATGTTAGAAACAAGTGTTAATTTCCGCTGGCTGAGGAACGAAAGAAGCGGAAAATGTTTTCTCACACACTGCTGGAGCCTGGGGACAGGCTCGGGTGGAAGCAAGGTGGGTTAGTTAGGCACTTGACTTGCCCACCCACCCTTGCATGTAATCAAGAAGTATTATTAAAAATAGGTTAAAATGCTGTAATAGCAAAGTTGATTATTGGTTACTAGTTATTTTAAAGAAGCTGTAAAAACATAATAGAATTAGTGGGCCAACTTAGCAAAGTTGAGTGAGAATTATTACTAGTTGTCTAAAGAAACTATAATAGCTTAATATAGTTAACAAATTTGCTATTGAGCTGTAATAGCTAACAATAATTTGAAATAAATGTCAAGCTTGCGGCGGTGCAGCTGCTCCCAGCAGTGTGTGAGAAGTGTTATTTTTACTGACTTATGTTTTGTATGTTTCAGTATTGGATGTGGCATTGGTTATGGATATCTGCACAGAATTCCACTGAGAGATGAAGCAAACCGACCAAAAGAGGCACCAGTTGTCAAGCCAGCAGCAGATGGCTTTTCAGAGGTACTTGTGTGTGTCATTTACTAATTTGAATACACTAAAAGGTTCAAGTGTGTATGAGGACCTAAACATTTCAAGCAAAAGACCTCCTCCGCACTATTTCGGCAGTACACCAACCTTTTAGAGTATTTGTATTTCTACACTAGCCATGCAGCACATCAGCTTATTCCAGTCTTTTGCTCTTTCCTGGAATTGGGAGAATTATTGGTATAGTCACCAATCTTGAATGTATTAAGCTCTTCAGAATATCATTGAATGGCAATGACAATGTTGTGTGCAGTCTTATCATTGTGTGCAGTCTTATTCCTGTCCAGGGCTCAGGGTCGTTTTTCTGAAGATACAAGCTTGACGATCGTCCATGTATCGTCTGTCTACTCCAAGCTCTCCCACATTCACTACAGCAGTGTGTACACAGTCTTATCATTTCTTACCTATACTGGTAGTACAGTAGATAAGGACTAATTTTGTTTGTTTCTCTCTCTAGGTCCCATTGATGGCTCCATCCACTTTATCAGCTCAAACAACCAGTAATGTTCATTGTTCATATTTTTCATTCCATCTTCGTTCTTGACTTTTAGCATGAAATCCTTTAGTTTTGTATTATTTTACAGTATGTGTAGTGTACATGCAACTCAACAGCTGACCTGTGAACAAAGAGATGATTCAAATTTGATAGTAATTCACATCTGAAAGTGTAAGATAGATAAAATTCACACATACAGTATACCACATACTTATTGACTTACACTTGTCTTTGTTAAACTCATCTTCTACAGGTTTGGAACCAAGCATGGTCAACTTGAATCTCTCCAACTCAGCTTCTCCTGTCCAACTTAATCCATTCTCTGTACCAAATGCTTCTCAAAATGGTGGGAGCCCATTGCCGAGTCAAGCTAATCCCTTGATAAGTGCCGTTCCTACCATGACATCGCCAGCCATGACATCATCAATCCAGCAACCCTTACCCTACAGTTCACACAAACAGTAAGGAACTGATCAATTTTAACTGACACCCCCTATGCAGACACCAAGCGGCAGTCCTAGCCCAGCCATTTCTTTAAAACACTGTACGGTAGTTATAACTTATAACCCTTTCAAGCAGACACGTAGACACATACAAATTATCTTAGTATTGGTCTCCAAATATTTCTGTAGTACTAGTTCGGAGACATTGTTTACAAACATGTCATTTTATGCAAGTCTCATCTGTAAAATAATGGCAACTTATAATTTCTCCTTCTCTCTCTCTTACCAGTGACAACTGCAATGAAGGTGCATCGTTAATGATGGGTGGATTGGTTAGTGGTCAGTTAAACCCTGCTATGTCGCCCCATCTCAACACCAGTACCGTATCACCTGCTCCTGTCGCACTTCTCAACCCTTCCTTCAACACCTCCTCTGCACCGCCATCATTTGACTTGGCCAGCGGTTCAACAGTAACGGCAAGACCTTCTCCTTTACTGACAGACATAACCGCAGGAGCCACGCCTTCCACTGTGCCATTGGACCCTGCCTTGCTTCAATGACATCACCAACCAACATCCAAATCACTCTGAATATAGTTACAGTAGATAACTGAAATATTTTACTTTATAAAACGTACTTGACGAGATGATGCATATGGAGTATATTGGTCGTTGACTATATATGGCTGTAAACGTGTGAAAGGTCGGTGTACTGCCAAAGAAGTATAAAGGGTGTTACTTTCGAGTGAAGACACTCTCTGATAAAGTTGCACATAATATTTCAGCAGTTAACCAACCTTTCAAGTTTCCAATATATATATATGGCTATTAGTTATAAAGTAAATGGTTTCCATCTGGGAGTATCATTGATCGTCCAGGTTGTTGTAGTCTTAAGAAAGACTATTGTTGGTGACTGATGTAGCGGCGGTCATCTGAAGATGACCGCCGCTGAGGCCGTCGAAAAGTCAGTTACCAACAATAGTCTTTCTCAAGACTACAACAACCTGGACAATCAACTTCACACATCTTTTAGTTATAGTGTTGAGTTACATAATGTTACTCTGGTAGCATGTATGGCTTTATATTATCCTAGGGTGACTATTAAGCAAACAAAATCTGGCTAATCATCTAGTTACAATTATTTCATATGGAAGATTATTCTCTTATTCTGAAACTGGAATGGCTAGAGGACAAAAGACACAAATTAAAGTTAGCATGTCACGAAAACTTTAATACAATATTATCGTGCTACAAATGCTATTGTGGAGTAGAATGTTACATTAAAAATCCATTCGTTAAAACAAGTAAAATGTGTTATTCTTTACTATCAGGGCATATCTCCACTCGCCTGTGAGGTGGGGTGGGGGAGCGGAGGCAACACCCTGGATACGAGGTTGACCCTGCACCATGTAGTTGTGTGAAAAGTGGTTGTTACCGGTTAGCATGAACAACGCGATTAACATGGTCAGTTAAAAGTGTTTATGAAACGAAAATTACGTTTTAGGTATTTAAACAAACTCCTAAAATAATGAGGAATGGTAATTTAGAGCTCTTTCATATCTCACGTCTTTCTCGAAATATTTAGACTTATGTGATATGCAAATGATAATCACCGACGTCCGAGGTTTGCAAATTTTCAGAAAATCCAGTAATTAGAAATATAGTAAATTAATTTGGCCGATCTATTTTGGTGTAATGTTGTTAAGTTTCACAAAGTGTCGTAATGTGCAAAGATTCAAGTGATTTCGTTGAATAATCTCAAAGATATACCTGATTTTCTAAAAACGTGTAAAAACCTCGTGACGTCGTCGGTGGTTATCATTTGCATATCACAAAAGTCTAAATATCTCAAGAACGACGTGAGATATGAAAGAGCTCTAAATTACAATTCTTCGTTATTTTAGAAGTTCATTTAAGTACCTAAAACTTAATTTTCGTTTCATAAACACTTTAACGACATGGTTACTTTATTTGACAGACTCATTGGTTAGAAAACATGGATAAAGATCAAAGGGAACCTTACTGAGTTTCAAAGTAATTACATGTTATTATCTAATCCACACACCAGACATAGTTTGACGCTACTCTGGCTTTAACAAGTTTGTTGAACGTAACTTTAAAAGTTACTGACACTAGACTAGAGTGTCGAAACGTTGGGTCATGGACAGTAACTTTTTTACGTTCAAAAAACTTTTTAAAGCCAGAGTAGCGTCAAACTATGTCTAATTTATCACCTGGTTGCGTTGGGAAACTATTTGTTAATCCACACATGTTTGGCGAAGTTATATCTCTGTGTGGATTGAATTCATTTTTTGCGGTTTACGCCTGCGTAATCAACAAGTTCTAGTTTACTTGTTAACTACTTTTGATGAATAAAGAACTCTTTGACTTTGTATGAAAAGTTACGTACACCAATTCACAGTAATTAACTTATATTTCACAAACGCTTTTTGTGTCTTTTTCGTTGGAATTTTGAAGCATTTGACTTGATGGTCTTGATGAGAGATGATAAACTGAAAAGAGAAAAAGACAAAGATTTTCCAAAACATTTTGCCGTTTTTCCTGCGAATTATTTAAAGCACAATATTTTTTCCCTACCCATGATTCACAGTTTTCTCTTGATCTAAACACAATCAAAATAAATATTATTAAACACTTTGTAATTGGCAAACCTGACAAACACTCTTTACTTGACTCTGAACATGACTACTAATCATACGAAACGAAGTTATTAAATATACTTTATTATGGTTATATACGCTTCCTGTTTCCTTTATTAGAATTTTCTTAAAAACTAATTACTGAGCGATAATATTTATTACAAGACTTCGATTCCCATCTCGTATATCTCCCTCTACAACCTTACCCGACGTTTCCACCGCAACTGTTGCTTTATGATCTTTGCTCTTTTCATCACTTTTCTTTAAGCCAACTGAACGGCGTTGTTTCTCTTGAATTATCGAGTCCATAGCTTTTGTTTTTCTATAACGTAATAGTATTATTTTGTTTATCTCTTTGTCCTTGTCTTTAACCAAAAACGTGGGAACTTTCCTTTTTAAAAATTATTTTTTGAATCTCATTGTGTTTGCTGAGAAATACGCTTAACTGCAACCAGGAAACTGTGATGTCAGTATTTCTCAAGTCATGGTATTTCCCTCAAGTCATGGTATTTCCTTCAAGTCCTGGTATTTCCCTCAAGTCCTAGTATTTCCATCAAGTCCTGCATTTCTCTCAAGTCCTACATTTCTCTCAAGTCCTGGTATTTCCCTCAAGTCCTGGTATTTCCCTCAAGTCCTGGTATTTCCCTCAAGTGCTGGTATTTCTCTCAAGTAATGGTATTTCCATCAAGTCCTGCATTTCTCTCAAGTCCCACATTTCTCTCAAGTCCTGGTATTTCCCTCAAGTCCTAGTATTTCTCAAGTCATGGTATTTCCCTCAAGTCCTGGTATTTCCCTCAAGTCCTGGTATTTCCCTCAAGTCCTGGTATTTCCCTCAAGTGCTGGTATTTCTCTCAAGTAATGGTATTTCCATCAAGTCCTGCATTTCTCTCAAGTCCTACATTTCTCTCAAGTCCTGGTATTTCCCTCAAGTCCTGGTATTTCCCTCAAGTCCTGGTATTTCCCTCAAGTCCTGGTATTTCTCTCAAGTCCTGCATTTCCCTCAAGTCCTGGTATTTCCCTCAAGTCCTAGTATTTCCCTCAAGTCCTAGTATTTCCCTAAAGTCCTAGTATTTCCCTAAAGTCCTAGTATTTCCCTCAAGTCCTAGTATTTCCCTAAAGTCCTGGTATTTCCCTAAAGTCCTAGTATTTCCCTCAAGTCCTGGTATTTCCCTCAAGTCCTGGTATTTCCCTCAAGTCCTGGTATTTCCCTCAAGTCCTGGTATTTCTCTCAAGTCCTGGTATTTCCCTCAACTCAAGTCCTGTTATTTCCCTCAAGTCCTAGTATTTCCCTAAAGTCCTAGTATTTCCCTAAAGTCCTAGTATTTCCCTAAAGTCCTGGTATTTCCCTCAAGTCCTAGTATTTCCCTAAAGTCCTAGTATTTCCCTAAAGTCCTAGTATTTCCATCAAGTCCTAGAATTTCCCTCAAGTCCTAGAATTTCCCTCACATCCTGGAATTTCCCTCAAGTCATAGTAATTCCCTCAAGTCCTGGAATTTCCCTCAAGTCCTGTATTTTTTTTAAACATTTAACTTGGGAAGTTTAGAGGAAATGGGAAGAACATATAGAACTGACTATTCAGCTTACTTGAATTGCGGATCAGATGGATCTACTGCATAATGATAGGAGGAATATAAGGCAGAAAATCTGCTGTCGTTAAGATCAATTTCGAAGTCATCCTTTTCAACCTCTTTCCATTTCTGTTTTTTCTTTTTCTTTTTTTCATCTTTCATTATGGACTTTAGATTGAAATGCTTCTTTCCGTCATCTTCTTCCATAAGCAGCAACTGTAATTCGGCCTAGAAAGCGGGATTTATTTAAACACGCAGTGATAACTGAGAGAGCTTAAATTTCTTGTTGTTCATGATATTGGCAAATGTGACAGGGGCAGCCTCGTTGATTTCAACAATTATACCTTATTTCGTTTTTCTTCTTCAGTCTCCTCTTCTTTTTTCCTTTTCTTTTTATTCGCATTAGGTTTTCCCTTCAAATTGCTTCCCATTTTTTCCAACTCTTCAGCAAAAAATGGATCGTTCAAATCAACATCAGCAGGGACCTCTTCGTCACTAATCTGGGTAGTTGATTGGCTGTAAACAAAAAATGAAGAAAACAATTACTTTCATTTCCTCTAACAACAAAGTTCGCTCAGCCGATTGAATATTGTTATTGAAATAATAATCTGTGTATATCTATTATCCTTAGATTAATATATTCTGATAAAAGATATACAGACATATCAAGACTGCTGAATTAGTAGTACGTATGTCGCACGTACGAACTAGTACACAACGTAACCTTCGTTCTGCCATCTGAGTTCTGGTAACTCAATGGTTAGAGCATCTAACTGGAGATCATGAAGGTTGCGGGTTTGATTCCCGTCTGGGGCTCTGAAACATTTTTCTAAGTTTGCGTTAAAACTCGAGTAGCAAACAATTTACTATATTGTGTAATGAACCACTATCCGAGGATGAACGCTCAGAAAGTGAGTTTTACTATCCTGAAAACTGCAATTACGACGACGAAAACAACGAAAATGCCGGTGAAGTCTTCCCGTTGCAAAACAGCCAAGAGTAGACGAAATAGACAACTTCGTATCGGATAACAAAGTGTAAATACAGCAAAAAAAGTGTCATATAATAAACCTCTTATGAACCTCGTCCGCTTGGTCATTACAGGAAAATATCAGACCTCGGTCTTGACAGTACGGACCTCGTCCTACACGAGCTCCCTACGGACTCGGTCCGTACTGTCAAGACTGAGGTCTGCTATTTTCGTGCAATGTCGACCACGTTCTCGGTTAATAAGAAGTTAAGAAATGTCTTCAAGTGATATTATTAGCTATCTCACCTTTCATTTTCGTTCTCGTTCTCCTCCTTCTGTTGTTGTCTTTTCCTTTTTCTGTTTTTCTTTTCATTCAGGTAGTTTTCCCACGGCGTCAACCGCTCTTGTTCTCTCTCATTTTTCTTCCGTTTCACAAGCTCCTCTGTTGTTTCTTTCAGTCCTATTTCCCATGTTACTTCCAACTCATTCTCACTTTCATTCTCCTTCTCTTTATTCTGAAGTTCTTCGAGAAGCGCCTGGTTATTAAAAACGTATAGTATTTTCTTTTACAGTGTCTCTAGGATTTATTTGTTTATTTGGTTTTGCCACAAATATTGGAATGTGTAGAGATTAAGATTAATGTAAGAATAAGTTATTTGCTAAGGTTTACAAGTATAGTACATGTGGCAGGGTGGCCGCAACCATGTCAATCGAGATATGGTCTGGAAACTCAGCTAAAGTCTTTGTTCTATCTTTTTGTTCGTCTTTATGCAATTTTGTGCACGGCGCACGGTCACAGAACCTATTGTATTTTAGTATAATGAAGCAATCATCCATGTGCACGGTGTAAGGTACGGTTCAACATCAAAACGTAGCTCATTATAGTCGCTTTGAAGTTTGCCGAGTTTCCAGACCATATCTCGATTTAATTTGTGCATTAAAAACAAAAATCTTCTTTCCTTCTCTAACTTTGTATCGGTACACAAGGCCATGAACGTTCGATCGTCACCACTGCTACCGCCATAGTTTGACAGCAACTTCCATCCCCGGTGCGACAACTTGGCCTCAAATGAAATATAATTTTCAAGTTCTTATTTCCTTGTTTAACCAATAAAACTAAGCGGCCTTTTAAATTTATGGCATCACCTGTTAAAGCCGTTTACCGACTTTAGTGCATAAATGTTATAAACAACATTTACAAGGTAAAATAAATCGAGTTCACTGGTAGGAATAATTTGACCAAAATAATTTGACCAAAATAATTTGACCGCCATGCTGACCTACCGTGACTGATTTCTGGCGATCAAATTGTGCTCGTACCCCCCTCCCCCCAAGGGAGCTCCTTTGGGGGAGGTACGAGCACAAATTACGCGGCTTCTATAGCAGGTTAATGCGATACAGGTATGGTTTTGTTTACCTTGTACGTTGCTATTTTGACATCTTGATCCTCCTTTTTATTCTCAATTCCTTCTTCTAACTCACTATCGTCTTCACCAGAAGATGACGCCAAGTAAGCCTTGAAGTCCATGTCCAGTAGATCATCTTTGCTGAAGTTTCTCATCGTCGTTTGGACCCGTTTTGGGTCAGTTTCATCCCAGGTGAGCCTAACAGATGATTGCTGCAAGGCTGTTGTAATGAATCTGGAATATCATTGAGAAAAAGAATTGAAACAGATTTGTGTTTTGCTCACAAGAGCTCGTCTTTTCAGGAGAATCATCTGAGAAGCACCGGAAATGTTTCCTAGGGGGCGCTAATTCGAAAGGGTCGCTAATTCGCAGTGGGCGCTAATTCGGAGGGGTCGCTAATTCGGAGGGGGCACTGATTCGGGGGGGCGCTAATTTGGAGGGACGCTATTCGGAGGGGCGCTAATTCGGAGCAGGCACTAATTCGCTATTTACAGTATTTAATACACGAGATGTATTTAACGACAATCCGGCAACTCTGAATACTTTCCTTGCATGTGCAAAACTTACTCAGATGGTTTGTAAGTTTCGGCGGATGGTAGTGAGGTAGCTAGTGAGGTTGGTTCGTGTTCAAATACCATATCATCTGGAATAAACCTTAGGTCAAGATGAGAAGAACTTGCTTCGTATTCCATTCCATCACATTGCTCATAAATGTTTTCTGCTGTTACTAAAATAATGAAAACAGCAACATGTAACGCGCGTGGCCAAAACATGACAAATAGTCTTGGTAACAACGTCCTCGTTCTGTTTACAATGCAACTCTGAACATTTTCATGTCTTTAGGACGACGTGAATTCGCTGAGAGACGAGAGCTGTTCCTTAATGTTGACTTCAGCTCAAACACTACAATCGTTTTCGCAGAACTGGAGCGTTTTGAAGGTTATAAAACAAACTTCAAACCTCATATATGGTAGTGAATTTACGATGGCTTCTTTCAAATGCTTAAATTCACACTGCTTGTTAACGTTTTGAGGACCGGGGTTGCCGCGTCATACATCAGTCCCTAATATGCACTCAAATGAATTAAATTGATGTCTTTATTACAATGACGTATATGTAACGATGTACTTCATGTGATGTGTGTGACAATATATGTGACGATATTTGATGCTAAGTGATATGATACTGTATAGGTATTTACCTGAAGAGTCGCATTCTACGACGGCATAGTAATATCGAAGTCGATTTAGTTGATACTGACGCAACTTTTCTTGGTTATACTCGGTGTTCTAAAGAGTAAAAAGATTGAAGAAAAAACTTGATTGTATTTTTATTTTTATTAGATTTATCACTCTTAGGTGAACGGAATACCAACAAGCTAGAAGCCCAATTTATAGGGGTTCCGATGGCCTACGATTTAAGGTCGTTATCCGAGAAGACCCGAAAGTCTTACCATTTGCTGATATTATTGCAAAGGCAGCACTTTCTCCTCAATTATTTTTAAGACCCTGAGTGGTGGTCCGTCCCAGAATTTGAACCTGTGTCTCCCAGCTCATAGACATGTGTGGTAACCACTAGACCACAACAGCTGGTCAACATGCTCATACTACCATTTTGTTTTAAGAATTAGTAATGAAATCTGGAGAGACCACACGACATCTTCGTTAAAGTGCCCCTAACCTCAACATTTTTTATTGTCTTATTTGGAAGAACTTTTAAAATGATAAAGTAACTTCTTTTTAAGATTTTCGTTTCTTCGCTTTCTTTTTGAGATATTATGTCCGGAATTTACGTCACACATGCATAATGAGTTATCAGAGAATGACATATATCTTTGCGTTCATCAAATAAAAACACTAAATTGTGAATAAACGTGTGCGTTTCTCCTGCAACACCAAACTTCTCGATTTTAAAGGATTTTGTTCGAGAATGAAAGAGATACACACATTTCTCCAATACGTCATTATGTATGTGTGACGTAAATTCCGGACATTTTTGAGATATCAGTTTGATAAAACAAACTGATATCTCAAAAAGAAAGCGAAGAAACGAAAATCTTCAAAAGAAGTTACTTTATCATTTTAAAAGTTCTTCCAAATAAGACAATAAAAAATTTTGAGGTTAGGGGCACTTTAAACATGCAATGATATGTAAAAAAACCACTCACTATTGCTCTGTTACACAAATCACTATGAAAGAGGACGCAACTGTATCATAGCTCCAAATAGCGCCATTTTTTTATAAACTTTAAGGGAAACTGTACCCAAAATTAAATTACTTTTAAATAAAGGGCTTTTAAGTAGAGTGTTTAGAAATGTTAATAGTTTTATCTGCTCTTGTACTCAAGAAATAACGTTTTCATTCTCGTATTTTATGCTTCTGGACGCCGCTTTTTTAAGCGTTTGCTCGACGGCTCAGACTTGATGTCCAGCGGGGGTTTCTTTTCAATTTTGACGTCATTGAGTGCAAGAAACAAAGAGAAGCACTCGATGACGTCAAAATTCAAACGAAAACCACCGCTGTACATCAACATTGAGCCGTCGAGCAAACTCGAAAATGGCGGCGGCCAGAAGCATGAAATGCGAGAATGAAAACGTTATTTCTCGAGTACAAGAGCAGAGAATATCGTAAAACTATTAACATTTCTAAACACTATACTTCGGCACATTGAAGTTCTCTTATTTCTCCTTTTCATATTATATCCAGTTCTTTTGAGAACTTAGCAGCTTTCATATTTATTCTTTCTCAAGACTACAACAACCTGGACGATCAACATCACACTTCTAAATTTGGTATTGATAACCAGAAGGCCTTCAAATACCTTATTTTGTGTATCATCATCATCATCTGATACATTTGCGGCAGACACTAGCTCTGTGGGACCAATTTCATCTTCTCTTTGCATTCTTTCCAAGCCATAATCCGATGGGTAAATCTTTTAGTAAAATAATATTAGCATAATATAATTGGAATATTAAGGTTTCAAATTAAAACTCCAAAAAGTACTGGTGTGAAATATAAATGTTGATAAATTAATGTTGACACGGTGGTGTCAAATTTTCTCAGGAAATCAAATATTTTTTACTCTTTTTATATGACTCTTGAACCTAAGTGGAAATAAGTTTCCATGACACTTGGTCCTTCGAACCGGATGATGGAAAGCGTTAACTCTTTCTTGTCCGGCCATAATCTGATGGGTAAATCTTTCAGTAAAATAATATTACAATAATATAATTGGAATATTAAGCTTTCAAAAACTCCAAAAAGTACTAGTGGGAAATATAAATATTTATATAAGTTTTAATGTTGACACGGTGGTGTCAAATTTTCTCAGGAAATCAAATTTTTTTACTCTTTTTACACACATACGTAGCACTTGTTAAGTGCTCATTATGACTCTTGAACCTAAGTGGAAATAAGTTTCCATGACACTTGGTCCTTCGAACCGGATGGTGGGAAGCGTTAACTCTCTCTTGTCCGGCTGAAAAACATCCAAAATTGAACCACCTCGTTGTTCTATCAATATCTCTGGAAATAACCATAACTGTTGCGAAAGCTATACATTTATAATTTAGAGTTCGTTCATATCTCACGTGATTCTTGAGATATTTAGACTTTTGTGATATGCAAATGAGGTAGCCTATGACGTCAAGATGTTTCTACATTTTTAGAAAATTAAGAAATTAGAAAGAATAGATTAATTTGGGATTGCTATTCCAACGTAATGATGTTAGGATTCACGAAGTGTCGTGCTGTGCAAAGTTTCAAGTGATTTTGTTGAATAATCACAAAGATATACTTGATTTTTAAAAAATGTAAAATCATGACATCATAGGTAATCATGACATCATAGGTAATCATGACATCATAGGTAATCATGACATCATAGGTAATCATGACATCATAGGTAATCATGACATCATAGGTAATCATGACATCATAGGTAATCATGACATCATACATCTTGACGTCATAGGTTATCTCATTTGTATATCACAATAGTCTAAATATCTCAAGAACTACGAGAGATACGAAAGAACTCTAAATTACCATTCCTATTTATTTTTGGAGTGCATTTAAAAAAGACAAACTTAATTTTCATTTCATAAGCACTTTTAAAAAATAATAACTGTCTTACTTACTTTGATAGAATGAATACTACCACCAGAAGGAAGAAAAGAATGGAAAAGTACTAAATCAAACAATAATAAACCAAAAACTATATGATATACTGTGATTTTATGTAAGACATTGGTCTTGATTAAAGGGATACTCCAGCCAAAATACAAATGTAGTTCATATAATAATAATAATAATTGCTTTATTTATACTGCAAAATTGTGTCAGCTGACACCTAAGTGACCGCTGGTATAAATACAAGTGCAGTTAATATTACAATATTAGGACTAAAACTAATTACAATTAAAATATTACAATATTTACAGTGCAGTTAATATTACAATATGAAAGATCTTACTGACTTTAGTTTATTCCCAAAGTTTCAGCATTCCTATGATGTAATTCTGATAAACTTAATCTCATGTTATTAAATTTGAAAAAATCATTGTATATGATTGGAGTATATCTGAGACATGGCTAAATGACCGTACTTTTGACCCTGCCAATTCGCCAGTTGTGTATTGTGTTCAATGATAACGTTGGCATTTTGGAATCAGGCATTCTTAGTATAGACGATACATGGACAATTGTCAAGCTCAAATCCTCAGAAAAAGACTCCCAGACAGGGATTAAACCTGTAACCTTCTGATTGCCTGTGAGACGCTCTAACCATTGAGCTAGCAAGACTCAGATGGAGAGCGAAGGTTACAATGATGTACTGGATTGATTGATGCAGTATATGTACTGCCTGGTGTGTTAATATAAACACTGCTGTAGTGAATGTGAGAGAGAGCTTGGAATAGACAGATTCTTAGTATAGTTGGAGGTGAGTTTTCTTGTGTACTGTAAGGCCATATCTAAGGGAGCTTCACTGCCATTTAGGATATATACTATAAGCACGGGTTAGTACTTGGATGGGTGACCATCTGGGAATAACCTCGTGTTGAATCGCGAGCTTGGAACTCATGTAAGTAGAGTTATTAGTTGATCTCTCTCCCGTGCTTTGAAGGTTTTCCTCCGGGGTCTCCGGTTTTCCTCCCTCAGTAAAATCAACACTTAGATCTTAGCTATGCTCCGTGATCAGACATGGGTCGTATAGTGGCAGCCTGCCTTTGACATATACTTTCGACTCGGCTTATAAAGACACACGTCTGCTGTGTGTTAATAAGACCATTTTATGATAAAAAAAAACATCATGATCAAAGTGCAAAAATATGTTGTTCACTTTCAGAAAATTATGAATTAGCTTACGAAAAAGATCATTAACTGCGATTTTGTCCCAGTCCATATTACACAAAGCAAGTCTTCTGGTGGCATCTTCAGTTACAGCCACACCACTCTCTAGTTCATGCCACTCCTGAATCACATGCTTTTCAGTCTAAAAAACAACCAGTTGTTGTGTGTAATTAGGTATCAGATATCCCTTTGTCCCTTATCAATTAATGCCAGTGGTTGAAGTTGGCAGGAAAGTTATTCAAAGATATAGTTTTTGGATAAGAAAAGTCACTTTGGCTCCACAAATTTTTATAGAAATTTCATAACTACATACTTGGTCGTTGTGGTGGTTTATTTCCTCGTTAGATGATAACACCGATTTCTGTTCTTCAATATTATCTTCAACAAAATCAGATACAGCTATCTTTCTTTCATGTCCTTTATCTTTTGTACAACTGTTCTTTAAACTCAGTTTCTTTTTCTGTACATTTTCCTCTGAAATTTCAGTATTACTTTTACTGATTCTTTTACTTCTAAAAAAGGCATACACTGTGTTGCACTATAACATATACAGGTATACACAGTGTTGCACTATAACATACCTGTAGTGTATACACTGTGTTGCACTATAACATACCTGTATACAGGTACACACTGTGTTGCACTATAACATATACAGGTATACACTGTGTTGCACTATAACATACCTGTATACAGGTACACTGTATACACTGTGTTGCACTATAACATACCTGTATACAGGTATACACTGTTTTGCACTATAAGATACCTGTATACAGGTATACACTGTGTATACACTGTGTTGCACTATAACATACCTGTATACAGGTATACACTGTGTTGCACTATAACATACCTGTATACAGGTATATACACTGTGTTGCACTATAGCATACCTGTATACAGGTATACACTGTGTTGCACTACTGTATAACATATACAGGTATACACTGTGTTGCACTATAACATATACAGGTATACGTATTAAGTGCTATACTCTACTGTACAATGAATCAATTCCTCTAACTTGCACTGTACTCAATACTCAACAACATGTAGATATAGATGAAGCAGAGTACAATTATTCAGGGCATTCAAACTAAAAAAATGCACACATAGGCCACAATTGTGCACGTAAAAATTGTTGCATATGCAATTATTATCTTGCCACCTGGCAAGATAATAATCGCGCACACAACAATTTTTGCACGTGTGAAAAAACATGGTTTCATTAAGCTTTCTTTACAATGATTTATTGCTAATCAGTTGAATATTAGTACCATTGATAAGTACATGTAAACTTTATTATTTGTCACTATTAATTACTGTCACTACTTATGATTGTATCAGGATAAAAATTGGATGCCATTAGATCGTGTGAATAGTTCTAAAAGTAGTACGTAGACGCATGTACACATTGCGTGCCTATTTTTATGTTAAAGTAATGAATTATAAGTAGTTTATTTTTTCCGGTCCGTATCCTACCAAATCCTGCTTTCTGATTGGTTAACGAGCAGGCCATATGAGCCCAAAATCAGGCCGATTTTGAGACCTCAGGAAATATTTCTCCATATGGACCTCCCAGCCAGTAAATAACATATATATATGTCTGTGATGTCCAAGAGTTCATATTTTGAGTCTGTGTCTTCATCACCTGAACTCGCTGCTGCGCCAATGGATGAAACACCACTAGTTCCTCATCAACTCTCTGCCTCTTTGCTGGTGGACACAAGTTGTGGTGAATCGAACGATGCTTATCAGACAGGATATTGGTAACCACGTTGAATGTTCGTTCAATGGAAGAATTCAAGCCTGAAATGCTGATGATCAAGGCACACTAATTTACAGAGATCCGGCAGCTTGGCAAACACACAAAAGAATCACGCCATTATCCTTGAAATTCAAACTTGAACACACAGTAAATCGCACACCCAAATTCATCTGGGCATGCGCTGGCACAATCGCTCGCCCCCATTTCAAAGCCCTGATTATTAAGAGCTATGGTTGGACCTGTCGCAGGGGGTTGTCATTAGATTACGCTATTGTGTGATGGTATTTTTAGATGTTGCTTCTCATTAATCCCAATTTATCTAGTTAATATAAATTGGTGCTATGTATATTTGACATTTAGTGCTATTTTTAATATATATTCCACTAACTTGTTTAAGTCACTGGCCAATTCCACTAACAGATCCCATTCAATTTTAATCATTATAAAGCTTTACCTTTTCTTTTTTTTAGGTTCTTTCACTACTTCATCTAAAATGCAAATAAAATACTCACAAAACAGAAGATTTAATAATCTAAACAATTAATAATCTAAACAATGTAACACAATACCATCTTGGTCTGATAACTCATAAAAGTTAGTCAAGTCTTCATTTGCAGTCTCTTTAACTTTTCTGCCACGTTTATCGACAAAATCTGAAAAACATTTTTGAGAATGATATTAAAAATTTGCTAAGATGGGTACATGTAAATATAATTTTGATATAAAGTGAATGTGGGAGCTTGGAATAGACAGATGATACATGGACAATCTTCAAGCTCAAGTCGTCCATGTCCTGGCAAGGATTAAACAGGGCTCAAATTTAGTCGCGGCCATAAAATTTTATCTAAAACTCTACAGCCACTTTTCAGTCTTTTGGCCGTGGATACTGACTGTCGAAATTTTCAAACTTGTTAACATAATTAAGAAAAACAGTTTTTACTTTATAGCATGTTGTTCAGTGCGATAAACTTCATCGTTTCTTTGTGAAAATCGAATGATTTTTCCAGACAATCATTTGGGCTTTGAGCGCGACTTTCTTTCTAGACAAATTGCGATACCTTTTAAGCAACGCGAGTGGCGAGTTTCAAATTTCACTCGAAGGCGAGAACTGAACTAGTGTCAAAAGACAATGTCGTCTGTCCCTTGGAACGGGCATAATCAAAACGTATTTGTTCAGATGGATCCCCAATACACGAGTGTCCATAACGGAATGCCATAGGTGCATGTTGACCATGACCAAAACAGAAAGATGGAGCAGCCCAGCCTGTTGGCCTTGTTGCAATGTCGGACAGTGATGATGATGACACTGACAGTGACAATGATTCAGAATTTGAAGGATTCGAAATGGCAACTCTATAAAATCTAATAAGTGAAATACTTTATTTACGAAACTGAAATACTTTATATTTTAATGGCAGTTTTATCTGGTTAGAATTTGTGTCAACCAAATTTTTTTTCGCCTGAGTTGTAAGTATGTTTATTTCAGTTAAAAATTTGGCCTAGGTAAAAAAGAAATGGCTGACGATAGCGAAATTAAAAGGAAATGTCCTAGGACATTTCTGTCCTTCGATCCAAAATTTTAAATTTGAGCCCTGTTAAACCCTCTGCATTAAACCTGCAACCTTCCGATTGCTGATGAGAGGTTACAGATTCTATCCCTGTCTGGTACCCAACCTTGTACCAATGGTATTATCTCCTGAGTACAAGGTTGTCCAGGACCATTATTGTCTATTCTGTTTAATGTTATTTTGGCATTTTTACACTGGTTAATTAGGGTCTGCAAAAATAACATTAACTAGTGTAACGGATGTTACTTTACACTATCACTAATCTATAAACCTACATTTTGTATTGAAATTCTTGTCAGTAAACATCTGCTGGAATCTTGAATCAATTTTCACTTTTTTCTTTCTGTTTGGAATTTTCTATACAAAATGAATGTTAATGCAAAGCCAATGCAAAAATAAAACAACACAAATTTATACTTTTTTTCAAATTGGATACAAGTATGAATAGAGAACTCAGAACAGTTAGACTTTAATACACTATACAGTGTGAAGGTTTCAAGTTTAAATGGTTAATTTCCTTGTTTATATTACCTTAAAACGAGGGTCTTTTGAAATATGCGAAAACCTTTCGTCAACTTCCATCTTTGTTCGTAAATCAAGTAGTGAAAGAACACTTATTAGGAGTTAACTGGCCCACATCATCAGAATGTGCTAAGGACTAGCAGCTAATAAGAGGAATTTCACATTGGCCGCCATATTGAATTTTACCGCGTAGAGACGTGGGAACTAGTAAATATTTAACGGGAATACTTCCGCCGCGAGTATATGCCGCAAATTTTGGCGCTTTCTCGACATATGAACAAACCGAAATACAAATTAGTGAGTGTCAGGGTAGTGCTTTGCGCGCTTGTGTTTGCGGTTCGCTTGTTTATGAACCACTGCGGGCCGCGCGCAAAGCCGTTTCTGACGAACAAGCTGGCCCAGATGGCTTTAGTTCCTGAATCTTTGCAAATTTAAATGAACAAAACATCAGAAGAAACAAAATATATTTCTTTACTAGTCACTCATCAAACACTTCCATTCGCAAACTTATTCGCGCTGTTTCAGCAGCATAACTCGGCTTTCCATGGTTCGGAGGCGAAGCGCTCGTAGCAGCTTCTATGTATCGAAAAGATTACTATAGTAAATGATCAATTTTACGAAAAATATCACAATAATTGATCACTCAGGTATATTTACTTCTTAGAAAACCTGAAAATGGATAATTTATAAGAAGGATTGATCAAATATCGACGGATTCGTTTGTGAACTGAAATAGGCGTCCCATAAAATGGCCGCCAAGAAGAAAACAAGCGCGCAAAGCACTACCCTGACACTCACTCTTTAATATATCCTAACCCAATCCTAACCCTAAAACTGACTTGGGTTGATGCTATAATAATTTTATATTTCGGTTGCTCATATATCCACATTTTAGCTTCCACGCATTCTTTTACCACGTTGTATCCATACAAGGTATATTCCTCTGCCGTTAGTAAAATCACAGCAAATTTTGCGTCTTGTCCACCTCTGGTTTACAATCTTTTTTAAGAAAACACAGAAAGAGTAATCTAAAGTTTCAATATGATGTGGAAAAGTGAAACAAGGGTAATTTATGTTTATTTTGATCGTGTATAGACTTTGATCGTGTAAATTTTCTATTAAGAATGCACTCAATAAATGTCAACCTTGAAATCAGTGATAAACGCTATTGATAAACTCAATTGTAATGATTATAAATAATAGATAAGAATAGAAATGCCGAATATAAGGCATAATGTAATATAGTATCAGTATTCTGATTGCTTGCAAAACCATTTTCAAGATTGTTTATATGCCGATCAATATGCCTTTGGTTGGGTGGTTGAAACTAGTGTGAAAGTTCAAAACGTTCAAACTGGGTCGAAAGACCAAACAGGGTTGAAAGGCCGAACCTCTGAATTCCCCGAACTATAGACTCAATCATTGATAAATGTGAAATTACTAGTTGCCAGGTCCCTACGCGGTAAAATTCAATATGGCGGCCAATGTGAAATTCCTCTTATTAGCTGCTAGTGTGCTAAGGTTTGGTCGCCATATTTAAAAAATGCTCAAAACTTCATGTAATCCTGTTGTAGTGTTTGTTCTCAGAAACATGAGCAACCCCCCTGGGAAATGAATGAATGAAACACTTTTATTTGACAAGGGTAGCCCCTTCAGTTACAAAAAGTAGCTGTTATCAATGGGAGCCCTTAATGGGAAACGGCTGCCGGTGAAAAATAGATGTGCCACCAATCTATTTAGATAGCAGTTCCTCTACTATATGTACAAAACTAGCTGAGAGATAAACAATACTGACATTACTGACATATATTTCATCGTCATATTTAGTCAGAACTAATTATTCAGGGCCCCAGATAATCGATTCTTCTGGACCACCCCCGACCTACTGCGAATCTGCTATTTATGGTGAAGAATCATTAAAGGTGCCGTCCACTCCGTTCTGCGCATATGTGATATTTCAAACGTGCAGGACCCCATATGTCAACAAACTTCAACCGAATAGATTTGCAACACTTCGAAAGCGAGTATTCGTCAAAGGTGGCGAAGGCGCGAGTAGTAGTTAAATATATTATCCACATTTAGGAACAGAACAGCTTCTTATAACACGCTTTTTAGGCGAAAAAGCTCAAGCGTGGGAAACAAATCCGCAATACTTCTTGTTCAATGTTTCACTCTATTTTTGACAGGGACCCCACTGGGTCGCGGGGGCCCTTAATTCTCGACCTAACCTCAATGTTTTTGACAACCGTGACATCCCGCATGATTTCCGCTTGAATGGAAAATTTATAACTTTGCGAGGCTTGCTCTTTCGAGTAAATGTTGTTCGAATTAGATGTATGTCGTTTAAATGGTCACATTGAATTTTGACATCATAATTAAACGCGCCATAAAATACAGCTAGATGTTCAGCACTAAAGCAGAACACGTTGCCGTTGGCGAGTTCCGAACATTTGATTCGGATACTTTCCGCATCCGGCGATTAAACGAATATCTACGAGTTACGTCATAAAACTGTGACAAATATCTCGAACGACATGACTGACAGAGTATACATAGGTCCGCGAAGAGGTCTGGGCACGAGACAAAAACCCAAGTCAAGATTAGTATGCTGCCTACGGCAGCAATAAGAAATACATTCGAGTATACTCCAATGGAGTGATAGGAAGAAAATGCAAATAATGCAAACATTGACAGTCTTTGCCCAACTTCCTTTGCTCTAATGACTAGCTGACATCTCACCTCTGCCTTAATATTCTTTCTTCCTGTCTTTGTCCCACTTATATCCTCTATTGTTGTATACAACAATAGAGGATATAAGTGGGACATTAACAGTTATAATTACAACCTATATATACCTTTTTAATTACAACCTTTACCTATATATTTGTCATGTCATTAATTTATATTTATACTCTGATGATGTTGCGAGAAGCAACGAAACGTAAAATGTTTCATTAAATGTTTTTATAATTATGCCTTATGGCTGTTTTTGGTTGATTTGCAGAATGCAGATTGCAGAACGAGAAAACTCGTTAGGAGGGGGTTAGGGTTAAACAAACGAACGGGAAATACCCTTCTAATATACCCACTGCTCGGCACTGCTCTTGTGTAAAGCTAAATAGTCCCGCAGGCTTGGCGTCACACTTATTAGCGTTTAAAAACTATAAACCTATAAAGTATCGAAAGAAACTTCAAATCAATTTTTGCCACTAATAGTTTAGCTCAGTTTACTAAATTTATCACTCTTTTAGGTGAACAGAATACCCCCAAAAGGCTAGAAGCCCAATTGATAGGTCGTTATCCGAGAAAACCCGAAAGTCTACCATTTTCTGGTATTATTGCAAAGGCAGCACTTTCTCCTCAATCATTTTGGCATATTCTTCGTATATACACAATGTACACAGACTACGCATAGGCAACCCAAATGTGAATGCTTGCAAGCGACAGGCCAGAGAGTGAGACGAAAACTCGCCCCACTCTTCTCTTCGCGCGACGCGGTATGTAGATGTTGTAGTATAATATGGAAAAGTTGGCAACTAAATTCAACTTCACACACTAAATACTTCGACAAACACTAATACTACAACATCTACATACCGCGTCGCGCGAAGAGAAGAGTGGGGCGAGTTTTCGTTTAAATTCACAATGTACACAGACTACGTCATAGACACGTCAAGGCTATTTTCTCGGGATTCAGAAGCTTTACAAGAACAAAAATCCTAACCATAACCCAAATCATAAAAACTCTAGTCCTAACCCTGAAATAAAGGAAACCAACCCTACTTTTAAACTAATATTTCAATGATGTAATATTCTGTGTGTGGTACACGAAGTAGCACTCATTATTTTTAAGATCCTGAGTGTTGGTCCGACTCAGGATTTGAACCTGTGTCTCCCAGCTCATAGACATGTGTGGTAACCACTAGACCAATGTTTATAAATAATAATTATATTGGTGACGGTGTGATACCGTGATAGGCACGTTAATAAGAAATCAGAACTTGAGATGCCGGAAGATAGGGAATGCTAAAATCATCAAGGGAAATTGAATGACCCGTTTCGCTAATAATGTGTTCTCGTCCGGCTCTGCGTTGGCTTTCCAAAACACAGGAACTGTGACGCAACTCATTCGCCTTTCAACTTTGAACTCCTCATTCAAGAGAGTTTATTCATTTCTAAATATAAACCGACTTTCGACGAGAACATCCCTCATCCATTATTACCACGTAACCATTTCTCTAATTTTCTAATTATTTCCTCTTCCGTTATATAACTTGTTCCCTCTTTTGTCCTTATTCATTCGCCGTTACCATTGAATTGAAAATCTTTATTTAAACAGGGTAAACCTCGTCAACAAAAAGATGCTGTTATCAATGAGGGCCCTAAGTGGCGTAAGTTCGTAACGCTCATTAGGTAGGGTTAGGATCTTTGTTGTTTTGGGGTTGCTTACAAATTATAATCCAATAACTTATATGGGTACAATGTTGAAATAATGTCAATAATTTATTGGTTAGAACGTGCGGAACGGCTGCTCCTTCCCTAATATACTGTAGTCGCGTTCTGCATTCTGTAAATCACCCCCACCGTATTTTATCGACAAATTTTATCAACAAATGCCGAATTCTAACGCCCTAAGAAAACACTAATCCTATATAACCCTAAATTAACAGAAAAATGAAGGACAATATGACGTCATGTCAGCGGTTTGATATCGCGCTTTCTGACAGGTGAATATACTTTTCATTAAAAATAGTTCCTTCATTTTGTCTTTAATTTTTCTCCTTTTTAGGGTTAGGATTATTAGAGAAAAATGTCGTAAAAAGGATGGTATCAGTTGGAGACATTTTGTAGCGGTGACAATTGTAGCGGTGTTTAGATCATTGTAGTCTATATTTGCATATATATCAGTCCTTGTGTTGACAGGTGTAGAAGGCTCATTGGAAAGTTTTCTGGTCATAAAGAACATCTGTTACAGTTTGTTTTAAGGTGGCTCGATAGATCATGAGAAATTGCATTTTCCCGGCCCCATAAAAGGTTTTGTAATGCAGATCTGAGCTTTATTTTTGTTCATTACATAGCTCTAGCGGTGGTCTTGATTATTGAAACGTTTCACACTTGTACATTGGTATATCTAGAGAAATTGTGTTTATGATAAGCGGCAGATTTTATGCAAATTAGTTTTCTGGATTTATATTGGAAACACGATTTCTCCACTCAGGTAAACGTTGAGGGTATAAAACGTTTCAGTAAACAAGACCACCACTAGAGCTATGCAATATTTAACTAAACACCGCTAAAAAAGGAAAAGGACTCCAGTGACGTCATCCTTTACGATATTTTTGGGATTAAGATTCCCGCAATACAGTAATATGTATCGGTCAGCGGTTTAGACAACCGCTATCACGTGGTGCATTTATTTTGATCACATGGCGTAATAAAAATGGGAGTTTCGCAGGCATCAACACTTTATATATATATATATAGTATTCTAATTTTAAAATAAATTAAGGCAGTATTTTCATCAAGACAAGACCAAAATAACATAGTTAATTTTTATATTAATTGTGACATTAGTTGTTCTTTAATATTTCGATGTTTTTTTCGAACGTTACTTGACATATTCTTTGTTATTGTTCCACTCACTCCACCCCTACTGTTTCATAATCAACTCCCATGGGATATTTGTTGACAATCGAAATGTCAAAAGCCATAGCCGAGTATGTTTCCATCGATAGCAGTGATGTGTGCAGTTTATCGGGCGTCAACTAGCACTCCGCAAAATTGATGGGTGATGACGATCGACCTTCAACAGTATTAAGAATGAGCTTATAAAGCAGATCAAGAATTTCGCGATCAAGTATTGCTGATATTTTGATCGAGCGAACGGCAAAACAGGAATATCTCGTTGACAGCCGCCTGAATCATAAATATATTTCACCGGTGGAATCTTTTTGTTTTGAAGAACGGAAGCTGTTTAAATTGATTCCCAATGGCACTACTTCAAATGTCTTTCCAAGTCTCCTGAGACGTGAGAGTATGTGGTAAACATTGGCAGTGTGAACTACAGAAAGTAAGTTGACAAGAGGATTTTTAAGCAGACGACTGAGCATGAAAACTGTTGTGATTTTGTGTGCGTGTATTGTCAATCTGTTGGCTGTGTGGTTTTTGATCGGTCCATCGCCTTTTCATTAAATCGGTTTGTTTTAAGTTGAAACCAAACACGCTGTAGTCGTCGCCACATTACAGAAAGTTCATAGAAACGAAAACATGCCTGAACGTTTATATATGGCTATGAAATTAAAAAGACTGCCACCTACAGATCTGTTGCTTCTCGTTCTAATTAAAATTCGTGTATTAATACCATTCGTTTCAATCAAAATGCTAAACAAAGTGAATGCGTGAAAATTACTTAAATAACGGGTATAGTTTAATAGTCATCGATTCGTTCTTGTTGCCTTTATAAGGTATTTCATATGAAAGTGCGCGAAGTTTTGATAGCAAAACATTGAACAAATCATAGTTAACAAATTTAATTGTCGCCACGAGAAAAAATATATTTATGCTATATGAAGCCACGGTTTCTGACGAAAAATAATCGCTGTTTTAGATGGAAATGGCAACAAATTTATATATTTTGCCATCGACAACAGCATACAGTTGTTTAACAGTATTAAACACTGTTGATAAAAGTAGCATCTGTTATTCAATTTGCAAGTTTTAGACTATTATGTTTTTTCACAAATTCGAAGTTCACGAACTTCAGGAATGACAGAAGGTAAACTTGGACTGTAAAGAACACCGCATAGCTATAGGTTTAGTGTTGGAAATTTGGCCTAATAGGTCTAGGATTTCTCTTTCGATAATAAAATCCGGAAATTATAAATTATTCTTGAACGCCTGGGTGGTAAAATGTGGTATGGTTGAACTGCTGTGAATCACTTTGACTGTTTACAGGAGTTGAGACATTTTGACAAACTATAGCTGAAGATCATACCTTCGAGGCTTCGTAAATATACGTCTGTTGTCCGTGTAATTTGAGTATTATTTGCATTATTTTGTCTTGCTACCCAGCTATTGACAATAAACATTCCATCTTGCATTTTATTGTTCGGCATAAATAATAAATAGCAATATAATCGCAATCTACAACAACTTTGTCAACTGTCAGATGACATATAAACGTTTTGATGACTTTTTGCCATCTTCCATCAATTTAATTATTTTTTCCTCACATAAAACCTGACTCAAAGAAATAATTTGCTTGCAAAGAAACAAAAATATTTCTGATACAATTTTAAAATATTCTTGCCCTCCAGCAGTAAGCATCAGTTTACTTTTATGTACAGCAACCACACCTCCAACACCACACCTACAGACATGTTAAAATCATTCTTAGTCATTGTTTGTGTGATGATAACCACGATTTTTTCAAATGAAATTAAAATTGATGAATAAAACTAAAATTACATGGTTGCTGTGTGTTTTATGATGATATCATATCACAATACACAACTGTTTTCCACACAGAATTTGATAGCTAATATGAGTGTTGATATTACAGGACATCAAATCCTTAAGGGGGCACTAAAATAAATATTGCCAAATGAATGCATTTTTTAGTAAGAATTACCAGATCAATATGACACACTCACGAAACATCTCGGTTTGGAACCTAAGTTGCTGCACTGATCAATACAGATACACTTAAAGGTGCCGTCAAGTCCGTTCTGCGCATGTGTGATATTTCAAACATGGGGGACTCCCATATGTCAACAAAGTTAACCAAATAGATTTGAGACAGTTTGAAGTATTCGTCAAAGGTGGCGAAGGTGCAAGTGGTAGTTTGACATATTATCCACATTTCGGAACAGAACAGCTTCTAACATGCTTTTTAGGCGGAAAAGCTCAAGCGTGGAAAACAAATCTGCAATACTGCATGTTCAATGTTTATATAATGCAATGTAAACAAATGATGTAACAGAAATGTGGACATGCGCAGAATGGACTTGACGGCACCTTTAAATATTAGTGCTGTTAAAGTGTCTGCATTAGCCATGGACAGTTTGTTTTTTGTATAGTGGACACAAAGAATAGCTGATAAGGTTGTATAAATATAAAAAAACATTTGTAAGGAACAGTTTTTGATTTTGTCTTTTCATTTTGGAGATATCTCTCTTTGGACATTGAACCCCCTGCGAGAAATTTTCGTGAATGGCAAATGGTCTGGGAACTTAAATGAAGTACATGTATTACTTACTGTATGTGTCAAGATACAATTAATACCAGATACAGTAGATGTATTGTATTTGGTGTTCAAATGAATCAGACATACAGTAGAAAAAGGAATTTCACTTCATTACATTCCTAAGGCTCTGTTTACATGGAGGTAGGGTGACCCTTCTGGAAGGGTTACCCTAGTAGAAGGGTTACCCTAGTCCATTGTCTTTTCAGGTTTTGTTTACATGTGTCCTAGGTGACCCTGGGGTAGGGTTACCCTATCTGCTTGCTAGGGTAACCCTGGCGGCAGGGCTGTCTATTTGTTGACTTTACCCATGTAAACGCATCAGGTAGGGTCACCCTCTCAGACGGGTCATATTTCACTGAAAAACGTGCAATAAAAGCATATGTTCGGTGTATTTCAGATTCAAGTAAAACTCCATTGTAGGTTGAGCCACCACTATTCTGTTTTACCAGGATTCCGCCAAAATTGACGACGATGACGAACAGCTCTCCTTCGAACGTGTCTCATCCGAGCTGAAGCAGCATTGTACTGGTTCGATCGCTGCATGAATTGCTACTGTTGTTGATGACATTTTTGAAACAAAAAAAGCCAAGCAATAGACCACAGCATTGAAATGCAGCAACCAAAGGACCAAGAGACAAAAGAGTAAAACTTGCCACCAAAACTCTTCGTTTGTCCGCTATTTTCAATTTGCTTAGTGGCCACCACTTAGGGTCACCCTACACCATGTAAACAGGGGCTATCTTTTGACTCTCTTGGAAGAGTCACCCTACTAGGAGGGTAACCCTACCTAATAAGCTACATCACTGGTGGCTCTGTCCCAAGGCCTTTTTTATCTGTGGGTTTTTCTTATAAAGAGCAATGGTTAAAGAGAGATACATGTATCATCAAAACGAATGGACCAAATCGAAAGTTGTACAGTATTATTATGAACTGATCAGCTATTTTAGCATCCTAACATATTAATTTAACATATTATTTTAAACATATTAAATGTTATGGTATATTTTCTTTTTAAGTGATGCTAAATGGTGAACTTGAAAAAGCACCGGCTAGTATGCAAATATCTGTGGAAAATGAACCCATTATCCCTGTACAAGTGAGGTATGTTGAAACACAAACTGCAAAAATTCTTAGGAATCCAAAAACAATACCAAGAATAAGTAAATCTCAGGAACAAGAATGTGAATTAACATTAAACAGTGAAGTTTACCAGTCTGCTAGTGTCTCTGAAGAACTTGCAGATGCCGCTGTAACTCCACCACCGACTACTGGAAGTCCAATCAATTCGACAACTCCTAATAAGTTCCAATTTGATCCTAATTTATCATATGCTGAGAAAGTTGCCCATGAAATGATCATCACAGAAAAGATTTACCTTGATAACCTCAAGCAAATTATAGATGTAAGTATAGTGTCATTACAGTCAATCACCTAGCTCTCTTAAGCAGACACGTTTAGTACCTTGAATTGGTGTTATTAGTCAGTTAAAATGGGTTGACAACTTGTAGCACTGAGTAAGGGGTATGTAATGGTTTTATTAACAGACACAACAGACTTGTGACTTTACAAATTGTTTAGCTCGAACATGGCCGAGTCGAAGGTACAGTACTGCTCAGAAATAACCTAACATTGTGGCTGAGGTACAGTTAAACAATGATAGAACTGGTGCTAAACTTTAGCAAAGCACTATAGAATTATATAGTAACACAGAAAATAGTCCATTTTATATGCAGTGTGTTTTAGGGACAGTTTAACTAACACTGAACAGAGTAATGTCATTATTAAGGTGAGGTTCAACCTAGGTTTGACCTCGGTTTTTGTTAGGTTATTGCTAAGCAGTACTGTATGTGTGAAAGGTACAGCAGGCTGCCACCATACGACCCATGTCTGATCACATGGGAGCACATCTCTAAGATCTAAACTTGTTGATTTTACTGAGGGAGGAAAACCGGAGAGCCCAGGGGAAAACCCTCGAACTAGCATGGGAGAGATCAACTAATAACTCTACTCACATGAGTTCCAAGCTCGCGAATCAACACATGGTTATTCCCAGATGGTAACCCATCCAAGTACTAACCCCGTCCGACCAGGCTTGATTTAGCATTCTATAAAACCACAAAATTTGACAACAAATCATTAAAATCCCCTTAAAAGAGAGGAATTATTCCACTCATTGGGTCCTCTTGAGAGAAGTCTGCTGGAGAATAATGTTACTAAAGAAATGGCTGGAACCACAGATAGGACTGTGTCCACTTAAGATGGTTTTCCATTAAGAGGGGTTCGACAATATAAACTAACTCTTAATTTTTACTCCTAATGCTGAAACATTTCTTATTTCTAGGGATTCTTGGATCCAGTCTCCAATCATCCTGATCTTGATATCAGTCAGGAGAACATTGATGATTTATTTATTAATGTTGAAGAAATATACAATTTTAACTGGTTAGTAAGATTATCCAAGATTCTGAAGTTGATCATGCAAGCACACAAAATAATTATATTATATCTCTTTATTACCACCAGGGTTTTATTAAAAGATATGGAAGAATGTAACTATGATCCAGTTAAGCTCGCAGAATGTTTTGTTGTGAAGGTATTTTTGAATATATTTTGTCAATGTTAGAGGTTTCTTAAAAATCTAATTGGTACTGCTGTAAATGATGTTCTGATGTTCTCATTTTATTATTAGCAAACAGGCTTTGGTGTTTACACAAGATATTGCACACATTATCCCAGGTAAGATCATTTATAAACTAGTACTGGGGGGGGGGGGGCAAACTAACTTTTGGGGGGGGGGCAAAACCTTTTTCACGCAACAGTGTTATAAAACTGTAATTGACGTTTTCTGAGAATTAAAAAAATGAGATATGCTAAGGTCAAGTATAGTGTAAACTGGAAAGTTTCCAACAATTCACTTCTTTATCTTAAAGTAGATTCATTATAATTGGTACTGAGTTACCCTTGTGCCCTTTCGGAAGCACAAATACGCAATTATGAATCGCCGCCACTGCCTGTACCTGTGTTTAGATAAGAGTACACAGAATTTTCCTGCACTTGTTTTATATTTTATAAAAGATTAATAGAAAATGTTTTTTATGTTTACAGTATATACTGTGATATAAACACTTGAGAGATGTTAATGTTTGTGAGACTCTTGAAAAGCTAAAAAACAACTCGCCTACGGCTTGTATTTTTGTTATGCTTTTTTCAAGTCTTACAGTACATCCAATGCGCTTCCAGACAATCTTAGAAACTACTCCGCATGTTTAATAATCTATAATTACATGGAAAACCATTCTATATTTCTTTTAATAATGTCAAAGCATAATTAATGGCATATGTTTACCATACAGTAGTTCGGTAACTGCCATCTGATAATTTTGTTACTGGTTGTCTCATCTATAATTACTAGATAAAGTTAGGATTTCTGATGGTCAATTGTAAAATTCACATTTGAAAATAAATTTTATCAATTTATTAAACTGTAGATCAATGGAAGTTCTCATGGAATGGACTCAGAGAGAAGATACAGCAAGTTTCATCAAAGTATATAAAAAATTTGCATCATATTTCTATGAATAAGTTGTTTAAGAAATAAATATACCATAGAGTGTCTGACGAAAGGCCTTCGCTCGAAATGTTAGACTACTTACACGCTATTTCGGCAGTACACCAACCTTTTTATGCAGAGTGTGCTTAGAAATAACCTAACAAAAACCAAGGTCAAACCTAGGTTGAACCTCACCTTATAATAATGATATTACTCTGTTCAGTGTTAGTTAAACTGTCTCTAAAACACACTGAATATAAATATGGACTATTTTCTGTCAGTGTTACTTTATAATTCTATTGTGCTTTGCTAAAGTTTAGCACCAGTTCTATCATTATTTAACTGAACCTCAGCCACACTGTTAGGTTATTTCTGAGCAGTACTGTATATAATGCATAGACATCAAGTGGCAAAATGATCAGCATATGAATAAGATAAGATACTTTTATTTCAATAGGGTATAATCCAATCAGTGATAAACTTAATTATAACTGCTATTAACAGGAGCTCTGTGTTAAAATCACAGTCTGTCTACAAATCACTCTGTCTGGTAGTTTGTTGGACAATATTTCTATTCAATGTAAAATAGTTATTAAAAAACTGTGGGACTTGACCATATTTTTAAGGTACATATCTAAATGCATCAGTTGGTTAAGATGCATTTAGATACCAGACCCAGTGTTGCCAGAAGTCATTTGGTTACAATGGTTACAAAGGGGATGATAAGTAATTACATGTTTTAGTATGCAGTGACAGTGATTATTCCAAATATTTCTTTATGTATAGAAACAGCAAGAGACCCTTAGTCACACTTTACCATTGTGTTCCTTTTTATTGAAACCAGTACAAAGGATTTTGAAATATCACTTATTACTTGGGGTGTGTATTCAATTTCTTTGACTTAATAATTGTAATTACACAACATGAATAATAATACTACCATACATGTAGCTTAATTCTATTTGTTATTTATAAACATTCTATTAGGCAATAAATATATTTGGGTTGAAGTTTTGCAGACTCAGTTCATAAAATATACCTTTATAATTATCTTTGTTATACTGACATACTGAATAATTTCTGTAAGATGTTATAAGCTGTAATCTCAAACTGGTTTTAGCTAAACAACCTGATTATTCATAAGAGTGAAGTTCTACTTATTAAAGATAACTTTAGGTTTAACCAATAATGTACAATACAGTACAGTACCTTGATATTAGCGGCCGGTCACAGACGTTGTCCGGTACAAATATATCCGATTTCTAGAGATTTGACAGTTACAATATTAATTGTGTCTGTCATTTTGTCCAGTGCTCATCTTGTCCGAAGATAAAAACTCAATTTTTTGTGAAAGAAAAACATTTTTGTGTTGAATGGACTGCGTTTAGATTTCGTGTTGTATAGGTATTTTGGAGACATTGCGCTAAGTTTTGAGACATTATGCTAGCTTTGGAGTCATTGCGCTAATTTTGGAGACATTGCGCTAATTTTGGAGACATTGCGCTAAATTTGGAGACATTGCGCTAAATTTGGAGACATTACGCTAACTTTGGAAACGTTACGCTAAGTTATGCGGAGACGTTACGCTAAGTTGGGCGATATTGCGCTAAGTTATGAGACGTTACATAAGTTTGGAGACGTTACACTAAGCTTGGCCAGACATTGCGCTAAGTTGTGAGACATTGCGCTAAGTTGTGAGACATTGCACTAAGTTGTAAGACATTGCGCTAAGTTGTGAGACATTGCGCTAAGTTGTAAGACATTGCGCTAAGTTGTGAGACATTGCGCTAAGTTGTGAGACATTGCGCTAAGTTGTGAGACATTGCGCTAAGTTGTGAGACATTGCGCTAAGTTGTGAGACATTGCGCTAAGTTGTGAGACATTGCGCTAAGTTGTGAGACATTGCGCTAAGTTTAGAGACGTTACGCTAAGTTTTGACATGTTATCATGTTACACTTAGTTTTTAGACATCACGCTAAGTTGTACCATGACAGGTACAATCTTTTGTGTGTCTTACAAATCCGTTTGTGCTCGTTATTCTGACAGGTATAGCAAAAATAATTATTTCCAGGCTTGATAATGCACTAGTACAATTACTATTATCACAAGTGCGCATGTGAGAACTAAACATCTCTTATGTATTTCTAGAATATTGCAAAACATTACAAGCAATCTGAAGATGAAGAAGGATTTGAAATCATTCAGGTAGTTCCCTATAATTACATTTTAATCAATTTTACACATTACAAAATTTTATTGCAAAAGCAAAAAAACAACTGTTGTTGTTTGTCAGCATTACAATGCAACGTCCCATATGAAACATATACCTGACATGAGGTATTACCAACTGATGTCATTGTCATCTGATGTCATTAATTGTATTTTGTTTTTGTTTAGAAAGCTCTATCAGCCATGACTAATGTTGCTAAACATATCAATAACATGAAACGAAAACATGAAGATGCTGTTCATCTGCAGGTATTATCACTTGAAATTTAGCAAAATTGTCTCCCAAATGATTGCCCAACAGCCTAATACCTGTATTGTTATTTTATCTAGGAAATACAAAGTGTTTTGGTGGAATATGAAGTAAGAATAAACTTAACACATGTTATTATAAAATATGTTACGTTTTACGCATTTGTGATTGGTCAGCTGCGTTAACTCGGGCTACTTGAGCTAGTGGCTACAGTACTGTATTTCCATCAGGCTATGTAAACACATGTGGCCATTTTTCTATTTCTAAAATATTTCACAATAATCTCATTGTACTGTCCTAAGTCACATTGTTTTTCTTTCAGGGACCTAATCTTACTACATTTGGAAGTCTTGTTTTGGAGGTATGGTGTTAATGATGTACTCAGTAATGATACAATATTGTACTGTGATTGTTTAACTGAAATTTCTATAAAAAAAATCGAGCCTTAGATTGTACTTTCTCCAAGTCTGCCTCTCAGGAGCAAGGTGGTGAGCAGGTGGGTGGGGAGCTCTCGCACCTCCCACCAGACTCGCCTCACACTCCTACAAGAACTTGTGGCTGACTTGGAGCAAGTTTAGTCAAGCCGCAATCATTACATGCAAGTTAGAATCATTATTGAGACATTTCGTTTTATATATTTCTTAGGATGCATTTCGTTTACATGGGACAAAGACTGATAGATACTTGTTTTTATTTAAAAAAGCTCTTCTTATTACTAAACGGAGAAATGATGGAACATTCACATGGAAGGCGACAATTGTGGTAACTGTTTCACATCAATATCCCAAATTCAGCTTTTCCTAGGGGTGTGGAGCAAAGGGGGAAAGGAGAGGGGATCATTATGTACAGTACTTGCACTGAAGCCTGGATATTAGCGGCCGGTCACGGACATTGTCCGGTACAAATATCCCATTTCTGGAGATTTGACAGTTACAATATTAATTGTGTCTGTCATTTTGTCCGATGCTCATCTTGTCCGAAGATTATGCGCTAGGTTATCAGACGTTACGTACATTTGGAGACGTTACACTAAGTTTGAGACATTACGCTACGTTATACTAAGTTTGGAGACATTGCGCTAAGTTTGGAGACATTGCGCTAAGTTTGGAGACATTGCGCTATGTTGTGAGACGTTAAACTAAGTTTGGAGATATTACGTTGTGCTAACTTTGGAGACGTTGCGCTAAGTTTGGAGACGTTACGCTAAGTTTTGAGACGTTACGCTAAGTTTGGAGACATTGCGCTAACCTTGGAAGCATTGTGCTAAGTTTTGAGACGCTACGCTAAGTTGTACCGTGACAGGTACAATCTTTTGTGCTGCAGGTCATTCTGACAGATACAGCAAAAATAATTATATCCAGGCTTGCTTGCAGTCCCCTATTTATAGGAAGACTTTGCAGAGGACATGATTGTCCTTAATTCTAAACATAACCCAATTCCTAACTATAATATACATGTACTAACCCTAACTCTCACAATGATGCTTGAAAAAATCATCTCAGGTGAATCATCCCGTTTAATGTATATATACATCAGTTTAATCATAGTTAATGGTTTAATGTATATTCATCATACAATTTGTTTTAGTCAGATTACGATACAAATTTCTCATTAATCTCCAATGTCTATTTGTATATTACATTGTAGATTACCTTTTAATATTTTATATTTTAGCTTTTCGTTTTAGATGACTTATTACTTTTTTACTTTTAGCATTCCAACATGATGTTAGCAGACTCTGTGTTTAGAGAACCGTTGACATTCCAAGTTTTCCCATTTGATGACAGGAAAATGTCCCAGTATACTTTTGTAGTAAGTGTTGAACCTATTTTTGCTAACATCTCGAAGATTTAGCTGCCTTTCATATTTTCATGTATATCTAGTATGTATTCTGCTTTATTGTCCCTTTAACAGGCACGCAACATGGACACAAAGCGAACCTGGCTTTTGGAGTTAAAACGGCGGTTGTTGGATAGTTACGACGCTGAAGTGCCTATGAAGGTATTGTATACATGTATTTCAGATTACCATAGATTATCAAATACGGCAAGGCTGGAGCTGAATGACACGAGGATGGTACAGTGGACGTGTAATGTGATACAAAGGATAGGAAGTCTTATGAGGAGTTGATAGATCGTCTGGATTAGAAAGTACAGTGTAGGAAAAGGTGTACAAAGAGGCAGACTTAAAGGTACATAGCATTAGCAAAGTGAAAAGGTGGTAAACTGCCAAGATTTTTAGCAACGAAGTACTGACGTTTCGAGCGGAGCCCTTCACCAGGCCCGCCCAGAGGGGAGGGCAACTGGGGCCCCCAGCTCGAGAGGGGCGCCTAATTATATTGCTAGTTTACTTTGTAGAGAATCGGTAGACGGTAGCCAAGATGCTATGAAATTACAAAATTATCAAACAGTATTTTCTGCTTCTTTGCGTTAGTGATTACTTATTTTCTCCTTATTTTGTACATCTTTTACGTTGTTATGAAAATTTGCGTTGTCATTTCACATGTAAATCTGAAACATTTTCACATTCGTAAAATGGCATGCGGAATTTTTGCAAGGGGGCCCCCAATTATTTATTTTGACCCGGGCCCACTTTGTCTCTGTGCGGGCCTGCCCTTCATCAGAGTAAGACTTCATCAGAGTAAGACTTAAAGGTAGTTGGGACATGTTGAAAGGATGGGTGATGACAATTGGGAGCTCGAGAGATTGTTGTGAAGACACTGCATAAAGCTACAGCCTGGTACAGGGAATGTAGCTGTTGTAGCTCAGAATAGAATAAAGAGGATGCTAACATGGAAAAACAGACGTTGTAAAATTGTATGATGATGACATGAACATTATGATGAAGACGTTTTCAGTCTATGTTTTGGCCGAGCTCATTTCTTTGGCTTGGCCAAAACATTATAGATTGAAAACATTGCAGCTAGGAAGACACAGAGTTGCCTGCGGAGGAGGTTTAATGTACAACTTTTTCTTATCTTACAGGCAAAGCAAATCATTCTTGGGAACAGCATAGAGGACTACGAAAAGGAAAATGCTGGTAAATATGATTGGCTGATATACTGTATAACTGTATCCCGAATTCAAAACATAGCCCTAACCCTAATACTAACCCTTAACTCTTACGAGAATGCTTGATTTTAGAAATAACCTTGGATTGACTTAAGTACCTTGGATAAAACCATGAGACGCAACGTCCCCGTTGACGTCTTTACCCCCTCCCTAAGCATTTACTGTAAACTATTATTAAACTATCTTTTCGTTATTTCAATTCTCAGAACCAGAAAGGTGTGCTAAGTCAGTTTCCAACAATACAAGGAAAGGTGCTAACCAACAACGATCACAATCAAACAAAGGTAATCTTACCATGAAATATTTTTAGATGTAATAATTTATTTATTTAACTTTGGCTGCCAAAAACACAAAAAGAGGAATGATAATACACTGTAAAGACATTACATGATAGGTTGCAATATAGAGCTAAGAAATTTGGTTATGTTAAATCTATAACTCCAGCCCTTAATTTACTGGGAAAATTCGATAGGAGACTTTGGCATAAAATTAGTACTAATTCTGATAATCCCTTGCATGTTATTGCCGCATAAAAAGGCAAGAATTTTGAGGCCTCGTGGCCATCCGTTTATTCTACCCAAAATTAGGACTGAGAGATTTAAACGTTGCTTTGTAAATAGTTGCCTCTTCAAGTATGTTTAGAAATGATAAGAACATGAAGTGTGATTGATAGATACTGTAATAGAAGGATTTTGTAATATTTATTAGGTTTATGTAATTCTAGTTTTATAATTTATATACGATTCACTGTAAATTTGAACGTTTGTTTCAAATCTTCAAATAAAGACTTTAGATATATGAACACCAACATAGTACAAGCCAATTGCGTTGGGCATAGCCAAGATGCGGGCGTATGATATTGTAATTGTAATTGTTACAATCAAATTAACTCCATCTTTTATATAATCAAGCAATAGTCGGATAACCAATGCGTGGTTTCTTTATTTGAGTACAGATAATGGCGGACAGTCTAACAAGTTGAACAAAAGTATTGAAAACGAGCGTCGAAAAGCAAAAGAGCTTGAAGAAAACTCCGAGGAGAAATCGGTAATAATTGGTCAACTATACATACTAAGTATGAAACATTAGAAACATCTTCTGCTGCGTAGGTAGTGTAGAAATACTGATACAAATCAAATACTCTAAAATTGTTGGTGTATTGCCTAGTCCTTCGTCTGCAGAGAGTGAAACGTAAGGAGGTCTCAAGAAGGAATTCTCAATTAGAGTATTCAATTTGTATGAAATTTCAACCATGCTTGGTCAACCTAGACGTAAACATAATTTATGTATATCACCTATATTTGTAGCGAGCATCAATCGATTCCATCAAAAGTCCTCTGAGACGAAAACTTCGAGTGTTTAAGAAACGGAAATTTAGCAAAGATCTAGGCAAATCCCACAAAAGAGTCAGCTGGTCATCTGACGACAACAATGAAGAACCATATGGTGGTAGTGAGCCTGCAGATCCAGCTAATGAAGGTGTAGAAATACAGGTAATTATACAGCAAAAAAGTAGAGTGCTGCGTAGGCAGTTACGTTTTGGGTATATAGCAAAGTGAAAAGGTGGTGAACTGCCGAGATTTTTAGGAACGAAATACTGACGTTTCGAGCAGAGTCCTTCATCAGCGTAAGACGAGATGTACTTTTTAAATTGCAATTATTTTTGTTTTTAAGAATGTGACCAATTCCAATAGTCTGATTCCTCCAACCAGCAATGAAGAATCTGATTCTAAACTACTACAGGATATTGAAGAGAAGGTAATGTCCCTGCAGTAATTAAAAATGTAACCTATTTTTGTCATTTAATTGGAGTAGAGGTAAACTGGTTTGTCAGTGGCGAGCAGATCAAGTATTTGACGATGCCAAAGACAGAGGCAATAATTGATGTGCGAGACACTGTCAAATCACGATATTTTGCGATAACCGAGTGCAATAATATTTTTTGGTTTAAGGGGGAGCTTGACCTTTGTCTAGGAAAATAGTGGGATATAGATTTTGATTTTGAATGCAAATAACACCAAGCCAATACAAAACATAAAAGTATATATTTTCTGAAAGGATATGTTTTTAGGCTTTCAGGAACTAGATTGGACAGCAAAATACCACGCCGATCAAAATTCCAAAAATCTTCCCCCACACAAAAATGTCTAGTTATATTTATCTGATTTCCATAAAATTAGGCATTTGTTTATATCGCTGATTCAGTTTTTTGAAATTCAAAATTAAAAGTAGTTTTTCAGATAAACCTGTTTTGGTGTCGTTACCATTGCAACGAAAACTTATTTCCCCAAACCCCATCATAGATAGATCTGGGAAATCTTTATTAACAACTAGTGCAAGTTTGCTTGATAGTGTGTCAATATTACATACAATTTCTTGGTGGGGGAAGATTTTTTGAATTTTTGATCGGCGTGGTATTTTGCTGCCAATCTGCAACATTTCACATTTTATGGTAGTTCCTGAAAAGCCTAAAACATATCCTTTCAGGAAATATATATTTTTATGTACTCTTATTGTATTGCCTTGGTGTTATTTACATTCGAAATCTATCCCACTCTTGTCCCAGACAAAGGTTAAGCTCCCCCTTAACTAAATTGATAGGAATGCTGAAACTTTGGAAATAAACTAAAGTCAGTTTGGCTGGATATCCCTTTAAATATCTAGAACTTAATTTTCGTTTCATAAACACTTTATTTATAAAGATCAAAGGTATTTTTTCTACTGTTTACTAGAATACCGAGAAAGACGTATCAGTTGTATCATTGCCTCAAGATGGTATAGCATTGTTGGCTGTATCAGAGGAAACTAACCATTCATCAGAAAACCACGATTTACCAGGCACTATACTGGGAGAAGGCTTGCCGATCAAGAAGAGACGATTAACAAAGGGAGATCGAGAAAAATCTAAATCGATGCCGGTTCGTGGATTCTCGTGTGACACAGAAGGAGAAAGAACGTTGCAGAATCGAACCCAAAGCATGTCAAAACTACACGGACAGCTGACGGCAACACATCACTCAAATCTTGTTTGTGCTAAAGAGCTCAAAAAGCAATATGGTTCAGTTAATTTACGGGAAAACGCTGCGATGATTAGAAGCAGACGATCATCTGACGAAGGATGTGTGCGCGTTAACTCGGAAATGAACAACAACATGGGGGATAATGCGATGAGCAGCAAATTAGCAGACGACACGAGTGTGACACAAACTATGAGATGTGTAAGTGCGGCATTTTCAGATATATCACCGAGTTTTAGTCCTGAAAGAACACCAACAAGTAGCACTGAACAATTGGCTGCTCCCGATATTGCTATGTTTGAGGAAGGTACCCATACCCATGGGGATTTGGATGATCATCCGTTGGGAGAGAAAGAAACGGAGGAAACTGATCCACAACCCGAGTTCTTGAATAACCGTCAAGGTACACCTAACGAAGAGGACGAAGCCGCGGTCTTTGACCATCTTCAGAGTACCACCGATAGTGCTACTCCGTCAAACGAAGACCTATATATCAATGATCAACCGAGTAACGATGATAAAAGCAGTACTTTATTAAGTGAACGAAGCAGCTACGCCGATAGGTTGTCTGATTTCGACGACGACCAAGACGAAGATTCCTTAACAAACAGTGTTAAAGAAACGTACCAGAAAGTTTTCATCTTGAAGAGATCGTACAGTGAAGAAAATCTTGTCAGTAAATGTTCCTTGAACGATGCAGACGGTGATTGTAGTTTGAGCGCTGGCATAACGTCCAAGAGCTGTACCCATTTTGATCTAAAACGTTCCCCAATAGTGCGCTCAAAAAGCGTGGGAAGTGCGTTTGCTCGTCCTTCACCAAATTCGCATCCGTTGACATTTTCTGTTACACCAAAAAAGAAAATTGTCATCAAGGATAGCCTTTGGGAGACCATCAACGAGTACCCTGAAAACCATGAGAGTTCGTCAGTGGAGAGAGACGGGATGAAAGTACGCAGACGGAGACGAAGAACAGCGAACCAAAAGAGCAACAGAAATCCTAGGAAATCTTGGAGTATTGGAAATTCGGCATCCTACGACGCTAAACCACGACAGAAACTCTACACGAGTGTTTCACTGGATATTGGTGATTATCGAAAGGTGAACCCAGAGCAGATAGAGGAAACAATGCCTCAAGTAGATGTATCAAAGGGCGATACACAATCGGAGCTACCTCAAGGTGGAGATACATCAAGGGGCAATACACAATCGGAACAACCTCAAGAAATTCCTGAAAAGTCCGTTACGAAAGTCGAAGTAGCATTGAAAAGACGAAGACGAGAAAAAGAAGAGAAAAAGAAGAGAAAAAGCGTAGTAGAAGTCGATGCAAATGTATCCGAAGTACCCAGTATCAATTACTTGTGCGTGGAGACGTTTCCTACAGACGAACACGTGACGAACGATGATGAGCTTACGTCAGACCAAGCACTGGAGGATCGTGGGAAGTCGTCGGATGGAGCTGGCTCCAAGGTCGAAAAACTGTCGAAATATTTCAACCAATTTAAGCCTGAAGACAATAAGGATAAATGTAAATCAGGCGATGCAGTAAAGAATGTTAGCAAAATACAGAAAAGGATCGAAGAACTTAAGCGTAAGGAACATAGCGTCGAAAGAGCTGCGGTAACTCCAGAGGCGAAGGCTATGGTTAGCGAAAAGTTACATTTGCAGCACATTAGGGATCGTATCGATGAGTTACAACAATCTACACGAGAAGAAAAGCAACCATGTCGAAAACTCCAGAATGATACCGGTGTACAAGGAGCTCGTAATGTTAAACGTCTCAAGAATCGTCTTGAAGAAACTAATTTGACGGATTTGTGTAGTCATGTGTGCGAAGTAGAGCTTGGGAATCAGCTGCAGTCAAGACTGTGTATTAAAGATCGTGTTGATGAAATAGAGAATCTTGATGGCAACGAAAATACTGATAATTGTAGGTTGGAAAAAAGAGTTGCAGACGAAGAATTGCGTGGTTGTCGGCATATAAAAGATCGTATTGACAAACTTCGCAAGGAAAAGGATAAAGTACATAATGGACGAGATATTACGATTAGCGATGAAAATGAGACGAATGCAGCAAGTTTAATGTCACCCCATCAAAATGAAGAGCTCAGGATTGTTGTAATTAAACGAGGATGGGTGCAACAGTTTATACAAAAGATTGAAACTGGTTCTTAAGTAAATCTGTAGTGTACTATACTACTTACATGGACTGTAGAAAGTGAACAAAATGTGCAAGATTTCAATTCCATGATAACATGTATTTGTGGTTTATCATGAATTTGCAGTAAGCGGACCCTTGTAAAAAGCTTTAATAACATGTGCGACAAATACCGTAGAATCTCGATAGTAACCGTCCCTTCGAAAGTAGCTGCTTGCAATATTTTTTGTTGCAATAAGGCTGAAGATTTCTGTTATCAAAGAAAAAAACAATTAATAAATGAAACAAACAACTTTAGAAACGTTGATGCGATAATTAATTTGAGTGGTTCAAATAAAATGCACGCTGCACCTTGGCTGATGGATGGATTCTCCGTCGATATTCGACGTTGATGGAACCATGCTAACATTCCAGAGAATTGTAGATCCAGAGATATTCGCAGTTCAATATGGTCGCGACCGGGGATGGTATTACCACTATGCCACTGCTGATACAAAAACTAGCAACCCCAAAGTAACCGCCCCTCTGAAAGTAGCCCGCCCCAGTTACTTTCGAGATTCTACGGTATCTTGTCGAGTATCAATAGACAGTGGTGAGGGGCAAATCACTCGTGAAAAAGTGTACGAGATTTTTTTGATCAAAAAATCATGGGATTTGTAAAAAAAAATTTTAAAAATAAAAACAAATTTTCCGTGATTTTTTCATTCCTTTTATTTGCAATTTAAGTGAGTTTTTTTACAATTTTGGCGTGATTTTTTTATATTTATCTGATCATTTCTATGTTTCCATTGATTTTTGATTTTATTTTTACTGTTTTTTTTTTTCTGTGATTTTATACTGATTTTTTGTATTTTGATTTTTTTGTGATTTTTCTGAAGTGATTTAAATCGGTGATTTGCCCCTCGGACAGTGTCTTGTGTAATTCCCGTTTCAAACGTCGAATTTGTGTCCAATGGATATTGAGTACATCCAAGAGTGACTCTGTTTTTAATCTAATACTGTACAGAATCTAATAAACTTTTTGAAATATAGCCGCATGTTGCCAGTTCGAACTGTGGTCGAACCTAATGTGTGTTTGATACGACAGAATAATTTCGACGTTTGCAACAGGTCTAATATGTTTCTAATTATTTAAATGGTATCTTAAAAAAATGTTTCTGACCAAAAAGAGTTGGGCATGGGCAATGCCTTTCGTAATGTTTTAATAACATTTGTTATATGGCTAGAGCTATTTCCGCCAACCTCGTTCCCGTGGAAGGTCGGCGAAAATGGCCCTGGGATCGGCTGGTCCATTCTATAATCCGATTGGCTTGTCATAAAACCAATTAATTCAGCCGAGTATAATTTATTCATCTAAATCTGAATGCTGTCTTCAAATTTTACAGCAAATTAAAAGTGATAGCTTTCGCCAAATTGGATATATGCTTCTTCGTACCTTTTGTAAGAAATAACCATGGCAATTTATGCCGACGAATGCTGACATGAACAACTCTGAAGAGCATTGAACATTTCTCAATTATTCAGGTCAACAAAGTAGACAAAGGAAATGGAAAAAAGACAACAAAAATTATCATGTGAAGGGCCATTTTCGCCGACCTTCCACCGTGGAGGCAAAATGCCCTGGGTACGAGATTGGGTAAAGCGCTGCAATTACGCTCCAGGACTATTCAAAAACACAATGTCTTCATAGACCTAGATCTAGACCAAGATAGACTGCATAGATCTAGCTGTAGATCTAGACCTATATAGACCAAATATTTTTTCATGCCCCATAAATAAGCTTTTTGTATGGTTTGTTTTCAATTTTTATTGTATAAAACAAATAGATTCCATTTTTCCGTTGTCTGTTCAGTTATAGATACACACAAGACGTCAGAACGAGTAAGAACATCAGTGACCCACTCAACTATCGTCTCGTGGGCCACGTTTTTGTTCTTACCGAACGTCATTTGTGCATCTATAACTGCACAGACAACGGCAAAATGGAATCTATTTGTTGCTGAATAGTCTCTGTTTTGGTCTATAGATCTAGATATACAGTACTCGATCGAAAAGAAAGAAGGCACAATGCTGCCTCGAAGTGAAGTGTTTTTGCCAGCTGCTTGTTTACCAACATACCAACGTTCTTACCCACTGAGTTATTGAGACACGGTCAGGACAGTCAGACATAATTTTAGTTTAGTTTAGTTTATTATATTTATCACTCTTTTAGGTGAACGGAATACCCAACAGGCTAGAAGCTCAATTGATAGGGGTTCCGAGGGCCTACGATTTAAGGTCGTTATCCGAGAAGAAGACCCAAAAGTGTTACTTGGTATATTTATGCAAAGACAGCACTTTCTCCTTAATTATTTTTAAGACCCTGACGGGAGGTCCGACCGAGGTTTTGAACCTGTGTCTCCCAGCTCATAGACATGTGTGGTAATCACTAGATCATAACAGCTGGTCAATCCCACTCCAGGGAGACGTCGCATCTTCGCTCAGGTCTCTGGCTAAACTATTGAGCTTCCGCGAGACTCAGCCATGGAGAGTCATTGTAGTCTTCAATACTAGGAAAACATCTAAAAATAGACTATACTGCGAACTGTCTTGTGACACTGATCTTGTGACCAAGGAGAAGTAACAATGTTCGAAGTCAACCAATCACGGTTAGAGTTGATTACGTATAACGTATGCAGCTGGTTTGGGGGAATAACCAAAACTGCAATTAAAAGAAACTCAATAATGAATTCAAGGCAAAAACCTCGCAACAACCAAGCAAGCGACTGCAGCGTCAAGATCATATTCTTTCAAAATGTCTGCAATTGAAAATATCGTACTCGTTGAAACCTTCGGGAAGCGATCAATGCTTGGGCAAGCGGACGCAGAATTTGACGGAGAGAGGAACCTTTCCATCGATTGTCATGATATGCGCTACCTTCGACTATATTTGATCATAGTTGGTCAATGGTACCCGGACGGATGGAGCTCCATTAAGAAGAACCTTTATCACATTTGGCAGGCGTTGGTTACGATCGGTGTTTGGGTTTATTTCGCTTATTCTTTCGGATGTTTTGGTGCTATGGCTGCAGAAGAACAGGAGATCAAATGGTTCCCGATCAGTTCTATCGAGGATATCGTCTGGGAATTTCGATGGGTGATCTCTCATCACTTAGGTCTCTACTATTTCTGTTATCGTCGCCATATGGAAACTTTCTTCGAGGATGCCTGTTTGAATCAAGCTTTGTGGAGAGAAACGTCGCGATATTTGAAACGCATCTGTCTTGCGATTATTGCTTTGGTGCTGATTGTTCCATTTGTCCTACGCCCGGTGGAAATGTTTTACGCTATTCAACAAGACGGGTGGAAAATACTCTTGGATACTCTATTGGTTGCCCTCGATCGTCTCGTGTCAGTGCCCATCTTTTTAGTTTTCGTCTTGGTTGCGTATATTCTGGTACGAGTCGTGAAAGGTTATGGTGATGACATCCAGAGGTGGCCGAAAAATTACAAAAACATGGAAGGTTCTGGAATGCGAGCAGCCAAATTACATTTCCGCGAAATCAAGTACTTGATAACTTCGGTCGAAAAAGCTTTCCAGTTGTATCTCTCGTTGCATTTTCTGTCGCTGCTGCTTACAGCTTTTCTTGGTGTTTTTGCTTGCGTAGAACAATTAGAGCAAAAAGCAATCAAGAATCACAGTTTCTTCGTTGCTGGAAGTCCTACGTACTACCGTCGTATCATGAAAATACAACCCGCTGTGATAATTTCCCCGGCAAAAACTGCAAAGGAAGCACATTCCGCTATGAAGCCAGGCTTACCCGCGACAGTTTTGTCTTTTAAGGAACTGAACAGTGGACGACTAGTAAACATCACCGTCGCCAAGCAAATGACCGCGAAGTACACACGAGATGCGGCAGAGCAGAAGCAAATATTTCTTGAGGCTGGAATTGAAGCTGTGCTGAAGATTCTCGAATCCATTGTGCTCTACCTGGTTCCACTAACGCTAATATTGCGATTACAAACAAAGCTTCAGTTGGTTCGTCAGGCAATTCTCAATTCAGACTGTTTTGATCAACAAGAAAACGGCTTTTTGTTTCAAGATGAGAAGAGTATTAAAATAATGGAACGTTATGTCGAATCCTGCAATGGTATAACCATATTTGGCTACAAAATGCCACTATTTACAGCATTTTTGCTCGCTGTCTTCACACCTTTTCTTACTGCTCTAACAACATTTTTGTTCTCATACATCCATGTAAAAAGGAAATAGACTAATTGTTTGAATACTTAAAGCCTGCTTTCCAAAGTCGCCGACTCGTATTGCGATATAGTTACGAAAGTCGCCGACAACGCGTTGAAAGTTGCCGATAGCGGGTTGTTTCTTGGGAAGCCATTTTGAAATTAGCCGCAAAGTGCATTATGGGATACATTTACTGTCGGCGACGACGCAGACAGGCAACAATTTGTGTTTCCATATTGTTGCAAAAATTGTTGCCACACTGCGACTAGTCGGCGATCAGTCGTCGACTAGTCGGCGATCAGTCGTCGACTAGTCGGCGATCAGTCGTCGACTAGTCGGCGATCAGTCGTCGACTAGTCGGCGATCAGTCGTCGACTAGTCGGCGATCAGTCGTCGACTAGTCGGCGATCGGTCATCAACTAGTCGGCGATCAGTCGTCAATTAGTCGGCGATCAGTCGTCAACTAGTCGGCGATCAGTCGTCGACTAGTCGGCGATCAGTCGTCAACTAGTCGGCGATCGGTCATCAACTAGTCGGCGATCAGTCGTCAACTAGTCGCCGATCAGTCGTCGACTAGTCGGCGATCAGTCGTCGACTAGTCGGCTATCAGTCGTCAACTAGTCGGCGATGGACTGTTACGACTATATGGAAACCAGGCTTTGCACGAGAGTCTATTCTAATAACGGTAAGCTCAGTCGTTTGTAGTCTAGTTTTGATTTTAAAAGGAAGAGAGCGCTTACCGCTTCATCCTTTATAATAATGGACTTAAAGCCATTAGAGTGTATCCAACCGAGACAAGTCGCGAAAAATGCAACTCCAAGGCCTTCGGTGAGAATTAAACTCACGTCTCCGCGAATCTAGGGCGGTGCTCTGACAACTGAGCCACGTAGGCCGTTGTTCATGGGAGCGAGGTGTTATCGAGTGTAATAGCGAAAGTTATCGAGTGTAAATGCCAATATTGTTCGTAATATACCCTATAAATAGTCAAACTTCATTATGTCAAATGAACTTCATTGTGCTTCATTTACTCAAAATGTTGTGATAATTTGTTATCATGCATAATCAAAATTTTGTCATCGTACATATATTATTAATGCGAGCTTTGAATTTGTATTATAATTATTGTATTGTTTTCGTTTCTCAGTTGGTCACATTTAAAGTACCTAACTCACGTTTGGGGATTTTACATATTCGTAATATTCGGGTCTTCCTGAGCAAAATCATAATATATACTGTCAGCCGAAAATTTCATCTTCATGGAGTTTTCGCTGTTAAAATTGTGATGTCACAAGAGGCATTCCAAACCAGTTTTCTTTTATTACTTGCCACAAAAATGCCACTTGTGATATCACATCCGATAACTTTAACAGCAAAAAGTCCATGAAGATGACATTTTCGGCTGACAAGATATATTATGATTTTGTTCAGGAAGACCCAAATATTACGAATATGTAAAATCCCCAAACGTGAGATAGACACTTACCACGTGTATCAATTACTTTTGTTAAAGTTGTTGCTGTTTTGTATTTAGATCTTACATTATTGTAAATTATTACGTGGTAAAATGTTTAAAAAAAAATAAGTATAATTAAAATGATTAACTATTGTCTGTAAACATAAGTTGTAACGCATAATGTTATATTAAAAATGTATTTTTATAATACCAAAGAATATTTTATGCACAATTGTTATGCAACGATCTTACGGCGGGTATATATATATATATGAAGTTAAAAATAAAATAAAAATAAAGAAATTCTCTTATTTGAAAGAACTTTTGAAATTAAAAAGATTGGCCTTTACAACTTTCTCAGATCTCACTTCAATCAATCAATCAATCAATCAATCAATAATCTTTATTTAAAAACACGGTATCACTTCATAAAACATGCTCTTCCAGTGAGCCGTGTACACTTTAAAATAATTACAAATGTAAAAAAAAAATTAAAAAATTTTAAAATTAAAAATAATAATTTAGGTAATGTATAAAATACTTATAATAATATACCTAATAGCTAATAACCTAACTACAATTTTAAAATTTTGTTTCATAATAATACCTAATGACTAATAACCTAACTACGATTTAATAAGCTTTTAAAAGATCTAATATCACCCTGACTTCTTATATCTCTCGATAGACTATTCCAGAGGACCGCCCCCTGATAATGAAAGCTGTTTTTGCCAGCTTCAGTATATGGTCTCGGAACATAAACATTATACTCTGAGTTTCTCATGTTATAGATATGTACAGAAGATATGTTTTCAAACATATTAGTTAACTTCGCTCCTGAGATATTCAAATTAGTTTGCTATGTCTATGTCTATATATTAGAATGTTGTTTATCTATGTAAATGAAATGTTGGGTCATATTTTTGCAAAACCTAATTGGATCGTATTGCAAAGGAACAGAGGAAAGACGCTATTTATTCCATTCCGTGCAATGACTGTGATCAGGAGTACATCGCTGAGACTAAACGTCAGTTTCGTATGCGTTTAAAAGAACACCAAAAGGCTGTTTTCTTTTCAAAAAAGGAAAATTCTGCTTTGTCGGAGCACGCGTGCGTAACCAACCATGAGATTGCGTGAGAGAATTCCAAAATAATTACCACTAATCCGCGGTACCATCAGAGACGTTGTCTGGAGTTTATTACCAGAAGCTTATTTGCATCTTGTTAATAGATAACGTCATCATCGGTTCTATGAGGGTATAAATAGGGATCCTAACTTTACAACGATTACCCCTGATGAAGACACTAGACTGGAGTGTCGAAACGTTGGGTCATGGACAGTAACTTTTAAAGTTACGTTCAAAAAACTTTTTAAAGCCAGAGTAGCGTCAAACTATGTCTGATTTATCAAGAGGTTATTCATTTATTCGGTTGAATATAATAATAATAATATAATAATAACTTTATTTAACGTGGTCACTACACTTAGCTAAAAAGAAGCTAATTTCCAGGTAGGCCACAGAAATAAACTAGAAATATATACATGCATGTTAAAATTAACAATAAAATTAGTTAACATTAAAAATTATTTTACAAAATTAACAATTATTTTTACAAAATTAAAGATGACAGATCAATTTTTTTAGTACAATTTTTAAATTCGTTAAAACTTGTGATTGTTCTTAGAGTGTTCGGTAGCGCGTTCCATAATTTTGCATTTTAACTTCTCATTTCAACATATTTATCCAAGAATCATTACATCGAACCATAGTTTTCATGTAGACTTGACAAAGATTTAAGTTATCTGCTCACTACTCACTGTTGCTTCTCGAAGGTTTTCAGTAGCTACTCAAAGAAAGTTTGTGAAGTCAGAGCGAATTTTTTCTAAAAGAAAAAGTTCAGAGCCAAACTTTCTTTGTATTTCACTCTGCCTCGTACCCACGCGTCTCATAAAGCGGGCTGATATGGGGGAAGAGGCGGGGCAGCGCAAGGGGCGATGGGCGCTTAAAGCTGCGAGAACGCAAGGGGGTTATGGGAAGGAAGCAAGCGCGCAAAAGGGCTGATGATACGCCTGGGTACGAGACAGTATTTCATTGTTGAATCAAGTGTCATTTCCTGTGAATAGTAGATCAACTTTAGCAGGGAAAAGGCATGAAGATGAAATTTTCGAACGACAAGTTATACTAGATTTCTTCTTGGTAGAACCCAAATATTACGAATATGTGCCGGATAGGGACTTTATAACAAACAGCACGACTAAACATGGAAAAATAACAAGACTGTCAGGGGGAAAGGTCAAACATATAAATTATACACTTACTGAGGTCTACCAACAATCGCAGCGTGAGTCCATTTACGAATGTATTCTAGCTATTTATATGTTGTAGCGCCGACGCAAGCACATGTTTTCTATGGCGCCGATATATTATGAAGTATTCTTTGCAAAATACTTAATGATTTTCTAATAATTACTGGTCATATTTTTAATGTGTTGTTGATGTTTCTAAACTATGCTTGAGTCTTTTTAGGAATAAAAATAGGTTTAATATCGTTAGGCTTGTGTGTGGCGTAAGGCGATGCGGGTGAGCCCACGATCAACACATGATTAGCCTTCAACCACATGCGCCACATACTTTTATGAAAGCCGCGCACATCAAGATCCCAAATATGTAAACATTTTGCAATGTTATTCCACGTTGTCCAATCACTCGCGTGTTTCATTTCAATGTAGAAAATGTATGTTTTACCAGAGGTGCCGTCCGGAATAAAATCTTTCTCATTCTTGCAAGGATCTTTGCTATGATCCAAGATAACGGCATTACTGCAAAGGGAAAAAAACAAAGATTTGAGAGAGAAAAAACACACGATTGACGCTCAATGAGTCGACTTGTAACTGGGAAGCGTTTGGTTTACAAAATCCTGAAAATCATGAGCTGAAAGTGTTCACAAAATACCGTAGAATCTTGAAAGTAATCGGGGCGGCTACTTTCGGAATTAGTGGTGTTTGAGGGCGGCTACTTTCAGAGGGGCGGTTACTTTCAGAGGGGCGTTACTTTCAGAGGGCGGTTACTTTGTAGCCTACGTCATAGTTAGCGCCGCCTTTTTGCGCCCGCGAGCGTCTGTATACGCAGGCTATTACTTTGGGGTTGCTAGTTTTTGTATCGGCAGTGGCATAGTGGTAATACCATCCCCGTTCGCGACCATATTGAACTGCGAATATCTCTGGATCTACAAGTCTCTGGAATGTTAGCATGTGGTTCCCTCAACGTCGAATATCGACGGAAACAGAGAATCCATCCATCAGCCAAGGTGCAGCGTGTATTTTATTTGAACCACTCTTTTAATAATTATCGCACAACGTTTCTAAAGTTGTTTGTTCTATTTATTAATTGCTTTTTCTTTCATAACAGAAATCTTCAGCTTTAAGTTTTTCTTTAAAAAAAATATTGCAAGCGGCTTATTTCGAGTTACTTTAAGAAGGGCGGCTACGTTTTTTCATCATAATTGTTAAAAAAGGTGGCGGCTACTTTCGAATGGGCGGTTAAGTTTTTCTTTCAAAAAAAATATTCCAACAAAAAAAATATTGCAAGCGGTTACTTTCGAAGGGGCGGTTACTTTAAGAAGGGCGGCTAATTTCGAGATTCTACGGTACTATATATAAATACAAAATATTAAATCTAATAACCATTACTAACAACTATATACTACATTTACTAATATAATATAATATAATAAAGATAAAATAGTATAAGGTAATTACATCATTAAAACCATCGAGGAACTTGAGTGATAGAAACACTTCGAATAGAAATCCTTCACAATAGCGTGAATAGAATTCCTGCACAATAGACTAAGACCACGTTGTTGTCATGCTATTGTGGAGGGTTTCTTTGTGTAGTGTTTCTATCAATTGAGTGACGTCAAAAATTAATGGGACCGACCGCATTCGCCCGCAATCAGAACAAAAATGGCGGCCTTCAATTTACCAAAAATACGATAAACAAAAGCAAATTTCAGTCAAATTAAAAAGATTAGAAGAAAACTAATACCCATTCGCATGTAAGGCGACAAAGAACTTTCATTTAAGCAACACTTGTTTTTGGGGTGGAGTGTCCCTTTAAAAAAAAACACATTGGCTGGGAACTTTACCTTAGCAATCGTTCAATTTCTTTTTCATAATTCTCCTTCTTCAGTTGCTCAACATTGAACTTCACATTTGGTTCCGTATTTAACGTGTGCTTCTTAAAGTACGATTCTTGGAAAAACACATTCATGTTCAGTCCTTTCGCGCCAAAGTGATAAGTCCGCGAAACATCCGGGATCACACACTCTCGCCCCTTTTTGTTCGAGTCCATCCTCATCCACATATCCCAGTCCCAAAACATGTCTGGCGTTGGCCATTTTGGTTCGAGTTCATCTTTGTATAAACGACGCTTTAACAGCCTGAAAATATAAAACGACAAAAAAATCCGTAGAAAGACGTTTGTTGTCTCCAATAAAGGGAGTTTAAGATCGACGACGTGGCAACCTCGACAACGTGGTCCTCAAAATGTTAACAAGCAGTGTGAATTTAAGCATTTGAAAGAAGCCATCGTAAATTGACTGCTGTATATGAGGTTTGAAGTTTGTTTTATGACCTCCAAAACGCTCCAGTTCTGCTAAAACGATTGTAGTGTTTGAGCTGAAGTCAAGTAGTCAACAGGAACAACTCTCACATCTCAGCGAGTTCACGTCGTGCTGAAGATTTGAAAATGCTCAGAGTTGCGTTGTAAACAGAACGAGGACGGTGTTGAGAATACTCTTGAGAATACTCTTGGGACTACAAATTATTTATTCTCTTTGTTTCGCATGAAGAATTTTTTTGTTTTGAAGGCCAAGTCGTCGAGGTTACCGCATCGTAGATATTAAAGTCGCTAATGGTGACGCAGTCTTCCCTTCGGTCTTTGCGGTTTTTGCCATCCTAAACAATGACCCCAACCCCCGGAATCCTAACCCCCCGCAATTTATCGCAACACTGCCATAGCTTGATACATTAACAGGGATTCCGAGGGCTTACGATTTAAGGTCGTTATCCAAGAAGACCCGAAAGTCTTACCATTTGCTGGAATTATTGCAAAGGCAGCACTTTCTCCTCAATTATTTTTAAGACCCTGAGTGCTGGTCCGATGCAGGATTTTGAACCTGTGTCTTCCAGCTCATGACATGTATAGTAAACATTGCTTAGGTTTCCTATTATCAATCAAGTTCATCACAAGACTAGTAAAATAAACCCCGCCATTCTTACCATCCTAAACCAGGCATTGTTTCAATACGGTACAGCATTGCAGGGTCATTGCATGTGTGGTCATAGCCCTGCGAAAACAAGTTAAACGACAATGTTAAATCTTCATGACAGCAATAGACTGAAAACTGGAAGAGAAATACAGTAATAAAATATGCACTCCATGTGTGTCTTTGTAGCGTTCATAGATTGCGTACTGAATTTACGCAAGAGGACGATATTTACCTATCGATATTTTTACGTATTTATAAAGCAGAGCTTCTAAATATTACTCGGTCGAAACCGTTTTGCGATTCGACGATGGCAAGTATTATTTTTCTGACTCCGAATCTGGAGTTGTTATGTCCGCCATAAATCGTTCATGTTCCTGACCAGCGTAACTTAGTGACGTCAGATTCTCAACGCGAAGACTCGATATGGCTAATTCTTCAAGTAAATCAAGGTCGTTTTTTCAAATTCTTCGTCTGAAAGGCTGGACATTTCATCTACTTCTCGAAGAAAACAAGAAAACAAGTAACCTCGACTGAAATTCAGGCGTAGCATTGAGAATCTGACGTCACAAACAATATTACCTTTTGAAATTGCGGGCTCACTTGGAACACGTTTTTAGTAATGGTGGCCTAAATAATCGTGATTTCAGAGCTCAAAATACTTACTTCAAAATACCATTTTTTAGTTTTTTTTTACATCGATGATCACTTTCGACCATGAAATACTATTCTATGCTAAAGAAAATCTAAAAGACCGGGGTGAATTTTCATCGTAGTGCCACTTTAAAACCTCAGGCGTTGTTATGACAGAAGTCACAGAACATATATAAGGATATTACATGAAATATTTCTTCTATATATATACTTCGTAACATCGTCCGCTATTTAAAGGGATACTCCAGTCAAAATACAAATGTAGTTCATATGAAAGATCTTACTGAATTTATAGTTTATTTCAAAAGCTTCAGCATTCCTATATCAATTTAGTTAAGAAGGAATGCTGAAACTTTGGAAATAAACTAAAGTCAGTAAGATCTTTTATATGAACTACATTTGTATTTTGGCTGCAGTATCCTTTAAGGTAATATATGCACTTAAAGTGCCACTACGATGAAAATTAGATTTTCTTTAGCATAGAATAGTATTTCAGGGTCGAAAGTGATCATCGATGTAAAAAAACACTAAAAAATGGTATTTTGAAGTAAGTATTCACTATTATTTAGGCCACCATTACTAAAATCGTGTTCCATGTGAGCCCACAATTTCAAAAGGTAATATTGTTTGTGACGTCAGATTCTCAAAGATACGCCTGAATTTCAGTCGAGGTTACTTGTTTTCTTCGAGAAGTAGATGAAATGTTCAGCCTTTCAGAAGAATTTGAAAAAACGACCTTGATTTACTTGAAGAATTAGCCATATCGAGTCTTCGCGTTGAGAATCTGACGTCACTTCGTTACGCTGGTCAAGAATATGAACGATTAATGGCGGACATAACAACTCCAGATTCGGAATACGAAAAATAATACTTGCCATCGTCGGATCGCAAAACGGTTTCGACCGAGTAATATTTAGAAGCTCTGCTTTATAAATACGTAAAAATATCGATAGGTAAAAATTTGATCGTATAGTACCACTTTAAGTCCTTAGTCTCTACACGGCTGTACCACCTCACCTGGTCATTCCACGCTGAAACACAATACAAACTGTCGTCTTCGTCCATCAATGGCAATACTTGACTGAAGTAACTGAATATATCAACAGAAACATCTAAATCTTCTTCCAAAATTATCATATATTTGGCATCGGGGTACATGTTAAATGTTTCTGTTAGGGAGCGCTTGTAATGCTAAAAGTAAAAGGTATTTATGTTAATTATTTATTAATTAGTCAGCCATGAACAATACTGTTTCAACATCCTTGAACAGGCCTGTTGACAACCCTGTTCAAGCTGGCCAGCTCAACCCTGTCGATATCAACCATGTTTTTGGCTGTTCACAGGTAGAAACAGACTGTGCGTTTTTACGTGTGAACTAATTGCGCGGACTTGAAATCCGGTCCAGTTCGCATTGTTGACTTGGAAATATTACGTAAAATCCCCAAACGTGAGATAGGCACTTTAAACACGGAGTGCTTGCATATATTGGCGGTGAGATGCTCATCGTGCCAATCATAATTAGTTCAATTACTGTGATTGGTCAGGAAACAGAGAGAAATGAGAAGTAACCAAAACTACAAAATCTCCATTGTTTCGAGACTCCAATTGTTTGAATTGATTTTTAAAATTTCAAAGACTCCATTGTTTCGAGGGGGAGGGGCTTCCCCATTTATGCAAGCACTCCGTGTTTAAGGCCACGTCCACACGTATGCGTTTTCATATTGTTTCAGGTAATGAAACCATTGTTTTCTGCTCCCCTGAGGATCGAGAACAATATAAAAACGCTTAGTTTCACCAGGGAGTATATGAACCAACGAAAACGCATACGCGTGGACGTGGTCTGATACAATAGTCGATTACGTAATGTGCGGCTTCATACGACGGACGCCGACACAAAAAACTCGGCTGTGCTTCGTATTTTCAACAGGCTTGTCCGCGTATTTAGAACTATAACTTAAAATACCTGTGAAATTCTTGCGTTTTTACTGCTGATTGGAACATGTTGAATGACCGTAAGGTTAAATAATCTTGCAACAGCAGCAGGCTCTTCAAAAAACCCATCAATAAATACATTAATAAGCTCTTTCTTCACGCCGTGGGCTGACAGAATTGAACGAATGCCACGATAGAGGTAAGATGGACGGTTGCTTGCAATTATAGCAACAGGAATTGAGGAAACAGTGTTGACGGCCAAGTCTGGGCTTTTTATGTCGATAGGAGCAGGATTGGAACCTAAGAAAGGGAATTAAATCAATGCTTCCAAGAAATTCAAGAGAGGATGACAGTAGTTACTCTCTATAGAGGTGGAGTCTGTTCCTCTAATATTTCTTGCCATGGATATATCTAAATTGTGGTCTTCATTCAAAAGTGCTCTCAAAATGCGAGAAATGCCATTCCAGAGACCCTAATCGCCCCGGACCCCTACATATGTTGTCACTTTGTGGGAGGGGGACCCAAAAAATTTTCTCGCAGCGTGGCCCGGCCCACACCCACGTAGTGCCGCCGCTGTCCGAATATTATACTCAACTTTTTTCTAAAGTAACACTTTTTTGTGTTGAATGGACTGCATTTAGATGTCGTATTGTACAATCTCAGATGAGAGACAACACGCGAAGTTTGCGCTATATTTGGAGACATAGCGTAATGTCTCCAAATTTAGTGCAAAGTTTGGAGAGATTGTGTTAAATTTGGAAAGATTGCAGTAAGTTACGAGACGTTGCGCTAAGTTATGAGACGTTGCGCTAAGTTTGGAGAGTTTACGCTAAGTTATGAGACGTTACGCTAAGTTATGAGACGTTACGCTAAGTTTGGAGATATTGCGCTAAGTTTGAAGACGTTACGCTAAGTTTTGAGACATTGCGCTAGTTTGGAGACGTTGCGCTAAGTTGTACGGTAACATGCAGGTACAATATTTGGTGTGTCCAGTACAAATTTATTTGTGCTCGTCATTCTGACAGGTACACCGAAAATAACTATTTCCAGGCTTGAATTCATGGTTTAAATGTCCTTGGAGATTGGAGAACAAAGAAATCCGAGACGATCTTGGTATTACCAAATCATAATATTTATACTCACAACTACAAATACTGCCATATCCTTCAAATCGATCACAAAATACCCTTCTTCTATTAGATTCTTCACTGTCGTCCCAATGACACTGAGATTTTTCCAGCGGCATCAAGTCAACAGTAGCTCGTGCTGTAACAGGGTCACCCCAATGGGCAACATCAGCAGGATGATTGTAAGCTTCAGCAAGTTTTTTCCCACGCTTGATCACAATAAATGCCCACGTGTCTCTCCATTTGAGACCATCTATGTATGAACTGCCAAGACTTCGTAGCAGATTACGCGGAGTCTGCTTTAAACTGTAAGAAGCTTCATCCTATTTTAACAAAATAAATGTGTTGTTACGACACTCCTGTGATACAGGTTCAGGCTTATAACCAAAAAGGTGTCCAGGCATCCTGGGGACGCCCTACAACAAAAAGTGGACGCCTTTGGACGCCCAAAATTCTGGGGAGAAAGGAAATTATTCTCGAAGATTTGCCTAAAATATATAAATATATTTGAAACAAAATAGCTTTAGTTTTCAATATTATCATACATGTGACATTATGACCAATTTTACGGTGTACCTAGTTGAGTGGAAATGTCCTAGTTGAATGAAGAAGCATGGCAGCCTTGCCAGCACAAACTTGCAAAGCCAGGGAGGTTTAAAAAATCTTGAACGGGTCTGACAATCTTTAGTTAGTACGCTACACAGATACTGACATGAAGTAAACTTCTAATTAATAATGCACTACACAGATTACAAATGTCTTCTCTTGAAGACGTCTTATGGAAATATGACTCATTTTACTGCTTCATTATGCATGAGATAATATAATCATATTTGGACCAGAATATGTATTTAAAATGATGAGATACACTGTTAATAACAAGTCGGTGTTCAGTTACACGCCAGCCTGTAGGCTATACCACCCCCTTTGATGGGTAAAGACAAGACCGGCAGTGACCCTGCTGCTGCTCTGGTCCCAGTCACTGGCCAGCCAGTCGGCACCCCACCGACGGTGATAGCACTAAATGCCCCGCAACTGGGGTAAATGAGAATATGAAGGAACACTGGAGCAATAAGCTGAGGGTGGGTGGGAGAACTTCTCAAGCCAAGGAGTTGTTGGCCAGAGACTGGTCGATTTGCATGTTGTGCATTGCCTTGAAATCCAGATACGGGACCCCCTTCTCCACATGACCTGCCTCAATGTGATTGGTTCCTCATAGGGGGCAGAGGTTTTGGCGGGCTTTGTATAGAAGTGTCACACACGCTACACCTCTTGTTTTAATAATATTATTTATTGCACAAATCCAATTAAAAATTTGATTTAAGAATTACGACTGTGATATTTTGCTCAAAAGTGCCCTCAAAATGCAGGAAATGCCATTTTAGAGACTAAAAGAGACCCCCCTAGAAGTGTTTTAGTTGATCTCCAAAAAATAACTAATGGTCATGGACACTGTAATTATTTATCTAGGGTCTTTGGATAACAATAACTTCCATCACCTTGACAGATAGACATAAAATTCTTCCCTCTGAAACCATATTGAGAAAAAGAACCAAATTTTCTCCTTCATCTTTCGCCATGTATGTGTCAAAAGTTCTTGTGGCCATAATGGCTCCTGTGGATTGATGAAGAACTGTGACATGTGTTCCTCGAGCAGATTCACTGGTTGTCGTCTCCTCCATTACCTACATTGAAAATGGAAATATAAAAAATAAGTTTGAACACTGGATTCTGACTACCAAGTAACTCCATCCTACATTAGCCACAGTAATTTCCATATTGGGGTGGCTACATCAACAGCAGCAATATGGGAATCACAGATGACTAATTGATCAAGACTCTTGGCTGTTTGTCCAGTAATGCTTATCAATAAGCAGCAAAGCCCATCTACACATTTGGCCCTCCCAGTCCCCTGAATGTCTGATGCTAAATTCAAGTAAGAACTTTGGCTTCTTGGAAATTTGAAGCATGTTTCTGTTGCTAATCGTGATGCTGATAGGCTTACCAGTCACACACTCACATGAAGTTTAAACTGTGCAGAATTACGCTTCCCGAGAGCCTTCGGTCCTTTTGACCAGCGTCGACTCCTTGACGCCTGCCAAAACTACCAAAGGCTCTGCTACATTGAATGCAAATATTGTGATCCATGGTTATTTATCTTGTTGTCAGACTTTAACAGGTTGGGCCAGGACTCCAGGAATATACAAATTAATCTTGTTATCAATTTTATTTAAAAAAAATTTAAACCGGCCAGTACAGGTAATTTTTTTCCGGAAAACGCTCACAGAAATCACGGGAAATGCCCTCACAGGGCTTCGAAAATTCAACATTTTCTGAGGGGATGCCCCAATACCCCTTACATATGGAGTAGAGTTGTGGCTTTAGCCACTGCACCCCCAAATTCTTCATTGCTCCCCAAAATTTTTTATCCCAGCTACGCCACTGTTATCAATGATACATTTGCATGTCCACGGACATGCTCACCGAGGAGGCACAAATTCTTAGTTAAAAGTTAGTTGGTTGCTCCTTCACCCATACAAGAAATGCCACAAAAAAACATGGATTACTGGCCACACTGGAATACCTAGGCATTTCATGGGACTAGAAGCCCATGTGTGTCTGGACCAGCATTCAAAGAATGATAATTTAAATATTTTGTATGATAAAATGGTGACTTTGTCGTGGTGACAAATTTAAATATCATTTTATAAAACGTACTAACCATGGTGATTGGTAATAAGTTCAGAATGTTCTGAAAACTAAACTACTTTATTGGTTTGGTACTATATTTTGTATTATTAATGCTAACCAATATTTGAGAAATATTAACAACTTACTTTAGTCCCATCAACAGAAACATATACACTATCTTTGCTGGAATATACTTCAATATCAATACTTTTCCCCTTATCTTTTCTATCTAAAAAAAAGACATTTCTAAGTTGAAAAAATGTAACCTTGAATTAGCTGGCCTTCTTTTCACCCTCAACTAGAAATTTCAGGTTAATTGCTACTGTATATATTGTACATAACATAGTCATACATACAGCAGGGTTTCTTTTAGGGGGGTGAAGAGAGGCATTTGCCCCAATTGAAAAAATATTTGCCCCCTTTTGTAAATAGCGTAGAGTCTGGCTGCTATTAATAGCTCAAAATGCGGACAAACAAACCAAATTTGACTCACAAATAAGCTATTTTCTTTTGTTATGGCCGCAATAATTATGGGTAAATGCGGATAAATATGGCTACAAACGTCATCTCAACAGAGTGCTATTAACAAGGCGCTCAATCCGCCCCCAAATTTTTCATTATGGGGTGTTTTGCCCCCTCTTGTTATATTTTCTGAAAAAAACCTGCATACAGTACCCACAAACATAGAACATACAATAGGGAGGGTTCAAATACAATTATAAATTATTCAAAGCTTGGTATGTCGTGAGATTTGTATAGGAAATAACACTTGTTCTCGAAGAATTAATGAAAAATCAATTCTTCGAGAACAAGTGTTATTTCCTTTTAATACCTTTTCAATCAATTTTACGCATTCCTAAATACCCCTAAATGGGAAAACTGGTGTTTGTAGATATTAAAATCCAAACATCCCGGATGTGATTTTTTACTAGGGGTATTTTTTTTACTAGGGGTATTTTTTTTAAATACCCCTAGTAAAAAAATTAAATTTAATACTGATGTCATTAGCCAATCGGGAATGAGTAAAATTGATTGAAATGGTATTAGAAGCGTAATTAAAGAACATGCTAAACATCCAGTCAGAAAAAGCCATAGTGGAATCGGTGTATTATGTTATACCAATATTTATTTTTGAATACTTTTACACCCAGCATTACGGCAAATCTTGTCACCCGAAAAATGATATTAGGTTGCCTTTCTTACAGGAAAAATAACTTTATCAAATAAGAAATAAATTAAAGACAAGAAATAAATTAAAGACAAGAAATAAATTAAAGGCGAGAAATAAAATTACCATTGAAACAATTATTTGGTCAATAAATTTGGCTGTATTGCTATTGTGATGATGGTTATTTTCCATGCGTTGTCAAAATTTTATGCCATGCCAATTGTCATAAAAAAACAACTAGTTGATGCCATGCCAAAATTGTTTCTAGTAAGTCTGATACTCCAAGATATTTGGTATATCAAACATACATCGATTCCACTATGCAGAAAAAGCTTTTATAAAATAACATGTATGCTACACAGGCGCTGATTAGTCAATATTGGATCAGGCCATCCAAACACAGGACATCCAGAAAATTTCCCACCAAAAATGTTCTTAAGTTTTGCTGCTCGTTCTCTTGTATTATTTTATAAAAGAAATACCAAATGGTTTTTCTGTGTTTGGATACTGTTATCCAAGCACTTGGGAAGTTGCTCGACTTTCGAAAAGCTAAAAAACACTCGCCCAGCGGCTCGTGTTTTTTACGCTTTTCTCCAGTCTCGCAACTTCCTGCGTGTTTGGATCACAGTATCCAAACACGGAAACCATTTGGTATTTCTTTAATATATAGTTATAATAGTAATATTGTTATTAATTATAGAAAATGGAATTAAAATAAATAAATATATTATTGTTTTACAGAGTAACATTTAACTCTGTGTACCTATTACAACGTTTCTTATTTCCTGAAATTCATTTTCTTTTTCTGCAGAAACTGGTGGCTGATTACTTTTAAAGTTTGACGTTGTGTCTAGTATAAAAAGGATATTAACAACAACAGTGATGACCAGGATGAATACAAGAATCCACTGAACAACTCTTCCAATGAGTCCTTTCTTTCTTATTTGACATGAATTCTGGCAACATGGCAGCTTTATGTTATAATAAGCGTTACTGGGTAGAAAAGGTGCAGCATCTGGATTAGGTTTCCAATTTATCGACATCTTGTTTTATATTTCTGAAATTCTGTACACTTGACACTTGTGGCAGTGTTAAATCCGTTAGACAATGGAAGAATTTTCCAAAGAGAACGCTGAATGTAGTTTGGAATACAAAATGTTGATTCCCGGCTTCTTTTTCTGTATAGATACACGTTGCTGTTATTGTCCACGTAGAGGTTTGACAAATAATAAAATTCCATCCACGAGTAACAAGAACGCCATAACTACAGAAAGTCAGAAACCCCAATACAATAGGCCTGGAAACTAGTTTTAATTTTCTCACGGAAAGTAAGCCCCCGAAAATTAGCCTCTCCGCAGTGCAATCGTTTTTAACTTTTTAGGGGGGGGGGGGGCTAACGCGCCCCCACAAACTTTTATAGTTCATGAATTTATTACTCGGCCCGTAGCACGAGTTAAGGTTTCGGCTTCATTATTAGTTTTTGTATTATTTTTGGGGTTCCGCAAATTTGCAAAATTGCGCAATAACTCAATGAATCGCAGTCTGAAAAGCATTTGCGAGACCTGTAAACCCGCAAAAAAATTGCAAAGATTCTCTCCAGGATAACTGGATGAGAGAAACACAGATGAGAGATTAAAGAAAGAACTCACAGAACCGTGGACGAAACGTCAACATGACAACATATAGAGTTATAGACGTTGCAAGGCATGCAAGCGAATTGAAGCGAGTTCGGACTTTCGTTTTATTGCGGGCAATAAATCGCAGTTGCAAAAGTTTACCGAGACCTGTAAACCCGCAAACCATTGCAAAGATTCTCTCCAATATGAGAGAAACACAGACGAGAGATCAATCATGAAGACGTCCTCGACTCCTCATTTCCAGCCCAACTTGCTTCCGAAACGTTCCCACTTTAAACGAGCGCTGCACAATGCCTTCAGTGCCTGATTACAGAAATCAATGCATTAAAAATTATCCTTTGTAATATAAGACAAGTGAGCGGGTTTTCTAATTCCAACTGCCTAACATGCGTACATGCCACCAATGCATACCGATCTCCGCAGGCAATATGCGCACCATGTCCCTAAAAGTAGCCCGAGTTAACGCCTAGCGGGCGTCTTGTTATATGATCGTCCATGCATTGTCTAGAATTGGAAATGGATCAAACTATCAAAGGTTTGGCTCAAAAGGACCTTTCTGTTTTTGTCTGGTCTTTATTTTTAGGGTTTAAATCGATTAGGATTAGACTTAAGACAGGAATCTTCACATTAAAAGATAGGAATTTTACCGTACCGCTTCAGGGGTACGGTATTAAATGGAATTTTAATATTGATTATGGATACATTGATACACTATTACAATTAGAAAGGAAATGTTACAAACTATTAAAGACAAAACTAAATAATTATGTATGTATTTATTTACATATTACTAAAAAGTCAAATATATATACTAGTGCACCCCTAAATGCCCTAGAAGCTTCATTCTATGTGTAGGATTTGCATGATGGTTATCATTTCGGGCTCCTTATTTGGCCCAGGCCCTGAGGCAGTTGCCCCAGCCCTCAGCTACCCTTCCTCTCAGCAGGGCTGGTGCAACCAAGCTAAGGGTCGGAGGTTGACCCCCCTCCGAATATAATGAATGTCATATTTGTACAGTGTATTTGTATGTATACAATGTTCAGGTAAAGAGTATAAAACTATAAACAAGAAACCCTAGAATTGAATAGGGAAATCGAGACTGTTCAGGTTAATATTTGGGTTTATATTTTGGTTGTTTATATATGGAGAAAGTGTCAAATGTTCATAAATCTATATCCTTGAGGTGTCTCGTCCACTAACTTTAGTTTTAATCCAATCGAATGCAACCAAAAATCGCATTCGCCATCCGACACACTCATTCAGATAAGTTGCTCTCCATAGCCACATCACCCACCATCCCGACAGACTTCCAAACACGGGCACCTTAAGAACAGCTTTGTCATCACCAACATAAGCAAAAGAGCCGAGATGACGAAAGTGGAAAGGAGCTAAGCCCAAGCTTTTAAAATCGTGATTGCCTTTCGAAATATTAATATTGTCGGATGCAAGTTGGGTAAAATGTTTGCCAAGGTAATGGCCTTGCTGTGATGCAACTTGAGCAGTCGCTGGATAGCTTCGTAGTTTACTATCGACTGCTTTCAGAACGTCCTTGAATTCATCAATGCTCAGTCTCTTGTTGCCATCTTTATCCACATGGAGAAAGGCTCTAAAAATAAAAAAATCACATTACGGTAGATACGTAATGCTGCATATGAGTTTTGTATTTTTGTATGTTTTGTATACAACCTATTTTTGTGACTGATATAGCTGATCTGCAGCAGACACTTGACCACACTGTTTGACTGTAGTAGGAACCCATTCATCTATCTTCTAATTACTCACTTATTTAGAGATTTTTTCCATGCAGTTGAGAAGTATGATGAAACTTGAGGGTACTTTTGTTTGGCTTCTTCCATAATTCCTGAAGAAAAGACAATAATTTGCACACCAGAGGCTATGTAGTGGGCTCGTTCTTGATAATATATGAATACCCTCAGTTTTATAGGCTTAGTACTTTTCTTATTCAGTTTATGGTTATAGTAAAATGGTTATTTTTCTGGTTAGCTAGTATTACTGTATCTACTATTAATTGGGTTAGGAAGCATATATTGAAGAATTAATTAATGCTCATTGAGAAAGCGTGATATAAACTTGGAATATTTTTTGGATGGAAAAGCAAGCTTATATGTCTTAAACGAATAAAGGATTTAATCATAAGGAAACTGAAATTTATTAACAAATATAGAGATTTGCCAAGAAATTAAACAAAATAGTACCTTCAAATTCATCAATATCTAAAGTCCCATCTTTATCTTTATCAGCTTTGTTAAACCAATCATCGATGGATTCTACAATTCTTTCCTGCTCCACAACGGAGCAATCTCCTAAAGCATAGATTGTCCCTCTACTATTTTTCACCTGGAGGAATTCATCAGTAATCAAACCATTTCTGTTAAAAGATTTAAACCACAGCATTTTAATACCATTGATTTAAAACAACTATATATAAAATTGTAATGAACAAAACAAATATAAAAAAATATTCACCTGTTAGTTTGTCCAGGTAGTGTCTTTGCAATCACTTTAGTTAGTGGTAATGGTGCAATTCCAGTCGCCCAAACACAGGCACCGTATTGTTTCACTTGCTTTTCTTTTGTCTTTTTGTCCATAATGACAAGCGACTTCTCACTAACTTCTGTGACACGAGAGTCTGTTACTACATCCATAAGATGAGCTTTGAAATGCTTCTCTGTGTACTGACTAATCTAGAATTTAAAAAATCCATAAAATGAACCAAATGGGATGGATTTTGAGGTCACTAATCTTAGGGACTGTTTGTAGCCCAGCTACGTTTTTTCATGAAAATATTTCCAGCTCCAAGCCCTGGAGAGAAACAGGCCCTTTTGACACCAAAAATTAGGTCTTAGCGAGTAAGCGTACTTTCATACAGAAACGGATTTTCATATTTATTACTAGGGGGTGCAAGAAATTTTAGGGGGGTGAGCTGGTGAGGTAACACAAGGCATCACCAAACGTTGTGCTTCAGGGCTCAGCCCTCAGTGAGGTCCAGGGGTAGATCTGCTGGTGGGAGGCTAGAAAGCAAAGCACCCCCGGAAAATTTTGATAAAAAAAATCAAGGTTTCTAGAGCACATCAGAAGGCATTCGAAGCAAAAAACTAAGGTTTTTGAAGTTGTCAAGTCAATGAATTTGGCAGGTCGTTTGAGAGAGTTAAATGACCCTGTAAACCCAAAATAGGGTTCTATCAAATTACTGTGCTAAAATGTTTCAGAGGGGTGAACATTTCGGGGTTTTTTGGGGGTGTGTGTGAAAACAAATATTTGTTGGGGTAGCACCCCCCCCCCCCCCCCGCAGTTTGAAATATCATTTTGGGTATACATGTGCATGCAGATAATTAAAACTCTGTTAAGCGAATAAGCCCAGCTAACCAGGCTACCCTCATATGCATGTGTAAGCAGCCTCTAAATTACCTGCTCGTCGTAGTTGTTTAGAATGTGATCCCTACTGTGCACAAGTGTTATGTGAGCATATCGGTCAAGTCCTGGGTACTGATGTTTTAATTCCTCTTTAACAAAGTCTCGTAGTTCAGCAGCAAACTCCACACCTGCACATGAGTATAACCCAAATAAAATACGAATTACTAAAATAGGTAAATAAAATCATTGTATATAACTAGTTGGACTGTATATTTAGATCAGTAGATGCTCGCTTGTTTCTCTTTATTTCTTCACAAACACAAAAATCTACAATGCAGTTAAACTATAAGGCAGAAATCAAAGAACCAGCTATCTCACGTTTGGGAATTTTACATATCCGTAATATTTGGGTCTTCTTGAGCAAAATCATAATATATTTTGTCAGTCAAAAATTTCATCTTCATGGAGTTTTTCACTGTCAAAGTTACAGGATGTGATGTCACAAGAGGCATTCCAAACAAGTTTTCTTTTGTTTCACAACCGATAATTTTAACAGCAAAAAAGTCCATGAAGATGAAATTTTCAGCTGACAAGATATATTATGATTTTGCTCAGGAAGACCCAAATATTACGAATATGTAAAATCCCCAAACGTGAGATATGCACTTTAAGTTGTTCTCACCAGTTGGGCCACCTCCAACTACAACAAAATGTAGCAATCTTCTAATATCTTCTTCTGATTGACCTTCAATGGAAGCAGTCTCAAAGCAATCGACTATGTTGCTCCTAATACGACGGACATCCTCGACTGACTTCAAAAAATGACAATGCTTTTCAACTCCAGGTATTTTGAAAGTGTTATTCTGGGCCCCAACTGCCACAACCAAAAGATCATAATTCAAGTTGAACTGTGGGTTTGAACCAACAACACCTATTGAAAAATAAGACAACACTATTCAATTCAAATACTATTTAAATACCTAAAAAAAACAGAGTTGCCTGCCGCAGGCTACTGCGCTGGGGGTGGCGGGGGAGCGGAGATAAGACCCTGTACCTGGCCGGGGCTAATCTCATGTAAACAATCTATCACTTCCGGTTTCAAAAATTGTACAATGTAAACAAAGAACTCACCAGAAATATCTCGACAAATTACTCGCTGATTTTCAACATCAACATCCACACATTCAGCTTCATGAAATCTCACCCCTTCTTTGTGCCATTTGCTGTATATTTTACGAATCGGTTCGACCAAACTCCGAGCTTCTAATGTTCCCACTGTTACACTGGGCAACAACGGCGTCATGAGGAAATAATTCCTCGGTGATACGATTTCAATGTCGTACAATCCTGGGCTTAGATTCTTTAGGAAGTTCACGGCAGCCCAGCCAGTTCCTAACAGAACAATTTTCTTCCGTTTACGTTCTTCGTCAGATGCCGTTAAAGTTATTGTAAATACATCCCGTATTAAATACAACACAGCACCAGAGCCGGCAAGGATAACGCCCAATTGACCCAAACGCTTCAGAGAAGAAGTGTTGTTTCGGGTAGTAAGTTTTCTTACGGTCCAATGTGTCTTGGATAACGCTATAACCTTCTTAAAAAACGTTCGACTTTTGTGAAACATGTTGAAAAGTTTAAAATTCAAAACAATGGAATGCAGCTGTCATTTCTATGAATTTTAATTAAAACGATATTGGCCACTCTGTCGTTTTCTGAAACCTGGTACCGAATCTTCTGGCAAAGACAGAGGAAATTGTACATGGGGTGAATGTTTTCTTTGGTTTTCATTGGATCCATCAGCTCTGGGCTGCCCTCAGCCCTGCCGAGAGGGGGGTACCCGGGGTAACTGCTCCAATGAAGATTCTAGGAGCATTTAGGGGCCTGTGAAAGACCATAACCCCACTCACCTGATGCACCCTTGTACCAGCCTCCTAGTAAATTGGATTGTAACCAACCCCAAAACAACAAAGGTCCAACCCTAACCCCCCATCTGAGTTTTCTAACCCTAACCCCCGCCTAACAAGTTTTCTAACACAAACCCCCTGGCTGTGTTTTCAGTCCATCTCTAGCCCCCACCACATCCACCCCCCTATTTGGGGAGCTAGACTAAGCATGTGGGATTAGAAATTGGCTGTTAGACAATGTGCTCAGCGACGTGTTAACAATCCCACATCCAGTGGGTTGGTACGAGGGCAATCTATTTGCTCGTCAATGCCTTGTATTTGCTCGTCAATGCCTTGTATTTGCTTGTAGGCCAATTATTTATATGGAATACGTACTAGAAGTACATATGACTCCCTGGGCCTCTCTTGGCTCTTGGTCGCCCCTAGACTTTCCCAAAGTGAATGTGCGATTGCCGTGCATCGAATGGGGAAAAATACTGGAAATCAGTGATTTCCAGTATTTTTCCCCATTCGATGCATGGCAATCGCACATCAATTTCTAAATCAAGTAAGCTATTATTATAATAATAAAATATATACATTTCTATAGTGCATATACATATATTCTATGGTCTTTACAATGTTTTAGGTTATACTTATACTGTAGATAATTAACAAGTTTCTCAAATAAATTATGCAAAAATTAAGACTATAGAAACTTCAGTGACCTTAAACCAAGTAACAGCACTGTAGAAATATAAATCTTTGAAATATCGACCTATTCTGAAAAATCAGCAATATCACACAAATCCAAGGGACATATAATGTCAACTACATCCCAAAGCCATCTCCATTCGATGATTTCATTTTGAATACTAGATAATATTACCAGATTGTTGGTAATACATGTATTGCCCTTGTATTGACCCCACAGAGTTCAATGCTGAAAAGCTCAACCAAATAGCGCAAGGAATGACAACAATGCTGTTCTTTTAACACCAACTCAAGAGCAGTCTTTTTGTTATACAATAGGCAATAATAGTAATATTGAAACTGTGGGAATGTATATTATTTCTGTTCCTGAACTTCCTGGCTGATCTAAACAGGAGACCCAACCTTCAGATTATATCTAGAATAAAGCCATTCCTCGACAACATCACTTTGTCGCTTTTCCTTTGTCGAAGGACAGGATCGCGGTTCTTCACTTGCACTTAATGTTCTTGATCTGTGTACGATCCTTCCACGTTTTGTCACACTTTGTTTTTCGTTAAATCTGTCGCTTATATCAATTATCTTCTTTGTCAGCGTAACAGCTTCGAGCCCCAAAGGCACAGACATTGAGCGGCTTTCGCGCGATAAGCCGTGACCTTCAAGAAGTTCTATGCCTGAGGTAGAAGGTACAGATTGACTCTGATGCATTTCAACAATATTTAGATGTCTTCTTGACGGCCACGGGATGTGTAAAGGATCTGTCAAGGTTTCAACAATCGGCGTTGGCGACGATGGCTCAACAAGAAGCTGCGGTACATCGTAATTATTCAAGGAGGCGGAGATTTCCATATAGACGACGAGCCAGTGGGTCAAGTAACACTTTTTAATTTTGTGATTTTTTAACTTGAGAGTTGAGAAAATCCCCCACTTTCACAGCATTGGCAATGACACTGATTTAATATGTTCGCGAGAAATATTCTGTGAACAATAATAGATATATCGGAACATTGTGATATATATTCAAATACTCAATAAAATATCAGCGGGAGACGGGACGTAAATTCTGGGGCGTGTGTGTGACCGAGGGTGTGACAAAATGATTTCCGCCAAACAGAATTAAATATAGTTTCTGCCACAACTCAAGAACGTCTGAGAGAATAACGAAAGATAAGAGCCCAGCTCAATATACGTAAATGTATTGCCATAATAATATGGAAACATGTCAAGTTTTAGAACATATTTACAAACGTGTCGTTGTGAAGTTACAACATCTTGTTAAAGAGTAACAATTACAGGTGTGAACTCTCTCTCTCTCTTTTTATACGGCGGGGGGTGATTTGCCGAATGCGGAATGATTGCAGAACGCGACTACAAGTTATTGGATTGTAACTGTGATTGTAAGCAACCCCAAAACAACAAAGACCCTGGCCTAACGAGTTTTCTAACCCTGTGTTCTGTAATCTGCATTCTGCAGAGGGAGAAATGATCGACTGTAAAAATAGCAAATGATTTAACTTTTCGCATCTCATTAATTATTACTTTGTTTATCTCCCGTGCATTTCATTGGCTACTTTCTACTTGTGACACCCTTTTGGCATATATATATAAGCCCTATTTATTTTATTTCATCTCGTCTTACTCTGATGAAGGGCTCCGCTCGAAACGTCAGTATCTCGTCACTAAATTCTTGGCAGTTTACCACCTTTTCACTTTGCTATATATTCAAAACACTGTCTACGCAGCACTCTACTTTTTTATATATAGATACTTCGATTACGTTTTCCGCACGGAAAATCTAAGCCAAAGTCTGATGAATTTTTCAAATGATTATTTATTTTATTAGTTTTTATAAGTAGCATAGTATAATTTATATACACTTTGATATATAGTCTCTACCTATTCACTGATTGTAAAGTCACAAAATTCTATTTTGATAAAAAATATATAAAAACATCCGACTTTTGTCCGTTTTGTGATCAAGTTGCGCGTGGACTGGGCACCAACGTAAGAACAAAATGGCGGAAAGATTGTTTTTATATAAATTCATTGTGGTTGATATTCTAGCTTCTATGGTGCATAAGGGGGAACCGTTTTATAAAGATAAATGACTAAATGGAAAAGCGTTCATTTCGTCCTCCAGAACAGCAATCCAGGTAATACTTTGTCCGTAAACATCCGATACTATTATTAAACAATAACAATGGTAACTGACCAATCACGGCGCTTTCTCGATATATGAACAAACCGAAATTCAAATAATCGCTAATCCTAATCCAAATCCTAACTCTAAAACTGACTTGGGTTGATGTTATAATCATTTTAAATTTCGGTTGCTCATATATCGAGAAAGGGCCCCAATCGCAGCATCTATAAGAGTACAATATACATATATATGTATTATATATGTTAACTTATGGTGATGTTTGTAATGTTTCATCAGTGATTACAGGTTACCTTCTACAAGATATGTTCCAGTCGCTGCACCTCCAACACGATTTGTGTCTGCACAAATGACGGTTGGGTTGAAAGAGTTTTACCAAAGAATTGACGAGGGGAAACAAAGTACTTTAGGTACTAAATAAATAATTTATAACTTCTGTATATATACATGCATATAATTGATATGAAATAATTTGAATAAATATACTGAATGATATCCATGTAATTTACAGTTAGTGAAAATATGGAAGAAGAAGTATTTGCTCTGGCGTCTTTAGGAAGTAAGTTACTTTAAAGCTGATCAGCATGTAACTTCTCCTAATAATATCAATTACTAACCAGTGTAAAGGTAATGAGAATAAAGGAAATGATCACCATAAACTGACATGTTTTTAAAACAACTTCTCCCAACTAGTACTATAAGAAATACTTGGAGATCAGTAAGGAGAATATGTATCTTGATATTGCCAGGGAGTACAGGTTAAATGGATCACTTTTTGAGTAATATTAAGAAAAGTAATTGCACCCCTGATAAGTAAGATTGATTTTACACCTCTCTGATTCCGTAGACATTTGGAGGAGTAAATTAAATCTGATGCCCGAGAATAATTGAATCCTAACATCTCCATATTACTGTATCAGCATCTCACAACTTTACAGTCGATCACTCTGAGTAACATTTTAACCTCAAACTTTCTTATTTTAAGATCTTTTGGCAGGTCGCTATAAGATCTGCGATGTTCTTGGAAAGGGGCAATCATCCATAATGATAAAAGCAGAGGTAATTATAGTCTGTGAAAGTAGACTCTGTCCTCACCCCTCCTGGCAGGTGAGAAGAATCTCATCTGCCAGGGGGGTGATGTCCTCACCCCCTAGTGGATGAGAATAATCTCATCTGCCAGGGGGGTGAGGACAGAGTCTGCTTTCGTAGACAAAGGTAATTATAAAATAGGTTGGATCTATTGAAATTGTGAAAAATCCTACAATTTCACAGGAGAGTCAAATGCTAAAGGTCAGAGTCAAGCTTCTATCAATAATCTTGATACCTTTCTTTATTTACTAGCCATTGTAATCTTACGTGATTTTAGTTGATCAACTATCAGACATAGTTTGACGCTACTCTGGCTTTAAAAAGTTTTTTGAACATAACTTTAAAAGTTACTGTCCATGACCCAACATTTCAATACTGCAATCTAGTGTCAAACCATACTATACCAGGGTTCTGCCCACGGTGGGCGGCGCCGGCGCCCGGCAGTGCCGCCCGGCACTCGAAATATGTAATAAGAAAACCTCCTGTGTTGTATTTTTTATATATCTTGTAATTTATATACATCATTTTGTATTTTTTTTGTCTTTGGTAATGTTTTTAAACAATATTATTCGGTGAAATTCAGCACCACAACGCAAACAATATTAGCTACTGGATCGGCGATTTGGTGAAATACGATATTCCTCGAAAGCCAGATTGGATTATATTAACTATGGATTATGTGATACTTGGGTAAGGCGCTAATCTCTTCGCACTTTGTTATTAACGCCTGTAAGATGATACACCGGCTAAGAGTGTGGTTGTTGAAAACAAGCAGTTATACGCGTGAGTTATTAGACAAAGACATTTTCCCAAGAACTAGTACCCAGTCCTCTCTATGCGTCAGGAAATGGACCAATCAGCTTATCGCTAACTAATTGACAAGTCATCGACGCATTTATTCGAAACCTCGTGCTTTTTTGTGTTAATAAATCTTCGGTACAAGAAACCAAATAATGTTTCAAGCCAAAGCATTGGCTAAGAAGAGCAAGATCGTTGGCTTCATTGGGCAGAAAAGTTGGTACAGTTGTTTTATGAAAAGACACAAACTCACACTCAAACAGAAGATATTATTAAAGTTTCTGTGAATACTACTCTGTGTCTAGTAACTATTTAATTTCAAGGACTCGACTTATACTCCGGGTATCGTAAAAATCACGATTTTTTCGGTCAACTTATATACGAGTAATCCACCAAGATCCTATGATTTATCATTAAACATATAGAATAGTGTTCTCAAACATGTCTCTCCTTTTAGTTAGTGCATTGCAGTTATTAAAATTTATATTATATACATAAATGCTAGTACTGTCTGTAATATTTAGTCTGACACATAATGGCAAGGATTATGAATTTACCTGCTCACAATTTGGTAAATATCATTTTCAGATTGCCAATTTTCACACATTCTCGGGGGGGGGGGGGGGGGGGGGGTTGAGCCCCCAGGCCTGTAGGTACCCAGCACTCACACGCTCCTGGGCAGAACCCTGTATACCATAACATTTTCTATTTCTGAACTAATTACTTACATAGTTTGCATACTAGAGGCTTTAACAAAGCCGATACTTCAGTGGGAAAGACCATCATCATCAATCACAATCTTTATATTTCTTTTAATACCAGGATACATTTCATCCTGTAAAGAAACATGTTGCTATAAAGATTCTCCACACAAGTTACAGTGGTTTAGGACCACAGGTAATTTCTTTAATAAATAAACATTTTGATTGAATATTCAAAAGAATGTTACAATACATGAACTTTTTTATAAAATATGGATTATGTGGTCAGTTACCGTGTTTGCATAAGAGGGGTGTGAGCATTAAATTTGCTGATAAATGGGCATGGTCATTGGATGCATGGTCATTTAAAAGTAACCATTTAAACCCATAATGTTCTTGGACATATCATTAACTATAAGGATTAACACATATTCTAAGCATGTATTAAAAATCTAAAAAACAAATATAACAATGGAATTTCTAGGAAGAAAAACCCATTCTGGATATTGCAAAAAAAAGCAAGAATATTTAAAAAATATTCAAATTACCAAGGAAAAAATATTAGAGTATTCAAAAGAAAATAGCAGAGTGCGTTAAGTATTGTTTAATAAACGAGCAGCAGTGTTTTATCAGATTTAAAACACGAGGGCGTAGCCCGAGTGTTTTAGATCTGATAAAACACGTGCTGCGAGTTTATTAAACGGCTTCAAACACGACCCATTTGATAAGTTCATTGGCGTAGTAATTTTGAAAATCGATGTTGTGTAAGCCGAGAAAATCAAAGATAAAGTTTATGTAAATCAGGACGAATCTTTATCACATTTAAAGACACGATACGGTCGTGATTTTCTTTTGTCTTTTCCTCATGAATTATTAATGAGTGTTTGAATGCTCTTTATAGAACCAAAACTCAGACAAACAAACCAAAATTGAATCTCATGGGATTCCTAAATAGCCATTTTCTATTGTTGGGAATGAATAAATTATAGACTCAGACAAACATACATACTGACGTCATTACCGCGCTTCGCTATTCAAAAATATTAAAAAAAAAATTTTTAATTTTAAAAAATTACTCAAATTTGCCTCAGGATATGTAACCACGGGCAACCATGTTCTATTTTTTATATAAATGTTGTCAGATTATTTCATATTTTGTCATATGTTTGCAATTATTAAATCCATTAGATCAACCATTATCCAAGTCACTGGCAATGCATGTACAATATTGCCATAGATTTTCTGTCTATCATTTTCAGGAAGTAAGTTGTTTGCTGCATATCAAAAAGGCTGATACACTGAAAGTTTCAAACACAATTACGATTCTGGTATTTTTTGATTGTTTTTTTAAATTGTTTTTTAAATTGTTTATATATGCAACCACAAATATAATATTTCAATATGTTGTAATATTTTCAAAATTAGAATGTGTTCTCCGTTGGCCAGCATTTTTGCATAGTGTTCGAACTATTGAAACCAAGACCTCTTCACAACCATTTTCAGGTTAGACATTGTTAGTTTGTTACATATAATACGCATTGCTGTTAGGTACTAAATGTTGGAGGTTGGTGTAGGAATTGTTGGATTATTTTTTAATCAAGATCTAAAATTTAAATGTTACTGATTATCGTTGAGTACTTCCCTATATTAATGGAGGTCAATCAGAAGGTTAATTACAGATTCGATCCCTGTCCGCGTTGACGCGATCGTCAATGTATCGTTATTATCATGATGATGTATAATTTTTATTAGCAGAAAATCCTTGAAAATGCGAGTAGTATAGCAAGTAGGGCTGCGAGCTCAATCGACCTCAACCGTGAGTATAAACACCAAAACGTCACCAAATTTGGCCAAGTCGCGACTCGACAAATTTGGTGATGTTTTGGTATTTATATTCACGGTTGAGGTCGAATAAGCTCGCAGCCCTACTTGCTATACTACTACAGCAGTCGTTAGTCAATCTAGACACCCCTCCCACATTTTCTACTTAATTAATGTCAAACACACGCGAGACTAGCGAAACAATACCAAATTTATACTAAATCGTGATTCTCGCTAAATTTAACACCATTTCAGCCATATTTAAAAAAATAGAAAGTGTCGTTTCAAAATTCTCACAAATTACATTTAGGAAAAAATAGAAAGTGTCATTTCAACATTTTCGCGTGTTAAAAAAATAAAATGTGGAGCGAGCCCACTTTCGCATATTAAAAAAATAGAGAGTGTCGTTTCAACATTTTCGCATTTTTGCTCAACAAACTACGACCGACGCTGTCTCAACTCACGCGCGAAAAAAAGCCACCAGATTTTGATTCTAGTGGTGATGTTATCCAAATGGATAGCAAAATGGTGCTCTTTTGATCGGCTAACAACGTTAGCTAACAAATAGCCAACTACTCTACGAATTAGTCCGTTTGCTCACTACTCTCAGTGGTGTCTCTCACTACAATGTTTTTGTGACCATATGCATAGGAGTCAATACCATTTTCTAAAAGGTATCGTTTATCGTCGAAGCAGGATAGCGATACTTTATTAATTTCATAACTACCAATCTGATGCTTGACACTTCTAATGGTCTTCATTGTGTGTCGCAATTGTTTCTGCTCAAGTAACACACTTTTGTAATCTTCGTGTCTGATTACTTTTTTAATTATATTTTTTCTAATACCTTTAGCGGTTTTCCCACCACCCCCACCCTCTTTCAAATAGCTGTACATTTTACTGCGCAACCCGACGAACTCAATAATTGGTGTTCCAGCGCACTCATCCTTCATCTTCCCAATAACTTTCTTATTCTCTCTAAAAAAGAATGGGCTGTCTGTGGGGTAGTCGCTATTGTCAAACTTTTCGCGCTCCTCCATGAAGTCGGAATAAACGTCGTCAGTTTTGATTGTGTACAACAGACTGTCAGTGTCAGTGAAGTGCAATCTACAGGTGTCGCTAGAGTACTTTTTCATGATATAATTATAGTGAAAATCATACATCAGCGTTTTACTCAAGTCTAGTATGCACATACCCACGTATGCGGGTCTATTTAATGTCAGCGTCTCTTTGACTTTGTGGACAGCAACTAAGTTCTCGCTAAATATCTTGCAAGACACAAACGTAGGCTTTGAGACAAGCTTTTCTAACGTTTTCTCGGTGGTCACTAATCTTACGTCCACACGCTTCCTCAAGTTCTCCATTGTTTTTCCAAACACACTGTTGTTCATCAACTTGAAGAAATCCTTCTCGAAAGCGTTCTTAGCCGCGGTTCTCTTGACTGTGTTAAAGTCGATGTACTTGCCCAACCACTTGGACTGGTCAAACTGTAGGACCCTATGAATCTTTTTGATTTTCAATCCAAGATCCATATACAACTGCAGATTTCTATAGTGACACACGTACTTTTTTTTATCCATCAAATTAGTCACCAACTTCTTCACGCCGCCAACACTCACATTAAACTTATTTTTGATTTTTGTGCAGTACTTCGACAACATGTCAACAGTTATCTCCATCTTCTCAGGAGCCAGCGGGTAGTCGTTATGTAGGTCATGCAAATGGGCTGGGTACTCCAAGTCGACTTCAAGCAGTAAACCTTTTTTACTACCGTCGTGATAGTCACATAAATTAACCTTTTTTATTTCTTTCTCAGTCAACCACTTGAAGCCACCCGTAGGTAGACTTCGACTCATTGCCCACCCATATAAATTGTTGGCGTCAAGGTACATCAAATACTTCGACTCTTGCGCTTTATCGTACCCCTTCATATATTTATTGTTCGCCACGCCATGTCTGTTGCATATGTAGCTCACACCACCACGCATACCTAATTCTACGAACTGGAACATGTCAATGTCGGACAATAACTCGAGTTCTACTCCAGTCATCTTTAACATGGCATCCCAAGCCAATCCAGGCGATGTGAAATAGTGACACGGGTCTAATTTATACTCGCGATGACATGTCTTTCTAAAGTTCTCAAAAACGTCGGCAAGCAAGAGCACATCGCTTTTCAAATACAGGTCGTGATACCCACCCATACTTTCAACGTCGAAGTAGTCCCACACATCGATGGCGCGCTCGTGCATTTCTTCCGTGATGTGCTCATCGTTCAGAACGCTGTAGAAATCTTTTTTGGAGGGTAGCTCGCTTTCGTCGAATTTATTAAAGGAGTCCATATAATCGTAGGGATAGACTCCCTTTCTTGTCATGAGTGCCAACCCCTCATCGCGAAACACTTCTGACGTGTACTTGAAAGCGTCCCTTGGTAGGTTCTTCACCAAGTTGTCTAGACCGCTACTCATGAACTGAAAGCTGTCCAAAAATACCAAGTTTTTTCCAAGCATGAACGCCATGTACTTCTCCATGTTGTTCGGTATCACATTTATGTCTTGACCAAACTTACCAATCTCCTGCATGATGAAATGGCTATCGTAGCCACGTAAGTTATGAAAGATCACAGGGATTTTATCAGTCAATCTAAAGTTCACGTTACACTGACGATGTGCGGACCCTCTGTACTTACCTGAGACATGACAGTGGTCTCTCACTCTAACGTCAGCGCTGGTGTACTCAACACTACAAATATGGCAACTCTTGGCCTCGTCAAAATTCTTCTTATCGGCGTCAGTCAGTATCATTTCTTTGTTAAAGTGACTCTCAGATGTCTCTTTACAATATTCGACAATTTCTAACATCTCCCCAATGAACTTGTTGACTGCATTTTCACCGCGATACACTTTTACTGGCTTACTGTACTCATTGTCATAGCAACAAACCAATTTATACCCATAACCACAGTCAACATGCCTCTGGTAAGCATTTGTGTAGCTACACTCGCTTGATGGCGTCGCTGTGTGCACCTTCTGTGTGATAGCCTCAAAGTCTGCGTACACCACAAATGGTACATTTAATTGTCTGCTAAAATTCTCATATTTTACTTTCGCGCCTTTTTGTGGCATTTTAATAGCTTGCTTCCCATTGATGACCAAACACACTTCAATATGACTTTCAAGCACGTCCGCACGGGTGAAACACTGCAAACAATACCTACAAAAGTGCTTTCTCGCCTTATACTTTGTCTGACGGTACATGAATTTGTCGAAATCGCGAATGTACACATAATGCTTGTTGCCCACGTCATTAGTTATCAACAATAGGTCCATATGGTCAGGATACGCCTCCTTAGAAACGTACACAGGGAATGGCTGCTTATTTTCGTACCCAAAAACATTAATGCTAATTTCGTTAGCCTTTTCGATCTTGTTGTAGTCTTTGAGTGTGACTGGGAAGTCAATTCCGTCATAACTCAGCTCACTGACATGTCTGGCGTACTTTGACGTTCTGTCAGAGTTTTTTCCAACAGGAAATTTGTGTGCAAGGTGACACCATCTAAAGCACTCGTTGTCATCATCATTATTTACGTTTATCAGACCCTTCATACTGTTGCGCAGCTCCTTTGGCAACACAATGTAGCTACTCCCATGCAAAGGTCTGTAAATAGCGACGTTAACGTAGTGTGCATCTATTTTGTCGATAGTCCATCCAGACCCCTCAGACAACCACCCAGCTATCCGCGTCAAAATCTGCTCCGACCCACGATTGGCGACACCCTCGATGTCGTGGTCATTAATGACGACAAACGTTTCGCTGTTAAAGTAGGCAGTTTTGTATGTGGTCTTATCGAGTTCTAAAACTTTCTCAAAAGTGACCTTGACTGTCTCCACCACTTTCATTCCGTTGGTCTCACCTAGTTCACGTCTCAAAAGGTTAGTGACAGCGCTTCTACTACCATTTACCTGATTGATGTCTCTGTCGTCAATTACTTCGACTCCATAGGACCTTGTGAACCCTCTCAGTGCTCGATCCAACAGATGTGTTGACGGTGTGAGGTCTTCGACTACAGGTTGTGTTTCTTGATCTCTAAAGAAGCCGTGAACGTTGGTCGCTTCATCTGTTAGTGAATTGACAACGGCTGCACTCGTCTTATGCGCCCGTCTTTTTTTCAGCGGGTTTCTCGCAGTCCGACTCATTGGCTTATACTTACACTACACTTTTTTTCTTAGCCCACTCATTGTAATAAATATCGCCACTCTCACACCATCCCAGCTTTGGGTACACCACCCCAAACAGATTGTTATCAAACAAGTCTTTCACCTTCCCGTCTTTGAGGTCTGACACCTTCTTGAGTGTCTCGACTCGTCTTCTGTGGCACAACCTAATAATGTAGTACCCATATCTGCTGACATTTCTACCCTTGATCAAATTGCATGAGTGCAGCACATTGACAACTTTCAGGAAGTCCTCCTTTATCAACTCAAGGTGCTCGTACTTCACAACGTTCCGTAGTCTCCTCCCCATCCACCAAGACCGTTTGTGAACGCTTTTTAGTCGTGTGAGTCTCATGTCGCTGTAACTCTGAGTGTAGCCCCATTCGGTGTCGCCACACTTTGGACATGCATACCCACCACAGTCAGTCACATGTTTCACAACGTCACAATCCGAGCAGTAGTAAAGCCTGAAGGTGCCTCCACACTCAATTTGCGTCTCATTCGCGATTTCGTCAATTGTTAAGCCATAACTCATCTGCCTCATAAGTTTGTCCATCACTCTTATACTACTCCAACATTTTTTTCACCGAGTGAGTACCCACACCGCTATTCCACTACCCAAACCTAGCGCGCTAACAAACAACAATTGGTATTCCCTCATTTCCGCACTCGGTTGGTAGTAATCCGCAACCCTCGGGGAGTCAGTGAACACTCGTCCGCTGTACTGTATGGTCATTACGCTTCTAAGTTCCTCCAACGCGTGGTTTGTGTCATTGATGTCAGCGTTAGCATCTGAGAGCATTTGCCGTAAACGCTGGATCTTATCTTTCTTAGCGATTTCATTTTCATACCACGCTTCTTTCGCGCTGGCTAACTGTTCCAACGCATGGTTGTGTCTTTCCATCTCAGCTTCATAACCCGAGTGATTAAACTTCGAAAACATAAAGCCAGCGCCTGCAAAAGCCACTGCATTAAAAATCCCTCCAGCCACAACACTCGCCATTAACTTACGTTGATTTGAATGGATCTGTCGGTATCCACTTTTTCGATTGCATCCATTTTACTAACAGCGTTCCTGCACCAACAGCTGCAGCAAGTTTCACTGTGCCTTTAACTGTCTCTGGTGTTCCCAATGGTTCTCCCAAAGCCTTTTTAGAGATCATACTCACTGCCACAGCGCCAGTCGTAACAAGTAGCGCATCGTACAGTTCGTTCATAAGTTCTTTTCGATCGATCGCGGACATATATACATTGTCGTGTGTTTTGTTTAAGAATCAAATGTGTCAAGTGTTGGACGACGAGTTCTACAACTTTCTGACACAGCTGGTGCAGTACTCACAGGCTCTAGTCGTGTCTCTTTTTCACTGCTAATTGTGTACCATAACGAAGCACCAGCGATGATTACGCCAAGTGTTCCGACAACATATCCATAACCCCACTCACCACCCTGTTCTTCGTTGACTATCATTTCACTCATTTTCTTTTCTTTCGCAGCTTTCGATATCTCAGCCAACTTTTTACCAGCAGCGACACGCTTTGGGTCCTTCACCTTAACACTTTTCACATCAGCCGTGATCTTAGCGTCAACAACCGTCTGTGAGTCTTCAACCATCTAATACACTATCACATATTATCTTACTCACAGTTGACCTCACAGGTGTCTCACAGTTGACCTCACAGGTATCTCACAGTTCCAGACCAAACGCGCTAAAAAAATTAGGATTTTTTCTGGGGGTATAACATAATGACTCAAGTCCAAGACATCGCAGAAGAGATGACTCAAGACCAAGCCCGTCAAGAAGAGGAGATCGACGCGATGCGGAGAATGTCCTTTGTCGATGCGTCTACCCCGCAAGGCGCCTCTGGACCCAACGTCTTAAAAGGGTACTCGCAAGTCTTCAAGTTGTGCGACCCCGATCGTAGAAACGAAGAGGTGTCAAGACAATTTGGTGCCCAGATTCTCTATACAAAGTTTGCTCATGAGGCTTGGGTCGGGCTTGATGAAGTTAGAGCCAACAGGATGGTTAACGAACTAGCCAAGATGATCCCTGTGTGGTGTTACCCACCATTCAAACGTCTTACGTTAGCAAGTGGCCACTACTTGAGCAACCCTTGCGAGTCCGCCGCTACACTACTCGGTAACTACCTCGAAGTGTTCTTGGCGACCCTTCTATGGAAACCATGCTCAACCAAAGCCAAAGCGTGGCTAGAGCTCGCCGCAAACTGTGACGTCAACGTTTGTAGGGTGGGATGTAATGAAATAGTGGGTGCGGGCGATATTATGAGCCACATACTCTCACACACTCACCTGGATTTTGCGCACGGCGGCGCGTCGTACAATTGTTACCCATGTGGTGTGGTTACCAACAACCCAATGCATCGCTCAAGACACGAGAGCTCGAGGTCTCATCTTAAAAACTTAGAGCTTCAGCGGATATTTAACAACGAGCAACAGTTGCCGCAAGAGGGGAGAGCGTTTCTCTGGAGGTATAGTAACCATGAAGAAAATCGGTAAACTAGAAATCGTGATTGGTCCCATGTTTGCAGGAAAAACAACTGAGACTCTTCGCAGGTTACTCACGTTAAGTAAGTCAGGACTCAAAGTCCTTTACATGAACAACACAGGCGACACCAGGCGAACTGACCACGCGTTCTCCACACATCGTCAGACCATTGTTGTCGGATCAGACAGTTTACCTGCGAAGTTAATCACCAACCTTCCGAGTTCTTCCGAGATAGCTGATTATGACGTCATCGGGATTGATGAGGGCCATTGGTACTCTGGTCTACTCCCAGTTATTCACGAGTACATCAAAGCTGGCATTCACGTTATTATTTGTGGTCTCATATCAACAGAGCACTTAAAAAGACTTGGTGAGCTCGACACACTGTTCCCAGTGGCAGACGACATCACATTTCTAAAAGCGTATTGCGCCGTTTGTCGCGACACTTACGGAACGACTGTCGAAGCGCCATTCGGTTGGAGACACAACCCAGGACCATCATTCGTTGGTGGTGCTGAGCAATATCGCGCAGTGTGCAGACGTCATCATCCTTCCACACAAAATTAAGGGTGTTCTCGGATACCCCACTTTTTAAATTTAGACATTGGTCACATGAAGCGTCCAATGTAAATAGAAACATTTTTTCACACAGTGGTCAGAGAAAGTTTCGCAGATATTTTTTACTGAGTTAAAAAACGTCTTTAAAAATGCTAGAGCAGTTGTCGCTTCGAGCGTCGTCTCAACAACGAGAACGAGTGCTAACTCGACTCATTACTCGCTGTCTAAAAAGTCTCTTTACAATAGCGTCTCTCGTGGTTACTCAACGCTGATTTATTTTTAAATTTACGAAGGCAGTGAGAGCACTGAAACCCAACGTCAAAGAGATATTTTATTACCGTGGTAATAGCGTCGTCGTACGAGTCGCACAAGAGTGTTAGATACCCAGCGGATTTATATCTAAGCAACAGAGACTCCTGCTCTTTGGACGTCTTGCCTGTGCCACCTGGATTCTTGAACTCAATCACAAGCCCGCTATGCTGTCGGTTTGCATTGGCAATAATCAAGTCAGGCGTTCCACGTTGGTAACCTTTTTTCCACGAATTTATTCTTTTACTCGAAGTGTCTTGATTTTCACCACAAGCGGCTATCAAAATAGCTTCTGGATAATATTTCCTAAGAAAACCAACAACTTTCGTATGAAGGTCGAACTCGGTGATCATTACGAATTGATTGTGTTTGAGACCGACGTCAGCTAAACTTTTTCTAACGCTTGGTAAGACTTCTGAGTGCACCCACCTTCCAAAGTGTTTCGCACGTTCCATTTTACTCGAGAACACCAATGAGTAGACCCCAAGTTCGTTGATAAACGAGGCTTGTTCCATCTTCATTTTGCAATCGGGTTCGACGTGGTCGTTGACTGCATCTTTTGGTCGAGCGTAACCTAGAGCACTTGCGACTTCTCTTGCTTTGAACCATATTTCACCGTTGCCCATGACCGTTGTGATTTGGTGGCCATCGAAGTCGAATAATCGAAGCGCTGTGGAGGTCATCACTATATTATAGTCTCCCACAAAAAAACTATTCGACGTGGGTGTTGGGTTTTTTATAGATCTGGTTTGTTGTGTACCAATGCAGCAAATACGTTTTACTAGCCCTCAGTTTTCTACGTCGTCTGAAAAAGTTTCTAATGTTACGAATCAGCTTTCTAAGCCAACCCATTACATAACTTAGGTCACGTCTCCCACAAGTCCTACAGTGTCTAATTCTGCGGGTATCATAATAGGTTCGCCATAAGTCTTTTTAGACCTCATACCAATCTCAGCGTGGAGCTCGAGAGTCACGTCACCGCGACCAAATGACCCACCAGCTTTGAACATGTGATCAGTCGTTTTATTTATTTTATATATTTCGTGGGGTCTCGAAATACATGCCCCCATTTACTTTACACCATATTCCTTCATCATTTCTCCACCCATGATTATGATGTCTCGGTTTGTCATGTAACCACTCACAATTTTCACACCGTAGAATTCTATCAACGATGGGTGCGCATAAGGTGCGAGTGGTATTCTTGGTCGATGTATCCCAAAAATTGTTCCATAGGGTGCGCCTATCTTTTTCATATTCGCTACGAAGTCTGAATCGGTTGACTTAACGTTGTTGACTCTGACGTGTGAATTGTCCATTTGCCAGTGTATTGATATCATATGCATTTTTGTGATGTCAATAATACTCGGGATAGTGCACACTTTCTCCATCGCTGGGACGCTACCACCATACGCGAGTTTATTAGTCACACCAGTCTTGTACCCTATGAACTTATCCCAACTACCATCGTCGTTTGATATAATTGTCTCCCAATTTGATCCAGCGGTTCTCATTGGTAACCTCACCACAACAAAAATAGAGAGGTCACACCATTGCATACTTGGACAATTAAAATGGAGACCTGACTCAAGTGGGATTGGTGTTAACACAGGTGACAGAAAACTTTGACTCACACCGCTGATGCCAACAATAGGACCATAAGCTAGGTTGTTCTGCACTAATTTACTTGTTCCACCAATGGCTTTCACTTTGTTTGAACCATTGGTGTGAAATTCCACATTTTTCAAGGCGTGTGTGCTGACGTTGAAGTCGAGCACAAGATTGTAGGACTGACTCTTGAGGAAACCTGATAATAGTTGCTCTAGAGTTCTTTTATTCGTGGCGTCTGAGTCATCGACTGGGTCTGCTACGTTTTTTATCGCTGAGCCTTGCATGTCTATTATTCCAGACATCCTTCCACCAGTCGCGCTTAATTTAGGATCTTCATCCAGATGCCTTTTCGTTCTCTTTAGTATTTTATCGTGAGGGTCGTCAGACTCATACCCGTAGTTTAGACTCATTACTACTTCAAGGTGTATTTGGTTAGTAGATAACCAGAGACCGCTGAGAACCCTAAGATTATCGCCAGCGTTGTCGTGTCTGACTCGCTTGTGGTGGTGGCCACTGTTTTTTTCACAGGAAGTGGTGTCACATTTTCTTGGTAAACTTTTTTAGCCACAAGACTCGTTGGTGCCACCACATTTTCTTGGTGGGCTTTTCTCTTCACGAGATTCGTTGGCGCTACTACTGAGTGAGTCACCACATTCTCTTGGTGGACTTTTTTAGCCACAGTCGTTGGTGTTGTTGCGTTCAAGCGAGTGTTCACTCCGAATTTCATGGACTCTGTGGCAACCTTTAATAAGTTGTTGTACCCAGCGATTTTATTCTTGAGAATCACCACGTTGCTTGGCATCAACCATGTACTTGGCGACACTGCAAGATTTTGGACAACGTTGGTGTCTCTAATCGATTTATTCATGTTGAGAATCCATGTCGACACGTCATAGTTGGTAACACTGTCAGAAAACAACTTTCGGAACTCTTGTTGGGTCTCTAGACTTCCTGCAGAACCACCAACGACTGATACACGTGTTCTCGCTTGCGCACCAAGTGTGGAGTACACAAAGGCTTCTATGCTTTGATTTAGATATTGCAGTCCAATGTTGGTGAAGCCGTCTGACAATCGCGCGACGTATCGTTTGTAATCGTTCTGAACGTCGTTGAGTGTGAAGACTCTGGTCTCACCTGTTGTGCCATCGCTCAGGACTTTATTCTGGTAGTAGTGCCTTCTAGGGATTTTGGAAATCTTACCGTACAATTCGGAAGCGTTGAATTCTCTACTTATTGATTTCATGGTCTCACCACCTTCCATTCTTCTGAGAAGTCTTCTAATGGTGAAGTGCAAATGAAATCTCATCACACTTGTGACCACAGGGTGAACTTCTTGCGACACTGATAAATGTTGCAGTGACACCCCACAACAGAAACTCGCACAATACGTCGCAAACACAATGCGGTAGTAAGATTCGTTGTCATCCCACTCTGATTTTGTCTTTGACGTGGTGACTCGCAAGACTGGCAGCTTTGACATGAAGTAGCTATTTTGGTTAACGAAAACTTTAAAGTTGTTCACTGGATAATTCAACACATTTTCTGTTGGATAACCATCCCAAAGTCCCCAATGGTTCTTATGACCTTTTGGCAGTGGTTGGATAGTTCCACCGCCTTGCCATATTATTGGGAACTTGCTATTGTGTAGCCACTTCCACATGCTTTTATCATTTTTGAAGGTTGAGCTGGTTATGTCTGTGCTGAGGATGTCGTTGTTTCTGAAATATATGTCGACACTCACGATTTTACCATCTTGCGAAATATTTGGGTCGAACTCGAATTTGCTTAAAGTAGCGTGGGGGTACTTTTTGATGAGGTCTGCCTTTGCGTCGTGTGCAGCCTTCGATGTGTTCGCCATCGCACGTTTGTAGTGCTTTCCATAGTAGTCATGAAGGGCTTTCTGCATATAATATACCGTATGTTATACATGACGCGAAAGTTGACGGTACTCATTGAAGGTGCGGAAAAAGTTGTGTCCTTTGACAACGCGATGATGGTCATACACGATAACCCGTACATTGTGGTCAAGACAGCCACTGTGTTTTGGGACTACCATAACACAACAAACGACGACAGCATTCAGGTCTTCACGCTGGATAACTCTAGGGTTGGCTCTTTTAAAAAGATTAAAGTGGGTGAAGGGTACTTTAGCTTCGACGCATTGGTCAAAGTCTTGAAACACGAGTCTAGCGAGCGTAAGGTGGATCTTGAGATAGAGAAACTGGTGCCTACAGGCAAATGCAGGGTTAAGGTTAGTAGTTCAGCTGTGTTAGACACCCTTGGGCCTCTACTTGGTTTCGCGAAGGGTGAGGTGATTCAGAATGACTCACAGTGGCACACTAGCCCAAACGAGGTCGACATGTATAGAGGCCTGAAGTACATAGAAGTCTCGTGTGACATTGTTGAAACGGAGAGCAATGTGGGTATTGATGGGAAGCGTAGCAATGTGATCATAACGTTGCCAATACCCACTGAACAGTCTTTGAAGGGGTCAGTGCAACGCCATGTGGACATTGAATCTAAGGTGGGTATTAAAAAAGGTGTTTACTCAAGTATGACATTTCGTGTCAAACCAAACAACGACAATCTTAAAATTGGTGCGGTGTTATTGGAACTGTATATTGTGTGAATTATATGGAGCTTGGTGTGGAGACAGAACAAGGGTTGAGAGACATCTATTATAATCCCAAGACAGGGTACAGTGGTGTAGAGAGGCTGTATCAAAGTGCATTGGGAGACGGATTGAAAGTAACTAGAAAAACAGTGAAAGAATGGTTGACAGCGCAGGACACTTACACTAAGTACAAACCCATTGTGAGAAGACATAAATTCCGCGCGACTTTTGTTGGATTTCTTGGTGAAGAGCTCCAAATGGACTTAGTGGACATGAGTAAGTACTCAAAACAGAATGGAGGATATTATTGGATATTGACAGGCATTGAAATATTGAGTAGATACGCTTTTGGCATTGCAGTTTATAGAAAAGACACTAAGAACATGACTAAGGCTGTTGGAAAATTGTTGGTTGACTTTAAAGATCGGTTTGGAGCCACGCCTAAGCTAACGCAATTTGACGATGGACTTGAATTCTACAATGTTGGGGTGAAAAGTTTGCTGAAAGAACATGGCGTTGAATATTTCAGCACTAAAAGTGATAAAAAGGCTGCCGTTGTTGAGCGTTTTAATAGAAGTCTGAAGAGCATTATGTGGAAGTACTTTTACGCTCGTGGGACATACAAGTGGATTGACGCTTTGGATAAATTTGTGGACAATTACAATAGCAACGTGGATCGAAGCATTATGATGAAACCGAAGGATGTCGATAAGTCAAATGAAGCCGAAGTGTGGACCACTTTGTTTGGTCATCAATTTGCGGACAATCCATTGCCGAAGTTTAGAGTTGGCGAGTCAGTGAGAATTAGTAAGTACAAGAGTGTGTTCACAAAGGGTTACGAAGCCAACTTCACTGAAGAGCTGTTTAAAGTGGTAAAGGTTATTCGTGGTGATCCGAATGTGTACGAAATTGAGGATCACACCGGTGAACAGATTATTGGTAAATTTTATGAACAGGAATTATCGCTAGTCAATAAGAAACCTGGTGACGATGTGTACAGAGTTGAAAAGGTGTTGAAAAGAAAGAAAGTCAGAGGGGAGAAGATGGCGCTGGTCAAATGGTTGGGTTATGAGAGCAAACATAATTCGTGGATACCAGAAAGCGATATTCAAAATGTGAGCTAATGTAACATGGTTAAGAGTGGCTTCGACGACCTCGAGACGGAGGGCTTTGATGAATACAAAGATATGAGTAATGATGAACTAGATCGCAGTCTCGAAAGAGCCACTCAAGATCTTGAGCTAGCTCGGGGCGATCTAGGCGTCACAGCCGATGAGGAAACTAGACTAACTAGAGTGGAGAGTGGACTGAAGCGTGAACACGATATAAGACTTCGTCAACATATGGGGGAGACTACTAGCGATCTCGTAACGCGGAGTGGTGGAGGAGTGTATCAACATGTGGAGAGGGTTTTTAGTGATCTCGCAACGCAGACTATTGACAACGTGAGAGGTCGTGAAGACGTTGTGGGGAGTGCGCCGTTGTTAGACACCACACACGCAGAGTACGTCGACATACCTGGACTAAGACCAATCGAGAACCGTGAGTTGAGCACGCTACTCAATCCAAGCGAGAATGTGTCGCGTGAGTCTAGAATAGGCGACACTGGCGCATTGCAAATACGAGCGGACCGTTATCAAAACTTGATAAATGAAGTGAACAAAAGAATAGCGAAGCTCGCAGAGAAAGACCTCACGGCTGCAGAGAACGAAGAGTTCGTCGATCTAGCTGAAAGAGTGATTGGACTTACACAAGCTAAAGGCATGCTTATTGAACAGCGACAAATAGAGGAGGTTAGAGCGCGACAAGAGATTGATATTGACAGATTGCAGAAGTTCAAGAAGTGGGCTAGAGAAAATATGGTTGGGATGAGTGCTTTAGCGATTTCGGTAGCTGCAATTGTGACGACTGTTATTATCGCTGGGAGGACTAACGTTATGAAAGGCGCTATGGTCACGAGGTCATTCGCACAGGCTGTTAAAAATGCGATAATGAAGATGGGTCCATGGGCTGTTGGATTGGCGAACTTAGTTTACGACGCGCTGGTGACAGGCGCAAAGGGTCTCGCTTGGTTAGCTCAAAATCTATGGGTGTTTGCGGTGACATTCGCGTGGCTTGCGTACAATTATCTAATCTAGAAAGAAAATATGATTCGTAGGAGTCAGAGAGCGATATTCAAAATGTGAGCTAATGTAATATGGTTGAAGGTGGGGGAGATTTTAATGACATTGAGATGGACAACTTCGATAGACTTGATAGGTACACCGATGATCAAATAAGTGACGAACTCGAAAAATTCACTCTTGATTATAATTTAATCAACAACGAGTATGGCGATGACAACGACGACATGCTAGACATCGTGCGTGTCAAGTATGGTGAATTGCGTGAGAGAGTGAATAAATTACAGTACGAATATGATAGAAGGTCTCTAGAAAAAGAGACGTCATTTATCGACAGTGACGATGGTAAGACGGTGACAATAAGTGGGACTAACGCGGAAGTCTCAGCGGTAGAGTTTGTTGAGCAGGACACATATGGTGACGTCAATGACGAAAGTTTCAGTATAGCTTTTGAAGAGGAGGAGGAAATTAAGAAAAGACTGGGTGAGCTAAAAGCGTCCAACAAAGAGCTAACAGAAAACAATGTAAAAAGAATCAAGCTAATAAATAAGAAAATACGTAAATTAAGCAAAAAGGGACTCGGCCACGACGACGCGTCAAGGGAAATAGTCAACAGGTCGCGGGTTACGGACTCAGGGGTTATTGTTTTCAAACCAATAAACAAAGATGGTGAGTATGGGAAACCTAAACGAATTCTAGTACGTGGGAAAAAAAAAGAAGACTTGGTCTACAGTAAAGACGCGAGTAGTAAAAACGCAATTGAACAGTTCAAAAAGTTAGTTAGTCAAATCCCTGAGAGTACAGAGACAACAGTTGCCACAACAGAAGCAATCCCAGATGACTTCTCAGTAATTGAAACAAGAGTGGGCTATGTTGACATACCTGGGCTAACACCAGACGAAAACCGCGAGCTGAGTGGTGTGCTTAATCCAGGTGATGGTGTGTTGCGCGAGTCAAGAATAGGTGACACTGGTGCGTTGCAAATACAAGCAGACTATTTTCAAAAGGCGATAAATGAGACGAGTAGGAGATTGGAAGAGCTCAACAGAGAAGGCCTCACAGCTGCAGAGAAAAAAGAGCGTATTAGTCTAGTTGAGAGAGCGATTGGACTTAGACAGGCTAGAGACATGGTTATTGAACAGCGAGAAATAGAAGAGGTTAGAGCGCAACAAGAAGTCGACATTGGCAGATTGCAGAAATTTAAGGAATGGGCTAAAGAAAATATGGTTGGGTTGAGCGCTGTAGCGATTTCAGTGGCTGGAATTATAACAACTATTATTATCGCTGGGAGGTCTGCTGTTATGAAAGGCGCTATGGCCACGAGGTCATTCGCACAGGCTGTTAAGAACGCGATAACGAAGATGGGTCCATGGGCTGTTGGGTTGGCTAATTTAGTTTACAATATGTTGACGTTGGGTGCAAAGGGTCTCGCTTGGTTGGCTCAAAATCTGTGGGTACTCGCGGTGGTACTTGCGTGGTTTGCTTATGATTATTACAAGCTAAAACGGTAGCGATAAAACATATGTAAAGTATATGAACGCCACGTCAGCAGAGTTGAGCCCTGGTTTTAGACGAGCGACCATGGGCGTCATAAAAGGGGTGAGAACGCAGCATGTGATCACGTTGAATCCTAATAAGGTCAGTCCTGGTGAGGAACTTTACATTGATATACCGAAGCTTAAGGTTAGCAGCTGTTTGGTGCCTGGATCGTTGGGTCTAGTGTTCGACTTTAAAAACGCAAACGCCAAAAGCTGGTTCTTGAACAATGTGAGCAAGTTGTTGGTTGAGAAACTTGTTGTGAGACTAGCTGGGGAAACTGTGTATGACAACAATGGGGAAAATTACACTGGTGTTTATCGTGACCTTTGGGAAAGTGTTACTGCGCGAGACCAAATGATTGATTATGGTATTGGTGGTGAGAACTTGAGAAAGCTAGTTTCTAAGGATGACAGTGGTGCGACGAGTGGGAACGCCGCTAAAGTTAGTGACGCGTTGATGTTTGGTGTGATTGGAACGAAACAGCGAATAAAACTTGGTAAAATCATGAATGACCATGGATTGTACGCTCCTTTTAGCATGAACAACAACTTGCAGTATGTGATCACACTTCCGAAGGCCACAGACGTCATGGTGGCGCAATCTGGTAGCGCTGTGGGTGGATACACTCTGGAGAACCTCGAGCTTGAGTACGAGACGATCGACAATCAGGAGCTCGCTGACGAAATAGCGTCGGGCTACGCAAGTGGTCGTAGTTTGTCATATGAGCACATCACGTTGATGAAAACCACCGAATGGGACAAAGGCACGACCATTGTGAATGAAAACATTAATCTTCCAAGAAAAAGCATGAAGGCGATTGTGTTGCTATTCACGAATAAGGTGCGAACAGACAGCGAGGAGTTTCTTTACCCAAATATTGATAGTGTTAGAGTCACAATTGAAGGTGTGCCAAATAGTGTGTACTCACAAGGCATCCCAAAGTCGAAGTTCTATGCAGAAGCGAAACGATTGTTTGGGTTGGGTGAAGAACACGCTCAGTTCATGACCATACAGAAGTTCTATAAAGATGGCTTCGCGTTGGTCATCGACTTGAGGAGCGTTCAAGATAATTACAACGTCGCCACTGGTAAAAATATTGTGAACACACAATCTGGCGTGCTTCTTGAAATCACTAAAAAAGTGACGACTGCAAATGTCATGTGTAGGGTGTTTGTGATGAGTGATGGGTTGGTCAACTTCATGAACAATGGGTTGCAGTCAATCCAGTATTAAATCAAACGTGAGTTAATGGAGACTCCGTTTAATATGCTAATTGTTGGTATGACAGCTTGTGGTAAGACGCATTATTTGCTGGAAACATTGGAATCTGAGTACTTTAGTAAATTTGACTACATTGTGTTGATTTGCCCTACTTTCGAGTGGAACAAAGCGTACCAAGATTGGAAATATGTGCGCGACCCCGACGTGTTAGCGATAGACTGCGCGCAAGACAGTGTCGACGCTGTTCTCAAGTGTGTAACAAATGTTTTTAAAGGCACTAACACTCTGATTGTGTTGGACGACTGTGCGAGCTCTCAAGATGTTAAGAATAGGACTAGTCAATTGGTCAACTTAGCTTTTAGCGCGCGACATTTTATGTTGAGCGTTATTGTCATCACACAACAACTGACGTCGATCGCAAAACCGTACAGAGAAAATATTAGTAAGCTCGTTTGCTTCTACTGCCCAAGTAGGAGTGATATGAAGGTCGTTATCGACGATTACCTTGGAAACATTAGCAGAGAAAAATCGTCGGCGATTGTGACCGCATTAAAAAATAATAAGTACGCTAGACTCGAAATCTCGCTGCGTTATCCATACAGTCACGAAGTTGTTATTCCGCAATAAAATATGGGTATAAGTAATAACGTGATGGTGAAACGCAAAAGTGAAGAAAACCCCACGATTGAGGAGTTAGTTGAGGAGACCGCTGATGACACTTCGACTGTGGGAGACAACGTTGACGTTAGGAGAGTCGAACTTATTAGACTGTCCGGTGACGGTGTGGTAAGTCAGTCCGAAGCGTACATTAAAAAAGCGTCCGCAAAAGTTATCGATAAGATATGGCGTCAACACGAGTTGAAGAGAATGGAAATCGCAAACGCTTTTCTCACCGACTTGTTAATCAGCAAATTCGCTAGCTTACTGGATGGGTTGAACGCTATTGAGAATCCTGACGAACTAAATGACGAGTTGCAAAAAGACCCGCTACTAAAAAAAGACGTTGAAAGCATTGTCGCGATTGTGACACCGTACGTGCCTTTCTTAGGCTTGTTGTCGGGAGGAATCACAACGTCGAAATATGTGTACGATCACCACTTCAAGAAAGAAACGGTAGACGACGCTGAAAATAGTGAGCAAGTGGACTAATCTACACACTAACAGGTGGCTACTCGCGATCTCGCAAAACAAACGCTAAAAGGCAGCAAAACGGGCGACTACTTTGAGATCTGCCATTGAGGGAGAGACAATCCGGCCCCTAAGCCATTTGTGGATTATCCCTTGCAAATCTCACTATGAGCGCCCTGCTTGAGAGTCTGATGTCACACCGGTCTGCTTTTTCTAGGATCAATGCAAGCTACCTTTTTGGGCACGCCCTCAAGCTTTCGCCGTATTTTATTGTAACACCTTGAGGACTTACTTCTCGCCTCTAGTTATTTTTTTCTCACATCATGGATGCTTATAACCTGGTGTCATATCGGTCTGCTTTTTCTAGGATCGATACCTTAGGTTTAATGCTATCACGCACGTCCTCAAGCTTTCGCCGTATTTTATTATGACATCCTCAACCTCGTCAAGCTTGTGGGTGTGGTGGACTGGGAAGAGCGCTCTGATTGTGAGCACGAAATCTATCCCGCAGGCCGCCACACCCACAGTCAACTCACTATCATTTTAGAGTATTTAAGCAAATAAATAAACATGACGGGTGGCTATTTTGCTATCCATTTGGATAACATCGCCACTAGAATCAAAATCTGGTGGCTTTTTTTCGCGCGTGAGTTGAGACAGCGTCGGTCGTAGTTTGTTGAGCAAAAATGCGAAAATGTTGAAACGACACTCTCTATTTTTTTAATATGCGAAAGTGGGCTCGCTCCACATTTTATTTTTTTAACACGCGAAAATGTTGAAATGACACTTTCTATTTTTTCCTAAATGTAATTTGTGAGAATTTTGAAACGACACTTTCTATTTTTTTAAATATGGCTGAAATGGTGTTAAATTTAGCGAGAATCACGATTTAGTATAAATTTGGTATTGTTTCGCTAGTCTCGCGTGTGTTTGACATTAATTAAGTAGAAAATGTGGGAGGGGTGTCTAGATTGACTAACGACTGCTGTAGTAGTATAGCAAGTAGGGCTGCGAGCTTATTCGACCTCAACCGTGAATATAAATACCAAAACATCACCAAATTTGTCGAGTCGCGACTTGGCCAAATTTGGTGACGTTTTGGTGTTTATACTCACGGTTGAGGTCGATTGAGCTCGCAGCCCTACTTGCTATACTACTAATGCGTTTTGTAGTTAATAGTGGACTATAAAGCCACTGAGTATGTACTCTTGTTCTTGTAGATTTGGTCATTTTCAAGCAAGGTGAGTTGGAATTACTTACAGAACTAAAATTCTAAGAACACTTCAATAATTCGTATTGGCACGAATACCTTGACCCATGTTGTTATTTTTTAAGGCTTTTAATGGTCTTGTTTATAGTAGACAAGAAACGCTTCCAGCAGTAAAATTACCTGTACGGCAAACTAGAGCAGCCAGCAACCCAAGTGTAATAAGTTTTGTTCCTCATCAATGTAGAACAGTAACTTATCAACGATCCTTCATTGTCACAGTAACTAGAACTTGGAACGCATTACTGGACTTTTTAAGATTCAAAACACTCAAATTTAGTTCATCCACGTACGTGGAAATCCATTTGCTTAAAATGTAACTTGGCACGTCGCCTCGAGAAATCCCTCACTTGTTGTTGTTGATTTTTGCTACAGACTTTTCTATTCACCTTAGTTAATGTGCTTATTTATGTAAATATAACCTGAATTTTTTTAAAAAAAATTTAATTTTACACGGGGCCACCGTAATTGGCGTAAGCTGTAGTGGTATCCCTGCCAGAATTTTATATGTTAATTTACCAATGGCGAATCTAAATAAATAAAAAAATAAAAAAAGATGGTTGCGTCGGAAAACAAAATTTTGGTTTCTGCTGGACACGCAAACTGAAGGCTGATGGCGAAGGGGTCAAATTCAATCCGAGCAATCAAATACGACGTTCTTTCGATTAAAGCTAAAGTTTCTCATTAGCAGTGGCGGCGCCAGGCCTCAAACTTTGGGGAGGGGCAATTGAGGGGCAAACTAATTTTTTGGGGGGCAAAACTTTTTTTCACATGAATGTTATAAATGTACGTGTAAGACCAGTTACATTAGACTACGAGTTGACAACAGTTGACAAAGGCCACAACACGTGGGTCACTGCTGTGATTCATGCGCTATCACTGCTGTGATTCAGTGATGATGCCATTAGATTATGTGAATAGTTCTAAAACGTAGACGCATGTACGCATTGCGTGTCTATTTTTTCACACTAGGCTTGTTTCGGTATGTTTTAACTGCGCGTGCAGTGAAATAGATTTTCTTAAAAAGCAGTGCTCGCGAATGAACCTGTGACCTAACCACGTATAAGCTTTATTTGACGACCATATACACACAAAACAAGTTTCAATTCCCACGCTATAACGTTGCCATGACCTGCTTTGAACAAGGCTTCTTGTCAATGACAAATTTGTATCGTACACATAAGGAAATAAAACTTATCAAGCAAAATTTTGTCGTCAGTGTACGGGCCTCTTAAATCCGTCTTCGACGAATTAGTTTCCTCTGGAACCAGCGTAGTCCGAATATAAAAACAATGTTACAACGTCTATTTTAATATTGGTTTAATTGGCTGTTTTCTTGTACGAATTGATTGCAGTGCATCGCATCGTTAGAACTATATCTAGATTTATTTGGAAATGTTGAAATTGGAGTCCGATCCTGACTTCGGGGCGTTGATGAAGTTAATGTTCAAGACGATTTGAACAGTCGCCGCACAACGCCGTTTCTGACGAACAAGCTGGCCCGGATGGCTTTAGTTCCTGAATCTTTGCAAATTCAAATGAACAAAACATCAGAAGAAACAAAATATATTTATTTACTAGTCACTCATCAAACACTTCCATTCGCAAACTTATTCGCGCTGTTTCAGCAGCATAACCCGACCTTCCACGCTTCGGAGGTGAAGCGCTCGTAGCAGCTTCTATGTATCGAAAAGATTACTATAGTAAATGATAAATTTTACGAAAAATATCACAATAATTGATCACTCAGGTATATTTACTTCTTAGAAAACTTGAAAATGGATAATTAAAAAGAAGGATTGATCAAATATCGACGGATTCGTTTGTGAACTGAAATAGGCATCCCATAAAATGGCCGCCAAAAAGAAAACAAGCGCGCAAAGCACTACCCTGACATTTGTATGAATTTCCCCCACGACGCAATATTATCGCACAATTGACGAATGAATTAAATCGAGGTGTTTATGACGTATGCTGAATGCAATTACTTAATACATTCCTTAACCCTAAACAGACTGGACTAGAAAGGTTCTTTCGGGTCATCGACTTGATCCTTTTAACTAACCTCTAAATAAAGTACGGGAAACTGAATTTAAATTCTGTTATTTAGTTCGGTGATTAAGTTCGATGACTAAATCAAACTCGTATTTGTTACCGAGTGTTTTGGGTATATAGCAAAGCGAAAAGTTGGTAAACTGCCGAGATTTTTAGCCTGTGTACAGCCTGAATATATACCTGTAATTCAGTCTGTGAAAACTCGCACGATAGCTTGTCGACCCCCCGCTGAGAAGCTCAACGGGGGTCGACAAGCTATCTATCGTGCGAGTTTTCACAGACTGAATTACAGGTGTATATTCAGGCTGTACACAGGCTAAGATTTTTAGGAACGAAATATTGACGTTTCGAGCGGAGTCCTTCATCAGTCTTACTCTGATGAAAGTCTTACTCTGATGAAAGGCTCCGCTCGAAACGTCAGTATTTCGTTCCTAAAATCTCGGAAATTTACCACCTTTTCGTTTTTGTAACGGAAGTTTCCGTTCATTGTATTCTCCCCTCGTCTCTCTTTTTATGTCTTGTGTAGTCTATTTTTGTCTGTTTATTAAAGTGAGATGGAAGTCTCCTAAACTAAACTAAACTAAATAAAATATAAAATAATGTGATATAACTCTATTTTACATTTTTAGGCTGAGAAAATACAGTTGATAAGAAAAGTTGCTTTCCAAGTATGTTGCATATTAAACTGCCACGGTCCTTCGTGATAATGTGTTTCAAGTGGCTTTGCAACAAAAACGTTATAGCCGTTTTTTGCTATAATTGTATTTTTTCTTTAACCCGATAGGTCAATCAGTCTTTGGCAGTTCTATCGAGGTATAACACCCAACAATATATAATCTTTCTTATTTTTTATTTTATTAAACTTTGCCTCACATGATTACAATATGTCAATACATTCATACAAATACAAGTTAGAAGGCGCTGGGAAAACCGCAACAGCTGAAGCAGGCGCGGATTTAGAAGTTAGTCGCATAAATTAGATTTAGAATTTGCAATTCAAAATACCTGTGAATAACAATCCTATTGGATAGGTTGTTGTTCTGAATTATTCTTAAGAAAAGCATAACCAATAGGGTTATTCATGGAGTTTGTAATTTATGCGACTAACTTCTAAATCCGCGCCTGAGCTGAAGGCCAATTAGGCTAAATAATTTTTGACACTTGAATAAAGTTATTGTATTGTATTGTATTGTATTGTATTGTAATATTTTGAATGAGGTACAAAAAACTGAACAGGAAAAAGAAATGAGTAGAATGAAAAGAAAACAGAAACAAACATACAAGTAAACAAACAAACAGACAGACAACAAGCAAGCAAACAAGCAACCAATCAAACAGACAATTACACAAAGACCAAGGACACGAGTGTAGTTTAAAAACAACAAGAAGGGAGGACCAATAATTTTAACTTACAATGAATATAAGGACATAATGGTATCATATATATATATATTATATATGATTACCCCGTGTCAAAACTCCAATGAGATTAATATTTTAATACGATCGTGATCGATTGAATTGGATTACTTCCGATGATTGTCACTGGTGATAGAACATTCTTATCTTCATATTTCGTCATGTAGTGTTTATTTTAACTTGTAATAGTTTGAATATCATTCATGCTGACATAAAGCCTGAAAATATTCTCTTTCAAAATGGTAAGTTACCATTAACTTCTTAGTTCATTTTTAAATCGATTCACTTTGATATACCACGGTCATTAATCTTGTGCAATTATCCAGAATATTAACGGAAACTATAACTTCTACTTATTTCAAAGCGTTTCTTCTAATCTTTACCGATTTTTTTAATTTTTAGGAGAAGAAACTAAAGTCAAAATAATTGACTTTGGCAATTCTCTTTACGGTGTCCACGATGAGGTAATTTTCACGTGAAAGCGTATTCATTCTAGCCCTCCCTTCTGGGCTTCTCTCAACATATTTGGGAGGCGTGTGTTATTAGAGCGCTGCCACCCACCGCTAAGTCAAGCCTGGTCGGTCGGGGTTAGTACTTGGATGGGTGACCATCTGAGAATAACCTTGTGTTGATTCGTGAGCTTGGAACTCATGTGAGTAGAGTACTATTAGTTGATCTCTCCCATGTTTTGAGAGTTTTCCTCGGGAGTCTCCGGTTTTCCTCCCTAAGTAAAATCAACACTTAGCTGTGCTCCGTGGTCAGACATGGGTCGTATGGTGGCAGCCTGTGGCGTCTTTGACATACCTTCGACTCGGCCACGTTCGAGCTAAATAATTTATAAAGACACACGTCTATTGTGTCTGTTAATAAGACCATTATTATTATTTTTAAGATATCCCTCTACTACGACGAGTTTGATTTGCAAACGATCATCTACAGAGCTCCAGAAGTAATGTTCGGTCTCTCATTTGGCCCTCAAATCGACATGTGGTCTCTTGGTTGTGTTCTTGCCGAGGTATCTTCAGTTATTTTCAAATTCAACACTAATCCTACCCTCGTATTTTAATAGGATCTTTAAATAATAGAATACGTTTGCCCAGGTCTCTATATCGTCATCGAAACCCGAGTGACGTAATAAAAACACGAGAGAAGTGTAGGGAGAAGCACGAGGCGAGTGCTTTCCCAACTTCTCGAGTGTTTTTATTACTGTACTTCACGAGGGTTTCGAGCACGTTCTTGAGACCTGGGAAAACGTATTTGACATTCAAAAAGTGGACGAAACTTTTTATAATTTACAAAGCTTAATACGCATACTCATCTCAACTTACACTCAAGTCGAATCTTTCCTTTAAGTGTTTTCTCGGCGAGCCACTTTTCCTTGGACGAACAAAAGAAGATATACTTGAAAAAGTAAGAAACAGAAATATGCACCGTAAAATTCCGAAAATAAGCCCCCCGAATATCAGTCCTCCTAATATAACCCCCCGAATATAACCCCACCGAATATAAGCCCCCCAAATTCGAACTACAAAAAACCTCCTATAATATGCCCCTACATAGACCCTCATCCTTTGAAAAATATAAGCCCCGGGGCTCATTTTCGCAATTTTACGGTGTTATATTGTTCAAGACGTATTTAGTATAAATTTATTTTTGCCTTACCATTGAAAGTATGACAAAGTTCAAGCGCTATTCTCTAAAATTTTTAGATGAAATCAATACTTGGTCTGTTACCGATGTACCCGTTTCAATCTGGGAAATATTTTTCATATTTAAAACAATTTGTTGGTCGAATGTCTTCTGTGAAAGGTTTGTTATGGTTTTGTTATCTTCTGAAAACTATAGTTTTTCGTGAAAAGTGTAACCTAAATCGTTGTTCCTTTTACTCTTGTAGGCCTAGCTCATTGCAAAGTGGTTGAAAACCTCTTAAAAAAACTTGGAACAACAGATTATGCATTTGCTGATTTTCTAGCTCGACTTTTAACTTATGATCCAAGTAAGCTCAAATATATTGCTTCCTCTCCGAGATGACAAGATCGTTCATACTGTGTGATTTTTCTAGACACTATAATACGTTTACTTGCAGGTGTACGACTCGATGCGTTCCAAGCAGCAAGACATCCCTTTCTTGCGTCCGAATGCGCTCTTGGTTATTTTTTACCTTCAAAAGACATGCTACAAAACACCTGGAGAGGTATGCAAATATAGCATATGCTAGGTATACCTTGAAAATTAATACATATCATCAACTGATACTGAATGTCTTTAAAGTGCCCATAACCTCAAAATGTTTTATTGTCTTGTTTGGAAGAACTTTTAAAATGATAAAGTAACTTCTTTTGAAGATTTTCGTTTATTTGCTTTGTTTTTGAGATATATCAGTTTGTTTGATGTGCAAATGTCTGGAATTTCGTCACACATGCATAATGACTTATTGGAGAAATGTGTATGTATATCTCTTTCATTCTCGAACGAAATTCTTTAAAATCAAGAAGTTTGGTGGTGTTGTGGGAGAAACGCACACACGTGTTATTCACACTTTAGTGTTTTTATTTCATGAACGCAAAGATATTTAACATTCTCTGATAACTCCATTATGTATGTGTGACAAAATTCCAGACATTTGCATATCAAACAAACTGATGTATCTCAAAAAGAAAGCGAAGAAGTGAAAATCTTCAAAAGAAGTTACTTTATCATTTTAAAAGTTCTTCCAAATAAGACAATAAAAACTTTTGAGGTTAAGGGGCACTTTAATGATCAATTATTCTCTTGTTTGTTCTACCCAGGAAGTAGCTACTCGCCATTGATATTGACTCCTTCGACGTATTTACATCGACCGAAAATCGATGAAAGAATAAAAACGTTTCGGTATTCTACTTTGGACTTACTCCATGTGGGAACTAAAGCAAGAGTTGATGTAGAAGAGAAGGTTGTAAAAGTCTTCCCATTTAAACATAAAGAGGATTCATCTTTAGTACAAGAACATGATGTAAGCCATGCGAAGCATGTCAAAGAGTCAACGGTACCAAGTGTTGTAGATAGTCAAAAGGGCACGGATGGAAATAGCGAAGATATAGAGGTTGAACAAGGAGATAGCCGACGAGATGAATCGCTTCGTGAGAGAACTAGTGATCTATTGTCGTCCAAAATTGCTTTTTGTGCCACAAAGGGATATCGCGAAAGAAAAAAGGCTATCGAAGAGATGCTAGCCACCAATACTATTGTTAGTTTGTATTCAAACTTGTCTAGCGAAAACAAAACTGGGAATGAGAAAAGAAAAGTGGAGTCTAGGGGTAAGAAAAAACATGTATTATTGAACAGTTCTCGTGAACAGGACGTTTCTGTAAAGAGACATTGTCAACCAGAGAAAAAAAGGAAGAAATCATCCAATTCTGATGATTTACCACGAACACGTTCTAGAAAAGCCTCTAAACGCGAAGTCCAGGAATGTATGTTACGTAAAGAACTAGTCAAAGGAGAACTCTCAACTTCGTCTCCTGGCTCTTGTGAACCCCGTGCTGATAATGATGGTTTATCAAGAACACATCCAAAAGAAAGACAACCTTCAAAACATGTCCAGGAAAGCGTGCTACGCAAGGAACAACTAGCCAAAGGAAAGCTCTCAACTTCGTCTCCAGGCTCTTGTGAACCACTCGGTGCCGATTCTCAGGTGATTGAAGTGAGCGGTCATCTAAAATTGATGCACAAAGATAAAGACATGCAGAGAAAACTACCACCACGGCACCCAAGCTCGTCACTTGGTAAAGACATTTCAGAATCTTGTAGAACTGATACGGTTTTGTCGAAATCATTGAATCTCTCGCCACAAGAGTCAGCTGACGATGACGATGATTATGAAAATTGTGTAAGTAGAGATTTGTTTCTCATTACAGGTCGGAGTGAAAAGATACACGAGTGAGAATGGAAAAAACAATTGAAAAATTATTATTGAATCTAGACGTCTAAATAAAGGGTAAACCATAATCCTAAAAAGACGGACCTAGAAATAACATTAAAAAGAATGATCAAAACCTTCAGGGTTGTTTCAAGATGAATGGAAGGAGATTAATATCTCCAAAGGTTTGAAAGCTTTTGCATATCTTCTTAATTTTCTTTTTAATATTTCAGGAGGTATTGCTTTTGTGAAGAAAGATCATGTCTTGGTCAGACTAGACCTGGAAAAGTAGAGTGCTGTATAGGCAGTGTTTTGGATATATATAGCAAAGTGAAAAGGTGGTAACTGCCAAGATTTTTAGTAACGAAATACTGACGTTTCGAGCGAAGCCCTTCATCAGAGTAAGACGAGATGAAATAAAATAAATAGGGCTTATATATATATATGTATATATATATGCCAAAAGGGTGTCACAAGTAGAAAGTAGCCAAACAAATATGCGGGAGATAAATTATTACTTTATCTCCGGTGCATTTGATTGGCTACTTTCTACTTGTGACACCCTTTTGGCATATATATAAGCCCTATTTATTTTATTTCATCTCGTCTTACTCTGATGAAAAGGGCTTCGCTCGAAACGTCAGTATTTCGTTACTAAAATCTTGGCAGTTCATCACCTTTTCACTTTGCTATAGACCTGGAAAAGCTTGGAGTAGACGAAATAATGTTTTTAAATGTGTAAATAGTAGGATTTTAACAAGAAAAACATACAATCATTTACATATTCACACTTATCTGTATTATATTTTTATATGTATTATATAATATGCATGTATATACTAGACTTTTGTATGAATGTATAAAAAATCATAAAATATGGATAAAGTGATTAATATTTTAATAGTTAGGATTAAAAAATAGGTACGCAATGCGTACATGTGTCTACTGACATTTGAGTTACAGAGAAATGTGAGGTAAGTAAGTTCATTGGCTTGTGTCCATACTTTGCGAGAATGTCTGAGGCTATAAGAACGGGTGCTGAAATAGAAGATAGTTTCGCGCTAAGTTGTCACGATAGCGCGCGGCCAAAAATGTGGGGTCATTGCAAACACACTGACACTGTCTTCGTACAAATTCGTATAGTACGTGTAATTTACACACAAGAACCTGACCAAAATGTTGGTCAGTGTAAACACAATGGCTAAGATAAACAACAACAGTAGTTCAATACCTATCGTGGACCAAATAAGCGAAGGAAGAAGCCTACTCGGTGACGCAGCAAACGATCTCGGCGAACTTTCGCTGTCTTCCGGAACGTGTTCGGTTGTGACGGAAGTGCCACAACCAAACAACATTTCGACAACTAAGTATTTGCTGACTACATCAGCAGACACAAAAAAATGCGGAAAAAATGTGAGAAATTAAAAAAACCTTAACCTAGTTTGGTCGATCTTTACGGCAAAATTATCCTGCCTTTCGTCTTTTCGGCCCTGTTTACATGTGGAAGGGTTACCCTACTCCATTGTCTTTACATGTGTCCTAGGGTGACACTGGGGGTAGGGTTACCCTATCTGCTTGCTAGGGTAACCTTGGCGGGTAAAGTAAACAAAAAATATAGCCCTGCCGTGTAAACGCATCAGGTAGGGTCACCCTCAGACGGGTCATATTTCAGTGAAAAAGCGCGCAATAAAAGCGCTCGTTCGCTATATTTCAGATTCAAATAAAACTCCATTATACAGGTTGAGCCACCACTGTTCTATTCTACTAGGAATCCGCCAAAATCGACGACGACGACGAACAGCTCTCCTTCCGAGCTAAAGCAGCATTGTACTGGTTCGCTGCATAAATTGTTAACTGTTGTTGACATTTTTGAAACAACAAAAAGCCAAGCAATAGACCACAGCATTGAAATGCAGCGACAAAAGGACCAAAAGACAATAAAACTTGATACCAAAACTCTTCGTTTGTCCGCCATTTTCAATTTGTTTAGTGGCCACGCAAAGTGAGGGTGACCCCACCCTGCACCATGTAAACTTGGAAGGGTCACCTTACTAGGAGGGAGGGTAACCCTACCTCCATGTAAACGGGGCCTAAGTCTTCACTAGTATACTGCAGGTGCAATTGAATATGACGTTACTGATATGCGCGATATTTCTTGTAAATAACAGTGTCAGAGCTGCAACCGCCAAAGGTGAACAACATGGTCTCCGCCAGCTGCGCAAATTGGAAAACGACTGTGCCAGCTTATACCACCTCCAACCTTTAAATTTCCACTCACAGAGTTCTGGAATGGACAAAGAATGGTGCAGACTAAATTATGTAGGAATGATCAGGGGGGTTGCGAAGCAACTTTGATTGGGGGTGAGGCTAGTTTCTTGGAAGAATGATCTTCAGACAAACCTCGTGATGTCCAACTTGATAAATGTTAACTTGGTTTCCAGGGCGACCAGATGTAGCAAATATACCATCAGTCAACTTACACCACCTAATATTAAATAGAGAGAGAAATGGAGAAATTCAAATATTGTAATCAAAGTCTTATAAGGCCATAGGATAACATTATGACACTTTCTGTAATGTACACTACCTGAAGAGAGAGACACCTTCAAGATGAGCTTCCTTACTTGCTTGGGGACAACTATAAATGTAAAGAAAAGTGCCCCTGTTGTCAAATTTTCTGTATCCCGTATTTTTACATATTTGTAAAAAGCATGCAGGTGTTCTTACTTAACTTGCCAAATTTCAAGCAATTGCGAGCATGGGAAACTGCCTTTTCAGACTGTTGTGATACGGTCTCCATTACTCGAACATGTTCTGGGCGCTGAGGTTGCGATCAGAGGAAGTGACGTCAAAGACTCAACATGTGGCTAGTTGTGTATGAATATAAAGCTAATTGGGGAAAAGTTGCTATTGTAACTTGACGTATAATTTCCATAAAGCTTTGTCACGTGTTGAGTCTCTGACGTCACAATCACATATTCTGGGACAAGTTTTGAGCAATGGTGGACAAAATTTGGGCGACTTTGGAGGTTAAATTTCTTGTGATAGCATGTTTGTTGTTCAATGCCAGGAAACGTAATGTGATATTTTGTCGCAGGGGGGAACTTTAAGAAAACCTTGGTTCATTTTCATGAGTTATTTCAAGGACTGATATTAGTGTTGAAACAGTTAATACCTTGATTGAGAGATATCCCAAATTTCCCACTCATTCGACACCACAGCACCAACTCTAACTGGGTTGGCTGTTGACCAATCAGCACACTTTAGTGGCAAATTTGTTGCATCAAGGGTCATGAAAGGGCGCTGACTGGGAATGTCATAAAAGCGGATTGTTCCATTTTTCTGTGCTACCAACAACTGTTTGCAAATAAAAACGGAATCAAGTAATTATCACTCATGTTGGCATCTACCAAAATAATAAACTGACAATGTATACACAACCTTATTGGGTTCATTTGGTATCCACCTGACAGATGACCCAGGAGATGTTAAACGAAACAAGGCTTTTTCTTGGCCACTTTCAACATCCCACAATCGACATGTGTGATCGTCTGAAAAATAAAGAAATAGTGTTTAATAATTAACATTAATTAGTAAACCTCTTGCTCTTGAAATTTAAAACTGACTTGATTATAAACATCAGTACCCAGTTATTAAACCTTCACAATTTCAGGGAAATCATTGTATTCTTTTAAGTTTTCCATGATGGTATTACTATTAGATATTTATGATGGTACAGTATAATTTATATATACTGTACAGTGTACATATAAAATATTTCATGGTTACACCATGTATTTTATTATTTATTCTAAGCTTTCAACCTGCACACACTCAGGTCGTCTTCAGAGACAGTGACTTCCGAGTGTACGCTCACATCAACATTACAACAGATACTTGATGCCTCACATATATTATATAGTATCTTGTGATGTACATCAGAGAAACTGGACAAAACCTTAACTAGACAAAAAAGAATGCAAAGACTGCTGCTCCAAGTCCAAACTTGATACGTCATCTGTTGAATATTACTCTCTCGTAGACATGGCTTTTAGCCAGGTGGCCGTCCAGCCATCCTAAGGACGGTCAATGGCCACTTTTTGTATAGACAGCCTAAGCAAAATATTTTCCTCAAATAACAACTTACAGGTTTCCCCTTTTTAATGTTTCTTAATTTCTGTTAGCTGCAGTTTATTTTAGCCATTGTGTAGGTTTCATTATTAATTTTTGTAATTAAAAATTCCACTAAAATTTATTTGTGGCCACGCCCACCAAAATCTTTGGACGGCCAGTTTTGAAATCCTGGCTATAAGCCTGCTGTAGACAATTATTTCTCCCAACTGATCCGAGAATCCATAGATATTTAAAAAATGGACAATACCCCCAAGAAGGCAAACCATTAAATGACACTTGGTCAACTCCCGTGCATGTCACTGTAGTCTCATGTTTAATTGGAAGTTTTAATTTATCCTTAATTTATTAGATCCAATTTATTTTTTAAATGAGGCATGCACATACTAGATTGTGCAAGACATTCACTAACCATTTGTAATGTTGAAAAATTAGCAAACATTCACAAGTCACTTTCTCTAAAGATGATCTCAGTGTACAGGTTGAAAACTCAGAATAATACATCAAATATTTCATTTAGATTTATAGGTAAATAAATAAATAATTATCCAAAGCACATGTGTGTGATGTTCAAGATGTAATAAAGTTAACACAACATTCAAACTTTGACACTGTGATAACTAAAATCTTGTTTTTAATCTACCTTCTGTCCTTTACACTCGATGCAACTCTAAAATAATGCATAAGTGCCTAAACAAAAGGAATTGCTTTTTAATCTATACTTAACATGTTTGGATGCTGTAACACTGAACATAATGTACAAGCCAATTACAACAGTGACCAAGCGTGGGGGGCGGGCGGCGAGCGGAGATAAGACCCTGGGTACGAGGTTGCAGTGACCACCCCCCTCCGGCCCCAGTGCACCACTTGGCAACCCTAGGCCCGAGCGTCCCGGGGGAAGGGGAGGTCACTGTTGGACTTGACTCATGTATAAAGTTAAAATAAATAAGAAGTACCATGACCCACCACTAACACTAGCTATAGTATCTCCATTTATTGGGTTAAAAACACAATCATTGATGTAGCTGCTGTGACCTTCAAAGACTTGAACAGTGGAGTTATTTTTCATATCAACAGAAAAACAACGTAACTTTTTATCTCCACCAGCAGTACAAAACCTAGACAACAGAATAATAAATACTGTATAAAACAAGTGATGAGGAAAAGTGTCAGAATATACAACTGTCATTCTATTAAAGCATAATTAAAGTGCCTATCTCACATTTGGGGATTTTATATAAGAACCATAATATTTGGGTCTCCCTGAGCAAAATCATAACATATATTGTGAGCTGAAATTGTGATTTTTTTGCTGTCAAAGTTACCAGATGTGATGTCACAAGAGGCATTCCAAACCAGTCTTCTTTTAGTTAAGTTAGGTACGTTAAGTTAGTTAAGTTAAGTTACACGGGTTCGAGTCCTGTCTGGTGCTCAGAGTTTTTCTGAGTATTGACAATTTAACACAGCTTGCACAGTAAAACCTTTACAACTTTACAGTTTTCTTTTGTTACTTGCCACAAAAATGCCTCTTGTGACATCACATCCGATAACTTTAACAGCAAAAAAGTCCATGAAGATGAAATTTTCGGCTGACAAGATGTATTATCATTTTGCTCAGGAAGACCCAAATATTATACGAATATGTAAAATCACCAAACGTGAGATAGGCACAAAAACAGATATAGAGGTTCATTTTGCACTCACCTCAACAAACCAGGGAACTGGTCAAGTGTGGTCTGTGGAGACCATCCAATTGCCTCAACACGCGACCCATGTAAAATATCAACTTGATGTGCAAACATAAACTCATGGGAATCTGGATTGTCTTCTTCAAACAAGCACGACCCAACACAAACTCGATTTTCTCCTCCATATGCAATTAACTTGGCTGTGGTGTGAAATGGACTAAACTCTACTGCATTTATTATTTCTGTACATGGAAAAGAATATGTGCTTCCTACCTCTGAACTTCTATTGCCTCTCATTACTCCAGACATTGCAAATCTAAAAATAAAGGACATGGGTTGCGAGTTATAAGGAGGGCTAGCCTGAGAGCAGTTGAACAAGACATTAATCAAGTTATATCTATCGAGCTACTGAGACTCAGATGGAAAGCAAAGGTTACAATGATGTATTGGTTCAATTGAGCAAGACAAATTCCCAAAATTTACCTCAAACAAACCAAGCCTCAACACAGTACTACATTGCACGTGGAAGTGTGGATACAAAAATTTCAAATTTTATGTTTCCTGATTTGACCAGCGGATTATTAATCCAGAGCACACTAGACTTGGTGTAAGGTGTCTGTATTACTTTACATTGTCAGCTTCTTTTTAGGGATATTTAGGATAAGTGTTTTTTGTAAGGGTTGTGATTAGTTTTATGGTTGGTTTTATGGTTAGGGTTATTGTTGGTCAGGGTGAGGTATTTATTTTTTGATGAAAACAGCTTTGTAACAGTACAAAGTATTTTTTCAGGAATTGTTGAAATGGTTGCTAAGTAACGTTTCTAACTAGCGTCCAGTTCCCTTTCGAAAAAACAAAAACAAAACACAGACATATTGTTTATCTTTGCAAATCCCTTTACTTTAACGATGAGTTTTGAACGAAGCAGACTTACTTTGCTTCACGATATACAGGATGTTCACAAAAAAGACATTAAAACCTACGTAAGTGGCCATTTAAACCAAAGCAAGCTAAACAAGTTTGAAAACACTCGCCATGAAACATGGGCCAGTTCTATGGAAGCACCAGTGAGGTACAGTAATATAACTTGACTGTTTTATTTGATCTTTAATGAGTCTATGTTATAGTTCAAATTAACTTTTAATAACATCATACTGATTGGTAAAACACATCACAACGAACGAGGGAGTAACGTCTCTCTGATCTTTGCATTGATGGGGGGCATTAGCTGTAGCCTGTAGCTTATATACTGTACTGTACCTAGTACCTACCCCCACTCCGAGTTGGCACTGCCTCATATATGAATCTTGCAAATCAAATTAATATACATGTCCAGTTGAAATATTTTCAGCACCCAAAGATGACATGGAAAAAAGACTGTGGATTAGGGCATGTGGATAGTGTATTATAAAACTGGCTCTGGTTTATCGACCGATGACCCCCTAAACAAGACGGGCTGTTAAGAAATTATTAACTTGATTATCAAGTTAATGTTGATTAATTATGATTTATTTGTTTCAGATTAAAACCAGCAAGTTCCCCAGTCCATTTACCTGTTAGAAAAGGACAAGTCACAACTAAAACTCAGAGACAGAAGAAGATGAAGGAAACCTTATCGGAATTTAGTTTGGGCGCATTTGGTACTGAAAGATAATGCAATGATGCATATAATATTTCTGTGTTCAGTACATTGTAAAGGAGCAGATCTGATAATTCCCACAACCAAGATTGAAACAATCCCAGGTGTCTCAATCCTTGTACACACGTGTACAGCCCCTTTGCGCCTCGCTCGCCCCACTCCTCCACCTTGCCAATACGCCAGGAAATGCTGGCTCTGGCTACAAGATTGATACGTGCGCGTACAAGGATTGAGATGCTTGCCCAATGATGCTCCAATTTATCTGGGTATGCTACCCAACAATGCTCCAATTTACCTGGGTATGCTACTCACCGATGCTCCAATTTACCTGAGTATGCTACCCAATAATGCTCCAATTTAGGGAACAAAGCGGATATTATATTCAAGTATTCTCATTGATAGGTTGTTATGGTGGTTTCTCTGGCTCAACACAGCAGTGTGCAGGTTCTGTTGTCCTACATGACTCTGTCCAATTGCATGACACGTCACAAATAAAAAACAAGAATAGATTCGATATTCAGGAACATGCTACTCTTATAGAGGAACTGAAACTGCCTGAAATAATGTTTTCTGAAAGGCAGGGTGAGTAAAAGCTAATCGTAATTATAAAACTTTTCCTTACAAATTAATATCATCTTGGTGTATGTCAAGATATCACTGACAAGAATGTAAAGACAGGTTGTCTTGCAAGATTTACCTTTGAGTTATCAATATGAACCCTAAATCAAACATGGCCAAGTCAAAGGCATATTAAAGGTGCTTCAGTCAGCCACCATACGACCCATGTCTGACCACGGCGCCTGGAGAAAAACCCTCGAAGCACAGGGGAGAACCAACAACTCTACTCACACAAGATTGAAGATTGGAAGTCAACATGGGTATACCCATTAATGCGCTGGTTATCGTAATTCCTGGTGCCCCCATAATCTTCCACGTTTACCATGAGTTATATATCAAGGACACCAGTGTGGTTCTCATTACCTACTCCCAAACCAAAAAACCTCAACAAATATATCTGTTCACAGGATTTGATTTGCGCAAAGATCTAATGTGATAGAATCTTGGCGAGATCTTAGCATGATCATGGCAAGATATATTGGCAAGATCATATAAAGATCTTGTCAAGATCATGGCAAGATCATGGCAATATTTTGACAAGAGCATGGCAAGATTTTGACAAGAGCATAGCAAGATTTTGACAAGAACATGGCAAGATCTTGCCAAGCTCTTGGCAAGATCATGGCAAATTATCATCATGACAAGATATTGGCAAGATCATGGTATATGTTATAAACTCTTGGGGAAACATTGTCATATAAAGATCTTGTGAAGAAATATACATAAAATCTTTGCAAGGTCTTGGCAAGATCCATATCTTGGCAAGAATCTTGGCAAGAATCTTGGCAGGATCTTGGCAGGATGTTGAACCTAGGAAGATGGTCACCCATCCAAGTGAAGTGCTAACCCTTTCCAACAGGGTTTAACTTCAAACCTCAGCAGTGAGGTTTTCTAGTCTACACAAGTGCCTAAACACATGTTTGCATACACTAGAATGACAATAGTAATTTGGTTTCTGGGATAGGTTGTCCAACAAACACTAAAAATGGCCACAGTGATGTTTCATCAAAACGCCACTTTGTTAAAAGTTATTTGGGTGCAGTTACCAAAGCAGATCAATATGAGGCTATGAAAAACTTTGAACAGACAGTGATGAACTTACCAGATGCCAATGATAAAGGCTTGTTGACTGGTGATCGTATTGTCAGAAAACTAAACAAGCATCTCACTAAGGTAGGGTGAAGTCGACTGAAGTGTCTTAATGTATTAATGCAGACTGCAGTCATTAGAAGTGTGAAGACTGTTATTGGTGACTGACGATTAGGCAGCCTTTTGTGAAACATCAGTCATCAACCTATAATAAGAGCAAGGGCGGCAGAAGCGGGGGGCAGCCGCCCCCACGAAACCTAAAGTGTGGGGGCATCGCCCCCACGATTGAGCCCAGCCTTATACTCATAATTTAAGAGTATACTCGCGTGTCTTAATGGCATGACAATATAGAATGGAAAATTAGGCCCAAAAACTAATGTTCAGGACTTCAGGATGTATTAAGTGTACATTGATATACATATAAAAGGAAGATTTTATTAAAAATAATTAAAACATCCACAATAATCAATAAGAAAAGCTGTGCATATATGAAAGATTGTGTAATCTACGTAGATTGTAAAATTTTGTGATTTTTCTCCTTATATTTCCCTGAAAACTGGCCCCAAAACGCAGGAAATCCTGTTTCTGAGACTTTCTAATACAAAATTTTTCCGGGGCACCGAATCCCCTTCTGCCTTCGCCCCCCTATATTTAAACTGTTCCGCCGCCCTTGAATAAGATGAAATATGAAAGCTGCTAAGTTTTCAAAAGAACTGGATATAATATGCAAAAAGCGAAATAAGAGAACTTCAATGTGTCGAAAAATACGTTTCGGACGATATGTTCTTCAGGTCAGATCTGAAAGACACATCGCCTGAAACGCAAGGCGGCTGCGTTCGCAGGCTACCTGAAACGTCGTCTATGAATATACGTAAGTACTCTTATTTAAGTGTTTTTTGACACATTGAAATTCTCTTATTTCTCTTTTTCAAGACTGCAACAACCTGGATGATCAACTTCACACTTCTAATGATATACTCCTGGTTTATTAGATTTATCGCCCTTTTAGGTGAACGGAATACCCCCAACAGGCTAGAAGCTCAATTGATAGGGGTTCGGAGGGCCTACGATTTAAGGTCGTTATCCGAGAAGACCCGAAAGTCTTACCATTTGCTGATATTATTGCAAAGGCAGCACTTTCTCCTCGATTATTTTTAAGACCCTGAGTGATGGTCCGACCCAGGATCCCAGCTCATAGACATGTGTGGTAACCACTAGACCACAACAGCTGCTTACTTACATTATAATAGCCTTCCGTATTTGTGTCAATTGGAACAGTAGACCCACTAATTGAGCATTGCTTTTACAATTCCAACAATTCAAAATTCGTTTTACGTTTGTATCATGTTTTAAAATTGTGGACATCTACTTCTAATACACCTGCCACAAATCAATTTGCAGGCTAAGTCAAATTCCAGCAGATTACGTGTACGCACTGTGTGCCTATTTTTATATTCTAAAGCACAGGCTGCTATTTTATGATTATAGAAACTGAAACCTTTAAAAGACCCCTCTAGACGTGGACCAAACTTTCATCGTCTTCAAGCTTATAGTGATTGCTTTTGTGAAATTATTGAGCAATCAAAAACATTTTCAAGGTTATTAAAATTGATCAAGGTAAATGGCTTTCTATAATCAATCAATTATTATACAATAACCTGTTTACTCTGCGCATTCCCATTGGTTGTTAAACTTAACCATGATCTATTTAACAATTAGACAACGAGTCCGAGTTGACTATTCGCTCATAGACAATGAGGAAGAGTTGTCTAATTGTTTTAGTATAGAAACAAATTAGTGGACTATTACAAATCATGCATTCTCTAAAAAATTATCCAAAAACTCATCTGAAACCTCCCCAAAACGAGAGTTTTCTGCCATTGTTTTGAGCACGTTTCGCCATCATGGTCTATCACGAATAGACAACGGTTGAGTAGCCAATCAGAATGCAGCATTTGTAATGGACCATGGTCAGTTTCTACTAATAGAGGACAGACGTGCACGGCTCACGTCAGCTCACGTCAGACACGTCAGCCGACTGCTTTTGTCTTTATCCATGCCCCAGAAATCCCCAAGAGCTTTAATAAACATTTTGTTATTGTATAAAATAAATAGATTCCATTTTGCCGTTGTCTGTTCAGTTAATAGATGCACAGAATACGTCACTCGACTATCGTCTCGTGGGCCACTTTTTTTGTTCTTACCACATTCTGACGTCATCTGTGCATCTATAACTGAACAGACAACGGCAAAATGGAATCTATTATTAGGGTCAGCTTATATTTACTCCAGTATAAGTAAAAACCTGTTTGTATATATAAGATGTTATGTAGTAGTATAATATTGAATGTATATATTGTTCAGTTATATCTAACCATTCTTCTATTTATTGTAAGCATGAGTATGACAGTTACCTTGCGTACATCCTTGATGAGAACAGAGTATCAAGGCACAAGGCACTTTATTCACAAATGCCATCGTTAGCCAAGGCAAAGTCTGTCGCTGAAGCTGTCCGAGAACAACAAAATATATTAGAAACTGCAGAAGATGAAGTCAGTCAATTGTTAACTGAGAATGAGAGGTGAGAGAAAACATCTTTCTGTCTACATAACATGATAAAATTTTGAGTGTTGGAATATATACATTTAAAGACCAAACCGGGACCAGTTACAAGAAATGCAACATCAAGGCCTTCCGGCTAGAATTGAACCTGCGACCCTGCGATGCTAGTGTAGTGCTCTGGGGACCACTGAGCTACGGAAGCCGTTGCCGAGAGCCTAGTCACGAGTTCTGTAGATACAATGGTAGTGGTGCTGCGAGAAGAATTGGTATATTACAAGTAATATTTGGCATAAATCCTTAGAACATGCAGTGATAATCGAGTGAAATGCTAAATATTAGTTGTAATATACCCAATTCATGGTAAAATTTAGTTGTTTTGGGGATGGAGTGTTTCTTTAACACCACAGTGACCTGTAGCCATACATTGTAAAGTCTGATTTCAATATAGAATTGCAAGTTACAGTTACGTAGCAATTTGACGCGTGAACGCATTGCGTACCTATTTTTACACAACGTTCTGATTTCATGGGTATATTACGAATAATATTGGCATTTACACTCGATAACTTGGAAATGAAATCAATGAGAAGGATATTTTACGAGTGTGGAAATTTTCTAAGACCCAACCGAGACCAGTTGCGAAAAATGCAACTGCAAGGTCTTTGGTGAGAATTGAACTCACGTCTCCGCGCTACGTCTAACTTTAGCCATATAATGTATGATTGAGAAACTATATAACCAATATCTTGTTATTGCTTATCATGATGTGTATTTGCAGGTTAAGGAAAGAGGTAATGAGAGAGAAACAAAAGCCAGTTTCAACTACAACTGATGAAGTAATTGTATCTGGTAAGACAGTTTATTCAAAGTGTCTATAAACCCAAATATGATATTACTATATATATATTCTACATGAAGTGAACAGTTGAATATCAAAATATTTTATGATTAGAGCTTTGCATTGATGTTAGAAAGGTTTGTTTGTCCGAGTTCACCACAGTGACGATACCAGAAAAAGAGTCTCGGACAGAAATCGAACCTGTATTAATTCTTCTCACCTGTCTACTCCAAGCTCTCCCACATTCACTACAGCAGTGTATATATATTAACACTTTCACCACATTGTTGTCAGTTCAACTTGAACCATGTTATTTTTCTTGAATTCTCACAGAAAGTACTTTAAAAACTCGTGTTCATGTTGAAGAGGTCCCAAAAGATTTTCAGGAACAAGTGGAGGATTTTCATTCCCAGGTAATGATTATGTTAATGAATTACACTAACATTTACACTGAAACTACACGTATTGTTTCTTATCGTCACAAACGTAAAAGGTGCTTACAATCCTGATTATATGTCTAACGCATTGTGCACAGTGTTGACATGTTAATAACGCTCGCGCATCAAATAACCGGCGTAACGATTTGAAACTGTAAATCCTAACCATAACGATTAGTTGAAACTGCGTAATCCTAACCGTAACGTAAAACCGCATAGGGGCGGGGGGGGGGGGGGGGGGGGGGGGGAAGAAGTGAAGGAAAATGCCAATAACAAAAAAGATCAAAGTCATGTCAACGCAATGGGAGTACTACAGCATAAAACGGAAAACGACCTTAAATCGTAGGCCCTCGGAATCCCTATCAGTTGGGTTTTTCGTTCACCTAAATCCTCTTTTCCAGTCATCGCAAAAACTGGTTCGCAGCTCGCTGCGAGTACTTGCATCTGAACAAAAACAAAAACAACTCACAACGAACAAACAAGCACTGCGAGTTCTTTTTAATTACATGCAAGTACTCGCAGCGAGCTGCGAACCAGTTTTTGCGATGACTGAAAAAAAGGCTTAAGAGTTATAAGCTGAATAGTCGAGCGCTTAAAACACTATGGCTCGGATATATAGGGTATCCTTATCCTGCGTAATCAGGTTCGTACTGTTACGATTTGATACCTGTACAATTTCGTATACTGGTATCGTGTGGCGTAGTCTCAATCCGTACAGTCAAGACTTTGGGCAAGGTTTTCTCACTATATGTTTGGTATTAAAATAACATATTCATTATTAATACTATTCTATGTTTGTTAATTTGAAGATTGCGAATCAGCTGGAAACGTTGGAAAAAATGAGGAAATATCAACGAGAAAATTGCGTTCCGTCCTCGGTCTGTCAGTCGTTTGAACAGTGTATAAAGGAAACAGAGGTAAATGAATCATTATATATATCTGACCTCGTTTTCAGTTCTGGCTACGCAAAATAAGTAACGCATGCTGATTTTGTATTGATGTATTTTTTATATATTTATATTTTTGACGATAGGTTGACATTCAAAAATTACTCAAACAAAACGAGTTCCTTGAACAAAGTATAGAGGTAAAGTAGAACTTTCGGATTTCGTTTTTATCCTATAGTGACTGCAGGAATAATGTAGAGAAGAAACCTGAATAGGATAGGAGGGGTAGCAGCTAGAGAAACAGGAGTCTATAAGTGTCCTCAATTAGTGGAGGGAATTATTTTCATTCGGCGAAACTTACTTAAAGATCGTATAACGTCTGTGGGAATTTAACATAATATGTCGGAAATTGTGGCTGTTTTAGCTATAATCTTATTATAATCTTAGTTGGTATAATGTTACTTAGTTAGAGTGTTGAGTGATACATAAGTGTGTAAAAAATGTCAGGAAATTAGATAAGCAAGACAGAGAGAAAACGAGAGAGAGCGGTGATGTGAGTGCGAGACAACGAAAGAGACTTGGAAAGTCAGACGGTATTTTTGCTACTTGTGGTGAGCGCATAATAAAGAATCAAAACGTGAAAGCTGTGCTTGTGATACTATTATTCATTTTCAATACGTGGCACCTCCGACGGGATCTAAGCAATTTTAAACATGGAAGATAACAATGGAAAGCTAAAAACAGAGCTTCAACATATGGCGCTTACTAGCAGCAAAACAGCGGCTATCATAAAGAAAGGGAACATGGAAAAGATAACGCGACACAAGGAATCGCTCGCGCGAATCATCAGTGAGGTAGATGACCTAAAACTTCAGCTCGAAAAGACGAAGCTCGGAAATGGAGAAAGCGTCGACGACGTTGAGAAATGGGGACAGAAGGTCGAGGAAAGCGTCGAGGAAGCGGACAACAACGTAGCTCTTTTATCACGCTGCCTTGAAGAAGCCGAAATGAGAGCGGAGAAAGTGAAACTAGATAAGGACGAGATGCTAGTTGCGCGCAAACGCGACGAGGAACTTAAATTCGAGCAAAAGAAAGCGGAGATGCAACTATTAACAACGAAATCAGAGAAGTCAGCAGAGAAGCAAGGTATGGTCCGATTACCCAAGCTGGTCATAACAAAGTACGACGGATCATTCGAGAAATGGCTTTCGTTCTGGAACACTTTCCAAGCAGAGGTCGACTCACAGAACATACCCCAAGTTACGAAGTTCGCTTTTTTGAAGGAGTTTTTGGAGCCAAAAGTTCGCGAAGGGATAGATGGTTTGCCATTTTCTTCCGAAGGATACGAACGAGCCAAAAGCATTTTGGAATCGAACTATGGTAATGTCAACGAAATCGTGCATGCCTATGTGGAGAACATCAGGAACTTGCCTGTCATCACCGGAGCGCAACCGGCTAAAGTTCATCAATTCTACCACACGCTTATGTACAACGTTCAATCCTTAGAAACTTTGGGCAAGCTATCGGGTTGTTTGTTTATGGTGCGCGGGATCTTAGACAAACTGCCAAGCATCAAAACCGAGTTGGTGAGTGGACAAAAGGACTGGCAAAGATGGGATTTTACTCAGTTGTTACAAGTCCTTCGTAATTGGAAGGAAATTCACTCGACATCCGAAGCTACAAAGAAACCCATCGGTGACCAGAAAACTCCTCGCGACAGGAGTTTTCATGCGCAACAACATGGCTTACAACAGAAAGGATGCGTTTACTGCGATAACGAAACCCACAAGTCGTTCGAGTGCACTCAGGTTTCGTCTCCCGTCGAGCGTAAACGAAAGTTACAGATGAAAGGTCTTTGTTTCAATTGTACCGGAAGCAAGCATCGAGCGTCCGAGTGTCGTAGTCGCACGAACTGTCTTCACTGCAAACAACGACATCACTCGTCAATCTGCGACAAGCCCGATGGAGAAACAAAGAAACCAGAAAACGGAGGATCAGCTATGACTGCCACTCAACAAAGCGATACGGTATGCCATCCCATCGTAGTCGTGAAGGTCAATGGTGTAAAGTGTCGCGCGTTATTAGATACAGGGGCAACTGCGTCATATGCCTCGGGGTATATCTTGGATAAACTCAAACTCGCGCCAAAACGCGCAGTCACGCGACGTATCCAAACCATCGTGGGGGTTATAACGAAGCGTATCGAGATTTACGATTTGAAAGTCAGTGACACGAAACAGAACTGTGTTATCTCTGTGCAAGCAACGCGAGTAGATCGATCAGAACTTTTGTCAATCGAGAATCCAAAGTATGCAGAGATGATTCGTAAGTATCCACACTTGAACGGAGTGCGAATGGAAGACACTGACACAAAACCCATTCTTCCGGTCCACATTATTCTCGGCACAAGCGAATCCCAGCGAACCGGAAGTATTGGCGAACCTGTGGCGGAACACACGAAATTTGGCTGGTCTTTGATGTCTTCTGGGACAGAAGCAGACGTGGATAACATGTTTCTCGCGCAGACCGCTACGACCGATTACGAAATTGTATTTTGTATTTTGTATTTAAACTTATTTAAAAACGGTAGCCCTTCAGAGCGCGTAGGCATCTGGTTTCCAAGGGGCCGTTTATACCAATAATACATTAATTAAAAATTACAGGATATACAATATATAAATAATATACAACAGACAAAAAATAAACAAATATACATAATCTTAACTAAAATCTATTTAAAACTACAAAACCATTAACCGAATACTTAGACTTAGTTGCCCGAGAGAATAGCCTTGAACTGCTTTAGTGAGCATTTATTTCTTTTAGTATCTTTTGGTAGATTATTCCACAGACTAGCACCAGAATAAGCAATACTTTTCTTCATAAAATTTGTATTGGGTTTTTGTAAGGCGTAGTCAGTGTTATTACTGCGTAGACTATATATTGAATTGTTGTTAACACTAAACATGCTGGTCATGCAATTTGGAAGTGTGTTGTGTTTTATTTTATGCATAAATAATAATTTATTATATTTCCTTCTGTCTTCCAACGATTTCCAGCCTAATTCCCCAGCACGTTCGCTGATGGCACATCATATGATCTTCCAGTAATGACTCTTGCTGCCTATTTTGCATTTTTTGCAATTTTTCTTGTAGACAAATACTACAATTGTCCCAAACAAGACTACAATAGTCAAAATGTGGGAGAACTATAGCATTGTACACATTTATCAAAATTGGTTTAGGAACAAACTTTTTCATGCGACGAAGCATACCGATTCCTTTTGAAGCTTTAGTAACAACATTATTGACATGGTCTTTCCATAAAAGTTGTTCATCGACAATAATACCCAATGTCTTTATCTGTCTTACTCTTTTAATATGAGTTTCCCCTAGTTTTATATTTGGGTCATTATCTACAGTTGCAAGTCTTTGTCTTGAGCCAATGATCATATACTCTGTTTTCTCCTTATTTAAGGTTAATTTATTTGCTGACAACCATTGATGAATCTTATCTAAATCTATATTTAATATATTTTCAATTTCAACAGCTGACTTTCCTTTTGTCGTTACGTTTGTATCATCAGCGAACATACTGGCGGTAGATTGCAGAAGACAATTTGGCAAATCATTAATATATATTAAGAATAACAAAGGCCCTAAAGTGGAGCCTTGTGGAACTCCACATTTGATAATTTTGGATTCTATTAGAAAGGTATGATGTAAACCAATCCAGCGTGTGTTCACTGAAGCCATACAGAGCCATTTTTCTAATTAAAATTTCATGGTTTACACAGTCAAAAGCTTTTTTTAGGTCCAGAAAGATCACTCCATTTAAATATCCTTTGTCCATATTAATTAACCAATTATTAGTGGTAGCAAGGAGCGAAGTTTGTGTGGAGTAGTTCTTTCTAAACCCAGCTTGCTCCTGAGAGAGTATGTCATTGGCCTCCAGATACACAATAAGCTGATTTGAAATCAGCCCTTCAAATAACTTTGCAAACAACTGATAGTAAAGAAATAGGCCTATAGTTAGTAGTTTGTGTTTTGTCCCCTGATTTAAATATAGGTGCGATAATTGCGACTTTTAGATCATCTGGAAAAGTACCGGTCAATATTGATTGATTGAAGATAATGGTCAGGGTATAGGCTATAATGTCGGCCGATTCCTTCAACATTTTTGGTGAGATCCCGTCCTGTCCTGATGCTTTAGTAACTTTGATTGCGGAAATGGACTTAAATACTTCTGCTGTTGTAACGGTTTGAATCTCAAACTTAGAACAGCTTGGGGTAATATAATCACTTGGTAATGTGCTACTTTCTTGTAAATTATCAGCTAACTGTGGACCAATCTCACCAAAAAATGTATTGAAGGTATCTGCAATTTCTCGAGATTCCGTAATAACCTGACCATCGACACTTACTTCATTTACATGAGTAGTTTTAGATTTCTTATTTGTCAATTTGTTGATTGTTTTCCACATTTCCTTTGGATTTTTTATATTTTTGTTAAGAGCATTCATATAGTAATTCGCTTTGGTATTTTTAATCAGTTTGTTTAAATCATTTCTTGCTCTTTTGAATGCTTGATGTGTATATGTTGACCCTGTTTTTATGGCCTTTTTTTCAAAAAATCTCTATGATACATAAACTTTTTTATTGCATCTGTAAGCCAAGGAGCATACTCACTTCTAACCTTACGAGTTACCGATGGTGCGTGTATATCAGCTACATATAAAAATTTTGTTTTCCACTCCCGCCATAGAGCATTTGGGTCAATCTCCCCACTTGATAGTGTCTGAAGAATCTCATCCAAGTCTGCCCTAAAGGCATTTACATTATAATTTTTAAACTGTCTAGTTTTAACAATTTTCGGTTCTTTTCTTGGAATTGATATTTTTCTGGTAACAATAATTTGGCTATGGTCACTTATTCCAATATGCTCAACGCTAGTTCTAACTATAAGCTCAGGTCTGTTGCTGAAAGCCAAGTCAATCATGGTACTTGATATTTCAGTTACTCTTGTGGGTTCCTTTATTAGTTGCTCAAATTGAAATAATTCTGTCAGGTCAAAATGCTGTGCAGATTGGACGTTCTCGGGCTAGAAGACACTCCCATCGGTGATCAGACCGTGGTACATGCCGAGTTTCGGGAACAGCTACAGCGTAGTCCAGAGGGGTGGTACGAGGCCGCGCTACCTTGGAAGGGAAACCATCCTCCCTTGCCAAACAACAAAGCTGGAAGCTTACAACGATTGGGGAGCCTGGTACAACGCCTAAAGAGAACGGGGGGAGTTTGGATGACTATGATGCAATCATCCAAGAACAGTTGCAGGAAGGCGTGGTCGAGGATGCAGAAATGCCAGCAATAGGAAGAGAATTTTACATCCCACACAAATCCGTTGTGAGAGAGAACGCACAGACGACGAAGATACGAATCGTCTACGACGCCTCATCCAGAGCCAACGAAGCTTCGCCCTCACTTAACGATTGTCTCGACACCGGTCCACCGTTGCAAAATAAACTGTGGAAAGTGCTTGTACGTATGAGATTTTACCCCACAGCACTTGTGGCACAGCACTTGTGGGCGATATCCGTAAGGCATTCCTCCAAGTGCGAATCCGGGCCGAGGATCGTGATGCACTGCGGTTCCACTGGCTACATGACAAAGATACTCAACGAGTGCGCACACTGAGATTTACTCGTGCACTGTTTGGCTTAGCACCTTCGCCGTTCCTGCTTGGTGGTGTAATCCAACACCATCTAAATTCCTGCAGAGCCGAACATCCCGAGTTCGTAAAGGAAGTCGAGCGTAGCCTGTACGTCGATGATTTGGTGAGTGGAGGAGAAACTGTGGAAAAGGTTCGCGAAAAGAAAGAAACCATCACCGAAATATTCCGCCAAGCCAGTTTCAAGCTGCACAAGTGGAACTCCAACGAAGAAGAGTTGGAACTTGATGAAACGCAGAAGCCTGAAGACAGCCTCAGCTACGCCAAACAACAGTTGGGCGCCAAGAGTGGAGAATGCGGAATCCTTGGGTTAAAGTGGAACAAACGAACTGATGAAATTGGAGTCGTATACCCAAGCGGAATTTCTCAAACGACAAAAAGAGGTATTTTCGGGAAAGTTGCAAAGATTTATGACCCGCTTGGTCTGGTATCGCCAACCACCCTACAAGGCAAGATTCTATATCGCGAAGCTTGTGACGAGAAGTGTGCCGCACCATTACCCAGCACTCTGGTGAAATCCTGGAATAAATGGGAAAGCAGCCTTCCTGAACAAGTGAACGTCTCTCGGACACTAGCGCGTTTCCAAGAGCCCATCGAAGACATCGCTCTCCACGCATTTGGAGACGCCAGTGGCAAAGGCGTTGCCGCAGCCGTCTATGCCGTGGTAAATCAGTCATCAGGAATCAACCAGGGACTTGTCGCAGCAAAGTCGAGGCTAGCAAAACAAGGACTCACCATTCCTCGCCTAGAGTTGGTCTCTGGGCACATGGCCATCAACTTGCTCACCAATGTGCGCGATGCACTAGAAGGTTTTCCTGTCACAACACTTCATTGCTGGCTGGACAGCACTGTGGCCTTGCACTGGGTGCGAGGAAATGGCGAGTACAAACAATTCGTGGGGAATCGGGTCCGGAAAATTCGAGAGCATGGCGAAGTCCTGTGGAGACATGTACCAACGCACGAAAACCCGGCAGATTTAGGCAGCAGAGGGAAAACAAACGAAGAAAATCGGATGTGGTGGAATGGCCCAGAGTGGTTAAGCAATCAAGAGAAATGGCCACCGAACATTGTGACAACTCCAACTACAGAGTCCAACGCAGAAGTAAAAGCGACTAAACAGTTGTTCGCCATGGCCATCGCTGCAGATGACGAATTTGATGCCCTCTTAACCAAGGCCAACTACTGGCGAACCATGCGAGTGTGTGCGTGGATTACACGGTTCGCGGAAAATACTCGGAGGCCGAGAGTACAAAGAATCACCGGGCCACTTACAAGCGAAGAGATAGAAGCACGAGAACGATTCTGGGTTCTGCGTGTTCAACGACGTGGTTCTGAAACCATTAAAGAAGACTGCGAGAAATTGAACCTCCAAGAAAACGAAGATGGAGTTCTGGAGTGTCGAGGTAGAATTCAAGGACTTCACCCAATCTACCTCCCGGACAATTCAACATTCTCTGAGAAATTCGTTCAACACCTGCACAAAGCCACTCTACATGGGGGAGTGGGGCTTACCATGGCTAAAGTAAGGGAGCTACACTGGATACCTCGTCTCAGGAGGCTGGTAAAGCGCGTTATTAAACGATGTACCGGGTGCAAGAGATTCCAAGCCATCGCCTACAAATCGCCTCCACCTGGAATCTTACCAACGACACGTACGGAAGGAACAACGGCGTTTCAAATAATTGGTATCGACTACGCCGGGCCGATACGTTATCGGGCCACCAATGCTAAAGAAGGGAAAGCATACGTCCTACTTTACGCCTGCAGCTTTACGCGAGGGATCTACCTTGACTTACTACCGAGCCTGGAGATGACAGATTGCCTGGATAGTTTGGAGCAGTTCATCGCTCGTCGTGGTCGCCCTGAACGCATCTATTCAGATAACGGTAGCACGTTCGTTGGTGCAGCAAAGTGGGTGAAGTCAGTGATGAGAGACGAACACCTACAGAATTATTTGGCAAAACAGAAGATAAAATGGCAGTTCAACCTGAGTCGTGCTCCATGGTGGGGTGGCCAGTTCGAAAGAATGGTTGGTCTGATGAAAGCTGCTCTCTATAAAGTCATTGGCAACGGTTATTTGACTTGGAAGGAGTTACGGCGAGTTCTGGTAAGCGTGGAGGTCACGTTGAACGACCGACCACTTGGATACGTAGAAGACGACGTGCAACACCCGATAATAACCCCGAATTCCCTGCTCTTCATTCGACCTAGCCACCTTCTTGAGCCACAGAACCACCAGCACGAAGACGTGGACTTGCGCAAGCGTGCCAAGTATCTGCAGAGGTGTAATGTGGCATCGCTGGACGAGGGAGTATGTTCGAGCACTTCGAGAAAGACACGCAAGCATAACCGGAAACAAACCCGACCCACCGCGAATTGGAGACGTAGTTATTATAAAGGGAGAGGAGAAAAATCGTGGTAAGTGGAGTCTCGGGATAGTGGAAGAGCTGATCACCGGCAAGGATGGATTGGTTCGAGGGGCAATATTACGTGCGGGAAAATCTCATCTCGAGAGAGCAGTCCAACACCTTTACCCGCTAGAACTTTCGTGTGACCGAGAGACCAACAGGCCAGAAATAGCAGAGCTAAACCCAGGCGCAGCTGTGTTTAGACCGAAGCGGGATGCTGCTGTCGCTGCCAAGATCAGAGTACGCGACATCGCAGAGGACCAAAAATCAAGACTAAATTGAACATTCTTTAAATACATTTCTATAATATTTTTATCGGGATCTATATATGTTAATGACAATATACGATGTGTTTGCATACTTTGTAGACAAACAGGGGAGTGTGTCGGAAATTGTGGCTGTTTTAGCTATAATCTTATTATAATCGTAGTTGGTATAATGTTACTTAGTTAGAGTGTTGAGTGATATATAAGTGTGTAAAAAATGTCAGGAAATTAGATAAGCAAGACAGAGAGAAAACGAGAGAGAGCGGTGATGTGAGTGCGAGACAACGAAAGAGACTTGGAAAGTCAGACGGTATTTTTGCTACTTGTGGTGAGCGCATAATAAAGAATCAAAACGTGAAAGCTGTGCTTGTGATACTATTATTCATTTTCAATACATATATGTAATCTTGGATTCTCCTGAGAAAAATTGTAATATATCTTGTCAGCCGAAAATTTCATCTTCATGGACTTTCTTGCTGTTAACCACCGTCTTTCTAATCTCTCGCATGCATTGCTATTATAAATCGCGAGCATGTCTTATCCATAATGCTCTAAGGTATTTCCAAAAGCCATTTTTAAACGCAAGAACAAGGAAAATTTTTAATCCATAAAGTCAAATCTCAACTATATGTTGAACTTTTCATGTTGTACATATTCTCGGCTTAGCAACCAGATCAGAATAGTACCGCAATATTGACTTTCTAACCGTTTACCGTTTTTTGTTTGCTAATATAATACGGAAAGATTGCGTAATTTAAGAACAATTAAGATGAATTTATGTATATAAGACTTGAGTAGAAATGATTTAATGTTATATAAATTAGTGAATAAATATGGCATTTTGCTACGTGCCCAGCCCACATGACCACGCCCACTTGTCGGAAAATCTTTATGCCTCCCCCCCCCCCCGCTAAAAATTCCTAGTTACGCCACTGATTTATTCTTAGGAATAAAAATCATTCATTCTCTTTGTTTTGCAAATGAATAATTATTTTGTTTTGAATGACGTTGTCGTCGAGGTTGCTATCTTTCCCATTATTCTTTCAGGAACTTGAAGAAGAGTTGGAAACGATGTTATCCCAATCTGGAGTCTCAGAGAAAGATGCCAGGTATTTTTTATACCTAAATATTTTAATGGTTTACGTTTGCCTGGACAACCACTCAAAACAGACTGAGTTATTTTTAATGATTTTTTGTTTGTTAGGCAATTGTGGAAGAAAGTGAATATCTCGAAGGTTCTGGAATATGGTCAACTTCAAAATCACTAAATACTGATCAAACCTATGTATATACTATAGTTTTTTTTAATAAATTGTATATGGAAACATTAATGTTTTGCATTCGTCTGTTACATTGCGAAAGACATTAAAATGCATTCAGGGGATTAATTCAGTTGACGTTGATAATAATATTAGTAGTATTTTAACATTTATGTTGCACATTCTTCACAAATGCCTGGCCAAGGCCAAATACGCTTCGCGATAATACAGATAAATCGTTAGACGCACCGGGCATAGAAGCATATAGGAGAAAGGAGATCTATTGAGCACGGGTATCTCTGCATCTTTGTGTCCAGCTGACTCGTTCCACAAATCTCTCCGACGACCTCCGAAATATCTCCGAACAACCTCTGCGGAGGTGGGCCGTGGCGTGTGCTATTAGGGCACTGCCACTCACCGCTAAGTCAAGTGTCCGGTCGGACGGGGTTAGTATTTGGATGGGTGACAATCTGGGAATAACCCCGTGTTGATTCGCGAGCTTGGAACTCATGTGAGTAGAGTTATTAGTTGATCTCTCCTGTGCTTTGAGGGTTTTCCTCTCAGTAAAATCAACACTTAGTCGACTTAGATCTTAGCTATGCTCCGTGGTCAGATATGCAGTGCCTTCAGACATATACGGTGGCTCAGAAGGGACATGATCCTGTCACTTTTTTGGCCGCTATCATAAGTCGCAACCCGCAACGTAAGTCGCAACCCGCAACGTAAGTCGCAACCCGCAACGTAAGTCGCAACCCGCAACGTAAGTCGCAACCTGCAACGTAAGTCGCAACCCGCAACGTAAATCGCAACCCGCAACGTAAGTCGCAACCCGCAATGTAAGTCGCAACCCGCAACGTAAGTCGCAACCCGCAACGTAAGTCGCAACCCGCAACGTAAGTCGCAACCCGCAACGTAAGTCGCAACCCGCAACGTAAGTCGCAACCCGCAACGTAAGTCGCAACCCGCAATGTAAGTCGCAACCCGCAACGTAAGTCGCAACCCGCAACGTAAGTCGCAACCCGCAACGTAAGTCGCAACCCAACCCGCAACGTAAGTCGCAACCCGCAACGTAAGTCGCAACCCGCAACGTAAGTCGCAACCCGCAACCCGCAACGTAAATCGCAACCCGCAACGTAAGTCGCAACCCGCAACGTAAGTCGCCATCTATAACTACGGTGGCCCACAAGTGCAGCGCACAAATATATTTTGAAACGCACAAATATATTTTGAAACGCACAAATATATTTTGAAACGCACAAATATATTTTGAAACGCACAAATATATTTTGAAACGCACAAATTATTTTGAAACGCACAAATATATTTTGAAACGCACAAATATATTTTGAAACGCACAAATATATTTTGAAACGCACAAATATATTTTGAAACGCACAAATATATTTTGAAACGCACAAATATATTTTGAAACGCACAAATATATTTTGAAACGCACAAATATATTTTGAAACGCACAAATATATTTAAAAACGCACAAATATATTTTGAAACGCACAAATATATTTTGAAACGCACAAATATATTTTGAAACGCACAAATATATTTAAAAACGCACAAATATATTTTGAAACGCACAAATATATTCAAAACTTAAATATTTTCGAAACGCAGAAATAAATGTCGAAACACAGAAATAAATGTCAAAACACAGAAATAAATGTCGAAACGCAGAAATAAATGTCGAAACACAGAAATAAATGTCTGGCAGCCATGTTTTGCTCAAGTTGTGGTACGTGTATGCAAATAAGCTTCAAGTTTTGCCCGTCTTGCGGAAAAGGAAAGGTCGACGATAAAGGGGAGCATAGCAGGAATGCAGCAGCATCCTCGAATGAGAGTAAAGAGTCAAAAAACAGCCGGCCAAATACGTCATTTAAAGAATTTATGAGCAAGAAAAATGAAGAGAGGGCCTCGAATTTTAGACCGTCGAAGAAGGCGCGTGTTGCGGACATCGCGAATAAGCAAGAGGTTTCCATAAACATTGGGATTATGGAATTGAACGAGGAAGCGGTGGGGATCCCCTTAAGATGTAAAAGCTTGCCACTGAAGATCGCGAAAGAGGTCGACTACGATACCCTATTGGCATCGGCGCTGAGAAAACGTGGCGACTACGACAAAACGTTCGACTGTGAACGCGGATACAAGCTGGTATATCCAGATGGGCAATCCGCTCAAACCATCCCAGGTTCCTTCGAACTTTTTACTCTGGTCAAGTATAAGCAAGGGCTTGGAAAAAGCTATGGCAGGCTAACACTGTTCTTGTGCCCAATTTTCCCTATGTCTAACAGTGCAAAGGTGGATGATGAGCTACGCAGTGATACTGACAGTGTCAGTGACGGAAGTGTTGGTTCACCCTCTGGGGTTAAAGCCGCGAGACCAACAGAAACAATCTTGACCTTCTTGAGACCAACAGAAACAATCGTGAGACCAACAGAAACAATCGTGAGACCAACAGAAAACAATCCTGATTAATTTTTCCTCAAATAGGACCACCATGACTCGATCCTCTGATTAGCTGTTGAAGCCCCGTACTTATGTGCCTTGACACCAGCATGATCATCATCTCCATCGCCACGGAAATAGCACTGCATTCCAGCCACAATTACATTTTCAGTGCCATTGTCTGACCTGAGCATGGTTGGACAACCTCGTTCTTCAACGATGGTATTCAGAAAAAAATTGGCAATAATAGCTGGGTTATTGTTTGTCCTGGCTACTTCCAGCCATAGGATTCGACGGCTAAAACCGTCTATACAAGCCGTAAGGCTTAAGTTTATCGTAACCGTCCATGTGCCAAACATGGTTCGGGCCAGGATTTCTGTACTGCCTTCGACGCAAACACTTCGCTCTTCTTACTTCACAGCCTTCAAGGTCGAGTTCTTTGAGGGTATTTTGAACCACGTTCCTTGGGACTTGCATACCCTCAAGACGAAGTGTATGCCATACGGAACGATAACCTCCATACGTCATACGCGACGTTTTTTCTTTTTAAGCACATATCAGAGAGCTGGCGCTTTTTCAGTGTTCGAAGGGAAAACGTAATGTCGTGTTTTTCCTGTAAAAACAATCTTATCTCTTCATACGTAAATCCTTTATTAAAGTAATGACGGATTAAATCTTCTTCTGCTTGTTCCTCAAAAGGTAAGTCAGTAGCACTACCACAAAATACACAAAATCTATACAAACGTTCAAGTTGTACTCCGCAGTTCGTACAGTTGCTTCCTCACACAAGCGTATTTTTCTTCCGACATTTATTTCTGTGTTCTGACATTTATTTCTGCGTTTCGACATTTATTTCTGTGTTTCGACATTTATTTCTGCGTTTCGACATTTATTTCTGCGTTTCGAAAATATTTAAGTTTTGAATATATTTGTGCGTTTCAAAATATATTTGTGCGTTTTTAAATATATTTGTGCGTTTCAAAATATATTTGTGCGTTTCAAAATATATTTGTGCGTTTCAAAATATATTTGTGCGTTTCAAAATATATTTGTGCGTTTCAAAATATATTTGTGCGTTTCAAAATTATTTGTGCGTTTCAAAATATATTTGTGCGTTTCAAAATATATTTGTGCGTTTCAAAATATATTTGTGCGTTTCAAAATATATTTGTGCGTTTCAAAATATATTTGTGCGTTTCAAAATATATTTGTGCATTTCAAAATATATTTGTGCGCTGCACTTGTGGGCCACCGTATATAACCAACCCGCAATGCGCATTGCGGGTTGGTCAGATGGCGACTCAAGGTACGTTTACACAATACGATTTGTCGCGCCGACACTGACGAATATTTACGTGATTCGCGGTAAATTTCGCGTGTAAACGTACCTCCCGATTTTTACTAAATATTATAAAATCACTATAGGCAACATAAAATTGCAAATGGCGTGAACAAAAAAAATGTTGGAAAGTGAAAGAGACACGTCTTTGGCTATCGCAGCTTCGGCTTGATCGATGGTTTTGATTATGGCGGCAATAAAAACAAGGAAAAAAAGAAAAGGTCAATTTGGGTGAAGAAACTATAACTAGTTCCGTATTTAATAAAACAAGTTTACGGTCGACATTTTTTTTTGTCTACGACTCTGGAAAAATCTGTGACTTTTCTACAGATTTTTCTCCCGATTTTCAGTGTCGGGACTTGCTGATATCAACGCTAACGCCATCAATCGTTTGATCGGCCCGACAAATCGCAGTGTGTAAACGTACCTTTACGTAGCGGGTTGCGACTTATGTTGCGACTTAGATGGTGATAAAAATAGCCTATTGTTTTTTCGTTCAATATGGCGTACATGTACATTGTTGTCCTTATTTGTTTCTACTGTTGTCCCATCTAACTCTAAGTCTAACCCGCAACACGGCAAAAAAAAAAGGTGACAGGTTCATGTCCCTTCTGAGCCACCGTAGACATACCTTCGACTCGGCCACGTTTGAGCTAAACAAAATTTTATAATTGTTACTGAAAAGCATGAGCTTGAGTTAGAATTGTTGCCCAAAGTTCCTAGAGTAGTTTAGGGCAGCTGTGCCACGCGTGGCGTGGACGAAATCGACAATAAACAACGTGTGTGCGTGGTGTGTTTTTACTGGTTGTCAATAATCAATGCCGTCAAATGCGACGGTCTCTCGAAGTTTGTCATGAATTTTATAATTTAATCTCAGTTATTCCTCGTAATTTAATAACTGTTTTGTGAATTTCACGTCTCTTTTTGTTGATGAAGATGCAGCTCTCTCTTATCATGCTACCCCTTGCGACGGTAAGACAATATAAAATATATAATATTAAATATAAAAACATGATAGCTGGAGGCATAGCGGCAAAATAGCAAGTTGTAGTTGTGTTTATACATTGAATTGTATCGCATGATTATTTAGATTCTTGCTCGTTTTATTGTTTTCAGATCAGCCTGTTATTCAATGTTGTCCACAGTTCAAGTAGTGTTGTCGTGCTCACTCACAACAACGCCGAAACAGAACTAGGTATTTAAAAATATAAATATCTCCTTCGTCCTACAAATGTCAAAATATAAATATGTAAAAAAACTAGTATCAATAATTATCCAGCCGTTTTAACCACTTTTTGTAAACATGTTTCTTTCCTAGAAAACACCAAGGTAGTCTTGGTGAACTTCTACGCAGATTGGTAAGCTTTTCAACAATGTTTTGCGTCGCTACTGGTTGCATAAAGTCGAAAGATTTGAACGTTGCTGGTTATTATTTAAAATAGTTATTGTAAAATGTCATGTTTCCTCCTGATGCGTTTAAATAAACATAAGACGTTACTCTTTTCTTATGTTTTTTTTTAGTTAAGTACAGAAATAGTATGCACCCAAAGGAATATATATGTACATATTTTTCAGTTAAAGATATTACACTTCGTATCAAGACAGTTAGAGACCTGCTAACTCTACATGTATAATGTATATATAATAATACGTAATTAATGTGTCCATGCCTTTTATTAATTGTCTGGCAACCAAATGTTCTTTCAGAAATATTCTTTGTTTAATATTTCGTATTAAAATACGTCTGATATTTATCTGTAATATAATTCATATTAAATGCAATTTGAATTATAATGCTAGAATTGTTGTTTCAATACACAGGTGCAGATTTAGTCAAATGTTGAAACCGATTTTTGAACAGACTGGAGATATTTTGAAGGAAGAGTACCCGGTGAGGCTAAACAAATTTTATGTCCGAAATAAAATTTGCATGTTTTTTTTTATCTGTTTGGTATATACGTCTAGCTTGGTCATCTTGTAGTTGTGTGTGGTTTAGTTTCATTCATATGCAATGTTATTTATTGTTTAAGAGTGATTTAAAATTAGCCAAGATCGACTGTGAAAATGAACAAGAACTCTGTCAAAGATATCATGTTTCAAAGTATCCAACATTAAAGGTTTTCAGGAATGGTGAGGTACGTACTATAATGTCCTTGTACCACCATTGAGAAGGGAGGTAGGTGGGGTACCCTAGGCCAAATAGGGGACCATTATAACAATCCAGTATAAGAAAGCTATTATTGCTGTATAAATTGAATTAGACAAGGTAAAACTTCAAGTAGTATAGATCCAGCAAATGGTAGATAAGTTAAAGTAAAATATAGATAAGTTAAAGTGAGCCTTTGTAAGTCTGGTAATTTTATGTAAAATTAGGTAATATGTACAGTGCTTCAGTGATAACTAATAACCAGACAATATTTATTTATTTATTTATTTAGCTTCGCCTCATACATAGAAGAAGCAGGGTCACCACAACATGAGTTAAACACCAATTACAGTGGGCCCTTACAAAAATAAAATAATAACTAATAACAGCAAGTTGTGGGTTCAGTGAGGCTTTGCGATGTGTTGCACTTTAGGCAGACAGTTTTCCAAGTTCGAGGATCGTCAACATTGTAACAGGATAATAGAGCATATATAATTATAATAGTCTAATACGATAGCTGACTTCTTAAATTTTTTAAAGTTTAAATGATCTAGCCTTACGTGTTCAGGGAGAGAGTTCCAAGTCCTAGTTGTTCTAATAAGAAATGAGCGATTGAAAGAAGTTGTTTTACATTTACGTTGACGGAATGAGATTGCATTGACATTTGCGGAGGATCTAGTAAGCCTTAAGGGAACAAGACGTTCGGGTACAATAGTACTAATGGAGACTTAAAATCTGTTTCAGTCCTTATAATATTTATTCATAAACAACATGTAGACTTTTTAGGTTGACTGGTGATATATATCATTGCTAATTTTCAAATGTTATTTGTGATACAAAGCTTCGCATTACCGTAATGCTACTCACATTTATGGTAGGGGGTGAACCCAAAGTTTGACCCTGTTTGTCCTCGATATTTTTACCATAACAATTGGTAGGATATGTTTCTGTCACTAACTAGCGGTTTTTGAATACATTCATTTATAGCCTGCAAAGAAAGAGTTTAGAGGCCAGCGAACTGTAGATGGTCTTTCAAAGTTTTGCCGTGAGCAATTATCCGACAAAATTCATGAATTTCATACGTTGCAAGATTTGAATCCAGAGGTAACATGTTCAAAAGAATAGTTGGTATCTTTTTGTTGTATGAGTCATAACCTTGGTGGGGAAACATGGGCGATGCTGAGTGAATTAGATGATTTAATGGAACGGACAGAGATGGGGATGGTAAGGTGGATGAGTGATGTATCCTTAGAAGTAGCACATAACTAGGAATTGAGGGAGAGAATGGGTATGGAGAGGATAGGTGAGGCACTGAGGAGAGTACGATTGAGGACGACTGGGTGAAGAGATGTGTGAGGATGGAGATGGAAGGGTCTGCTCAGAGAGGATGATCAAGGATCACATGGAAGAGTGTGGATGAGATGACTAATGCAATAGACAGGAGAAGATGGAAGTAGAGGACATGCAAGGGCAAACCCCCACCCCATGTAAGCAGGGAAAACTGCCCTTAAAATTAAACGAAAATGATTATCGGTAACCAAGATAAATGTGATAACTTTAATTTTTTTTGTTTTTTCCTTAAGCAATCAAAAAGAAACATAATTGGATATTTTGAGTCAAAGGAGAGTGAAAATTATAAAACATTTGAAAAGGTGTGTACTACAGAATTAATCCTTAAAAATTCCTTAAGGTTGTCATTGGGTCCAAATTGGCTAACATGTAAGTGTTTTTAATGCAGGTTTCTGATGATATGAGGGATGATTGTGAGTTTCATGTTGGATTTGGGTAAAGATGTGTTTTACTACTATATTCTAGTCTATGTTGAACAATAGTCTCTAATTCTAGTCTACGTTGAACAATATTAATGTTGCGTAATATTTAAAGTAATCTTACTAGGCAGTTGTCAAATTCTTTTTTAAACTATTCTTCAGCGAGGCTTCAGCAAAAGAGAGACAAACAGGGGACAACATTGTTTTCAAGACACATGTAAGTAAGCATCACTTCCAAATGCTATTTTTTGATGTTCGACCAATAAGGAGAATTTTATGCTAACTGGGGCTTATTAAAAACTATTCATAATATTACTGTAGCTTTTTTGATCATCTTTCAGAATCAAGGAACTCTGTACAAAGGAGCATTGAATAATTTTGAATCGTTAAAGACATGGGCAAGTGACAAATGTGTACCATTAGTTCGTGAAATAACTTTTGAAAATGCCGAGGAACTCACAGAAGAGGGAATTCCCTTCCTCTTATTGTTCCATCACCCAGATGACAAGACCAGTGCAGAAACATATAAGAATACTATTGCAACCCACTTTATTAATCATAGAGGTAAGGTATGCAAATAAAAAGCGCTTTTAAAATATAGATTATCATGTTTTTTGCATGTACTTAAAGGGAACTGCAGTAAAAAAATAGTAAAATAAATAAAAGATCTTTAAGCATGTTTAGAAACGTTAATAGTTACAGTAAATGCTCTTGTAACTCTAGAAATAATGTTTTCATTCTTGGATGCCAGCATTTTATTTTAGAGTTCTCTTAAAGTTAATGTGCAGTGGTAGTTTGCTTTTCAATTTTGATGTCATCTTGCTTTTGTTCCTTAATTGCCATGTGACATCAAATATGGTAACAGCTGGTCACATGTATAGTTGCATAAAGTATTTTATATTTTCTCAGGGACCATAAACTTCCTTACTGCTGATGGAGTTCAATTCTCTCATCCACTACAGCATCTTGGGAAATCTTCTAGTGTAAGTAATTAACGGTACTATACTGCAATATTGTTGCTGGTCATATTTAACCGATCAACACCTAACTTCTCCTAATAATATCAATGGTTAACCAAGCATAGAGGTAATGAGAATAAACAAAATGATCAACAAACATAAACAGACATGTTTTTAAAACAACTTTTCCCAACTAGTACTATAAGGAATGTTTGGAGACCAAATAAGGAGAATTTATATGCGTTAATATACACAATGTTGTAGTGAATGTGGGAGAGCTCGGAGTAGACACACGATACGTGGATGATCGTCAAGCTCATATCCTCGGAAAAATGATTCTGAGTCCTGTACATGTTGATACTCGGGAATTTACTGTAAAGGATTAAAGTGCCCCTAACCTCAAAATGTTTTATTGTCTTGCTTGGAAGAACTTTCAAAATGATAAAGTAACTTCTTTTGAAGATTTTCGTTTCTTCGCTTTCTTTTTGAGATATATCAGTTTGTTTGATATGCAAATGTCTGGAATTTCGTCACACATGCATAATGACTTATTGGAGAAATGTGTATATCTCTTTTATTCTCGAACGAAATCCTTTAAAATCAAGAAGTTTGGTGTTGTGGGAGAAACGCACACACGTGTATTCACACTTTAGTGTTTTTATTTAATGAACGCAAAGATATATAACATTCTCTGATAACTCATTATGCATGTGTGATGAAATTCCAGATATTTGCATATCAAACAAACTGATATATCTCAAAAAGAAAGCGAAGAAGTGAAAATCTTCAAAAGAAGTTGCTTTATAATTTTAAAAGTTTTTCCAAATAAGACAATAAAAAATGTTGAGGTTAGGGGCACTTTAAATAAACAGTTAATTCTGATTGTGCTCATGCACCTTATAAACTCACCTTATGATTTCCATTTGTCAATACTAGAGAATCCGACCGACAAAATTTGTTTCTACTGTTCATTCTCTTAGGACCTCCCATTGGTTGCCATTGACAGTTTCCGGCACATGTACACATTTCCTAGGTTTGATGATATAAAGTAAGTGCAATTGGTAATATCCTTTTGTAATAACTTCATCTGAATTTATAAATTATGATTACCCTCTAATGGAGTACATGTATGTCTTTTACTATAGAGACCCAGCTATTTTAGAACGGTTTATTAATGATTTCCATTCTGGCAAACTTCATCGGGAGTTCCACCATGGTCCAGACACCCCAGAACAACCACAGGTAATGTTACTAACCATCTGCACAGATGTTCTGACCGTAATGTCTGCTGGATGAGGTCAAAACTGGTGTAAATGTCTCCATATCTGAATTTGACAGATGGTCTATAGTCATTGCTTTATGAAGCTCACAGAACCAATCACATATAACCTATCAAGTCGGCTTCATCAACGACAACATTCTTTGTGCTTCTTTTATCTTCGATTATCTTGGCAATTGTAGCTTGTTTGAGAGATTGTTTTCGAGTTTGTACTGTTCTGTGATGATTTTTCAAGGAAGCACGCCTAAGTCGAAAAAGCTGTTGGGATCTATGATGCAACAAGATACTTCCCAGCCACATAACTTCGAACACATCCAAGCAATCGCTGGCAAAAACACTTCGATTCGAACGCAAATTAGATATAGTCACATGCCTCAGTTTCGCCATATCTTGACCCAAAAAATACTAACAAAAAAACACCGAAACGTAGGCTAGGCTACCACAGTAGCCCAAGTAATTAGCAACACATTTATAAAATGATTTAAAATAACTATCAATTTCTTTGTGTGTCTGTGTGCTTTTCACGCATTTTCATCCATTGCTTCTTGAAGAGTGAGTGTCAGGGTAGTGCTTTGCGCGCTTGTTTTCTTCTTGGTGGCCATTTTATGGGACGCCTATTTCAGTTCACAAACGAATTCGTCGATATTTGATCAATCCTTCTTATAAATTATCCATTTTCAAGTTTTCTAAGAAGTAAATATACCTGAGTGATCAATTATTGTGATATTTTTCGTAAAATTGATAATTTACTATAGTAATCTTTTCGATACATAGAAGCTGCTACAAGCGCTTCGCCTCCGCAGCGTGGAAGGCCGGGTTATGCTGCTGAAACAGCGCGAATAAGTTTGCGAATGGAAGTGTTTGATGAGTGACTAATAAAGAAATATATTTTGTTTCTTCTGATGTTTTGTTCATTTGAATTTGCAAAGATTCAGGAACTAACGCCATCCGGGCCAGCTTGTTCGTCAGAAACGGCTTTGCGCGCGGCCCGCAGTGGTTCACAAACAAGCGAACCGCAACTGTTCAAATTGTCTTGAATATTAACTTCATAACGCCCCGAAGTCAGGATCGCACTCCAATTTCAACATTTCCAAATAAATCTAGAGTTCACATGCAAATTATAGTTCTAACGATGCGACGCACTGCAATCAATTCGTATGAAAACAAAAACACAATGACACTCACTCTTTAAGTCTACATGTTCTATCCTTAAATAGCGTCACGTACGCATTGCGTACCTATTTTTTAATTTGCAAGAGGGCTAATTGTTACATTATATCAGTCGAGTGCATCCTAACAATGTGACTATTTCTAGATTCAAGACAATGCTGATCAAGGTCACCCCGTCGACGAAAATGGTGAACCTATAGATGTTGAGGGACTAGGTGAAAATTCAAAAACAGATCCACCAGAGACAGTTTTCAACAAGCTGAAACCAAGTCATGACAGATACACGTTGTTAAGAGATGAACTCTAAACTTACTTAGATACTGAATTAGTAAACTTAATACCACTAAACTGTAGCTGGCGGCTGGGCATGAAAACATAATCTCATAACCATCAAGTAACTTGCACAAATTATTATCACTCCCTTTGGTATATGAGTTCTGTTTTTCTTGTGCAGCTAAAAGCATTGATATCCAAGGACTACATTGCTATCTCATGGGCACTATACGGAAGCATTGAAAGAGAATCAACTCCCATACTCACGTGTCCGTAAAACATTGCCAATGTCTGGCAAATATTATGTTGTTTGCGAAAGAACTTCAAGAAAAACGAGAAAAGTTCTTAACTTTCTCTTTTAGTGAATATCTCTGTAACACTTAATTGGCAACAAAATTTAAGTTTGTCTAATATGAAAGAACTCGTAAAATTATAGAGTAACACCTCTCACAACTTTTCCGTATTTACTTCGTTTTTGAAATATTTCAGTTTGTTTGATATGTAAATGAAATGAGATGGTCTCTGACGTCAGGTGCAGGGTAAGAATTTTCACTCATTAAAATATTAGTTCCATCTTCAAGTTTGTTCCACAAATTTACTTGAAAATGTGCGTATAATAACTCCTCATGATAATGAACGTTATAAACTTAGCAATCACTGAGATATAAGACATTTTTTAATGAGTGAAAATTCTCTACCCTGCACCTGACGTCAGAGACCATCTCATTTACATTTCAAACAAACTGAAATATTTCAAAACGAAGTAAAATACGGAAAAGGTGTTACTCTATCATTTTACGAGTTCTTTCATATTGACGACATGCACGTTACGTCACAGCAGGCAGCAGCCATGTTGGTGGAATTTAAACAAAAGAATATCATTAACTTCTTTTGTTTGTGGCACCATGACATGGCCACCAAACCTTTGTCTTCGGATTCTCAAGGGATTGATTGATTGGTCAAGAATTTTGTTGTAAATGTCATTTAAGATCTACGATGGCAACCTAGGACGGGGACGTCGTTCAAACAAAAGAATCTTTATCCAAAAGTAATCTCAATACGTCCTCGTTCTGTTTACAACCTCACTGAGAACATTTTACGTCTTCAGCACGACGGTAACTCGCGTAGAGATGAGAGCTGTTCCTTAAAAAACACAGACACTACAATCGTTTTTGAAATATTGAAGAGTTTTGGAGATCATAAAATAAGCTTTGAGTGTCAAATACACTAGTCAATGGACCTTGGTTCGTTCAAATACTAAAATTTATATCGCTTTCACTGCCGTCGCCGTCCTAGGTTGCCGTCGTAGATCTTAAGGTCCCTACTAATTCATCTGCGACTATTCCCAGTTCTATATTAAGTACTTATTAACCGAGCGCGAGGTCCGTACGGGAAAATATTTTGCTTGAGATCTTTTGAGTACAGACCGAGCCCGAAGGGCAAGGTCTGTACTCAAAAGATCGAAAGCAAAATATTTTCCCGTACGGACCGAGCTTGTGAGGTTAATAAGGAATTTATTATATGTCTCGACTACAACGAGAAGTGCTCAAGTGCTAACGACATTGTTGACGTTGTTGCGAGGTTTCCCCGGCGTTTTAAAATGGCTTGCTTTTTTTCTCTAGTGTACTCTGTCTCCGTAGCATTTAAGATATCATCTTCGTCGGTTAGTTCCTCCGGATAATAGAGTTGGCCGTGCATTTTTTGTTATTTCGTTTAATTTTGCTGTAGTTTGTTGTTTTTGTGCGGGTCCGTACACCGAGTCCGTACGGTAAAGTACGGACCCGCACGTTAGCCAATCAGCGTTCAAATACGCCAGTTCGGACTCGCAAGACATATAATAAAATTGTTTATTATTGCTGATATCTATACAAAGACATCGTCCAAATATGAAAGAGTCTCACATTTGCTTTGTTTTTTTGCGTACTGCTAGTGTGAAACAATCATAGTGCTTCAATTATTAAACTTTACAATTTCTATTTACAATTGAACCTTCTATCAACTATATTGATTGTAAGATATTAAAATAACGCCAAATAATGTACGCAAAATAAAATAACGCCAAATAATGTACGCCAAATAATGTGCGCAAAATAAAACGCAAAATTACGTGACGTAACATCTGTTAAAGGATATTGGCAACAAAAATTAAGTTTGTCTAATATGAAAGAACTCGTAAAATGATAGAGTAACACCTTTTACAACCTTCCCGTATTATACTTCGTTTTCGAAATATTTCAGTTTAGTTGTTGAGATGGTCGCTGACGTCAGGTGCGGGGTAATTTTCACTCGGCCTGGGAATAATTTTTCTGACATTACCGGACATTTGACGTGTAGACTTGGCACTTCTACCGGTCATACTAATTTTTTACCGGACATTAATCAAAATATATAGTTTTGTATTGAGAACTGTAACTTCAAGACTTACACTCACTGTAGTGCATTACTTGTTGCATTTTGTTTCGTTAATCGATGTACATTATAAGCAGGCATTCTCCAGTCTCATTGCCATTAAAGAATCTCGCGTTTGCGATCATCAGTCACGATCAGAAGTGCTTCGAAAGTAAGAATCATGTTATTTGGGGTGCCCCCCAAATCGAGCAGGAGTTCTCACAGGAAATCCAACAAGACTACGTAATGATACTCAAACAAAGCTATATAAACCGGCAACGACAAGATGGGCGGTACACTACAGTTGTCAACCGGAAAGCTTGACCGGCAAGAAAACCATCTTGCCGGTCAAAGGCAATTTGGTGCCGGTCATTGTAAAAACTTATATCTCAGTGATTATCACGAGGTCGAGGAGTTATTATACGCATATTTTCAAGTAAATTTGTGGAACACATACTTGAAGATGGAACTAATATTCTAATGTGTGACGTCAAAGGCCATATCACTTATGGCCTGTTTACATGAATCCGGATTGAGTTTCATTCCGGATTGAACTCATACTGGTTCTGTTAAAATCCCTTTAGGTATTTACATGAATCCGGAATGAGATGCAGCTCAATCCGGATTGAGTTCATTCCGGTTCTCATTCCGGATAAGTTTTCATTTCGGATTGAGTTTCATTGAAATTTCATTCCGGTGTCATGTAAAGGCGGTGCGAGATTTCATTCCGGAATGAAAAATACGACCTAGAAGACTGAAACAAACAACACATGTGTGCTTTTAACATTTATAGACGACAATTTGCAACTAGAGACAGGAATTGCGCCGACGTCATATTGTTCAATATAAATAGCTCTTTAAATAATAAATTAAAGGTGAATTAAATGCTTGTTTATACTTGCGACCGCATCGATTATCGTTGCTAGTAATGCTTTTCCCCTTTTCTTTATGTTTATTCTTCGTCAAATTATCAGTTTAAGGCACATGTTGAAATGTACAAGTGCAGAAATCGTTGAAAGAAACATACCCGCTATACTGTTGTTGATCGCCATCTTTAAATTTCAGATTTCGCGCGATTTTCGATCCTGCGATACCCTGGGTGCCAGAGGTTCTTCCCGGAATTCCTATGTGAACGGTTTGAATTCACGTTCAATCCAGAATGAAACTGAATCCAGATTCATGTAAATAATCCGGATTCATGTAAATTACATATCAACTGAAATATTTCAAAAACGAAGTAAAATACGGAAAAGTTGTAAAAGGTGTTACTCTATCATTTTACGAGTTCTTTCATATTAGACAAACTTAATTTAGGGATAATACAGAAACGGATTTTCATATTTATTACTAGGGGGTGCCAGAAATTTTAGGGGGGTGAGGTAACACAAGGCGTCACCAAACGTTGTGCTGCAGGGCTCAGCCCCCAGTGAGGTCCAGGGGTGGAGACGCTGGTGGGAGATGAAAATTTTTTTATTTGAAAATATTTAAATATTAAATTTTCGTTTGGGGGGTGAAAACAAATATATGGGGGGTAGCACCCCCCGCACCCCCCAGAAAATCCGTCTATGGGGTAATAGGCACTTTAACTATCTACAGTAAGGAACAGTTGTACTGAGTAATTGCATTAACGGTAACGAACGCATTCCATTTTAAAATGAGGTCACCTATCCTTATCATAGTTTGTATCTGTAAGTTTTTCTAGTTCAGAGTCGACAGCTTTATCTCGTTTTTGTTTGATATAATTGGTTGCTCCATACCCTAACACACTTCCTCCAACTGCAGTTAGGATAGCAACGGTTTTGAAACCAGCTAACATTCCAAGTGGACCACCAACAACACCTCCGACTACAGCTCCAATGACTGGAAGAAGTACCCCTTGTAACTTGGCAGCCTTTATGCGGTCAGAAAAGAGGCAGATGTAATTAAACGACCATACCAACAAAATATCGTATTGGCAACAAAAAATAAGTTTAAAAAAATTACAAAAATTTATTACAAAAATTACAATTACATTAAAATAATTAAAATAATAATTACATAAATTATAAATATTAATAATAATTAATTACATAATTATTAATTACATAAATTAATTAATTAATAATTAATTAATTACATAATTATTAATTACAAAAATTAATTACAAAAAATAAGTAGTTTTTATATGTCTTAGTTCATGAGCCGCCATTTTGAATAAGACCGTGACGTCATGTGCTGCGTTGTATTTCGTAAGTTTTCGTAATAATAATAATAATAATAATAATAATAATAATAATAATAATAATAATAATAAAGATGTATTAGGAGCATTATACAATAGTCTCAATGCTCTTACAACAATATATTCTTAATGTTACTTATAAAACTAATTACAGTTTCATTATAAGATAAAGCCTATAAGTACCACAATGAACAAAAAACTATTAATTTAAAAAAAGAAAAGTCTTAAGTGCTGACTTAAAACTACTTAAAAAACTCAATAATTCATGAAGAAAAGACAAAGGAAAATCTCTACCGTATCGTGTCTGTGTGTGATAAAGATTCGTCCTGATTTACATATAAACTTTATCTTTGATTTTCTCGGCTTAGACAACATTGATTTTCAAAATTACTACGCCAATGAACTTATCAAATGAGTCGTACTTAAAATATCAATGCTTCTAATTTCCTGTGGTAATGAATTCCACAGTTTTCGTGCGGCAACTGAGAATGTTATGTCTCCATGAGTCGTACTGTTGTGCCATCTATCGTAGAGCCATGTATTGCCCATACCTTATCCTAACCCTGAACCTAATACTAACCCTAACTCTTACGATAATGCTTTCTTTTAGAAATAACAGCTGATTTTAATTTCGAATTTTACTACCGATAGTCTATGTGACGCCATTTCGGGATTTATATGAAACTTCACCCTTATGCTTAAGTATTTTTCAACACATTGAAGTTCTCTTATTTCTTCTTTTCATATTATATCCAGTTATTTTGAGAACTTAGCAGCTTTCATATTTATTCTTATTATCTCTACATGTTATTTTATAAAAAACGAGCGCGTTTTGCCTTCTCTATGGTCACATTTCTGAGTCAATTATGGGGCAATTCAAGAAGTTGCAGTTCAAGAAGTTGCAATTCAAGAAGTTACCGTCTATGAGCTGGGAGACGCGGATTCTGTGTTCAATCTTTGATCGAACCAACACTCAGGGTCTTAAAATAATTGAAGAGAAGGTGCATGCTATACCTTCGCAACAACACCAGCAAATGGTAAGACTTTCAGGTCTTCTCGGATAACGACCTTAAATCGTAGGCCCTCGGGATCTCTATCAGTTGTGTTTTCCGTTCACCTAAGAGTGATAAACTGAATAGTCGAACACTTAAAACATGAACCTCTGGCTCAGATAAATAGGGTAACCTTATCCTGCGTGATCGACTGTAAATATAAATCATACTCATACCATCCCAAGTTGTTGCGTAGCATCTTGAACGTTAGCTTGAGCATGTTCAATGTTTGAGGTGATAGTATCCACAGAAGATTGCTGATCCTTTAACAAGTAAAAGTAGTTTAAGGTCCATGCAGTGTGTTTGTCAACATTTTTAAAACATGTGAAATTACTTACGTGAACCAAATGAGAGAAATCGTGTATAAGTTCGTTTAACTCAACCAAGCTCTGCAATCACAAAACAAAATTCAACAATCAACTTCTCTTCTAGAACACATTAGTTTTAAGGCTTTCTGAAACAGCAACAACTATATATGCATCTAAACAATAACAACAGAAACAAAAGCAACTACAGAAAAACAACAAAATAAAAAAAAGAACAGCAAAAAATAACAAGCAGAAAATAAAAAACAAAACAACAAAAAACAATATCAAAAACAACAACAAAATAAAAAACAAAAACTACAACAAAATAAAAAACAACAGCGTTGGCAAAGTACAACAACAAGTACAACAACAACAACAACAACAACAACAACAACAACAACAACAACAACAATATACAGAAAATATAGAAACAACAACAAAATGAAAAACAACAATAGCAAAAAACAAGCAGAATATAAAAAATAAATAAAATCAACAACAACATATTTGTACATACATTTTGAAGATCATCCCATGACTGTAATGTGGTTTCATCAGGAGTTGAGGGTATATTCTGACTTTGAAGTTGTGTGCCTTAGGGAAAAAAGCTACAATATGTAAATCATCATGCGCAAATGTTGCTCTCGTGTTTTGAACTATATACATAAATATTTATTCATAAGCTCGCTAACCAAGTGTATGTGGTTCGTCTTCTTGACTAGCTGTTTCTTGAGTTAAATCAGTTAAATCGACCCCATCTTTAAGTTTGTATTTCTTTTGAAACATCATAAAAGACTCAATGGCTTCCTGCGCCCTTTCATACGAAGGACCAATACGTTGATCAAACTGTGCCAGCTCATCTTTAGGAACTTGACATCTTATCATTTCTATATCTTGAATGCTTCTTTTCAAGTGCTTGGTTGAGAAAAAAACAGAGATATAACAGTGTTCAGTCTCAGGAAAAGTTGCGTGTTTTATATCTATTCAACTTCTAATATACACTGATGTAGTGAATATGGGAACGTGGAGTAGACAGACGACACATACTACTTTCAATCGCTCATTTCTTATTAGAGCAACTAGGACTTGGAACTCTCTCCCTGAATACTTAAGGCTACAATCGCGTGCATAAATGTTGAGACACTTCAAATATTTACAGTATTTAATACGACACCCATTGGAAAGCGGATAGAAAATACAACTTAATTTTATGTTATCCCCGCCCCCCGTTTCAATGTTGCTCGTTAGTAATTGTCAAGTGTTAAGCACATCAAATATTTACTCAGAATCAACCTTGATCAGGGGGAGGGGGGTTGAAATATCAAGTTCTACTTTCAGCTGAACCGTGAAGGCGTGGCTTCCGTTGGTTAAAGTGTCTCAAGACATTTTGCTCGCGATTGTAGATCATTTAAACTTTTAAAAAATTTAAGAAGTCACTATTAGACTATTATAATAATGCTCTATTATCCTGTTACAATGTTGACGATCCTCGCACTTGGAAAACTGTCTGCCTAAAGTGCAACAAATCGCGAAGCCTCACTGAACCCATAACTTGCTGTTATTAGTTATTATTTTATTTTTATAAGGCCCCACTGTAATTAGTGTTTAACTGTTGTGGTGACCCTGCTTCTTCTATGTATTTTTAAGAGGCGAAGCTAAATAAATAAATGGACGATCGTCAAGCATCAGATGTTTCTGAGTCCTGGACAGGTGTCCATCAATGGACAATCAGACGGGTACAGGTTCGATCCTTGTCTGGGAATCATTTTCTGAGGATATGAGCTTGACGATCGTTTTCAAATAAATTGAAAACATTTTCCGTGTTTCCATGTACAGTTATAGAAACACGAATGGAAGTTTGGAAGAACGAGAAATTGCCGTGTTGGAAGACGAACCCGTAGGGCGAGTATTTCTACTGTGATTTTGAGTTCTCGCAAACTTTCACGAGTGTTTCTAGAACTGTATGGGAACATGGAGAAAATGTTTTCTATTTCTTTTATAAAATAACATTTTAAAAATAAGTAAAACAAAGGAATAAGGTTCTTTTATTAAAATCATGAAAATGTAAATTCTCCTTACTCACGCAAAAATAGGTCCGCGATGCGAACATATGGGGACTGCATAATTATAATATTTACTAAACAGATTAGTTATGTCTTGAGTAAAACTATACTTAATGGACTGGAGAAGCAAATATTATCAGGCACACGAAGGGCGCGAGTATTTGACGACGATTTTCGACAGTGTGAATTGTAATTGCATGATCGAACCCCCAATCCTTAATCACAGTACATTCTCTCATTTCGTATGATGATATACATGACATCATAGAACTGCTAACCCCAAAACAACTTAGATCCTAGCCTTAAGATCTTAGAGTTTTCTAACCCTAACCCCCCCCCCCCCCCCTAAGGATCCTAGAGTTTTCTAACCCTAAGGATCTTAGAGTTTTCTAACCCCAACCCCCCGCCTAATGCGTCGACGTTGTCCAACCCACCGTTTAAAGAACTAAAAGTCTGAATTAGATAACTATTAACGTTTGATTTAAAGGAGTAGAACGAAGAAGCAGCTAGAGCTGATTTAAACTAGGATGGACAAGGAATGTTTTATTTTTTGAACTGAAACTAAAAATAATACCTCTACAGTTATTGCTGCATTTACTTGTTCTGAGTTTAACTGATGCCATTGCTTTGCTTCGTATAACTATATTGGGAACAAAATTATATAAATATAATATTCTGAATATGGATATTCTGTGATGATGCAGGTTATGACACGTTGCAAAGACAAACATTGGTTCCAAATTGACAAATAGTGATTCCAAATTAAAAATATCTTTGATGCTGATTCTAATTAAGTACTATGATTACAATTCCTTTAAGATGTCTGAAATTCAGCAAGATGTTAGTCCTTGGAAGGATGTGAAAGGGTTTTAACAAGCATTGTCAGCCAAAGATTTCTGAACAATCCTCGAGGATCTTAACAAGAAATTTTACTAGATCCTTAATGATTTTCCAAGGATCCTCAGGGATACTCTAAGGATCCATACAGATTCTCCAAGGATCCTTAAGGATTCGCCAAGGATTCTTAAGGATTCTACAAATATCCTTAAGGATTCTCCAAGGATTCTTAAGGATTCTACAAGGATCCTAAAGGATTCTCCAAGGATCCTTAACGATTTTCCAAGGATCCTTATGGATTCTCCAAGGATCGTTAAGGATTCTCCAAGGATCCTTAAGGATTATCCAAGGATCTTTAAGGATTCTCCAAGGATCCTTAAGGATTCTATAAGGATCCTTAAGGATTCTCCAAGGATCCTTAAGGATTATCCAAGGATCTTTAAGGATTATCCAAGGATCCTTACGAATTCTCCAAGGATCCTCACGGATTCTACAAGGATCCTTACGGATTCTCCAAGGATCCTTAAGGATTCTCCAAGGATCGTTACAGATTTTCTGAGGATCCATTAAATTTTCGAAAGATCCTTAATGATTTGACAAGAATTCTTGAAGATCCTTAAAAGATCTTAAATGATCTTCAAGGATCTTTCCAAGGATCCTCAATTTTCATCAAGGATTACCTTCTCCATATTATGACAATGCTGCTGTAGTCTCTCCATGGCTGTTGGAATAGTTATTCTTGTGAATGTTCTCAAAGTTACTTCAAACCGAACAAGATATTGTGAAGTTTGTTTAACACTTGGTTTTGTCTCCACTTCGCTGGGATAAAATGTGCCTGCATTACAGTCTAGATGTAGGGAAAGTTGTTTAGACAACTTACACACTATTTCAGCAGTACACCAACCTTTTTAGATATTTGATTTGTAATGTTTAATAGCTTTCCAATACATTTAATGAAACTACACAATCTGTTCATCGTCATCACTGTCAAAATGAAACTCTAAATCGTCGGCATTGAATTGCCATGTGTTTACTTTATATTTGGGGACAAAAAGCACAAAGTCGATGTGAAAAGAATATGACAAGCACAAAATGCGTCGTAAGGAGACATTATAACACCAAGTGAAGTACTGAACTCTGAAATTTTAGTAATGTCACCTACAGCAAAGTTATCCAATTAACTTGCCATAATGAGAATGCTGAATTGTTGAAACATATTATCAGTATTCAGTAAAAGTTTTGTTTCAATGCTAGTTGCACTATTTCTCTGTTTTTTACTATAAAAGGTGCTAATGGAAGGTGGGCTTATATCCGGGGGGGCTTATAACCGGAAGGTATTTTCTGTTACCAAACAGATGGGCTTATAACCGGGGAGGCTTATAATGGGGGAGGGGCTTATAAGCGGGATTCTATGGTATATAGTTTATAAAACGTCACTTAGTTTGTGTCCATGGAGGTCCTCGAACACAGGCCACAACATATATAAATTGATTATAATATAATATTACAATATTAACTTTAGTATTTTATACAATTCTATTTGATGTTGTTGCATCTTAGACTTTTCTATGTTAGGTAAATAAAGCTATCTATCTACAGTATATGTAAAACCAATTCATCAAAATAAAAGAAATGAAGAAGTACTAAATAGACAGCTGTACCTGCATCTGATGATTGAGGTGAAAGACTACAGGTTCTTGACAATGGTTGATCGTGATCTTCTTGATTACTAGTCGATTCATAACTGTGTTCAATAACTTCCTTCAATGTGTTGATGGTATCTAAGGCTTTGTCAGATAAACTTTTCACCTTATTGTCAAACTCACTTAACTCATGCTCTGCCACCTGCTCTCTTATGGCATTCATGTCGTGAATGTTCGCCTTGAGTTGCTACAAATAACAATTTATGCAAATAAAAAAGATGGTAATCTGCTGAGACTTTTAGGAACGAAATACAGACGTTTCAAGCAGAGCCCTTCATCAATTTACTCTGTCATCTTGCTCGAAACATCAGTATTTTGTTCTAAAAGTTTTGGGAGTTTACCACCTTTTTGCTTTGTTATATATCCAAAACACTGCCCAGACAACAGCACTCTAGTTTTTAATAATTATGTATTTTTTTACTCTATCACAATGAGCTTGTAACACCCTGCATGGTGACTTTCTAAATTTTTATTGCAGGCTGAATATCATGGCTAGAAAGAGCGTATTTAAGTTAGTAAAGATGCAGAGTTTGATGAGAATTGGATGAACAAAGCAGGAGATACGAGCGACGAAAGTTTGTGTCGACTATAGGTATTACAAGCTCATTGGTTGATAGCACATGGATACAGTACAATAATTGTTAAATGCCATAGCGCCAAGTATACCTTAATTGTTCTTTCTGCATTGTTTCTTTCAACATCTAACTTATCCCAGTTTTTCCACTTTACATACTGAAACAAATAATAAATAAAATTAATTAAATACCTTGTTAAGTATGCATCATATAAACAAACATAAGCACAGGGCTTATAATTTTGAAAGTCTCTATGTTAGTCCATTATCACCTTATTAATATTGTACTTATGTCTGTCAAGTCGATCTAAATCCATTGGTATTGCAATCTTGGTAAATCTGTAAATCGCTGGTTCAAAACGTTTTAATGGCAGCTTATGCCCAGGACTTCTCTTCTTTGACGCAACGCCTGGTAAACAAGAGGAAATATTCAATAAACGTTTTAATTTTTTATTCGTTTTATTCGTACATCTACTAGGTACTGTATGTTTTCATTTTGGTTTGTCTGTCTGACAGCAGGGTATCTATTTGTGCAAAAATACAGTCATGGATCACCAAGAACCAACCCATTAAGTTTTGATTAAATTTAGATCAGATTAAATAAAGTTGCTGAAGACATCTTGTCTTGAAATCAATATTGCAATGTTGCATAGAAAAATTATAATGCAACATGCAACAATATATCCATTTAGACTGCAAAATGTTATGGTAAAATGTTATGGTAGTGCAAAAGGTTATGGTAGTGCAATCACTGAGTACACTCTGGTTTATTGTCTTATTATATTTATTTTTAGTTTGATAATTGTTTTATTATTCAAATTATTTTTAACATTATTTTTCCATTTCTATATAATTTCGAAGTCATTTTGTATGGAAAAAATTATTTTCGAGTAGAGTATTTGCAGCAAAACAATCTTTATGTCTCATATTCAGACTATTATTTGTAGGTAGTTATTTACAGCAATGCAAGCAACTTCACAGCCAATCAAAATTGAGAGAAAAATAAATCGAATAATATTTAAGAAATACAAAATGGCCGCAAACATGAGAGAGTTTGGGAGAATTTGAAAGTTTATGTGAACCCGAGCTGCAGGCAAGGGTTTACATAAGTATATACTTTCAAATACGACCAAACCTTCTCAAGTGTTTGCAACAGGTTATATAAAACAGGGCAACCTTTGTGAAATATGCTGTGATGTCACAACCGTGTTTGCATGGCCTGTCGATATAAATACGGTAACTGACCAATCATAGCGTGCGTAAGATATGACTTATTTTATAATATTTAAATTACTACTATTAAAGTGCCCATGACTCCAAATACGATATTACTGATATAGATCTATAGCTACATGAAGTGAAAAGTTGAATGCCAAAATATTTTATAATTTGAGCTTTGCGTTGATGTGCTATAAAGGTTTGTTTGTAAGAAATGGTAATGAGTGTGACGTCATTTACGGCATTTGGCTTTCTTTTCTGCTTTCCGTGTGAATAGACTGGTTGAGGATTTGAGTGAAAAAGTTGATAAAATATTTACTATAGCAGTCAAGTACATCATCAACGTTTGAGTTAGATTAATTTGCTTTAACAGTAGAATATTGTATCCGAAATGATGCTGTAAATGACGTCACACTCATTAGCATTTCTGACAAACAAATCTTTATAGCATATCAACGCAAAGCTCAAATCATAAAATATTTTGGCATTCAACTTTTCACTTCATGTAGCATCTATATCAGTAATATCGTATTTGGGGTCATGGGCACTTTAAATATTGGTATAACTACATAACTACAGATACATGTATATAAACAGTGTATCTAAGATTTAACGTACATGTAACTGCATTTATATAAATATTAAAGAATAAGATAAGAATGCTTACCACTACGCTTTTCAAACGACGCCATTCTAGACGAATTTGGCTGATAGTCGAGAGAAAACGGAAATTTAAATGATAGTTTAAACATACGCTAAACCACCAATTAATTGTTGTAAAACATGCTAACGTTAATGCAATGATTCCTTGATGCCATGACGGTGAAGCTCAATGAAAAAATTAATACAACAGCAGTATTTTAAATAAAGAAAAGCAGTAAAATTTGAACGCTATAGTCGTCGCCATTATTGTTGTTTTTATTTTTCTCTAGAACCAGTCCCTTTTATCGATCCTGCAGATCCGCGGGAAAAATTAATTCCCTTGTAATGGTTTTGTATAATTATGCAGTCAATTATGTGACCATAAATAATAATAATAAAGACGTATTATAGTCTCAATGCTCTTACAACAATATATATATTCTTAAAGTTGCTTTTAAAACTAATTACAGTTTCATTATAAGATAAAGCCCACTACATATATTAACACTATGAACAATAACTATTAATTTTAAAAAAGAAAAGTCTTAACTGCAGACTTAAAATTACTTAACATTTCAAAGCTTCTAATTTCCTATGGTAATGAATTCCACAGTTTTGGTGCTGCAACCGAGAATGCTCTGTCTCCATGAGTCACCGTTTTGGATTTTGGCTCGAGTAGCAGATTTTGGTCAGATGATCTCAAAGTACGAGTAGGTTTATTTTTAGTTAGCAAATCAGTAATATAAACAGGCGCCTGGCCATGCAAAGCCTTGAAAGTAATTATTAGTATCTTAAAAACAATCCTTGATCTCACCGGCAACCAGTGAAGGTTACGTAGCGCACGGGAGATATGCTCCGATTTTTTAACCCCTGCAACAAGTCTAGCAGCTGTATTTTGAATTCGCTGTAACTTGCTCAATTCAGTATCTGGTAAGCCATATAGGATGCTATTACAGCTGTCAAGTTGTGATGTTATGAATGCATGCACCAACTTCTCACAGTCCTTTTTACTCAAATATTTCCTGATCTTGCCAGGGGTTGGGCACGCTTGGAATTGATCGAGACAGAACCTAATGATTTCTTTTTATTTTATTTTATTTGCTTTGTGATAGTTCACAAACATATATACAGACGTTAATATAATAAGCTGGGCTACAAAGATAACAGCATACGCCAATTATTATTCCCCTCAGGCTAGAATGTAAAATATTTTCCACAATGCCCCAAGGCTAGCTAGAAATCTGGTGGGTAATTACGCTGCTTCCATCGACATTTGCTGTCCGACACGCTCGGTCAATAAGCTGTCGCGCAAAATAAAGATTCAAAGTAAAACAAAGCTGTTTTTCATAACTTTCGTGTCTGTAAAAGAAAAATAATTTCCGCCTGCGCCTCCCCCCCCCGTATTTGTATTATTATTCGTCGTATAACAATCGGAAATTGTCGTGTTTATTATTATTAGATCTTGATATCGATTAGTCATTCCCATACTCCCAACCGAGTTAAGTCAACGAGCCTTATTACGTTTGTCGCAATATCAGTTGTTATAGAGATTCTTTTCTTTTTATTTGTAAGAAGTCCTGATCTGTGAGACAAGATAAAGAAAGAAGTTTGGTGAGACGACGATAATGCAGCGATTTCGAAGAGCTATAAGCTTTCGTCGATCTCAAAGACACATACCGGAAAGCTGCCGACCCCATCAATGGGAAAGCGACAGCCACAAAGTGAAATCGGGCGGAATTAGCTTCGCCGTTAAGGTACTCGAAAGCAGAAAACCCATTTCGAATAAAACAATTTAGAACTAGATCATTTGTCACTTGATCTTGAAAATGGTTATTACACATATTGAAAAAACTAACGGAGAGGTTTTGTTTAGTATTTGGGTGCCCAAGAAGTGTCTGAATCGCGTGGAACACAGATATGCAGCGAAGCAGCAAAGATTTTGAAGAAGAATGTAGGTCTGGCTGTTAAATATTTGTTCACGGTAACACAGCTTTTTTTAAGTAATAGGTAGAACGAAGAGCTGTTTCTTCAATGAGTGAAGAACTATTTCTGTGATATTAAAAGAAACCACTATTACTATGACATGGCAACACTGTTGTGGTTGTTTTTTTATTTTTTATGTGTTTCTGATTGAAGGTTTCTATAATTGTATTTCATGTACTCATTAAACAATTGACATTGTAGAAACGGCGAAGACGAAGTCGGAAAATGACTTTGCTTGTTACCGAAGACTGTATTCGAGTCGTGGATGATAAAACGAAGGTGGGTCAAGCAATCCACCACAGTTTCTTTGAAGTTGAACGCTTTTCTATATAAAGCGTATCATTATTTAATATGTGGGATATTTACTCCATGTCTGTTTATGCTTTTGTAGCATTTTGTTCTTCGATGTATGTCGTTGTGTATTTATATTGATGTAATACTCGTTTACAGCTGGCTTATCTATATGAAAATACTCGGATATAACACTTGTTTGTGATGAAAATGGCGTTGTAGATATCCAACATGACTTGCATATTATTGTATTCAAAACATCTTATACGGATAATTGAATATTTAAATTACCTGTTTGGGTTTATCTTCAAATATTAGATTATTGGGTCACATTGCTGACATTAGAGTCATAGACATTATACATATATTACAGCCTGTGGCTGTGTTAGTGCCAAATGAAATGTTTAAGGAAACTATGTATAGTTTGTCCTAGGTAAACGTTGTAAAAATCGTGAAATATTGCTATACCATAAGATACCTAGAATATTTGACACCATTTGTCATAGTGTGTATTAAATGAACATATTATCGGAAAAACACATCTACTTAGTACTAACTTTGATACTGAAAGTAGGATTTAATATTATGTAAACAAGTTAATAGGTGAGAAAATGTCCAACTAGAACCCATACTGTGAAAGTAACTGGTGTTGTTGTTATGCATTGTTTACATACTATAGCTGTGCTTTTAATAATAATAATAATAATAATAATAATAATATTCAATCTTTAAAGAGGAAAGCTTCCATCACTGAAAGTAATTTTCAGGAAGGTCCTCTGATAAATAAAATTACAAAAGTTAAACAAGAATGACATATTGAAATATAAAACTATTTGTCACATACTAGTGCCTTTATCAGGGTGATAACAGCGGGTGATAAAAACGATATATCCCTAGGGACGATATCGTTTTGATTTCACACTGTTTATCACCCTGATAAATTAAGGCACTAGTATGTGATAAAAAGGTTATCACACTTGCGACTTGGTGATATCAGTTTTATACCTCTCTGTGCGATATCATTGTCCATTGTTCGCTGCGCTCACTCGAGTGATAAAACTGATATAAAATATTTTGAGGCATTGGCTTCTGGAAGCAATTTCCAATCATTAGTTGCCCTTATACTGTGAATAATTTGGTTTTAAATTAAATTGTTATTTCTTCTCCCTTGAAGAGTTTTCAATGAACATGCTGTTGACCCCTTTCAAACTTTCTTTTCTAGCAACTAGTAATTGACCAGACAATTGAGAAAGTATCGTTTTGCTCGCCTGATCCCTACAATGAAAAACTGTTCTGTTACATCAGTAGAGATGGCACATCGAGGAGATGGATGTGTCAGTGTTTCAGTTCTAGACATGACACTGTAAGTATTAATAATACGTCTTGTGGCCCTTATCCAACTACATTATAGGTACTGTATAATGTATATGTTCTAAGGATTTATGGTGAAGGAGAATCTCGAGTGTTGAAATATATACATTTTAAGACCAAACAGGGACCAGTACATCAAGGCCTTCCGGTTGGAATTGAACCTGCAACCCTGCGACACTAGTGCAGTGCTCTGACTACTGAGTCATGAGTTCTGTCTATGCATAGTGGTGGAAATGCAGGGAGAAGATTTGGGTATATTACAAGTAATATTTAGCATATACGTGTAGGTATAGATATATCAAATATTAGATAATGATAACAATAAATATTATAACTAGAAGTTACTATCGCAAGGGGAAGTGCTGCCTCAAAAGTCATGGGAAGCCTAATTTTTGATAAAATTTCAAAAATGAACCCACTGTAGTATGTACACATTTCTATCAATTATTTTAAATACAGCAGACTTAAATTACAAATGACTATCACTTATCTGAATATAATTGACAAGGCTTTTGATTGGATAGACAGTATACATTATGACTACAGTTATGTAGTTGGTGGTTGGTAAACAAATTTCTGATAAATCACTGCCACTATAAATCATACTTCTTACTGTGGCAAAGCTGTCAGTGGAATCGCAAGTGTCTGATATGTTTATGGCAAAGCAAGCGCTAAACAAATAGGCACTGACTAAACAAATACCAGAAATGGTATGTAACAGATGTTTACGATATTGTTGCACCATTATTTATATCGTCTAAATTTTATTGTTGAGAATGCGATACTTTCAAGATCTTTGTGATGTATTAGTTTATTGCACATGTCCACGACTCCACATATTATACTGTAATTGTCGTTCGGGAATACACCACAGTCAACTGCAACCACTGTATTTTATTTTCCCAAAGAACTTGTAATATTGTATTTACTGCATACCAAATATTATGGTTATCCATGGCACACAAATAATTTCCATTGTCCACTGAATTTTCACACAAATTTTCACAAGAAATTTCCATGTACAGTTTATTACATATACAGTTGGGCAGATCAATATTGTTTTGTGCCTCAACGGGCGATATATTTGTGTCGATCACTGATCGACAGGACAAGTTGTCTTCTAACCAACGGCAACAAACAACGGTTGGTAAGTTGTTCAACGACAGAAATCCCTGACGAAGAATGAGATCATGGTTAAAAGCATTCAAGTACATGTTGTCTCCTTGTACTAAGACATTGTCGATGGTTGTCGAGTTCAACTTCGTAACTGGAATAGCTTGTGCTGTTAACAGCGCTGATAAACTCATGAAAGAGCACTGATTTCCTCGAGACTGGCCACTGAAACCTTCATGGCCTTGATGAATACTTCCACGAGAAAGTAAAGACATAATTATTGTTCTTACCGTTAATTTCCTGTGAAGGAATTGTCGAAAAGCTATAACCAGGCAGCGTGATAGCGGAACATGCGCATTTGACTTTGAGTCACTTTCGAGCAAATGACGTAATGCCGACACACACCAAACAAACAAACAAACAAACGCAAAATTTAACAAATCGAGATCTGGTCAGCTATACATAGCTCGGTAAAAGGACTGGGCACGAGTAAACGCAAGAGCCATGTCAAGAATAGTGTGCTGCCTCCCTGAGGGGAGGCAGCAATTACTACACAGTTCAAAGCCCTACTAATAGCCGAGCCAATAATTATATACACTACAATAAACTAATTTACTTACAATACCATACAATGAACTAATTTACTTACAATACCATACAATGAACTAATTAATAGAACCTAATATTGGTATAACAACAAATAATTTCCCAATGCAACCAGTTGATAAATCAGACATAGGTTGATGCTACTCTGGCTTTAAAAAGTTGTTTTTCTAAGTTACTGTCCATGACCGTTTCGACACTCCAATCTAGATTGGTAGTATCATTGATTAGCATTGATTGAGTAGCATCAAACTATGTCTAATATTGGTAATATAGTAAGTAAGTAAAGTCTTTAAGATTCCCACATTGGGTTGGTAAGTAAATAAATAAAGTAAGTAAATAAATAAAGTAAGTAAATAAAGTGTCTTTAGAGTATCTCATGTCAGGGTTCAAAATAAATCTTTTGAATTTAGATATTTTTGTAGGCTGTTTTATACATGTACATTTTTTGTTCCGGCTGTTTTGGTACGTGCTGTTTGCGAATGCCTGCTACGGGAGTCCACAGAAATGCCATGAGCCCACCCAAGAAACTTTTTAGTCATATAATGCCATTTCTAACAGAAAAATAGCTTTTACTGTAAAAGAAAAAAGGTGTTTTATTATTGTACAAAATGTGCGTGTTTCCTCATGATTTGCATGGCCATCAGTCCAATGTGAACATCAACAACAACACAATATGCGCCATACCTGACTGCAGGCTCCGCTGAAATCTCGATACAAGATAGAAGATTGGCAGCAATAATAGAAAATTCAACGGTCTTTTTCAACAAATTCAAAATTAATTTAGTGCGACATTTTATGTCAATTAGGAAAGTTAATTTTTGTTGAAAAGTTTTTCGATTTAAAAGTCACCGGCTAGCGTCGTGAAAATGCCGGCTACAGCCGACAGCTATTTTGAACCCTGCATGTTTTTTATTATATTGGTTTACTATTCCCAGAAAGTGGCATCAACCCAGTTCCGTATTACTATATTCTACTCTGTTGTTGACCTTTTTATTTACTTTTATTTTAGGGAGAGCGTTTAAGCCATGCTGTTGGTTGTGCATTCACTGCATGTTTACAAAGAAAACAGAAACAAGTTGCATTAAAAGAACAACATTTTGAGGTAATGAATCTTGCTATAAACAGGGAAATTGAAAACCTTAACAAAATGTAAAAAAAAAACAAGTGGAAATTTTTACTTAACAATTTTCTTTTTGGATTTCTTCCATAGCGACAAGCTAGTGTAAGGCAACCATCGAACAAGGAAAAGGCTTTAGAACAAAAATTGAGTGGCACTTCTGTGGAAGATACTGGTGTGCAGCCGCCTGGTTCCCCCTCGGCAGACGTTGCTCCCAAAACTCCTTCTGTTTCCAGTAACCAAGGAAGTCCTACTGCAAGCATTAGTTCTAGTACAACAACACAACCAACATCACCAACATCACCTGCTGCTGCCATAGAACCACCAGCAGAAAATCAACCAATACGAAAGAAGGAGAAGAAGTTACATTTGCAATCACGGCCGCGACCACAAGGTGTTAATGCAAATCCATTTACCAGGCATACTTCACTAAGATATCGCTCCCAACCGTTGTCACTTCAACCACTAAAGCCTGGAAAATATGAGGTGTTGACTGATGATCAATCTGTCTTGCCACGGCTACCTCCATCTCCACCAATATCTCCACCAACTCAACCCCAGAAACCAACAGACTTGGATGCTCTTTTATCTATGGAGGGTCCAGCTTCTACTACGAACACTTGGAATAATGCTAATGGCGGAACTGGGCAAGCTGCCGTGCCTAACCAGTGGCCATCGTCAACGGGTGGAAATGCTGCAGGTTTACTTATGGCAAGTGAGAATAGTCGAGTGGTAGTTCAATCAAACTCTTGGTCAAACGACCTTAAAATGCAACCTGCTAACAAACAAGAAAATCCTTTTCAAGTTAATGGTGACGATTTTGGTAGTTTGGCAACACGACATCAAAATACAGAGGCGAAAGGAAACAACCCATTTAAAACGCAAGAACCAGTTCACTGGTTGTAATAATGAAATGGCTCGATATTGAATTTTAGAATATGGCATTTTATGGCTGAATATTGAATTTTAGAATATGGCATATTACAAACTGTGATGACCAACCATGAAGTCTTACTAATAGATATTTCTTCTTTTTAAATATTAGCACAAAATAATTTTATTTGTCCAGCAAGAATTTTGAATACCATATTCAACATATTTTTAATTGCAAACTCTCATTATTTGAAAATATCAAACATTTCATTTTAATTGACATAAGATTTTAAGTTGTTTTCTCTCTTACAAAAATATTTTATTCTCTCTAAGTATTGTCTTGATACCAGTATATCATTAACTCAATAATCTATGTTAATTGTAATCTGATTGTCCAAAATAGGAAAATATAGGCAAGAACAATATAGTTTAGCATCACCAGTTGCTTTATACTGGTTACTAATTTCATTGGAAAATTGACATTACTGGTTAAGTTAACTGCCCAACTATAGTGTTCAGACTTCAGACTTGTAATTTAAAATATTATTTTTGTAGATTTTAATTTCAGAAACATCCACATACTGGTATTGTCAAGTAGTATTCGCCTTTATTTCATGATTGAGTCGGTTTGCTTTGATGCACCACGGGCTGTATATAGCATACAGCCCAGCTGTGAATACTAATTATTAGATAAGAAATGAAGAAAAAACTAGGAAAATCTTTGTCCAAGGTGGAAAAATAAACAAAACTTTGTTGAAAAACCTCCTCAATCATGAAATAAGTCAGTTAATTACCTTGAACGTCGGGATGTATGTGATATACAGCCCTCGGACGCTATGTGTCCTCGGGGGCTGTATACAGCATACATCCCTCGTTCTTGGTAATTAACTCTTACATAGTATTGCTGTGTACTGCAAGCTGTTTGATGTGTGTATGTATTTTAAAGTTAACTTTCTGTATTGCAAGTGTAAAGAATTGATGTCGACAGATACATACACTGAAAATATAAACAGAAATAGTTAGTGTTTGTGATTAAAATATCTACAGTACTTACATAATTATATACTGACAATACAGCTGTACGTGGACGATAGTCCAGATCAAATCCTCATAAAATGTTTCAGAGTCCTGAACAGGCATGGAACCTGTAACTTTCTGATTGTCAGTAAGATGCTCTAACCATTGAGACTCAGATGGAAAGTGAAGGTTGCAATGATGTACTGGTTTGATTGATATATGTAGTCTGTTTATGTGGCAGTCACTATCATATAGTAAATAGAGGTATGGTTTGGAAATCAGCCAAAGTCTTTGTTCTATGTTTTTGTTCACGTTTATGCAAATGTGTGCACTTTCACACTTGCTGAACACATTGTATTTCCTGTATAATGAAGCAAGCAGCCAATGGCAGCGTTTCCAGACCATATCTCTATTGACTGAGATTCAATTTTGGTTTGTTTGTCTGAGTTTTGGTTCTATAAATAGCATTATTATTTATTTAAATATCGCTAATCGGATAACAGCCAACGGTGCGTAAAAATCTCACAAGTTGTTACAGCATTGTTGCCTGAACAATGCTGTAACAACTTGTTAACATACGTGAACAACATTGTTGAATGAATAACATTGTTTCAACATGTTGTTACAGCTTGTTGAAACAACAATGGTTGTTCACGGGCATGTTGGAACAAGCGAGAAACGTATTGTTACAACAATCATGTTCACCATTGTTGTCATGCTGGAACAATGCGTTATATCATGTATGTAACATCGCGATGGAACAACTTGTTCACGTCTGTTGGTTCATCAAGATGTTGCAACATACGTGAACAAGTTGTTGACAACTTGTTCACAGAGTGCAGCACAACATTGTTCACGTCTGTCGAGAACAACTTGTTCACGTCTGTTAACAACTTGCAAACAAGTTGTGCGTTTTTACGCGTGTACCAGATTATCAATGGTGCAATATGACAAAATATTATATTTGCACGCTATGACGTTTTTCCAACCATGCAGTTGTTAAATAGTTGATAAAGTTAATCTTTTAAATAAATAATAAAACAATTATTGAATTTGGTTTTCGCATGATAAGAAGAATTATCAAGGCCTCAGTTTGTGTTATCCACCTCAGCCTTTGGCTTCGGCAGATAACACAAACTTCGGCCTTGATAATTCTTCTTATCATGCGAAAACCGAATTCAATAATTGATAATTATAAACGCTCTCCGCTATTCAGAGTGCAGAATTTCTACATTGCTGCTTCTTTCCAGTGCAAGACCTAAACCTGCTTTGTGTTAGCTATTGTCTACTCACACCTGGGTACAAGGCAGTCTACTGTGCATGTTTTCCTCATAAAAATCGAGAGCAAATATTAATCTAACTGTTTTAGTAAATAGATACTTATTTTAATTTTTTTCTTCAAAATTATTTTGAAGAATGTGACATAAACATGTTTTGTTCTTGAAAAACACAGCCTCTATGGGTCAGTTGCCATTACTTGATATCTGTCACCAATTAGATTACAGAGTAGCATAGTGATTAGACTAACAATTTTGTGGTAACAGTAACACCACATTACAATAATGCTAACTGTGTGTTGGCTCACATCAAACAATAGAATCAAAAGACTAAAAAAATAGGAGATTCTTATATTCATTAAAGTTGTACATAATAAAGACAAAAAACGTTTTCCTTAATATTTATTTCTCTAATTATGTTACAGTTTATATACAATTCCAAACATTTTAGTGTTCCAAGAATGAAACATAGTCCGTGAGAATCCCCAGTTGTCTGTCACTTGTAATTGAGATATCTGGACTTTGTACGGAGCCTACGAATAGAAGAGAAATAGACAAAATATAAAGAAACCGAAAGCTACAAACTGTGGAGTATTTATTTGCACAACATGAAATGTTCAAAATGACTATTATTTGACATACTTGGAGTTGGTTTAGTAGGAGATAGCATTTTTGTTGTAGAATCAAATTGCCAATTGTGATTCCTGGCCACTATAAATCAGAAATGTAATATTAATTTCACGGCACATTAGTTCAAAATCAGTCGGTGTATGCAGGATAGTGGAAAGGCCCTAAGTCGACTAAGATACTATCTAAAGCTTTTGCCAGTGTTGTATTTAATTTCATTATTTAACACTTACCCTGAAGGGCATTTTCAGCATCCATACCAACAAAAACAGAAAAGTTATCAATATGTATCGATGTGTAAGCCTTTTGGACCAATTCAAATAAATGATCCTGAACGTTACCTAAAAAAATTATGATAAAATCATTATGACCATACCGGTATACAGTAGCTTAATATAGGTGCCAAAGCAAAGGAATTTTGTTTTTAATTTTAAGGAGAACACGGCTCTTACTTTGCGTAACGGACACAGAAATTTGCATGAGTTAAATGTTAGTTAGCACAGCATAGAACTGCCTTGTTATTTAAAAAATCCCATTTATTTTATCTATAATAGGTTTAATTCATGAATTGGACAATTCAAGGACAAAAATAAACAGGATTTTTTAAAGAACGAAGCAGTTCTATACAGTGCTAAATTTCTGTGTCCGCACATGAAGTAAAAACTACATATTCAGAATTATGAATTAATATAATTATGGTTCAGTACTTTGCAACATTCCCATAATAGTCTGGATCGTGGCAGACCAATCTTGTCTTAATGCACCATAAATACCAGAATAATCCTTCAACCACATCTTACAGCCAACATTCCATATTTTCTGTAACTCATTGGTACTCTAAAAGAAATTAGCCAATCATCAAACGGTGCACTGGGGCTGGACATTGTACTAGGGCTGAAAGCAGGGTCTTAGCCAGGATCTATAACTTGGGTGTCCAAATTGGCCATCGCGGGCCAGAATACCCCTGGACGGGGGAGTTGCATATTTGCCGGGAATTCCCCTGTCAAGGGGACGTATTCTAAAGGCTAAAATTGTAATATTTTGGAAGTTATCATATACGGTTAGAAAAATACCTTACGTAAAATAATCGACAAACAGTGCGAATAATCAACGAATAGCCGATAAAAAGTATGGATATTTGACGATTCATCATCGCTACTTGTCGACAGCACGGTTGTGAATGTCAAAATACATGTCTTGTGCACGATAAATGTTTCGCTGATGGCTGATTTGACTTAATAAAGCCGCCAAAAATACTAGAGTAGCGAAAGGTGTCCTTTAGATTTCTCACCTGCAGTCCAAAAGGTATCAAAATAGTAAATAGCCATACAAAAGTCATTATCAACTGGCTGTCTTAAATCGAAACTGGCCATCCAAAAGACGGCTGGCTGGCTAAGACCCTGGCTGAAAGACCGCCGCGGATTCAACAATGTTGGGATCCACAAAGGAGTATGATAGTGAATGTTTTCCTTATGTCAAAATTAAACTGACAGTATGGTTTGTACTCCCGGGGGTGGGATATTTGGGTCAGTTCACGGTGTACCGCAACGCAGAATATTGCATCATTGAAATGTTGGGTTTAGAAGTAGAGTCATGTCTAGATCAATTCCAAGCGTGACCATTCCCCCCCCCCCCGCATGTGACGGGCATTTAACCAGCTCCCAGGGTCTGGCATTTGCCTTTACAGGTCATACCCGGTGGTGGGGTATTTGTGGGGAAAATAAAGTGGGGTATTTGGCGCTCTGCTGAAAGAAAGTAGATGCGTATCCCATAGTCACAAAGTTTGAGGCAATGCCAATATGGTTGCCAGTGAATTTCCAAAATTCGTTGGTATACCGCACATTTCATATTAAACAAACTCTAATATCCTTTGTTCTAAATATTTCAATGATGTAATATTCAGATGATGGCAGATGCGCCGGATGGCACAATTGCTTTGGAAAATTTCTTTGATGAGGCGTATGACGTGGTCTGTGTCCATTGATTACCGGTACTCGATGATGTAACTGATATTTCCCACCAGTAAGTAGCCCGTAGCCAGGAATTAGCACTATCTTTACTAAAACATGCTAATTCCCAGAGGGGGGATGGTCACTGTTGGAATTGACTCTGACTCATGGGTCTTGACTATCATCCATGTATCAATTTATCACAAGTTATGTCAAGTAAGAATGCCAACCAGTTCTCACCAGTTTAACATCTTCAGGTATTCTTTTCCATAAAAACTTTGCATTTGGTCTGAAATCAAAGAACCCCAAAATAATTCAAGTTACCATACGATGAACAGAACTATTTTCACAAATATACAACAACGTATGAACCAAAATACAATGAGTGTAGGTGAGCATGACATCCAATACTCAATGTATACTTACAAATCATTTTGAAGAAGATAAACTGCCAGCAATTGCGCGTATGTTTCGACAGTTGCCAAGCCCTATAACGTTGCAACAATTCCACTTACATACAACACTTCTTAAAGGAAAATATATATTTTCATAATAATTACATATTCTACGTACATCTAATTCAGTTTGCTCGCAGTTTTCCACAAATTCAGCCAGGATTTCTTCTGTAAAAGGCTTTACATTTTCCGCCATATTGGATTCTGACCCAGACTCCCACGGCCACTTAATATACCACTGTTTGACTTCTGAGTGGGACAAAATAATGACGTCTCGCAGACATCGCTGCGAAATGGCTTGAAAACCAGGGAGAATAGTTTGGTTTCCAGCAGAAGTGCTCCACCTAATTTAATGGTGGTTGTTTCGGCAGTACTAACCAGCTTAAAACTAGCTAGTCACACACTTTAATCCCAATTAAACAATTGCCCGAAAACATAATCCAAAGTATTTTTAAAATGTAATCCAATGTGTTATCCACTCCTCCACCCCTCCCCAAGCGTTTCAAAATTGGTCTTGAAGAAAAGTGGGAAGACTTGTCCCCAGACCCCACTTTGGCAACGCCCCTACAGAGGTTAAATCTGACCATGGTTAAATCTGCACAATTTAAACTTGTCTCAACCTCAACCTTTGTTACCCAACCCTTTTACTCTTTTGTAGATAATATCATTGATCAACCAGAAACAAATGAAGTCATAATTTTATTGTTTTATACTTTGTTTGACAAAATATTATTATCCATGGTGCATTTCTTCATGTTTCAGGTTCAATTTCCAATCACTAGAAACCAAAGAAGAGAAAAGGCATTCAATTTTACGTACATGTATTTTGTGTATTACGTGTATTTTGTACAAAATAGTAACATGATTATGTGGTATGGACCTAGAGGCCGGGGGTCCCATGGTTCCATGGGTCCCCCTTTCTTATGGGAGAAGCATGCTGATCTGCCACTGACATCAGTAACATAAAAGACGTGCTGTGCATGCGTAGGCAGTGTAGAAATACAAATCAAATATACATGTATACTCTCGATTTCTGCAGCACACCAACCTGTGACAGTATTCAACATTACCGGTATTATGATATTACAGTTTTTACCTTTCAAATGGCAAGAACTTAAAGCTGTTTTAAGATACTGTTGGACAGACTGCAAGTCAACCCAGTACCATCTGGTTCCACATTGATATACTTCACTATATTGTCCTCGATCACCATGGAATATCTTAAGATGCAATAAAAGTAGTAGTATAAAAATAATTGAATGACACAGCCGATCCTGCTGCTGGAAGTAGTACATATGTAAAAACTTACCTCTTGGAACGATAATTTCCAAGAAATGGTGTTGCGTCAAAATCCATTTCAATGGCCTTGTTAAATAAAGATGAAAAAAAGCAATAGAAATTTTGTATAATCTTCCATGACCATAGCTTCATTCCAAACTGCTAATATTAGACATACAGTACCCAAGACATATACATCCCTATTGGAGAATGGATGAGTATAATATGGTTAAAACACTGGTCCTGAAACATCTTTATTATACCTTTGTAAAATCTCCTTTAGTATCAGCAAGCATTTTAACCTAGAAGCAAAAAATCCCTGTCACAATTTGTATTTGTAAGACCAACCTCAGCTAGGGTGACCATAGTAGTAGTACCTACTGTACTGTAGCTCCTAACAATATCAATGGTTAACCAAGCTTGTTGTAGTCTAAAGAAAGACTATTGTTGGTGACTGACATTTCGATGGCCTCAGCGGCGGAAATCATCTTCATAGTCAAGTAAAGCGTGTTTGTCAGGTTTGCCTACAAACATGCTTTATTTGACTCTGAAGATGACCGCTGCTGAGGCAATCGAAACGTCAGTCACCAACAATCGACTTTCTTGAGACTACTCAACCTGGACGATCACACATCTAATGATACTCCTAGGTTCAAACCATTTACTTTATCAAGCACACTAGCACAGCTACAGTATATGAGAATAAATGAAATGATCACCAAAGACATATTATTGTTTTTAAAACAACTTCTCCCAACTAGTACTATAACAAATGTTTGGAGACCAATAAGGAGAATTTGTATCTTGATACTGTGGCTTAAAGGCCATTATAACTTACCTTTCCATCAGCTTTATGTTGTTCACCCCATGCTGCCATAACAAAAGGATCATTTACAGAAACACATGCAATCACTTGAACACCTTTTGCCTATAACAGATGATCTACAGTCATGCAGGTACTAAATGATTACCAGTCAATTTGCTACGTGGTTGTTTCTCTATAATGAAAATATATTATTATTTTACGCAGTCACCATTGTTATATTAAAAGCACCGTGTTTTGGCGTGTGAGTGGATCTCCTGCCCCTTCTCTAAGTTGCTGTAGAGTTCTTACAGCAAATCGACTTCAGGTTATACTGGTATGATCATTGACTTCTGGAGGATAGCAAAATTATTTGTAGTGAAACAACCTTGTAAGTGAACGTTTTGCAAATAGTGCTAGATAACTGATAAGTTTTATTGAAATTACCTTGAATTTGTCAAAGTCTTCAATGTAGCCTGGTAAATGCGTCTAAAGGAAACGAAAGGATGTCTCAGAGTTTTTAACATTTAATATAAATCAATTACTGTAAAGCTGAGGTACATACACATGATGACTTGCAGCTACTGTAATTTGAGCTTGTTCAAATTTCACTGCAAGTTTCTTTCAACTTGTGAGGACTTGTGAGTCGTTTGAACAAAAAACATAAGCCAATGCAACTCTTTCATACTCAGTAAACAAAGTACTAAGTTAAAACTACCTTATGTAGCACAATACTTTTATATGCTAATAAATTTGTAAATTACCGACCTTAGAACATCCAGGCGTAAAAGCCCCAGGAACAGCAAAAAGCACTCCCTTTTTGCCTTCGAACAACTGTGAAATATCAACTACATCACTGGGAGTATTTTCAAAAAGTTGGATGGATGGCAGCTTATCACCAACCTAACAGGTGAAATAGATTTATACTTCAAGAGGTAATTGTTCCTCAAATTGGTAAGCTGTATTATTCCTGTGAAAGAAGTGTAATGCTAATGTGGCAGTGAGACATCAGGTCAATGTTGGACAACTGGTATATGGCAATGAAAAATGGCCAATGTTGGAAGAGGTTGGTGGCTCAGGGCTACTGTGAGCGATACTAAGGCCAATGTTGGAAGAGGTTGGTGGCTCAGGGCTACTGTGAACGATACTAAGGCCAATGTTGGAAGAGGTTGGTGGCTCAGGGCTACTGTGAGCGATACTAAGGCCAATGTTGGAAGAGGTTGGTGGCTCAGGGCTACTGTGAACGATACTAAGGCCAATGTTGGAAGAGGTTGGTGGCTCAGGGCTACTGTGAGCGATACTAAGGGCAATGTTGGAAGAGGTTGGTGGCTCAGGGCTACTGTGAGCGATACTAATGAATTAACCCAACAGTGAAATGAAATATTACTTGTAATATACCCAAAATCTTATCCCGGCATTACCACCACTATATATAGAACTAGGCTCTCGGCAACAGCCTCCGTATTTCAGTGGTTAGAGCACTTCACTAGCATTGTGGGTTCAATTCCAGCAGGAAGGCCTTGAAGTTGCATTATTTGCAAATGGACCCAGTTTGGTCTTAAAATGTATATATTCCAACACTCAAAATTTTCCTTCACCATAAATCGTTACAACAGCTACTCCTTCGCCACCTGTATTGGCCACACCCCTTACACACCCTCACCTATATGATTATGCAATACTTAATAGAAATTTACAACACTAGATGACAGTAGAAAGTATTGATCAAACCACATCCAGTTGACACTTTAATAAACAAAATATTCATTGCACAATGTATATTACATGCCCTGATGACCCAATATTGTTATTGTAATTTGGGTCACGACTCAAGTTAGTAAAAACTACTAACTAGTCCTATTCAGCGGAAATATTACTTTATATCGTAAATCGGAGTAATGTATGATGTTCCTACCTTTATTGGCATGTTTAAAGAACTTGAAGTAAGAAGGTTTCTTTTTAAAATTCCAATGAAACTGCAATGCGAAGTTCTACAAAATGCAATGCGGAACATGACTTTAACTAGAGGGCAGACGTATTCATTTGGGGTGGTAACGTGACATATACGGGCGCGGTGGACTAATTAGGTTATAAATAGTGTAGTATCCATACATGTTCATATGATCCTTTTAATCCCTTTATGTCCCTTATGACGTCTGCTCAAAAAGCGGACAAACAAACCAAATTTGACTCACAAATGATTGCTTTTGTTATGGCCGCAATAATTATGGGTAAAAGCGGACAAACATCGGTACTGACGTCATCTCGACGGAGCGCTATTAATTTTAAATTGGCCGCCATTTTGGAATAAGCTCGTTTCATCAGTCCAATCGGAAACTATAGCGCCGAAAAAGACATGTCTCCCCATAATTTGTCACCACGTTTGACAATAATAATAATAAAGACGTATTAGGAGCATTATACTGTCTCAATGCTCTTAATACATCAATATATTCTTAATGTTACTTATAAAACTAATTACAGTTTCATTATAAGATAAAGCCGCTACTACATAATGTATATTACCACTAATGACATGTCGAGGCGCCCAACTAATGCGCGCATTGCGCCATCCTGTTGGTGAGAACACCAGTAGTCTCATCCATAGCCAACAACTCAAAATGATCCATTATCTTCTAATATATTTCTAGTCCTGAAGAGAACTAACTTTTTGCTATAACTAACTTTTTGCTTTTTTGCTTACTTCAACACTCCGCCCTTTCAACACTCCGCATTCCGGGACTCCGTGTTTTCAAGACATTGAGACCCTCTCAACCATTTTCTATTTTGGCAAAGGACTAGAAATCGATTTTGGCCAAAAATCATGTGTTCCCATTCGGACACACTAGTGACGACAAAGACAACATAATTATATAGGACGAAATCACGATTACGCGAACAGCAAAAATCCAATTATCTTCACTGTCTTATCTTTAGTCAGCATTCCTGATGACTTCAAATCACCTCGGGAGTAATGCCTTGTTACCGTTATTGTGTATTTTAGGTCTTAAATTACAACTTTCTGTCTATATGTATTCTAGATTCTATGGGAGTTATCGACGTGCATGGACTGACACAACATTAACTGATTATATACGGCATTTTTCAGCTCAATATTTTTTGACTTTTGTACTTTTATCATAATTTCAGTATATTTAATCAGAGAGAGAGCTTAGTGATCGTATGGGTGTTTTAATTAATATAGACATTGCAATCATCTGCCCTATATCAACGTATCCATATGTGTTGATATATATATAATCTTAGTTAGACATGCATGCTATATAAACAGATGCTGAATACATTTGCACTCTTACAAAGATAAGCCTAGTATTCGATTGAAGAACAGCGCGTTAGACAAAAGCGCTGCGGTTAAACCTTCTGAAACTGTATTTCTTGTTTCACGAATCGCCGACAGTAAGCCTAAAGTTCCGTTACAAATAGATAGAGCAACACTTGGCTAACTTTCGATAATCAGTCAAAGTTTCGTCATCAAGGTACGTTGTATTGATATTTGTAATTTATAGATAATTACGTTCCGTGGGTCTAATTCCACTGTTTCCTACATCAGTTGTTCTGTAAATTTAATTGCATGGTTGGGTCAGCTAAATGAAGTACGTCTCAGTGTAGTATACCACAGTATAATAATAATAATAATAATAGACGTATTAGGAGCATTATACAATAGTCTCAATGCTCTTATAAAAATGTTACTTATAAAACTAATTACAGTTTCATGCATTATAAGATAAAGCCTACTACATATATTCTGACCATGAAGAAAAACTATTAGTTGAAACTAATAAATATAATATATATATATATATAATATATACGTAACAAGGCCACTAGGTTCTCCTTAGTATGACGAATCCCGCGAAGAACCAACCAAACAGAAAGGATAACGTGGATTGTTCGCGGAGCAAAATCATGGCGCGTGTGTCTACAGCGAATACAGTTCGATACGAAAGTATCACATAAGAAAGCCCCCTTTCTGGACAGACTGTGGAATAACCTTAGGGCAGACGGTAGTCTGAGAAACGCAAAAAAACCAGTCCACACTCCAAAAAGCATATCAATATAAACATTAGATCTTAATTATACCTGATGATGTTAAATTAACTTGTGAAAGCAGTGGAGGATACAGGGTTTTTTCAAGGGGGTGACTTAGTGAAATCGTAAACTTTCACCTGCACATTTCTCTATAGTTACTGAATGAGGTATTTTGACGAGCCTCTTACAGTGGCACATGCTTACCAAGTGGCATATATGGTAAGAACTATAATTGTAAGGCAAGCAACACTTGTTGCGAACCGCAACGATCTAGATCCAGAAAATTTTGATATTTTCAAGATCTAGAATCACATTTTCAGCGATGTTTGCGTGACATAGCTCTTTTATACACTATCAACAGGGCCCAAGGTAGGATATAGATTCAAAACAAGAAAACGGAAGAATGTAGAAATAACGTAACCTCTGCTCATGACATTGAAGTTCAGCCAGTTTCCGAATCGAAACGTATCAATTATAATGCATGGGACAGGAAAGCGGGTGACTAATAACCAGGGCCGTACTCAGAACATTTTACAGGGCCCCCCGTAGCTCCAAGCCTGCTAATAACCCCAGTCACCCCCGCTGTATATGCCCCCTGGAAAGATAATATTTCACCAGTGTTTTCACCCTGAACCGTTCGTGATATTTTGGATTTTGAAACCGGTCAGTGAGTGACTATGTATACTTTCTTAGTTTAGTTTAATGAATTTTTCACAATATATTTACAAGTTACTTACTATTAATACAAAAAGTACATACAAATACAACGAATAAGACAGGTGTGACAGGAGAAAGGAACAGGACTTACGTCCCAATTGACACCTGACCCCTTAATGGTAGATACAATTGGATTTTAGCATTTCTACATGTATGATGTATTGTTATGAAGGATAAATAAGACAACTTCAATGTGTCTACGTTTCGGACGATGTGTCCTTCTTCAGGTCAGATGGAGAATGAGCAACGCGCGCGATATATATATATATATACATGAAAGTATACATATATATATAGCAAAGTGAAAAGGTGGTAAACTGCCAAGAATTTAGTGATAATATAATATATATATATATATATAATATATATATATTTATATATATATTTATATATATATATATATATATATATATATATATATATATATATATATATATATATATATATATATATATATATATATATATATATATATATTGTCAAATACATACAGGTATATGGAAAAAGTGACTGTCGTAACCGGGAATCGAACCCTGGTTTCCGAATCAACGTTTCGGCGCTCTAACCTTTGAGCAAATGAGACACGGTCAGAACAGTCAGTGTTTTTTCAATATACATATTAAATTCGCCGCTTTCACTTGACACCAACAGGCAGACATCACATCTAACCATAATGTGGAGCAAGGCCTCTCCCAAAGTAGCGAAGCGATACACAACTTCTTGTATACAGAAGGCTTTAAGAATAATTAATTAATATTGGAGAGGATTTAACATTGTCAAATACATAAATGGAAAAAGTGACTGCCCCTGGGAATATTAAATCCTCTCCAATATTAATTAATTATTCTTAAAGCCCTCTGTATACAAGAAGTTGTGTATCGCTTCGCTACTTTGGGAGAGGGGCTCCACATTATGGTTAGATGCGATGTCTGCCTGTTGGTGTCAAGTGAAAGCGGCGAATTTAATATGTATATGGCAAAAACACTGACTGTTCTGACCGTGTCATATATATATATATATATATATATATATATATATATATAGTGTGGGTGACGTAATGATGTAAAAAAAGAGGTAGCACAAGAAAGCGGCGTATGCAAATTTCAAAAGGTGCCGAAATTATAAAATTATCATATGAATTGAAAATTGACGTTAGTCCCGTGTGGGTGTAGAGTGTTAAAGTTGAACTAGATAAACCTGCGCTCTCACATTGTTTGAGTTCGTTATCATCTAAACTTTTTTTGAGGATGCTGATGGACATATTATCTATGGAATGGCCTACCTCAGCGACAGTAGGTATAAGTCACTGAGGTTTCGTCTGGCTTTTATCTTTCCGATATCATTTTGCTATTATGTTAATATTGGGATATAGAAGCAAGGCTATAAATAGTCGATCGATGTATGTACGAGTCAGTGTAACGGCATAGCAATTTTAAGACCTCTCTGGATTTTTTGAAATCGATTACGTACACATGGTTTTGAGTAGCGCGTAAGTAGTTTTCATCGTAGCTTCAATTTTCCTTTTTAATATTTTTAATATTGTTACTTTTTCACTAAATATACGCTCGTTGAAGATGTAACGAACTTCCAAAGCGAGATAAATAACTTATTGTACTTCGTATAACCCGCGGTCAGCACACCGCTAACTTCGTTGCGCCTTGCATAATATGTATATGCGCTGTGTTTCATGATGTCACAAATGCCTGGAAGGTTTTCCTGTTCAAAGACGTCAGAGTGAATCGGGATAATGATAATATATAATGTTTAGTATTCGCATCCAGCAAGACAGAACCTATATTGCCCGCAAGAGAATTATCATTCAGGTCAGATACATAATAATTATAACATAAACGTTGGGGGCATATATAAACTCGTTTCCTTTTGCAAGACTGTTAATATAGTGATCTAAAATATTATGGCTATAAACCGCAGATATATAAAATCCATTTATTGACGTAATAGTATATACACAGATCTTTAATTTCTCGACTTATCTGTTCCATCGGGTTATATATTTATTACAATGTGAACAGGTGATTCAGTTAGTAGGACTGTTCGGACATGATGTGATGTTTTATCTGGCCTTTGATTGTTTTTATCATATGGCATTGACAGGCTGGGGAAGTGACGAAGGGACGTGACGCCGGACGAACGTGACGATGGATATCAAGTTTATCATGTTGTCTAGATATATAATACAGTCTTGCGAATATTTCTACCATTTCAGGTCCTTCGTAATAACCGCGGCAAGCAGTCAAAGACTTTCACAACTAAACAGGTGATAAATTTAATTCAACTGTATTTCGCATTTTTGCTTTTTAATGAGGGTCTGAATATTAGATGTTGTTACTTTTTGTTAGCCGAATCGTTAGCTCATAAGTGGTTCAAGACAAACACAGCGTCTAATTCCTTTGAGCGCGCGGTACAACTCAATTTGATTTTTTTAAGAAGCAATAACTAAATGATATTCTACGTTTAATTCAGCGCAGTGGAATAAGACATAACAGGTCTGAGTGTTAAGAGTTATAACCAATCGGGGGTACGCTGCGCCCGGTGCTAATATAATATTTTAGCTCGGTGCTAATGTAATATTTTAGCCTCGCAAACATCCTTTTGTTTTATTGAGCGGCAAAGTACAAAAATCACGCGTAAGTTGGTTGAAGTTCCATATAAAATCCCGAAATGACGTCACATAGACTATCGGTAGTAAAAGTCGAAATTAAAATCAGCTGTTATTTCTAAAATAAAACATTATCGTAAGAGTTAGGGTTAGTATATATTAGGTGGAGGGTTAGGGTTAGGATTAGGGTAAGGTTTGGGTTAGCCACTATGTTTTAAATTTGAGGATATTTATATGGAAATCGAGCCCGTAAGTTATTGCAATTATTTTCCTTCACGTAAATCTTTTCTGATTTACACGGCGAAGTATCAAATGCATGCAAGGCTCAAAATGCCGCAGTAAAAGTACTTGACTTTCCAAGCTAAGTAAAGTATATTGTGTTATAAAGTATATACAGTTAACTCTCCCGTAAGCGGACACCCTCGGGAATCTGAAAAAGTGCCGTAAGTGGAGTTGTCCGCTTATGGGAATAGTTCTCGTAAGCGGACACTTGTCAAAATATATGAGTTTTGTCCGCCTACAGGAGCTTCTACTGGTGACTTTCAATGGTACTCACACAAAATGAAACTTAGAATGTCTTAAAATGATTGCTTGTTTTATTTAGTTAACTCAAGGCTTAAATAGCCAAAAACGATTTAATCTAAAAAAACTTTAACAGAACTAAACATCTTTACAATAAAGTACAGCACACCAATGTCGATTGATTTGATATCAATTAATGTTTACAATTAAGTCATACATTACACAAAATATTTATGAATGGACGACTGCTTCATTGACTTCAGGTGCATGTCAATAAGATGTCATTGCCAATAAGATGTCATTGGCATATCATCATGTGCAATGGCTTGAGACATAATCTCGTCTTTCTTCGAAAGAATCGTAGCTATTTACGATTTACCGCATCCTAATATCTTTGCCAGCTGACATTTGAAGTGGTCAAAATACCCTGAGCGCGTTTCGCAATGAATAATGTCTGAACATCCTCCGTATAGCCTACGCATAGACGGCGGAATTCCTCTTATTACTGTCTTAATCCCCCATTAATGAGGGCCGGATACGGAGCGTCTACACGCAGGCTACCTCCGTAATGCTCATACGGGTTTTAGTAATTGGATTATTTTTCCGGGGTGTCCGCTTACGGGAGTGTAAAAACAAAAGAAAACTCCAAATCATTATCACCAAAAGTGTCCGCGTCCGCTTATGGGAGTGTCCGGCTACGGGAACGTATAAATACAGAGTTTTACTGAGAGTTCAAACGGGGTTTTGGAAACGTGTCCGTATCTGGAGCTGTCCGCTTTCGAGAGTGTCCACACAGGGAGAGTCAACTGTAATTCCAAATACGATATTCTACTTATATAGATTCCACATGAAGTGAGTATATAGTGAATGTCAAAATGGTTCATGATCAGATCTTTGCGTTTGACATGTTTTGATCAATAATTCTCTCACTGGATATTACATTTTCGTATAAGCTTATACTTGACGTCAACTACTTGACGTCAATGCTACCTTCTTTACGCCATTAATTACGTCACTATACATCCCGCCCCGACTACAAAATATGAACACTGAACATATTACATACTAGCCTATGAATACGAACTTCTAATGCGTATACAATAATATTATATACAATATAAATATAAGATGCTTCCCCTTCAATATAGAAGAGAAGCAAGTGACTTACTGTTGTTCTTCAAAATTATCTCTGGTTTAGTGGATTTCAACGCTAATAAATATTTCTCTCCAGTTACTATTCGATATAATACCCGTAATTCTGATACAAATAATTTCTGTATAATTTCTCAACATAGACAAAATTATTTGTCTTTTTTCTTAATTCTTTTTTCCCGAGAACAGTAGCATTATGGAACAATTTACCTAGCGATTTTAAGCAAGTTACCAGCTTACATTTATTTAAAAAGTATATCACTTCTTCCTATTTTGATAACATTTCTATGTACCAGCCGCCATAATTCATCACTCATGTAAACTTCTTCATGTAATTCTACTAGGCGTAACTTTGTAAACCTTGTGATATATTTTATGTATTTTTTGTAATAAGGGGGGGTATACCAATTGGGACATTTGTCCTGTTTACCTTCTCCTGCCACGCTGTCTTATGTGACGAATTTCTATTAAACCATTAAACCATAATATAAATAATACATACTCATTTATGCTGTCTTTCTTTCGAGTTTAAAATGGTTTATCATATTATTCAGTTTGTAATCTTTAATGCCCTTTATGCTGCAGATGCATCAACTTCATCACTCTATCTTTGTGGTTGGTCTGCATCTCTAGGTTTGCTGTATTATTTATCATCTCCATCTCTTTCCCATGCATCCTTAATTTTTAGTTGAAAAAGGATGCATTTCTTGTTCATTATTTGACCGACGTTAAAGTGCCACTACGATGAAAATTCACCCCGGTCTTTTAGATTTTCTTTAGCATAGAATAGTATTTCAGGGTCAAAAGTGATCATCGATGTAAAAAAATACTAAAAAATGGTATTTTGAAGTAAGTATTTTGAGCTCTGAGATCACTACTATTTAGGCCACCATTACTAAGAACGTGTTCCAAGTGAGCGCGCAATTTCAAAAGGTAATATTGTTTGTGACGTCAGATTCTCAATGCTACGTCTGAATTTCAATCGAGGTTACTTGATTTCTTGTTTTCTTCGAGAAGTAGATGAAATGTCCAGCCTTTCAGACGAAGAATTTGAAAAACAGGACCTTGATCACTATATATTTACTTGAAGAATTAGCCATGTTATTGTGGAGTCTTCCCTTGAGAGTCTGACGTCACTTGCATACGAGCGCTGGTCAGGAACATGAACGATTAATGACGGACATAACAACTCCAGATTCGGAGTCAGAAAGATAATACTTGCCATCATCGAATCGCGAATCAGTTTCAACCGAGTAATATTTAGCAATTCTGCTTTATAAATACGTAAAAATATCGATAGGTAAAAATTTGATCGTATAGTACAACTTTAATGCTTTGCCTTCCTTATTTACTAATTACTCAATCCTTATTTGCTTCAGATTATAGCATCCTTATTAACCGTGAATCGTGATGCTATTAACACGTCACTACAGCGAGTTACGCCGAGTTGATGTTCTATAACAGTTTGTTTTTTCCGAAATCTTAATGACTCATGTAACGTCAAATCAGTTATCATTGCGGATACAATATTTCTGCTGCGAGAGAAATTTGACCCAATTTGATGGTATACTTGAACGCTATATATACTAGATGTTTTAACAACTTTTTCACTTAAATCCTCAACCTGCAGAGCGTTGAACACCACTTCTGGTGAAACTAGAATATAAATATTGCCAAACTATCGCGCGATCTACTTGTTCTATTGACGATCAATATCCTATCAGCACTGCATGGTGACGTACACTACTGATCCAATAACAGGAAATTCTTGAGTGCAGCAGACACTTGCGATAAACCACTGACAGCTTTGCCACAGCAAGAAGCATGATTTATAGTGGCTGTGATTTATCAGAAATTTGTTTACCAATCACCAACAACATACCGTACTATCTAAGTCATAATGTATACTGTCTATGCAGTCAAAAGCCTTGCCAATTATATTCAGATAAGTGATAGTTATTTGTAATTTAAGTCTGCTGTATTTAAATATAATTAAAATAATTGATAGAAATGTGTTCATGCATACTATACAGTGGGTAGCTAATAGCTTCCCTGACTTTTGAGGCAGCACTTCCCCCTTGCGATAGTAACTTCTAGTTCTATAGACGATCAATATCCTATCAGCACTGCATGGTGACGTACACTACTGATCCAATAACAGGAAATTCTTGAGTGCAGCTATATGCAGGCATGCGCGTGTGCATGATTATATATCTTACAGATTAATAATTAATAATTCAAGCCTAAGTAGCATGATCATGCAGGAGGTTTTCGATCGCATAAAGATTCTTCCTCATTTACATAAACGTTTCCTTCGATTTCCTCAGCTAAAAGCCTAAAACAGCTTGTATCTTCAAGATAGTATATAGATATAAACATTTCTGTGTATACAGTGTATTCATTTGATAAGCCTGTCCGATCTTTATCTGATATACAAATGCGCCTTCGGCTCGAGTGTCAGATAAAGAACGACCGCGAATATTTTACGGATCTATCACTTTAAAATGTTGGTTTGGGGTCTAGCTTAAAAGACGCCGGAGAGGCGTTACTCGGGCTACTGATTGGTTACAGAGAAGCGCAACGTGCCGAAGGTTTCTCAGTATATTGCAATAGTTTGCAGGTTTATGGAATAAACAATTTTCGTATGGGATTGTTTTCAAGTTCAATGTACTTGAGTTACTTCCAATATATCGAGAAAGCGCCTTTCTCTTTGAGTTCGCGGACAACCCGTGCGGAAATCGCTAATCATCTTTTAGTGTATAGGTCTCGCGATAGGCGTGTGCAGTTGTAAGCATTGTGAACGTATATACGAATCATCGATACACAATAGTCAGTCACATCATTGATCAACTAGGCAAATCACTTGGAGAATCAACAACCTCGCTCAAAAGTAATGCCTCGACGTTTCTCAAGGCTTAATGGGAAATATTGCGCAATTTAGACTCTGGCGAGTAATTAGTGGTTCTTGTAATTAAGCACAGACGTACTAAATTAGACGACAAAGTTTGTATACTGTCTATTTTTTGCACCGCTCGCATAAGATATGCGATACATGGACGATCGTCAAGCTCAAATCCTCAGAAAATGTTTCTGAGTCCCGGACAGGAATCGATCATTCGATCGAACCATGTAGCCTTCTAATTGCTGGTGAGACGCTCTAACATATTGTCTTGAGCCTACAGATGGAGAGCGAAGGTTCCAATGAGGATCGGCTGAGGATTTGAAATTGACGATCGTCCATGTATCGTCTGTCTACTCCAAGCTCTCCCATATTCACTACTGGTTGCAGTTGCATATAACACAACCGATATACGATACGTAAATGATCGTCAAGCTCATATCCTCAGAACAGAAAAATTATTCTGAGTCCCGTACAGGACTCGAACCTTTAACCTTCTGATTGCCGGTGAGACTCAGATGGCGAACGAAGGTTACAATGATGTACTGGTTCGATTGATATATGTACTGCCTATGCGGCAGTCACTATATATATCGGTAATCGGATAGGGAGTACTTAAGTTGGAGCCATGCTCTGTTGTACTAACCCTCGCTGTGACAATTTTATTGTTTTTTTGTTTTTTTAGTCACAGTGTAAGCTTTGTAAATAAATAATGCTTGGATGCGTTAATATACACAATGTTCCTGTACGGGAATCATTTTTCTGAGGATATGAGCTTGACGATCGTCCACGTATCGTCTGTCTACTCCAAGCTCTCCCACATTCACTGCAACATTGTGTATATTAACGCGATATATAGTGACTGCCGCATAGGCAGTATACACATATCAATTGAACCAGTACATCGTTGTGACCTTCACTCTCCGTCTGGGTATCGTTAGCTCAGTGGTTGGGGCGTCTCACCGGCAATCAGAAGGTTACAGGTTCGATACCTGTACGGGACTCAGAATCATTTTTCTGAGGATATGCATGAGCTTGACGATTGTCCACGTATCGTCTGTCTACTCGAGCTCTCCCACATTCACTGCAACATTGTGTATATTAACACAACCGATATAGTTATCACGATACATCATCATGTAGTTCTCGATGTTTCTCCTAACGTTGATCCTAACGTTGATCCTAACCCTAACCGTAGCTAACGTTAACCTAACCAAAATTAAAGGGGCAGCAAGATGCAAAAATCATTTATCCCAATTTGGGCTTTATCTAGAAGCGCGTCCGACTGTCTACTCCCACTCGGTTAAGTGGAGCGCGCGGTGATGCCTGCGAAGGAGGCTAATCTTGTTCCAGATATATTTAAGTTTTTAAAAGCTGCAAATGAGATACCTGATGACGTCTTCTACTCACTCAAATTCTAAAAATGAGGAATATCTTTGGAGATAGCGGCTAGATTGTGCTGAAGCGTTCCAGATGTATGCTACTAAGAATGATACACTGCACTGTGTATAGTTAATGCTTTATACATTTTTTATTTTAGGGATTACCTTTAGTTTAAATTAAGGAGTAGATGACGACGTCATAAGTCATTTGCATCTTTCAAAAACTTGAAAGTAAGAACACTATTCTTCCTCATTTTTTGAGTACTAATAGATAAAACTAGAAATTACTATCGCAAGTGAAGTGCTGCCTCATTTCAAAGAAATTCCAATATTTTACAAGACAGATTGGCGACGTAAAGAGGCGCGGGTAGAACCGTAGGGGAAACTGCTTTGTTATCGCATTTATGGTCACAAATTTTTTTCAATCATCAATAATTAATTACCAAAGCTTGATAAACCAAAAAACAAAATCGAGAAATACCAGGTTATTATTACCTTCGACGGTTATTAGCACACATCCCTTCAGATGTTCCCTTCAGATGTCTTAAAAATTGCAACAGTGTTGCAATCAACAGTTAGCAAGCAATGTTGATAGTTTAACCGAGACTCCAAAAATAGAATATTGAGTGCATTTTCAAAAAATAAGGTGGATTGTTAGTTGCCATAAACCAATCACCGGCAAATGGGTCACTATATTGCAAAGAATACATTTTATCAGAGCAAAAAGGTTTTATTAACATTATTTCTTATACAAGTATAAAGGTTAATTTCCAACACAATGTGACATTTAGGAATGATGAATCCCATGCATTAATGTTTGTTATTTGATAATGTATTATTGCACATTTTGTTTAAAATTGTTTTGTATTGCCTTGTCTAAAATCAGCACAAATCGTTTTTACTTGGGTCAACAACATCCAACCTCGTACCCAGGGAATTTTTGCTTCCACGGTGGAAAATGGCCCTGGGATCGGCTGGTCACATGACACCCAGAATTTCTGGGTGTTTAGATATGATAATTTTTGTGGTCTTTGTTCCATTGCCTTTGTCTACTTTATTGACCTGAACAATTGAAAAATAATCAGAGTTGTTCATGTCAGCATTTGTCGGCATAAAGGCAGCTAACAAGATTAATAATTTACCATACATCCATGGTTATCGCTTACAAAAGGTATGAAGAAGCATATATCCAATTTAGTGAAAGTTATCACTTCTAATTTGCTGTACAATTTAAAGACAGCATTTCAGATTTAGATGAATAAAATTATATACTCGGCCTGAATTAATTGGAGTTTTATGAAAAAGCCAATCGCATTATAGAATGGACCAGCCGATCTTAGGGACATTTTCGCCGACCTTCCACCGTGGAGGCAAAATGCCCTGGGGTACGAGGTTGAACAACAACATATATTGTCAGACCAGATTTTCTTCGACATCATTTGCCATTCTCAACAACAGAGCAACAATAACATACACATTGTAACATTGATATTCACTATCACTTGCTGTTGGAAAATATAAATATACACAAAAAATAAATATACACATCAATATTAGTAATACCATAGTTTGTTACCAGTAGCGAAACTGGCCGTAGCAACTGGTCATGTTATGACTGAATATGTAAATCGTTTAAAAATTTGCATACTGGTTGTTTAATACAACCAACTGAATTAGCATCAATATTCTTACGTTGTGTCCACCAATTCGGGCACGATATTGATCGATTGTCACTCCCATTTCAGGTAAAGTAATGACAAGGTTTTTCTCTGCACAGATGTAAGTTTGTTGAGCAACAGGCACAAACCTTCGTTTGTAGATATTGAGTATTGTCTTTGGCGAGAACTGTCAAATGTCACCGGCTTCGCTAGGTTTGATTTTAACGAGCACAATCACAATGACTTCGTTTGATTTGAGTTGCGTGTACACACGAGACAAACAAGAAAAACTAAGTACACAGAACTATCTTAGTCGTCTTACCTTGAAAACAGAATATCTCCTCACTGAAATGAATTGAAATTCCCAACAGCACCAAAGGCAGGACAGATCGTTCGAGAACTTCGTCTCTCTCCTCAATAGTCCTCATGGCATTGCGTGATCAGAAAAATACCATGTTCGTGGTGGCGTTGACAAGTTCCGAACATTAATTCCGTACAACTTCCGTGAAAACGAATAACCCTCTGGAGTATGTGAACAATCTCGTTCCAGAGCAAACTAAACTACGTCACAAAACGTCATAAAACTGAACATCCACCCGCCTAGGAAATTTTCACATATATCGAGATCTCGTTGACTATACATAGGTGCGGAAAGAGGTCTGGGCACGAGACATAGATAACCCATGTCAAGATTAGTGTGCTGCCTACGGCAGCAATAAATATTGGATACGATTTTCGGTCTTACTACAAGACAAAAACAAACAGGTCCTTTTGAGTCATCCATTTTAGCCATTCCAGATATCAAAACCTTAACGGTTGTCAGTTCTGACCATAGCAAGGAAACCACAAGGAATTAAATTTTATTTGTTTATCTTAACGGACCGTCTCCGGCATAAACAATTAGCAATGACATCGTAGTATTATCGCAACAAAGACTCGAATTATCACAACTGAATTAATAAACATATAATTTCATTTAGCAATATATATATATATATATATATAAATAGATGAAGAGAGGATTTATTAGTGGTCAAATATATATATATATATATATATATTAAAAGTAGTGGCTATACAAGAGCCGGTGATAAGCTCGCTACTTGCAGAGTCAAGTCCTGCGAGAGGCTTCGCTCTACTTCGTCGAAGATGGATGTCTTCCTGTAGATATTTGAGAGCCGGTTGCTTCCCTGGGGCAGTCAGATTTTTCATATATATATTTATATATATTTGATCATATATATATATATAGTTTATTGTATAACTGTTGGTTTAGAAGGAGTGATCTTCCGATAAAAGAGAGTACTCGATACAAATGTGGTAGATATATATAATATATATATATCAAATAGAGATCTTGTGTTTGTGTTTCGAGAGTGCTCGATACCATCGGTAGAGCAAATATATATATATATATATATAAAATACAATAACAAATAATAGTCATCTTTACTGCATGCGAGAACTGAAAATATTATCTTATTTAACTCGCGGTAGCTCTTGTCAAATATTTGACCACATGACTATCCCAACCACCTGCCACTAATGAGCAGCCCTCATGTCGGATTGTTTTATTCCTGCGTGTCAGGATATGCCACGAGTTTTGTAGTCAAACGGATAAAAAACAAAACTAATTATTTTACTGAACATGCTACTTATAGTGCGGTTTCCTGCGCTCTCCATGAGGGGTAGCCAGTCGTCGAATGAAATATATTCCACCATTAATGGGAACAGCAGTACCGACGAAAATCTCATGCTGAAAATAACAAATACTCAGGAAACGCATAGCCCCTCCTTTACGTACTCACTGTTGTTGTTCTATTATTGTTATTACAACAAACTCTCTAATTATCATCAGCTTATATCTTCAACAGCCATTGTAAAATCAACATCTGTAATTTGATGAGGTCCGAAGTAAAGCATCTTGATGTCCCGACACAACAGGTGAAACTTGGCAGAAGCAAGTCTCTCAATACACCAAGATCATCCAGTTATAATGCCATGCGATCAAAGAGAACGCACAGTTTGCCGAACAGAGAAAAATTAACACTGCCAGTTGTGCAAATTATTCAGGAAACAGATAATGAAAGAATCGAACTAGAGAATAATTTCAGCGACAGAGAAAGCGAAAGATATTGTTGGACAGGGAATGAATGTCAAATTGAGAGTAAGGAAGTGTTAATATTATTATTTGTTATGTATTTGTATATATATATATATATAATTAATATTAGATCAGAGAGGATTTAATATAGTCAAATACATATATATATATGAAAATTAAGCGCACTTGCCAAAGTAGCGAAGCGATACACAACTTCTTGTATACAGAGGGCGTAAAATAATTAAAGTGACACGAGAATAAAGAATAAAGTGACATACAGCTCTGTTTCGTACAGGACGAACCTGCGTGCACTCATCAGTGCAATACCAAAAGTGATTTACAAAGAATATTTACAGCATTATATATATATATATATATATATATATATTTAAAATGAGAAATGATAGAATTTCAATATTTCGAAAAATACCCATATCATATATAATCCATGCATTATAGAGAATATCATATAGATCAGTTTTGAGTACGTTGATTTTATTTAAACCGGTATATTATATATGTAGATCGATTAACTTAGTTTACAAGGAAAAAATTAAAAACAAACAACTCACAATGGCCGATCTTTACCTATATCAATTTATATATGTATATATAATATATACAAGTAGAGTTCATCAGGATAATCCAATTATTAGGCGACATTTACAACATATATATATATATATATATATGACCGACCATCCCGCCGTTTGTTCAACAATATTCGAGTTATTTTTTTAAAATTTAATCCTCTATAGACGAAGACATTGTACAAAGCAAACACGCAGTGTTTCTTTACTTTAGTTTTCAATGGCACTTTATCATCTTTTATTTACCTTTTGTTCAAGAGAGAACATTGCAAATGCCGCTAGCATGAATAATTAAAGATCTGAGATAAGGCGTTAATTAGTAAAAAAACTCTTGAATTAGTATTATCTGATGGAGGAGCAAAGGATATAGGAGGAGCTAAATCATCTGATCCGATCAGAGGCGTGTAACATTAGTTGTGGTGTACCTTCTCAATGCATGGAAAGGATATTTTCCGAGTGTGGAAATTTGCTAAGACTCAACCGAGACCAGTTGCGAAAAATGCAACTCCAAGGCCTTCGGTGAGAATTGAACTCACGTCTCTGCGAATCAAGTGCGGTGCTCTAACACTAACTGAGCCACGTAGGCCGTTGGCATAGGAGCATTATAGTTGGGAGCTGTCATGAGGTCTGGTGTATATGGTTGATGGTAATATGCCGGTGAACAATTATAGGGTATATTATGAATAATATTGGCACTTAAACTCGATAAATTGTAAAGGAAATCAATGGGAAGGATATTTTGCGAGTGTGGTTTTTGGTGAATTTGCCATCTGCATTACCTCTAGCTTGAGAGGTGTATATTATTATCTTCAGACAGGAGTAGAGGTGCGCATACTTTTTTAACGATGTTTCTGTAAATTTAGTTTAAATTATTCGGCAAACGTTATTTAATTCTTATTTCATGAATTATTGGCGGGGGGGGGGGGGGGGTGCAGTCGCCAGCGCCGGCTTGTACGCGACATATATCTTCTTCAGTCTTGAATAAATAAAGTTGTATATATCAAGTTTTATATTTTATGTTCAGGAAATAAACTTGTATTTATAAAACATCAATAATAATCTCTTTGTTATAAAATGAGATATTTTCAATAATTCAAAGTTCTCTTCTACATATAAGATCCTCAGTCAGTAAAATGTTCACGATTATCTAGTGAATGTGGGAGAGCTTGGAGTAGAGTCTCGGTAGCTCAATGGTTAGAGCGTCTCACCGGCAATCAGAAGGTTACAGGCAATCAGAAGGTTACGGAATCGATTCCTGTCCATGACTCAGAATAATTTTTCTGAGGATACGAGCTTGACGATCGTCCACGTATCGTCTGTCTACTCCAAGCTCTCCCACATTCACTACAGCAGTGTATATATTAACACATCGAGGCAGTACATATATCAATTGAACCAGTACATCATTGTAACCTTCGCTCTCCATCTGAGTCTCGGTGGCTCAATGGATACATTGTAACCTTCGCTCTCCATCTGAGTCTCGGTGGCTCAATGGTTACGAGCTTGACGACCGTCCATGTATCGTCTATCTCTCGGTAATTTAAAAATAATTATATATAGTAATTGTTACATCTTCCGACAGCAGTCATATTATTGAATACTACAGTCACATACTATTGTATACAACACAAAGGAATATTGTCAAGTAGGCTTAATAGGAACACAAAACAGATCCATCAATCAATCTTGATACGATACATTAATGATCGTCAAGATCATATCCTCAGAAAAATGTTTCTGAGTCCCGGACAGGAATCGAACCTGTAACCTTCTGATTGCCAGTGAGACGCTCTAACCATTGAGCTACCAAGACTCCGATGGAGAGTGAAGGTTATACAATGATGAGATCTATTGATATATGTATACTGCTTATATGCGGCAGTCATTATTACACAGTTATTGACCGCGAGTGGGAGGTCTTCGCGGCAAAATTATCCTGCCCGCGGTGTTTCAGTACAGACAGAGCGACGAAGGAGCGAGGTCTGTGCGAAAAGACCAAAGGCAGGGACCGTAATTTTACCGTAAAGACAAACCAAACGAGATTAATAAGGTTTTTATTATATGGTTCTTTTAAATTTCTCACATTTCCTCAATGTTTTCATAATTTTTTTAATCTTTTCAGCGGTTCCGTAATGACCGGTCATCTTTACCGGTTTGTAAAGACCACTCTCAGCAAACAATCAGATTAAAGAAAAGCTGTGTTAAGACCGCTCCAGCGCGAGCCAAGCCATATAATAAATATCAGCAATGCTTGGATATATCAGTAATGCTGTCTGTGACTCAGTCTAGTAATTCGCGAACCCTAACACTCAATAAGCAAAGAAAGAAAAAGAACGAAGTAAAATAATAAATCAGTAGAGTCAAACCAAAATCCTCCCGCAGCATAACTCAACACATCATTAACAATCACACAACGAAGCAAACTCCGACAAATCCAAACAAAAGTTTATGTCAACACAAAGCGGCCATATATAGAAATTATTGTTTATATATTTTTTATGCAATAAGACTTATAAGAAATGCACCGTGACGTCATAACCGTGTTTGCATAGCCTGATGCACACACGTTATAACCGACCAATCACATGAGCGTGCATAAGACGTAACCTGTTCAGTTAAGAAATGATGTTTTACTTTTATTCTAGATGATGATTGCGAACCCTTGGTCGGATTACTTCTTAGTGTTGCTTTTTTAATCTGGTCGAGGATTTTAGACCTTTTGCAATAGTTTATTATTTCATTGTTAAAAAATCTTGTTGATGGCGCTTGTATTACTTATACGATTTTAAAAGAATGTAATATATATATATATATACGATAACACGATATAATATTATATTATATGAATCCTCGATAAGTTGTAACTAGTAGTAAACCTATGGTCTAAGTATTTATGGAGTTGTATAAAAACGTTATGAAAAAATGAAAATATAAACCACTATATGTTTAACAGGTTATTTGTATCATTATTCAATTTATATTTCTCTCGATTTTGATTGGCTGTGAAGTCGCTACGTCAGCTGCAGATAATAGTCGGAGCATGCGCATTAAACTGGAAGTTACAGATAGACAACCTGCGTAAGAAATTTGGTGGGAAACTAAAATTCTTGAAAAAAATGAAAAATCTTCCAACGCATGTTTTGAAAGAAATCTATTACAAAGGTATAATTCCAAGCATTACATACTGTATTGCAGTCTCGGGAAGTTGTTCTGTCTCCCTATTCAATATAGGTACAGAAGACTATCCCAGAACACATTAGAAATGTAACTTCACTCGAAGTCTCGAACTGTTTAATTAAGAACCTTAAACTCGATTCAGTTCGAGAAGGAAGCGTGTATAGTAAATTCTAAAAAATCTGAATTAGTATTTAAGTAATATATGTTCTATCTTTGTAATAATAGTTAGACCTAAATGGCAGGTCCACCCAGCCTTTGGTTGCCTCAACTTGACCTGCCTTATCAATAATGATTATGTATGTATGTATGTATGTATGTAATGTATGTGTAGCGACGATGATGATGACGACGACGACGACGACGATGGTAAATAAACATGAACTAATTTCTAGGTTTTTACACAGGTATTAAATTATATGTAATTTTGGTTTACCTTAAAGTTTTCTTCCATCATGATATAAAAATTCCAGAAATAATATAAGATCGGGTGCCGGAACAGTATTCACAGGCTGAGATTACAAACCTAAGGAAGATATCAAAAGAAAACGAGGTACAGACAAAATACAATCGTCAAGCTCAAATCTAAAGTGTTTCTGAGTCCCAAACAGGAATCGAACCTGTAACCTTCTGATCATACGTGTACGGGTAAAATTTTGTGTGTGGGGGGGGGGGGGGGGGGCTGAGTATAACTTGCCCGAATAAATTATGACGTCAATATTAATCTATTTAATGCATAACCCCTGGAGAACACGAATTGCCATCGTTATGCCTAAGCATTATTCAAATTGACCATTGCTCAACGAAGAACAACAATGAAATCCCAGATTAATTCCCTCAACGAGAATCCGTTATAATGTCATTAAGTTGCATTCAAATACCGTAGAATCTCGAAAGTAACCGCCCCCCGAAAGTAGCCGCCCCCTCGAAAGTAGCCGCTTTTTAAACATTTACTACGAAAATCCGAAAGTAGCCGACCCTCTTAAAGCAGACCCTCTTAAAGCCCCCCCCCCAAAAAAAAATAAAAAAAATAGTAGCCCCTTCCGATGTCTATAACTATTGTATAAATAAGTTGTAACATCTGTTTAACAATATATTTTGAATGGCATGGATTAAAACATGTATAAAACAGTAATATCAAAGATTCAGGAATTCCAGACAGTAGTTATATAAGTGTGTCTTTGTCATCGTTCAGACGTCCTCTTCCATTTCCGTATCTGAATATTCGGTATCGAGTACGGTAAATTATTAGCATTAGATAATAAGTAACAACTCTTATGTAATTTAATCAAAATAAAACAAAACTTTGAAACGTTGTGCAAAATGTACAGTAGTGGTTAAAACTTGGCCGATGCTAAAAATAACAACCCGAAAGTAAGCCCCCTCCGAAAGTAACCGCCCATCTGAAAGTAGCTGTCCTAAGAGGTCACTAATTTCGAAAGTAACTAGAACAATTTAAGACAAGACCATTTTTGTCCTAATGACAATACCATTTTTGCCCGAATAGAGATACTTTTTCGGACAACTGGGGGCTGCAGACCCCCCAGCTCAGCCCGTACGCCTATGCTTCTGTTGTCGGTGAACTTGTAACCGCCTTTCGTACGGCACTCGGAAGGCTGAATTCCGTAGGAATTGAACTTGAAGATTGTAAATATATCGTCGTTTAGTCTTTCTTAGGTTCACTGAGTTTTTAAAGAAGAGCAACAATAATCATATATGTAATACATTTTAAAAGCTTGAAGTAATAAATATTCCTGGTTCAAAACCAGCAATTTTCTTTTATTTCTATTCAAAACAACTGACCAATTCTCAATTGTTCCCGCCTAAACTGCACAGCCAATTAAAATTCGTTCTGCGCTTGATCTACCATCGTGCTCATAATTAACAATTATTCGCCGAAGGCGAGGTGAATATCGGTGAATAAAAACCGAGACGAAGTCGAGGTTTTTATTCACCGATATTCACTGAGCCTGAGGTGAATAATTGTTTTAGTATAAATACACATTTTCCCACTCTTAGGAACAGCATTTCCTTCAAAAATACTAGTTTCTTGACTTTCCTCCTGTCACTTTGACAAATCGACTGGCGGCCATTTTGAAAAAACGCTGGAGGTGATTATCGAGAAATAATCAGAGGTAGCTCGACCAATCAGCGCACACAATTTCTATAATCACCTAATGTATTTATACTAAATATAAATACATGACCGCGTCGCCATGCAATATGGGTAGGTTCGTCCCGTCATGCAGTGCACTGTCATTAGATGGGTATTGGTAAAAAAACCTGGGTATAAGAAGTAATCTTGGAAATGGCTAAAATTAGGGACCTTTCTGTTTTTGTCTGGTCTTTATTTTTTGTTAGTTTAGGGTTAGGATCAAGGTTAGGGTTTGGGATAGACTAGTTCTTGAAAATGGGAATGTCATTTTGAGACATCTCTTTTAGTCTTGTCATTTTTAGGTAACTGAACAGAGGTTGGCTTCACGGTGTGTCCAGCGGATCCATAACAAAACAGTGTGTGGCCGAGTGAGGCGTGAGAACAGCGTTTCAAACGCGTCTCGCAAAAACTAAAGGAAAACATTAAACGATTCTTAATTCAGTCACACGCGCGAAGGTTATTTATTTGTGTACCCTGGTAACAGACAGTCTTATTTGTGATAAGTGACAGTTTTTCAATATTGCACATTCAGACTGCTACCAAAAACGAACTTCCACACACGCTATTACAATTTACTAGAGCCAATTTGTTAACGTCGCGATTACATGTCTTGCATACAATTATTTAGTTAACAGAGTGACTACTTCACTCGTTTCCCGATAGCAAAGACCTTGTTTCAAAGTTAAGAGTACTTTATATTTCCGCATACCGACATAACATACCCATAAACTGACAAGGAAATAATTGAAATGATATTAATTAATATTAGTTTATCGGATGTTTCAAAGTCGTGTCTTCTTGTGTGTGTGTGTACATATATCCTATAAAGGCACTACGTTTGAAACAATCCGGCCAACACATATCGACTTAGGTCCTAGAAACACCGTTATGGAAGCTTGAATATCATAAATTCAACACACTATATGTCAAGCAGCCGTTAGAACTAACTGCATCATAGCAAAATTCATACAATTAGATCTTCATTTCGGTGCTTTTAGAATTTGTTACGTTCAATTTGTATTTAATGTGAATTATAAGATAATAAACTGAATCGTGCCATGTCAAACCAAGGTCACTTGGCGCGTGAGAAAACAAGAATTCTAAAAATGTAGATGAAGTCAAAACAAAAATAATTTGAAGTGCATGGTTAGTGTTATTGAAGGGCTGGCTCTATCATGGGAATGTCGTGTCTTGGTTACTCTTTCCGAGGATAATTGTTAGATTACTGTGTGGACATTGAACTTTTTAACAGACAAGAAACTCGAGTGAAAGAAGCGACGGCACGGGTAACAGATTGGTCTCAGTCAGTGAGGAATTATGCGAAGATCACTACACTGGTTTATGTAAGTAATATTCATAAACCTATATATTTCAAATGTAGTCTTGTATGAGTTTTCCATATTTCGAGTTACGAAAGTGATATTTACAGGACAAAGGCTGGTTTTTCTTTGCCTTTCATATATGATATCCTAATTGCATTTTCGGCAAAGCGAAAATGCAATGGCATTTTCGGCAAAGCAAAAATGCATGCTGCTGCAACTGTATTAGACACTAATAACTACACAATAAGCAAGATTATTGGGTCGATAAGGTGACATATAAAGTCAATGGGAAACAATACTATCAGTTATAATTAATAAATTTTAACTGTCATAAAACTATGCATGATCAGGAATAATTTTGTCCATGGAAAAAGGCAAGATTTGCAGAGTTTGTTACACTGCATAATATATGCAGTGTATCGGTTAACTCACGCGATCATATCTTTGTGAGTTAATTGTGGGAATTTCCTGGCAGAGAAATAGCAACACATCTTCTATATATGTAACCACGGCTTGTGCGGCAAAGCACAGCACGAGAGTAACCGTGTATTGTCAAGTGTTATTAAAACGGCAGAGTAAAGTGTTACACCTTTGAATATTTAAGTGAGTTAAATAATACCTTCTCGATGGTGGCGAAACTGGAATTTGTTGTTCATTAATTTTCTAATAATACGTTACTTTACTGTTGCATTTAAAATTGGCGGGGGATAACTTCAGATATAATAGACGGGATCAGATAACATCATGAGATGCTTCTGGACACAGCTAGGCGGCCAATTCTCACTATGTAATCGAGTTTGTAGCTGCTTTGACATTTTCGGTTAAACCCCCTGCAGAAATACACAATAGACGGTCGCTGAAAGCGAGGCAACATGAAATAATTAACTATATGTTGTCTTTTCAAACGGCTCTCAGCTGGTGGAACACGGCAGAGACTCACCGCAGCAAAAGAATATTATTAAAGTTCAAAAACAAGCAGAGCTCAACATAAAGGTAATGCCAGCGAATCATGGTCGATATGAGACTATATATAATATAGTATTAAGTGAGTTAATATATATATACTAATATAACATAAGTTATTCCATGTGTTATAAACTATATGGTATGTAGTTATAAATTGCCATACTGTATGTTCATTCCAATTTCCCGAGATCAATAGGAGATATTACACTTTTGAAGGGTTGTCAAACTGATAAAGTGAAAATTTGACGTGTATATATATACATGTACGTCATACGGAAATATATAGAATTTTTCTTAGCTAATTCTCTGTTCGAGAGTACAACCTGCACATGCTGCAAGCTAGCTACGTTTTTAACTCTTTGCTATACAAGCTATAAATAACTCTCAGGAAAAATCCTGAGTATCGAGAGGGCATTAACTCCTGCATCCTTCCGATGGAAGGATGTCGGGAGGCAGCAGGTTAAATCCTTGGGCTCAGCTTTATTAACATTAGCTACGTTTTGTTGGACGATTTGTTTTTAAAAAAATACAATTTATATATGTGCTACACAAGCCCAAGGAGTTACACAAGACAGATTATATACTCCCTCTGTCTCTGACCATGCTTTTCCACCAATATGTATATTTCTGCTTTCGTTTGCAAGTTTCATATTGTACTGTTATAAGCGGTTAAAGTGTGCGTGATACACGTTGAAATTACGAAACCTAACGGAAAGAGTTAAAGGCTTCTTTGTAAAGCATTAAGTAACATGCAGGAAAACTATATATAGTGGAATGCGATATACCATCAATGTATAAACCGAGTGATGGTGGATTTAATTTTAAATAAACATGCAGCGACAAGACCTGGAAAAAATAATTAGTTTACGGTATAATTATATGAACAGTTTCACAGTATTACAAGTTACAATATAAAAGACTGACATATGTTTAGTTGGAATAAGTAATTCAGAGAAAGAGAACTAACGGCATTTGTTATTGACTATATATAGTAATAATGAAGTAAGGCCAATTAAGGGCCTTGCGTTTTTAATGCGCTAGATAAGCAAATTATTTGCTCCATCTTTGTGCAATATATATTGTATCGTTGAAATAATGTTGGGTTTATAAGTAGGATTAGTATTCCTTTATTTCAGGGTTAGGACTAGAGTTTTTATTTGGGTTATGGTTAGGGTTTTTGTTCTTGTAATGCTCCTGAATCTTGAGAAAACAACTTAATGCGTCTATATGGTGTCCATGATTCTCTCCGTTATATACAAGATGGCAAATTGCGGTGCCCTTTGGCAACGCTTTATATTCTGGGTGTGATTTCGTTCGCAGACTATTGCCAACAAAACTGTTCGGTGTGTTTGTCTTATTAATTATTCGGTGCACCCACAATCTTTAAGAGAGATCTTGTATGCAAAGTACTAAGGGAAAAAGAGTAAGGCCAAGGGGAAAGGGAATCGAGTATTGTGCCTGGTATTTTTGACAAATGCCTTGCTATTGAGTTATACTTAACAACCGAGTGTAAGCCGTGGACTTACAGATACTAAACTCTTGCTTTTTAGAGTTGTTATCAATACTAATTAAGCAAACATTCAGAAAATGTTTATGAAAACGAATCGTTCCACTAGAGTTATCGATCCTGCCGATCTATTGAATGATATGCAACGGCGGGCGACATATAGTCTACGATCAAGTGGTACTGTGTTCTTAATATTGATAGTAGCCATAGTAATATATAGAGCAATATAAAGTAACTGATATATTTTGTTTGTGAGCAAAGGTTCGTCTTACAGTCCATTTTATAAAAATGGCGGGAAAAATCCATGTTTTCCATCGAGTTTTAGAAACACGACTTTCAGCCAATCAGCGCGTGCGTTTTTAATTTATTATATATATATATATATATATATATATATATATATATATATATATATATATATATATATATATATATATATATATATATATATATATATATATATATATATTTATATATATATATAGAGTACAATATCTACAGACACGTGTTTCGCTGTTCCACAGCTCATTGGTACAATCTAGATATGGGCATGAGAACTCATTATACACAAGCGATTGCCGGTGACAACCGCTTGTGGGACATCAGCGGTCATGCGCACATCCAGAGAGCGTGAAACGGTGTAGGGCCAGAGTGCTCAAACTACCACAAGGGTAGTGGGCGTTGCATTATCGCTAAAGGACACCTACACCAACTTCACAGAGTGCTCAACAACGCCGAAGTGAAGGAGCGTAATAGTACAATATCTACAGACACGTGTTTCGCTGTTCCACAGCTCATCAGTGTAGCTTGGTACAATCTAGATATGGGCATGAGAACTCATTATACACAAGCGATTGCCGGTGATAACCGCTTGTGGGTCAATAAGCGGTCATCCAGAGAGCGTGAAGCGGTATAGGGCCAGAGTTCTCAAGGGCGTTGCATATATATATATATATATATGTATATATATATGTATATAGTGAAGTAGGTAAAAATGGATTAAAAACAGTTAAAAAACAGCTAGTTAATATATGAACAATAATCACACACAAACCACATATTACGTCTATTTTGAGTCTTTGACCAGATGTCTTTATCAAATAAATGTTTACATTGCATATCTAATGGCGCTTTAACTAGCCTCGTCTACTTACAATAAACGTAATACAAAGTAATACATCATGTGAAAATCGGTGCCGAAAAACGAACGATCGTGTGGAAGCTGTTACTCATGCACTAAAACTGCAAAGCGTCTGTTGCTACTGATGACCTTTTAGGATTCTACTGTAGCGTCATAAGATCAGTTCTAGAATATGCATGCCAATTGTTTCATAACTGTCTTCTTAAATACCTTTCCGATGATATCGAACGCATTCAGAAACGCGCTATGCGTACAATTTTTCCAAATCCCTCATATAGAAAATGCTCTGAATGAAGCTAGAGTTCCTCGTCCACTAAGACCACGTTTACATGCACTAGAGCAAATGTTTCCGGATTCATCATAAACCGAGTATTGGGATTGGTAAGCTGTTTACACTCGGTAGTATTCGGATTCATATCGTTTACACACTAGTTTACCACTCGTTTACACACTCGTTTACACACGGTTACCAAGCATTTCGCGAAAAGACAACTCCAAAATGCCGCCCAAAAAGAAGGGAGAGTGTTTATGAAATAGAACTACTTCTTGGAGTAACGAACTTGGAGTAGTTCGTGCGTACTAAATGGATGCGTATAAAATGGATGATATGTGCCTGCAACAAAATCAGACAACCAACTGCCGACAACAGTGCAATAACAACAACATCCGCCATTTTGTCTGCACCACAAACTCGTGTGATCGCGGGCGGAAAAATATTCGGATTCATTGGAATACCCGTTTACACTACAAAAGATTCCGGATTCATAAGTATCCAGATACAAAGTTTCCACTTTAGATTCCGGATTCAAAATCTCCGGAGACGCGACTAAACCGGGACGTTTTATTTCGGATTCATCCTCTTGTGTGTAAACGGCAAAACGAATCCGGTACCAAAACGTTCCGGATTCGTGACGAATCCAGAAACTTTTGCTCGAGTGTAAACGCAGTCTAATATAAGAACAACAGTCTGCAATAGTCTTTTATTACGCATTATGCTAAGGACCATCACTCAGGGTAAATAATGATTGATAACATTCAGTAACTTTATTAGTATTTTTAATGTTGTAGATTTCGAATTTAGATTTTTAATTATTTTATTGTAATTATTCATACATACACAAACATACATAAATAATTTATAAATAAACTATCGAAAAACCATAAATAAATAAACTATATATACATCGATAAAAAAGACATGGACGAAGCAATTAGTGAGAACGACAAGTGACGTGCAGCAGATGAGACGGGGCGAAGGCAAAGAGACCTATATAGCATTGCATGTCGAATGTAAACATTTTCAAATCATGCTGCAGCCATCAAGTTGATCGACCCACGATGCTTAATTGTTTCTTTCTAGTTATATTATATACTGTAGAGTTTCACCGTAATAATTTCAGTGATGTGACCAGGGACGTAGCCAGAACCTTCAAAGGGGCTATATGTTAGCCACAAAGCCGCGATTGTGGCTGGGAAGTCTGTGGGAGGGGGGGAGTGATGGTCTCACAGGAAAATTTTCAATTTTGAAAGACCCAGAAGTGCTTTTACAGCAATTTCTAACATGATTTTTTGCGAAATTAGGCCACCAGACGATGGCTAGAAATTTCATTTTTAGCTTTTACGTCGTGCTAATAATTAGTTATATTTTATGCAGCCTTCATTATTTATTCTGACAGTAAAACAAAAAACACAATTGTTTGCTTATTTTAAAAAAGGCGTAGGTTTATTAAAAAGAAAACTGAACACGGAAACATATTTAAATTCCGAGACTAATGTAAAAAGTTTGACTTTTTCCGTAGCACAAGCACTTTGTTTTGTGATGAACAAGCAATCTGTAAACAAATTAATCATGTACTGTAAAATATTTAGTTGAATTTTTGGTTTTAGTTCAACAAGCAAAGGGGGGGGGGGGGGGAGCCGGCTACGTCCCTGGATGTGACTATGTAATTCGGACGGCTATTGCATGGATGTTCGTGATGGCTGTAAATCCTCAGAATTATATGTCTCTGACTGAGCCTCGGACAGTTCGGTTATTTGTATTTCTGTAAGCAACAAATTCATTCAACAATAAACACCAACTAACTCATATATGTAAGCTGTTGAGATTTTTTATATCATTTGAAGACTATATGGATTCATGCTTTCGTGTCATGATAGGTAAATTAATGAAGATTATCATAAAGATAATTTACACCATTAAGATAGAAATTCAAATTTGTCAAGTCATGCAATAGCATTTCATAAACGGATTCCTGCAAGACTATTTCTTAGCAACAGGTTTGCAACCGCTTCAGACGACAACAAAAATCAACTAATCGTTTCCATCCACACTATATAGGACCTATATATATAGCCGCATTTTCCAGTCAGCTGTAGCTTAGTTTAGTTTATTAGCAGAGTTATCACTCTTCAGTTTAGGTGAATGGAATACCCCAACAGGCTAGAAGCCCAATTGATAGGGATTCCGAGGGCCTACGATTTAAGGTCGTTATCCGAGAAGGCCCGAAAGTCTTACGATTTACTGATATTATTGCAAAGGCAGTACTTTCTCTCTCCGCTTCGATTATCTTTAAGACCCCAAGTGGAGGTCCGATACAGGATTTGAACCCTCTGTCTCCCAGCTGACATGTGTGGTAACCACTAGACCACAACCTGGTTATACTGTATAGGTGATATAGGCAAGTCTATAGTAAACACTATACATCAGAACTTGATCTTCAACTCATGATCTTAAAATAATTGAGGAGAAAGTACTGCCTTTGCAACAACATCAGCAAATGGTAGAAGACTTTCGGATCTTCGCGGATACTACGACGTTATATATCATAGGTCCAGACTTAGAATGTGTCAGAATATTTTGATTATCATTGATTGCATCATGGAGACGTTCTAGAGTCTTATTGGGGAAAAATTATTGAAATCTGTAACTTCGGTACGTACAACACGACTATCGTACGTGTGACGTCAATGGCGATATTAATGTTCCAGTTGGTTTGTGAACGTAGAAGCAACTTCTAGACCATTACCGTGCTACAACGTAACAACTACATAGGCCACAAAGGTAGTACATATATATTAATGAAACCAGTACATCATTGCAAAGCTTCGCTCTCCATCTGAGTCTCGGCATCTCAATGTTTAGAGCGTCTCAGTTACAAGTTTGATCCCTGTCTGGCACTTTGAAACTGATTTTCTGAGGAATTTGAGCTTGTCGATTATCAATCTGTATAACATTAACTACATTCGTTATGGTAGAAAAAAAATAAAAATTGATTTGATTCAAGCTAAGGCACTACTGATTAAGCATTTTATGAGGAAACCCGTTTCATATATATATATATATATATATACAATAATCTGTTTACTACGCGCATTCTCAATCTCATATTGGTTGTTGGCCGTATCTATTAGAGGACAGATGCACGGACACGTCAGCTCACGCCAGATCACGTCAGCCGACTGCTTTTATTTAGGTTTTTTTCATGCCCCAGAAATCGCCAGAGCTAGTAATAAGCTTTTGGAATAGTTTGTTTTCAATTTTTATTGTATAAAACAAATAGATTCCATTTTGCCGTTGTCTGTTCAGTTATAGATGCACAGAGGACGTCAGAACGTGGTAAGAACATCAGTGACCCACTCGACTATCGTCTTGTGGGCAACTTTTTTGTTCTTACCACGTTCTGACGTCATCTGTGCATCTATAACTGAACAGACAAGGGCAAAATGGAATCTATTTGTTAAATAGATATAAACATAGTTAATATATAAACAAATATATGGAGTTGATACATGGATAACTAACTACAATAACGTATTAATGATATTATACACATGTATATATACGGCTGTATATAGTACTCAGAACTGTGGTATACCACAGGAGATCGTTCCATATTAATTTACAAACTGTGACTCATGATTACGAAATATTGAATGTAAATATTTGAGATGACTATTGCTATTTAATATGAAAAGAATTTGAAAAGATAGCGATTGAAGAATTTGCCAGTCACTGCTCTGCATTAAATTACATGCATCAGTTGACCGCATCAAATAACAATAAATCAGCAAGAACAATCATAGTGGGTCAAGATACGCGGTTGTAATTTCAATAACAGGAAAACAATTCTCTTTAAAACGAGAATAAAAACTATACAAGGCCCTTTGAAGGGGAAAACAGTTAGTTCGCTTTTGTTAGTTATCCAATGAAGAAAATAATTAAGTCCTTTGATGGTCTGAGACCTTCTGTTACACCCGCATAATTGCGTCACTAACTTAAGAAGTCACTTCCTTCCGCAGAAATACACTAAATACTATAATATAATATCATTGCAATGTTAGCAATTTCAATGACAATACAAGTAAAATAGTTGGAGGTCTTCATTGTTGAAGGGGTTCGTTGTTGAAAAACACGAATGTTGTAGGGAGATCTTAATGAAATATTCCTTGGCTCATGGTAAGATGGCTCGCTATTCAGGTATGTTAACATTAATATTATAATGGCATTATTAAGTCTATAAGCGAGTTAATGACTGGTATCTCTTTTAACGGAGCATCACAACCAGATGTGATACAATGGATATTAAGGTCTTTAATATATTATTTTATTGGTGAAGAAAGCTTTTGGGTTTCTCATACTAGTTTATATAACTGCGTTGTTGGCAAGTACTTCATAACTAACAGATATTGTTTAAATCCAGGCATGCTATAGCTTAATTACGGCATTACGGCATAGGCATAGACATTACGGCGTAAAGATAGCGGCCATAATCACAATAACAACAACATTATCACAATAGTGTGATGAGTCACAGAAAACAGAGCAGTATAAAGTTTTTAAAGATTGATTTAGTGACTACCAATGTTTTTTTCTCAGAACTGATGCCGGAGTTCTGGACAGGGTCGAACCAACTTGTATATAGTCTTTCGCCGTCTGATTGCCGGTGGTGAGACGCTCTGAGACTCATATGGAGAGCAAAGGTCACAATGATACTGGTTCGATTGATATGTGTTCTTCCTATGCAGCAGTCACTATATATCAGATAGATTTTCTTGTGTGTGTTTTGTGAGATTTTCCAGAACAACAGAAGGGGATTAACTTGTTGTATTTACATTTAGTCACTATATGTATGCACGATATATATAAATGGCGAACAACTTAACCCACAGAGCGTATAACGACGTTAATAATATACCAAGAAGAGATTATATCGATAAATATCAACAGAGTATACTACATGCATGGTGTTTCACAGAGGGAGAGGGATTTATAAAACATAAATTTCTTCAAGGCTCTTAGAAATGAAATTATCATTTCATGCTTCCTTTCGTAAGGTTCTCTCTCTAAAACTGAATGTTGCCAAAGTCAGACCAAAATAGCCATGTTAGGGAATATACAACATCAGAATTCGTCTTAAAGATTATATGATATTGAATTGACAATTATTTATCCACCGTCCAAAAGGGCGTAATGATATCGATATGTCATTAACCACAAGTACAACAAGTATTTAAATCTTTGTAACAAGTATGGAAATAGCCAGTAAAGTAGGTTAGCCTGGTTATAGATTAGAATATTAGACAATATATTATATTGGCTAAAATGGCTAAACATGCAGTCGTAGAAAGGAAAATACAGCCTCATTGCATGGGTATTAAATAGTCAGAGAGCTTGGGGGTAGTTAGTCACACTGAGATTAGTCGGCCCGATTTATGATTTAGATGCATGTTAAGGACAAGAAACTGTCAGCGGAATGATTGTGGGCTCATAATCCTCAATTCTGCTCCATTTCTCGACTGAAATTGCTATAAAAGGGTTTAAAAGGGAGCGTTCGTTATTTATGGGTTGGGTAAGCCAAATGTTTGGCAGTATAAAAGGTTGGGTAAAGTTTTTTTGTTGCTTTATATACTTGTTTAGCGCCCGACCTGGGAAATTTTGTTTTTCTTTTTTATTTTGCACAAAACATAGTTTAAACTATCAAAACTATCGTTTTTCCACCTTAGAAATACCCCACTCATATGTTACTGTCCATTTGAGCTTTGACGATCTCCATTGCGTTGGGCACCTCGATGAGACCATGATCAGACAAAAGTGTAACCACGGTTGATTGGAATTTTAGATCCGGTTTGTTTTGTCACGATGGTTTGAAATATAAAAAAATAAAAATAAAAAGCTCCCTCCCGACCTGGAAAAGTTGGAATGGGTGGACGCTAAACAAGTAATTTTTTTTATGTGGCCTAAATATTGGGTAGCAAATTTTAAAACAAAATAAATCAGTGTTTTAATAATAATAGTGATACAATATAAAACACAGAGATTACTTGGTCAAAGACATTGTCACGAGGTAAAACCTCTTGTTGAATATTTTAGATGGACATATTTTCATGTTTATAAACAGTAACACAAACTTTAACTTCCTTATAATATTCTAATGATCTCATATTATATATATGAACCAATAAAGGTTCTCTTAAGTCCGTTCTGCGCATGTGTGATATTTCAAACGTGGGGGACTCCATATGTCAACAAACTTTAACGGAATAGATTTGGGACAGTTCGAAAGCGAGTATTCGTCAAAGGTGGCGAAGGCGCGAGTGGTAGTTTGATATATTATCCACATTTAGGAACAGAACAGCTTCTTATAACACACTTTTTAGGTGGAAAAGCTCAAGCGTTGGAAAACAAATCCGCAATACTTCATGTTCAATGTTTATATAATGCAATGTAAACAAACGATGTAAACAGAAACGTGGACATGCGCAGAACAACACTATAAATACCAGATAAATATCTAAAGGTTATGATAAGAGCAAGGACAAGATAGTAGGCAAAGGCCGTATATAAACTTATTATTACGTCGGTTTCCTTTGATGTACCGCGGGATATATGCGCCATACATCCCTATGAATACTAATTAGATAAGAAACGAAGAAAAAACTAGGAAAATCTTTGTCCAAGGTGGACAAAATCGACAAAACTTTGTTGGAAACCTCCTCAATGTAATAAGTCAGATAAACACCTCGAACGTCGGGATTTATGCGATATACAGCCCTCTACGCGTCCTCGGGGCTGTATGCCGCAGAAATCCCTCGTTCTCGGTGCTATCTATTACATATAATACATGTATGCAGTATAACATGCAATATATGGTTACATCATGTGATGGTTGGGTAGAAGAAAAATTCAGTGTTTGGATGGTTGGGTAAAACTTTTTTTGCCATTTGGTTTCAATGTGTTTCTCTTCGGTATCAATCCCCCAGCGCGCGCGGGCGGAGATACGACCCTGGGAACGAGGTTGTATCAACCCCTGCCATAAATAATGAACTCTCCCTAAGGTACAGCAATAGGGTATCGCCTCGTAAAAAAGCTCGCATTAATGATAATTTATATTTTTCTAGCCTTTTTAGATGTCAAACATAAAGATCAATTAATGGCACAAGAAAAGCGGGAACAAAGGGGAAAACCTGGACAAAGGTCTCGATGTGGATCAGAATCCCAGATGTCCCTATCCGATCAAGAAACACGTACCAAAGCAACGATGAAAGACATCGAAGAACTTTATTCCGCGTTGCAAGACCTGGTACCGAAACCAGGCAAACAGGAGAGACGAACGACGAGAGGAAAAAGTGGAACGGATACAGATACAACGAAAGACTGGGGCGAGGATTCGGACAGATCTCAGGGAAGATACAGCAATGGAAGAAATATAAACATGAACAACAATAATAACAGAACGGCTGGAAGCATGAAAAGTTTCGAAGTGATTCTGGATAGAGAGTCGAAAGAGAAAAGAAAGTATAATCGAGAGCAGCTATCAGACGATCGTATGTTTGTTTCGGATACTGAACTGGAATTTGAGTCGGCGAGCGAACATCGTCCTCAAATTCAAAGGTGTACCTCATTGCCTGCTTACGAAGACGTCGAGAGCGGAAACGAAATAGTCGACGGGAAAGATGACACTACTCCTAAGAAGTCGTTGTTTTTGCTCTTTCGCCGCCGCCGAACGACGAAGGCACAAAAGAAAAAACGATCAAGTTGGCGAACCTTCTTGGCTTCGCTTAGTATGAAACGAAAGTCGACAAAAAAACGGAAGAAAAAATCAAATAACAAGTCGTCACAAGATGTAGTACCGAAGAGAGATCCAGAGCCAGCAAATGGCAGCCCACGACTTCGGCAGTCGCGGGAAAAAACAACAAAAAAACTCAGCTCATCGCACGACGAAGGAGTTCAAAAAACAACTCAAGACGTGTCCGCTCCTACGGTAGCAATAAACGGAGATACATCTCCAGAGTCAGCAAAATCCAAAGATCCCGAACCTCCCGCGCAAGATAACTTGAGCGACCTAGGAACGAGGTCGGATGAAGTAAATAGAAAACTGAGTGCTTGGTATAAACATGTTGTCAAGGAAACGACGAGCTTGAACACATCAGCCCTCCCTGCAAGATACGCAAGATCATGCGAAAGCATTTTGACCGATAGCGAAATCCTACGTAATAGGGGAAGTTCTGACACGGAGAGTACCGCAGCGATGGACGTTAGGACTAGAGTCAACATGAATAAAATCCGAGTACGAAAATCGCGGGCCAAGAGGAACCGGAGAAAAGAAAGCGCGAGGTGGCGGTCATTGCCAAATGTGAAGCTCGTGACGTATGCATTGCAGGATATGAACAATAAGGCGGCCGGTCGGGAAAAGAGCACCGAGAACGACGACCACAAAGAGAAAGAACCTGCAGCAGAGGTTTCCAATCACGACGAGAACCGACAGAGGCTTCCGATAAAGTACACGACCACAGTGAAATCAGTGGAAGCAAAACTATCATTTGGAAACTCTTTAGAGAAACCTACAAAACCTTCGATGAATGACTTTATGATGATCCACAAAGAGAACAGTTCGTCTTGGTTGAGCCGGCAATGCTCAAAAACAACGGTCAGCTGTATACGACCATTACAACTGAACTTGTTTTACTCCGAGTCACCATCGAGAGAAGCGAAATTCCGAAGGGAAAAATCAAAATTCCAGTTCAAAGGTTCGAAATCTTCTTCCAATGTAACAACAACAACAACGCAAGGGGCACAACCTGTACCAAGCGCTTTCACAATTCGACAAACCTCGAGCCAACGACGACGAAAGCGGCGAAGTTTCAAGCGGCAGCCACGTCTTCCACAATGTCAGTCGCCGTTTTACCTTCCTCAAAATAACACAACTTCGAGTACTAACACTTCGAAATTTCGATTTAACTTCAGCAGCCAGGATAACTCGCTAGAGGCCGATGAGTCACTTGCCTCCAAGGATTCTGGTATCGGTTCTCCTGATCACGAGAAGAAAGTGTTTCGTGTGGAAGCAATAAATACGAGCGAACGACGACGCGTTCCGAAGCTTTATTGGGAATCCGAAGACTCTGGTTGCATATCTATGGGCAAATCACATGCAGCAAGTCACGCGGACACTGCAATACAGACGGAACCAGTGATAATTATGACCGTTACTTCCAAGGCTAGCAGTAATAGATTTATGCCACCATTGCGTAACGATAGTGATGGCCAATCGGAAGCTTGACATTATATAATACCATGGTTTAATTCATGAGTTAATTAGATAATGTATTATAAAATATGAAAAAATCTGCTATACCCAAGATCCTTTGTGCATGCTTCCCTCAGTCAGAATTCTGCAATGTTTATACTGTGTATATTTTTGGCTTAATTGTAAATAGCAACTGAACGCACAAAATCGGAGATGGCGAGAGATCCAAAACATCACAAAAGGATTATGGGATGGCAGAGACTTATTGTTGCAAAGTTGCAAGCAGTAACTGTATTTAAACTAGTATATACTATATTTCCAGTATGACAGAAGCTTCACTGTATATCTTGTTAATTATGACTGCTATCGAATATTTATAACCTAACTTAACCGAACATACGAAATAACATAAACGCATAAAAGAAGCAATATTATATGTATATACAAGAACACTGATTTTGTTCGGCTATACGCGTGTTTGTCTATTTTGTCATGTCTATTTTGTCATGTCTTTATAGTAGTATGGTTAACCTTTATATGGACTTATGGTATGTATTCCATATAAGGTCATATAAGCAAGAACAAATACATAGCCCTATCTTTGCACATCCCACAATATGTTCTAAGTTTGGATAACTAGATTGGGGAGTCGATGGGGGTGGGGTTGTGGACAACTAGATTGGGGAGTCGATGGGGTGGGGGTTTGTACAATTAGATTGGGGAGTCGATGGGGTGGGGGATTGGTCAAATAGATTCATGGGGAGTCGATGACACGCGTGTACAGTTTGATCACATACACCAAGATCACAATCGTATACCGACAAATCGTATCGTGTAGATCGGCCTAAAGAAATGGTTGGAGACGAATAAGGAGAATTTGTATTTTGAAACTGGAGATAAGACTCTTCTCAAGACTACAACCTGGATTATCAACTTCACACATCTAATGATACTCCTAGGTTCAAACCATTTACTTTATTAAAGGGTTAATAGGGAACTCGGGTACGTTTGCCCATTGCGATCAACCAAGGCCAATTTCGTATCCTGCCGCATGTTATCTAAACAAGAAAGCAAGGAGCATTCGCGAGGCCGAATGTCGAGAGTAAATCCATTACATAACGTAGTATTTATAGCAAAACGTACTATTTCATCGATATTTATATAACAAATTGTTGAATCTCGTGGTCGTAGTATAGTCATATCTAAAGTTCTCTAATTTCGAAGGAGCACGACAGGCATAAGTTCGCATTTTATCCATATCATCTAAAGTTCTTTAATATCGAAAGTGCACGACAGGCATTTTTGGACAAGGAAGTTCACATTTTATCCCCAAAGTGAAAAGACGCATTGACCAACAAACAATGTTTAATCACAAGCACTTCGAACCAAAAAAGGTGATTGGCAGGAAGAACTTGGATGACTGTCAAGTAATGATATTTGCCTTTGGGAAAACAAGCAATGACATTGGTGACGTAAAAACTAAATGTATATATATATATAGATATATATATATATATATATATATATATATATATATATATATATATATATATATATATATATATATATATATATATAATATATATATATATATATATATATATATATATATATATATATATATATATATATATATATATATAGATATATTATCGATCATAGTCAAGTGCAAATCCTCAGAAAATCCCGGACAGGTATACCTTCTGAACATGCAGGCCTTCTTTCTTAACAATGCCACCAACGCCTGACGTATGAGAAACCACATTTTACTCTGACGAAGGGCTCCGCTAGCATGCAACGTCAGGAATACGTTGTTCAAAGCCTTGATAACTTATCCAGTGGATAAATCCTATACTGTATTACAGTGAATATATTTTTCTATCCACTGGCCAGTCTGAAAAAAATAACAAGTGAATACCACTATCCTGCATGTTTTCAACAACATATTCACTTGCTATTTTTTCTCAGAAAACTATTGAATGAATAGAAAATGAATCACGACTAGGACTTATCCACCGGATAAGATATCCATGCTTTGAACAACCTGCCCGAGTATTTCATTGCTACAACTATCGGCAGTTCCGACCACCTTTTGCTTTACTATATCTAAAAAACTGCCAATGCAACACTCTACTTCCTTAGTAGGAGAAACCACGATAGACTTCCCATGGCGGTAACTTATAGGTGCAGCTCTTTAACAATAACAACAGCTCTTTAAACAAATGCAAGAATGCTGTGAAGATGCCTTCAGCAGAAGTTAACGCCTGTTTCCGTAGTTCAGTCGCCGTTAGCCAGAGCGCTGCATGTTTATAACAACGTAGAAGTCTCGCGTCTTAAAAATATAATAATTAATAATAATAATAATAATAATAATAATAATAATAATAAAAGACGTATTAGGAGTATTATACAATATAGTCTCAATGTCTTAAAACAATATATTCTTTATGTTACTTATAAAACTAATTACAGTTTCATTATAAGATAAAGCCAACTACATATATTACCACTATAAACAAAAAACTATTAATTTAAAAAAAGTCTTAAGTGCTGACTTAAAACTACTTAACATATCAATGCTTCTAATTTCCTGTGGTAATGAATTCCACAGTTTTGGTGCGGCAACTGAGTGTTCTGTCTCCACGAGTCACCGTTTTGGATTTTGGATCAAGTAGCAGATTTCGGTCAGATGATCTCAAAGTACGAGTAGGTTTATATTTAGTTAGCAAATCAGTAATATAAATAGGTTTCTGGCCATGCAAAGCTTTGAAAGTAATTATCAGTATCTTAAAAACAATCCTTGATCTCACTGGCAACCAGTGAAGATTACGAAGCACAGGGGAGATATGTTCTGATAAGTCTGGCAGCTGTATTTTGAATTCACTGTAACTTGCTTAATTCAGATGATATAAAAATATAACTTATAAAAAAAAAACACTTGAAAACGTTCCTCAACCCTTCAGTGTCGGACTAGACTATGAGTCGCTGTTCTATGGCACAAGAGCCTTTCTATATGGCATGTCCATGCAGGGGCCCTCCACGAATACACTATATAGTGAACAGAGATGGCATTAATACATTCATACGCAAAGGCAAAGCACTTGTATCTCGTGAGCCGTGCTCAGGGCAACTGAGAAAGTAATAAAAAGCGATTTAGAATAAATATATAATTAGGATGACTTCTACAGTATATATAGTCTTTGTATAGGTCCGGAATTTCAGTTTATTTGTAATAGTAATTAATTTCCTGTTGAATTGATCCATATTGTTCCTCATTGGATCATTATGAAATGTTATTTGTATTTGTACGAGAGCCTCTAGATGAGCTTATGCTCTTGGGGCAATTGTTCTGATGCATGTTTAAACAAAACAAAATCATAACAAAATGCCTCTCTTAATACTAGGGACCTTAAGATCTACGACGGCAACCTAGGACGGCGACGGCAGTGAAAACAATATAAATTTTAGCATTTGAATGAAACCACGGTTGATTGACTAGCGTATTTTACACTCAAAACTTGTTTTATGATTCCAAAACGCTTCAATATTTCTAAAACGATTGTAGTGTCTGTGTTCAAGTCAGTCATAAGGAACAGCTCTCATCTCTCTGCGAGTTAACGTCGGTCCTAAAGACGTGAAAATGCTCTCAGTGGCGTTGTAAACAGGACGGCGTTGAGATACTCTTGGGCATAGAAACTATTCATTATTTTTGTTTTTCATAAAGATTCTTTTGTTTGAACGACGTCCCCGTCCTAGGTTGCCGTCGTAGATAAAGTTCCCTAATATAGCTCTAAACATTTATCATCGTTAAAGTGCCTATATCACTTGTGGGATCTTTACATATTTATAGTAATTGGAACATTCTAAGAAGATTTGTACTATATCTTCTCAGGCGAAAATTTCATCTTCATGGACTTTTTCGCAGTTAAAGTTACCGGATATGACATCAAAGGAGGAATTGCAAATCAGTTTTCTTTTGTTTCTTGCTTCAAAAATTCCTCCTTTGATGTCATATCCGGTAACTTTAACTGCAAAAAAGTCCATGAAGATGAAATTTTCGCCTGAGAAGATATATTACAAATCTTCTTAGAATGTTCCAATTACTATAAATATGTAAAGATCCCACAAAGAATTTCAATAAATTATTCGATCTGTTGAACATCGGAATAAAATACCAGTTTCCTACTATAGCTTGAAGATTTTTAATACATTTATCATCGATAATTCTTTCGTATAGAATTAACTGGGAGGTTGGTGACGTCGCACCCAGGGTAAGTAAACCTGATGAAATTATTTATTCTGTGGGTAGCCGAATTTCCGCGGAATGCTTTTTAAAATGGTGTGGTTCAATTGATAAAGGAAGAAAAAACAAGTTTCGGACTTATATAAAGAGAGCAGGATGCATGAAATTACTGTGTGGGTGGGCGTGTTTCCGCGGGATGCTTTTTAAAATGGTGTGGTTCAAACAATAGCAATCGAGGTGCCAGGAATTGAAATTCACAAAAATCGAGTTTCAGACTTATAAAGACATGAAGATAGATAGAAATTTCGCCAAAAACAATGCTTGTGATTCGTTTTTCGAGATACTTTTGAAGGAATAATGAACGTAAATTAGTTTTTACCAAAACAATTAAATTATTCTATCTCAATTTCTACGAGGCGATAGTTTTATAATAAATTTCGAGGGCCATCAACTCATAAAAATTTCGAGCTCATAATTATGTTAAAAAGGAATTTTGATAATTTAGAGTTTTACATTGCGGTTTTAATACTCGGGTTCAGTAAAAAAAAAATTCAAATGGTTCAGAAAATTTTACACGGGAGGAGGGGGGGGGGGGGTGTAAGCTCACTTCAACCGACTGACGCACGAGCTTGTACCGGCTACATCCTATCGATCAAAGCTTGTCAACATATTGTCTTTCCGTTGGGTGCCCACTAAAATGACTCTGGTCAGCTGGTTAATTAGTCCTACGTTAATAACGCACTCTCAATACGGAATGAAAACATGATGACATTATTTGGTAATTTATCATCATTTGGTACATTGAAATTAAATTAAACTGATAAGTGCTAAAAGTTAATGATTCTACTTGTCCGTGTTCAATCGAACACGTCTAAAATATAACTTCTACCGACTGAAAATCGAAAATCGTAGCACCACACACACACACACACCTCCACGTAGCTCCGGGCCTGCTCGGGTTTTGGTGTTGTGATCTTGTGTTTATAATGATGAACATGAGTGGGTATAGGACGATGATACCATAAAATTGTGATATAAAATTCAATCACATACTTGCATACAACATAAACCAAGTGCTGTATACTTGTATATACAGCATGGAGTAATTTATTTCACTAATTCTCGAGAGCACATCAAATGTTTACATCTCTACTTAAAGGCGCGTTTACACGATGCAACAAGAACATGTGACATGCAACAAATTCTGGCTTATTTATGGATGATTTCAACTTCAGTCTTGCGACACCATGCAACAGTCGCATGTCGCATAAATAAACCTGTGAAATTGCGATTTCGATGCGATTTTGTAGCACGTCGCATGTTTTTGTCGCATCGTGTAAACACACCTTAAGCCTGGTTCACATAAAATCGGTAAACAGTCACAGACAAGTGCATGCAGAATTTTTATGTAACACGAATGCAGATGGTCGCAGACTGTCGGTAACTGATCGGCGTTTGATCGGGAAAGTCGAACTTGCTACAACTTTCCCGATGGAACGCAGGCTATTGCACAAAGTTGGCGAGAGCCTGGGATGACTATTGGCCACTAATTGGCTATACCACTTTATGTGAACATAAAGTTTGTGACTGCCTGCTGAAAAATTATAGCCAACAATACACCGCAGCAATTCAGCGAGGCAGCAAAGCAAAATGGAGGACGATGGAAGGGACGAATTACTCATGTCTTGTGTGTGTGAATTCTAGTGTAACAAAGAAAGAAGATGAATACTTTCGGTCAGTGATTCTCAAAGAAGGTTCTCAACGTGTGATATTGTCCAAATTTCAATCGTTCTTTTAACATAGCCCTCATCCAGAACCTTCGTCTACTCCTTTTGCCATTTTCTCCGTCCATATTCTTACTGTTGACTTCTTTTGCGCACAAGTAGCGTGAACAGAAGTTTCCGCAGCAAAAATTGCCTACGACTTACAGCGGTCATTATTGACAATCCTACTTCGCCTAACCTCCTCTGTGGCTTCTTTTTCCCAAGTCAAATCGCTTCCAGGCTGTGCGAGCAATATTTTGGCTGGGATTGCAGGGAAGTATAGGGATTGTGACGGGAATTATAGGGATTGTGAAGGGAAGTATAGGGATTGAGACGGGAAGTATAGGGATTGTGAAGGGAAGTATATGGATTGTGAAGGGAAGTATAGGGATAGTGAAGGGAAGTATAGGGATTGTGAAGGGAAGTATAGGGATTGTGAAGGGAAGTATAGGGATAGTGAAGGGAAGTATAGGGATTGTGAAGGGAAGTATAGGGATTGTGAAGGGAAGTATAGGGATTGTGAAGGAATTGATTGACGAAAAGGGTTTCTCTGGCTCGGGCAAAAATGGCCAAAACAGCGTTGGAAGCTATTTGACTCGGGAAAAAGAAGCCACAGAGTTGCCAGCGGAGGAGGCTATACTTCGCCGACCTTTCCCTATTTTTTGTGAGCAGAACGTCGGCGACCGGTCGGAGCCTTGTCGTAAACACTGCGACTGTTTACCGATTTTATGTGAACAGGACGTCTATTTTCTCAGGCTAATGTGAACCAAGCTTTACCTATACTCTATAAGTTCTACAACTGGAAACATTTACTACACTGTCATATCACTGTCAAGTCTGTGTAATTTGTAAAATTCGCTAATTTTATCAATGAGAAAGCCCAATGTGTTGGCAAAATCTTTGATGTCATTGAGAACGTCTAACTCAGAGGCAATGCCTGCATCCGTAGTACCAAGTGCCTTCACAAAGTCCTTCCAGTACGGAACAGCTTTGACAGCCATCTTTTAAAGAATGCAAGAAAAACGCCGTAAGAGACCAATCTCTTCAACCTAGGAATCTGCACATGCACCCCTGGGAAGGCAGACGATCTGGTTGATGATCAGGGGAGTTGCGAACCCACGCTGATATTTCCTCAACAATTTGAGTTTCTTTTCCAGGCTAATTCGAAGGTCTCGGTTCAACTCAGGTTGAATTTCAACTTCGTGGAACATCAATCGTGTCAAAACGGCCGTTACTTTCGGGGGGGGGGGGGGGGGGGGGGGGGGGGGGGGTGCTACTCAAGGGAGGCGCTACTTTCAGAAATTTTGAAAAACATCTCAGATTTGGCGTTACTTTCGGGGGGAGGGGCTACTTTCGGGATTTTATACGGCATCATATAAAGGCCATCTATCAATTCACCTGAATGCCACCATTAAGGCGCTGTTAAACTGCGCAATGTTTCACGCAACTCTTGTCTCTCAATGGCTCAATCTGCTACGTTTCTGTTGCATGAAAAAGGGGTGTTACACCATGGAAAGTAGAAAGACTGGATAGGAAACTAAGATCACGTGTGACGTTTCCAGCGTGCTGATTGGTTAAGGCACCAGTTGATCGCGTGAAAACCTAGTTGAAAATCGTGATATCACGAAGATGTCATGAGTATGCAAATTTTGCTGAGTTTCTCTTTGATTTCTCCATATTTTCGTATTCAGGTAGCTATATTGAGATTCCAAAATGTTTCAACGTCTCACAAACCTTCCCAAGCCACGACTAAGTGTTCGAGGTAAATGTTGTTCGTCTTTGTTTCAGATGTTTTCTTTTTGTTGTGGAAACTACCGTTGTTTTAGTTGAAATTTGCGACGCGTTTTTCACCGTCTAAAGTTGGAACTTTTCACCTAAAATGAGCAATGGTAACCGGATATTCCATCGTAAAGTGGCATTGTTATATTTTTTGGTAGTTTGACTATCATTTTTAGCTGTATTATTGCTAAAAGTTGCGATTTATGGAGACTTTCTCACATCACGATTTTCAACTAGGTTTTCACACTGACGTCAGCAAGTTAGTCATCCAGTCTTTTTATTATCCATGGTTATACTAGGCAACGTTTTGTACAACTTGACTTGCAAAGTTTCGCAATCTTTGTGTTTGTCGGACAAGGTATACGCATGAGCACGGAGTCTCCAAAGTGGAAAATTGCGAGACAAGTTGCAGATGGGGGTGTTACACTGTGCAATGCTGAAAATAGTTACTGCAATCATTGCAGAAAGTAGAACTAGATTCTACTTTCTGCAACGATTACAGCAACTTGTGTCACAACAATTTTCGCCGTTGCAAGGCATGTTACACTTCGCGATGGTTCATGCAACTTGTCTCTCAACGGCGTTGCATTAATTTATTATTTTTTCTTATTTATTAGTTTATAGTTAATGATATACATCTCCATCGTTACTTACCGCAAATACTCCACGGACGATCCAACCATGATAGTTGCGAAGAGTTCTTGAGTAAGCAGTAGCTAAATCAGTTTAAAACAGAGAAGTTTTGTTTGAACTAATAAACTTGAAAGAAAAATCAACTTTTTTGTTAAGATTTTCACTTTATTTTAAAATGTTTTATGATTTGAGCTTTGGGTTGATGTTCTAGAAAGGTTTGTTTGTCTGAAATGATAAAGCTGTGACGTCAAATCAGGAAAATTCCTGAAATTTTATCAACTTTTTCACTCAAATTCTCAACCAGTCTATCACACAGAAAACAGAAAAGAAAGTCAAATGACTTTCTTTGCTGTTTTCTGTGTGATAGACTGGTTGAGAATTTGAGTGAAAAAGTTGATAACATTTCTAGTATAGCGTTTGTCCGCATTTTGAGCTATTATTCATAGCAACCGCTTAAAGGGCTATTCGTTTTTGTTGTCGCAAGCAACGCAAATTCACCAACGTTCTGAAAAAGAATTACTTACATGCAACCACAACTAATTCCCTCTCTCCTTTGTCGATTTCTTGAAGAAAAGTATTCGTAAACTGAAGGGCTCTATGGAGCAAAACAACCAAAGCCATGAGTAGCACGTCTTGGTAACTACTGTGGTGTGTGTGTGGGGTAGGGTGTGTGTGTGTGTATGTGTGTGTGTGTGTGGGGGGGGGGTGGCTGTGTGACACCCCCAAATTTTAAAAACAATGCAATTCTGGTACAAATTCAACCAACGAGATGTTCCTACCTTTTCAACCACAGCAAAGCATCCGTAGCAGAATTCTTGACGGTGCACGTTTTACTGTGGATTTCTTCACCGATCATCGACTGGAGAGTGGCGAAAGATGTCGGGTCAGAATCGTATTTTGCCGTCAATTTCTGAGAAAGACAGAGATGAACGTTCATCAGATAGAATACGACAAGATTTCGAGAAATATCAAGAAAACATATAAAATAGGTACGCAAGGCGTACACGAGCGTACACTGCTGCTGTGAGGCATGCGTAGTTTTCCTTCACCTTAATATTGCCATTTATATCTAACTTTACTGGAGCAAATGCTGTGGGTCCAAGAACATCTAAAAACAACAAATGAGCACAAGACAAAAGTTAGTGAGGTTACTAAGACAATAATTTACCAATATCATTAACCTACACTGCTAAATCAACGAAAAATTATTGACTCAACCGGGATTGTTGGATCAATCTTCAGGATTTTGGGCTGCTGAAAACGGTTGTTAGGCACTTTAAGTCGTTTAAGATCTACAGCGTGGCGACCTCAACGACGACGCCTTCAAAACAAAGAATTCTTAAACAAAGAGAATGAATAATTTGTAGTCCTAAGAGTATTCTCAACACCATCCTCGTTCTGTTTACAACGCAACTCTGAGTATTTTCACCTTCACGTCTTCAGGACGACGTGAACTCGCTGAGAGATGAGAGCTGTTCCTTAGAGAATGAATAATTTGTAGTCCCAAGAGTATTCTCAACACCGTCCTCGTTCTGTTTACAACGCAACTCTGAGTATTTTCACGTCTTCAGGACGACGTGAACTCGCTGAGAAGTGAGAGCTGTTCCTTAGAGAATGAATAATTTGTAGTCCCAAGAGTATTCTCAACGCCGTCCTCGTTCTGTTTACAACGCAACTCTGAGTATTTTCATGTCTTCAGGATGACGTGAACTCGCTGAGAGCTGTTCCTTAGAGAATGAATAATTTGTAGTCCCAAGAGTATTCTCAACACCGTCCTCGTTCTGTTTACAACGCAACTCTGAGTATTTTCACGTCTTCAGGACGACGTGAACTCGCTGAGAGATGAGAGCTGTTCCTTAGAGAATGAATAATTTGTAGTCCCAAGAGTATTCTCAACACCGTCCTCGTTCTGTTTACAACGCAACTCTGAGTATTTTCACGTCTTCAGGACGACGTGAACTCGCTGAGAGACGAGAGCTGTTCCTTAGAGAATGAATAATTTGTAGTCCCAAGAGTATTCTCAAGACCGTCCTCGTTCTGTTTACAACGCAACTCTGAGTATTTTCACGTCTTCAGGACGACGTGAACTCGCTGAGAAGTGAGAGCTGTTCCTTAGAGAATGAATAATTTGTAGTCCCAAGAGTATTCTCAACACCGTCCTCGTTCTGTTTACAACGCAACTCTGAGTATTTTCACGTCTTCAGGACGACGTGAACTCGCTGAGAGACGAGAGCTGTTCCTTAGAGAATGAATAATTTGTAGTCCCATGAGTATTCTCAACACCGTCCTCGTTCTGTTTACAACGCAACTCTGAGTATTTTCACGTCTTCAGGACGACGTGAACTCGCTGAGAGCTGTTCCTTAGAGAATGAATAATTTGTAGTCCCAAGAGTATTCTCAACACCGTCCTCGTTCTGTTTACAACGCAACTCTGAGTATTTTCACGTCTTCAGGACGACGTGAACTCGCTGAGAGGTGAGAGCTGTTCCTTAATGTTGACTTCAGCTCAAACATCACAATCGTTTTAGCAGAACTGGAGCGTTTTGGAGGTAATAAAACAAGATTCAAACATCAAATACGGTAGTTAATTTACGATGGCTTCTTTCAAATGCTTAAATTCACCCTGCTTGCTAAAGTTTTGAAGGCCACGTCGTTGAGGTCACCACGTCGTAGATCTTAAAGTCCCTGTTATAACAGGAAAAACAGTATCCTTGTCATCATGGCTAAATAACATTGTTCACGTTTGACAGCACAATATTGTTCACGCCTTTTGACAACTTGCTGCAATAGACAAGGTCCTGCGCAATGCCAATTAACTCACCAAAGATGGGAGGAATTGAATTACACGCCAGTAAAAATGGTTTCGTAGGTATGCCACCATCTTGAAGCAGCTGTACCTGGTTAAACCTAGGATTAAATTAAATTAAGAAACCATAAACAAAAGTAGCAAAGGCCCTTCATTATAGAGTTAATAAAGACCAGTATTTCAATCCACAATCCTACCTATTAGGAGCAGTCGAGAACAATGTCGGAGCTCTGGTTCTCTGCTTTTCTCTCTGTTCAGAAGCAGGGACAGGATTATTTAGATTTAGCCTTGTTGTCTCTTTAGTAGCTGGTATATGTGTTGGTGGCGTTGATGGTGAGAGAGGCTTGGACTTTGAGTCAGCAGCTTCTTTTTTTCTCTCGTTTTCTTCATTTAAGAGAAAAGAAATAAAGAACAACAACAATGTTTACGTTTAACGTCAGGGACCGAGGGTAGTTTAATTATTAAGCAACGTAACAGGAAAAATACTCACCAACTACAGGGGGTGCCTCTGAGCTGGAAACACTAGAGGTTGGTGAGGTTGGGGAAGATTGGGAGGGGGAAGATTGGGAGGGTGACCTATGGGGGAAAATCAAGTAACACTACATTATTAATAGTATTAAAGGAGGGGAGCGATGCCAGGAGAGAGAGGGATGAAAGGAAGGAGAGAGGGAAGAAAGGAAGGAGAGGGGGATGAAAGAAGAGAGGGATGAAAGGAAGGAGAGGGATGAAAGGAAGGAGAGAGGGATGAAAGGAAGGAGAGAGGGATGAAAGGAAGGAGAGAGGGATGAAAGGAGAGAGAGAGGGATGAAAGGAGAGAGAGGGATGAAAGGAGGGAGAGAGGGATGAAAGGAAGGAGAGAGGGATGAAAGGAAGGAGAGAGAGATGAAAGGAAGGAGAGAGGGATGAAAGGAAGGAGGGATGAAAGGAAGGAAGGAGAGAGGGATGAAAGGAAGGAGAGGGGGATGAAAGAAGAGAGGGATGAAAGGAAGGAGAGAGGGATGAAAGGAGGGAGAGAGGGATGAAAGGAAAGAGAGGGATGAAAGGAAGGAGAGAGGGAAGAAAGGAAGGAGAGGGGGATGAAAGAAGAGAGGGATGAAAGGAAGGAGGGATGAAAGGAGGGAGAGAGGGATGAAAGGAAAGAGAGAGGGATGAAAGGAAAGAGAGAGGGATGAAAGGAAGGAGAGACGGATGAAAGGAAGGAGAGATGAAAGGAAGGAGAGAGGGATGAAAGGAAGAAGAGAAGGATGAAAGGAAAGAGAGAGAGGGATGAAAGGAAAGAGAGAGAGGGATGAAAGGAAGGAGAGAGGGAAGAAAGGAAGGAGAGAGGGAAGAAAGGAAGGAGAGCGATGAAAGGAAGGAGAGAGGGATGAAAGGAAGGAGAGAGGGATGAAAGGAATGAGAGATGAAAGGAAGGAGGGATGAAAGGAAGGAGGGATGAAAGGAAGGAGAGAGGGATGAAAGGAAGGAGAGAGGGATGAAAGGAAGGAGGGATGAAAGGAAGGACAGAGGGATGAAAGGAAGGAGAGAGATGAAAGGAAGGAGAGAGAGATGAAAGGAAGGAGAGAGATGAAAGGAAGGAGAGAGATGAAAGGAAGGAGCGAGGGATGAAAGGAGGGATGGATGAAAGGAGGGATGAAAGAAAGGAGAGAGGGATGGAAGGAAGAAGAGAGGAATTCCAGGAGAGAGAGGGATTCCAGGAGGGAATGTAGGAGGGATTCCAGGAGGGAGAGAGGAATTCCAGGAGAGGGATGAAAGGAGGGAGAGGAATTCCAGGAGAGAGAGAGGGATAAAAGGAAGTAGAGAGGGAAGTCAGAAGAGAGAGGAATTCCGGAGAGAGATTCCAGGAGGGAATGTAGGAGAGATTTCAGGAGGGAGAAAGGAATTCCAGGAGGGAATGTAGGATAGATTCCAGGAGGGAGAAAGGGATTCAAGAAAAGAGGGAGTAAAGAAAAGATCAGTAAGAAGGGAGAGTAGGAAGGAATGAGAGTAGGAAGGAATGAGAGTGTAAGAAAGGAAATGGTCATCACCTGGCCACTTGTTTCAGATAATGCCTACTTCTTGTTTTACCAACAGGTGTGGTAAAATTCTGCAAACCATAAAAAGAATATTTCTTGTTTGTTATGTAGTAATCTTGTACTTCTTATCACTCACTGTATGGTTGAAAATAACTTACTTTGAATTCAGATCTGTTTGGAGAAGATGCTGGTGAAACTAAAATATCAAATATGAACTTGTCATTTCTCACCAAAAGACAAGAACATATTACACCTGTGTTAATACAACTACACTGGCTACCAATAAAGTTCAGAATTCACTATAAGATTATACTACTAACTTTTAAATGTCTAAAAAACACCGCTCCCACCTGTCTTAAAGAGCTGATCACTCAATGCATACCGAATCGTAGACTAACTGGTCACAATCGAAGAACTTTCTTCAAAAGGAACACTATAACCTCAAAGGCTATGGATTCAGAGCATTCTCAGTGGCTGCACCTACGCTCTGGAACACGCTGCCAGATAAACTTAGAAGCCCTGACTCTGAGTTATCATTATGTTCTTTTAAAAAACAACTTAAAACACATCTTTTTACAAAAGCGTTTTTATAATTGTGCATTATGAACTTAAGAACATTTAACTTTATTTTACCAGAAGATTAAATAAGTTTTCTTAGTTTACTGTTATTCAATTATTTTTAACCATAATTGTAAAGCGTTAATGGACTATACGGAATCAGCGCTATATAAATTTTCTATATTATTATATTATTATTATTATTAATGATAAGGATAATAAAACTAATGGTTGACAAGATGATTTAACATCACATTGTACAATCACCAAGCTCAAACCCTCAAAATCCCACATTTACCTGCAAATTCTTGTTCAGCCATCCTGACACAGTCAGTAAGATTAGTTAAGAAAGTGTCACATGTTGCTGAGAGAAGAGTAGCTGCTTCTTGGAATTCCTAAGATCATTTAGTCGGTGGAAGAAAGATTACAGAAAGATCTCATTACAACTAGAAATGATAATACAACTAGTATTAACCGAGTGCGAGGTCTGGTCTGTATGCACATGAGTGATGACTGATGAGAGAAAAATTTATTTGAATTCGGAATCTTATCAATTACAAATTGCTTTTCATAAGAGCCGAATAATATTTTCATAAGAGCTGAATAATATTTACATAATGTGAATATACATAATAGATAATAAATAATAAAATATACATAGATAATAAATAAAGTTTTTTTTAGATAACCATTTTGGAGCTGAGGTGGGATAGCCTAATTGCTCCCGTTTGAAATGAACATAAGGAAGTTGTTCGTTTAGTATTCAAAGGAAGCATATTCCATAGTTTACGTCCAGTGAAAGAGAAACTGTTTTTTAAGTAATCTGTTTTAGGTTTTGGTAGGATATAAGGTTAGTAGTTACGATTTAAGAGACAGCAATACCAGAATCATTAACATGGTGAAAAAGATGATTTAGATAATTAGGAGCTTCATTGTGTAGAATTATAGATTAGGCCAAGAAAAAAAATACCTGGGTTTCCTATTTCATCCTGAAAAAAATAGGGTAGGGTAGGTCGGTTTTTCTTTCTTTTTCCCCCTTTTTTTTCCCAAACATTGCATGGACGAACAATAGGTTTTACCAAACCACGCTGATCTTGAGGATGCTGCCTGGATAGACAGCCATGTTTACTATCCCAGGATGCAAATTAAGCTGCAACTTGTACCAAGGCTTTTCAAAATTTCAATAAAAAGATTAGGGTCGGTATTTTACTGGCCAAAAACTAGGTAGGGTCGGGAAACCGGAAACCAAGGTATTTTTTATTTTGGCCTTAAGGTTGATAAATGCTTCGTTCGTCTTTCTTGAAGAGTAGACCACATTCATATCTGCTTCGTTCGTCTTTCTTGAAGAGTAGACCACATTCATATCCTAATTCGCTAATAATGCGACCCCGCACGATTGTTTAACTTTTGCAACCAGCTCACTTGCTCATGGCCACGCCCACCAAAAAGTTTTGTGGCCACGCCCACCAAAATCTTTTTACGGCCAGTTTTGAAATCGCAAGGGAAGTGCTGCCTCAAAAGTCATGGGAAGCCTAATTTTTGATAAAATTTCCAAAATGAACCCACTGTAGTATGAACATATTTTTCAATTATTTTAATTATATTTAAATACAGCAGAATTAAATTACAAATGACTATCACTTAATATCTGAATATAATTGGCTTTTGACTGCATACACAGTATACATTATGAAGCCTGGAAGCCAGTCATACAATAATAGGCCTTATTCCTATCAGCAAGTTCATTTCATATTACTTTTAGCAATACTTACATGGTTTTCGTCTTTGTTTTTACACAAATTCTTAATTGCATTTATTTGTTCCAGCAATATGTTCTTACAAACATGCATCTCAGACATCTTGTCATGTAGTGTTTCTTCGGGCTCATCTGAATAATTTTTTGGTTTCTCTGGATTGTCTCCCTGAGTAAGACAGGCTTTTGATGAACCCAAAGCAACAAGCCATTGCTGTCTTTCGGCCGCAGTTATTGCCTTGACGTAAATATACTGATCTGGGGGAATCTTCAAGTTTATTCTTAATGGATCATTAGATTGAGCTGAAATAAAATAAGCACTACATAAATATGTTATTTTATATTTTAGAATATTCAAATTGCAGTTACTGGTAGTAATTTGACATAATTTATATACTTATGGTGTGTGTGTATGAAACAATAACCAATATAAAACAATATAACCAGCTGAAAATTTCAAAAAATAAAGGGTTAAAAAGCAAACAAAAAATGTCATCTTGACAATTGATATTCAAGTTAAAAACAAGACAAGTCTAAGACAAAATATGAGAAGTAATATTTCAACTCTATTTCAAAGTCATTATCAAACCTAATATACAAAGCAATACAGTAATACAACAAAAAACAACAGACGTTTTACGGCCGTTTTCCCCGCTTACGCAGGGGTTGGCCGGTGGTTCCCCACGACAGTTTCCTCCACTTTCCACGATCATGTGCATCTTCCCTCTTCAGCCCACTCTCTCTCATATCCCTCTCCACTACCTGGCTCCATGTCATCCTTGGCCTTCCTCTTCCTCTTGCACCATCAACCTCAAGCGACATACACCTCTTCACCCAGTCACCATCATCTTTCCGCAGCACATGTCCCAGCCACCTTAATCGGCTCCTCTTTACCACGTCAGACACCGATTCAATGCCCATTCTTTCCCTCAGCTCCTCACTAGACACTCTATCCCTCAGCGATACGCCACACATCCACCGCACCATCCGCATCTCTGTCCTCTCCAGTCTATTAGTTAGCTCCACAGTCATAATGCAATTTCAAAGATGATGTCATCATTTGCAAACAAAGACAATTTTGTTGTTTCAAATGTAACGAGTGACCAGTCAACATGACCATCATTTTATATGGCCCGAAATGATAGTTAATGAAGTTCTAGGGCATTCAGGGGCCTATCTTGGCTATCAGCTGGCCTGGGGTAGACATTGTCCGTTGACCAGCTGTTGTTCTGAGCCCTGATGACACCTCACCTGATATTTCGCAACATCCCATTTTCACAGATCCACGACTTCCAAGGAGAATGTCATCTTGAGATTTATAATACGATAATACACCAACATCAAGGACAAACCACCTTAGCTGCCAACCTAAAATTAACCATATGTAACATACAGTACATGGCTATAGTAATTAAAACACAACCATATTTATTTATTGGGCTATTCCAATTTTTATCCGCACACCCCTGCTGTTGAGGAACCTTGGAATTTTCAGGGGAGGGGCACTGGGATGACTGGAACTTCCTGGGTGAGGACATTTGAAGCACTGGAAATTCCAAGGGAGGGGCATTGGGTTTACTGGAAATTCCAAGGGGCCCAATAACAGCTGGCACTTCCAGGGTAAGGGGCCAAAATAACAGTTGGAAATTCCAGGGTAGGGGCCAAATAACAGTTGGAAATTCCAGGGTGGCCCAATAACAGTTGGAAATTCCAGGGTACCCAATAACAGTTGGAAATTCCAGGGCAAGGGCCCAATAACAGTTGGAAATTCCAGGGCAAGGGCCCAATAACAGTTGGAAATTCCAGGGCAAGGGCCCAATAACAGTTGGAAATTCAAAGGTAAGGGGCCTAGCAAGAGTTGGAAATTCCAGGGCAGGGTACGAAAAACAACTGGAAATTCCAGAGAGTGAACTAAGAGAAAGGGTTCCCAAACAAGCGGGGGGTGCTCGGATAAAATTGGAAATTATAGCCCATATTATCGGTTAATATTTCGTTATAGTATTTTAATATAAACACATATAAAGCAAGCAGCATGGCATGTAGAAAGTAAAAACCTAACAGGATAGAATAATTTTTGGCTTTTATACGTTGGTGATGGTATTAATTAACTTACCGGTCATATAATTTGTCCATTTCCACAACGCACCTTCCATAAAAGGCATCGCAAAATATTTTTAACACTGACTAGCCATAATTACTAAATACAAATTAAATATTTATTCATTTCACCCACAGAGAAACACAGGCAAACATCAAGACGTCAACAACTCCTCCAGTCATAATACACTTCGTCAAGTTTCCGCCATCTTGGGTAATTAAAATAATTAGAAATAATAACCATCTCGTCCCCCAAGAAAGCCTGGTACTGAGTTATATATTTTGGCAAGTGTCGCTTGATCATGGCAAATTTATAACTTCGCGAGGCTTGCTCTTTCGAGTAAATATTGTTCGAATTAGATGTATGGCGTTCAAACATTGAATTTTGACATTATAAACGCGCCATATGATACCGTATGTTATTTTAATATTACAAGGCTATATAATCGCCTTGATATGTGGTATAGATTCTACAGTGTCTATTTATTTGATCCTCTATATGCTATATAAATTTCTAGCATCATTCTGCTGGCATGCCTGATCCTGAACATTGCTCCAACGGCAACTTCGTACCACTCCAGAGGCAGCATTTCACTTCTGATAAGAACTCCAAGTACATTTATTTATTTATTTAGAATACTATCAAAAATAATAAGACATAACGAAATTATACGAAACAGAAAAACCATGGATTAAAAGCAACAGGAAAAAGCCTCTTAAAAAACGACAATGTGTTAATAGCAGCTAGTGACACGAACGAAATAAGAACACTTAAAGACATCTGTACGGGCATAAGGTACTATACGTGTCTATATGCGTTTATTATCTGAAGTGTGTTGAAGAACGAGGCGATAGCCGAGTTTTTTTAACTAACTTCGAGGTGTTTTGAAATCAGATAATAAACACTTTTCGAGTGTATGATATAGCTTCTGAAACGAACCAGTATTCTAAGATAAATTTGAGGGAAACGTTGGCTTAATTCAGATGGACGTTTATTACCACATTTACAAAGAACGTCTCTTTTATGATTTTCTTTGTATTTTCCTCATGAATTATTGAGTTTGAGAACGATACATCAAACATCCTAACCCTAATTTTAATAGTAACCTTAACACTAACACTAACACTAACACTAACACTAACACTAACACTAACACTAACACTAACACTAACACTAACACTAACACTAACACTAACAAAGCAAAGAAAGGAAAAAGAACGAAGAAAAAAGAAATTAATCACGAAAAATAAACAAATAGTCGACAGACGGGAATTGAACCAAGTTTCCCGCTCCGCAATTAACCACCACACTGTACGAAGCGAACTGAAATGTAAGAGCAAAAGCAATTCGTTCGAGAAGAAATACATGAATGTTTTCTTCAAAGATCAGAATTAGACATTTTTTAAACTTTTTAAAAATGTTTTAGCAGCCTTTCGTTTAATTTGTTAAAAAAACAGCTCTTAGCCAATAAAAAGACACCTTTTCAAAATGTTATAGTATATAAAGTTAGGGTACACCACACGGTAAGTTTCACAACTTTACTAAATACAATATCTCAGTAAAAGTACTTACGTATATTAATGGACGACGTTTCGGACGATGTGTCCTTCTTCAGGTCAGATGGAGAGTGAAGGACATATTGAAGTTCTTTAATATTTCTCCTTTTCATATTATATCCAGTTCTTTTGAGAACTTAGCCTCTTTCATATTTATTTCTATTTATATTTTGTGAAACATACAGCTAAATTGAATGTCTTAGTCCTTAGGGCCTGTTTATATGATCTCGGTACACCGGGATGTCTCGGGTGACCGGGATGCGTGAAAATGTTGATAATAATTTCTCAATGAAACAAAAACTAATTTTATTCGCATAAAAAGCATCCCAACGAATGTTTTTTTCATTTTGCCACTTTTTAGATATTTTACCTGGTCAGACGACGTTTTAAATTTCAATTCACTTCATCCCGGTGTACCGGGATGTCGTTTATATGGAAAAAATCTGTCCCAGTGTACCGGGATCTCGGTTGCTCGGTCTCCATATAAACGCAACTGCGAAACTAACAGTAAATTATATACAAGCCGAGATCCCGGTATACCGGGACGTCCCAGGGATCATATAAACAGGCCCTTAAAATATCTGTCGACACTTGTGAAAAGGGGTGTAAATTGTAATCATGATTGTGAAATTGTGTGATTTATAAGCTTTATATTCCTCTTAAAACTCGTCTCAAAATGCAGGAGATAGCGTTTCCGAGACTTACAAAATCAAAAATATTCCGGGTCATGCACCCCCTCCCCCAATATTCAAACTGCTCCGCCGCCCCTCGGTTTGAATGCGTCCTATTGGCTTATACATCACGTCTACACATCATCTATACACTATATATCTATTTTGATATATTTGAATGTACTCATTCAGCATTTATTGAACTCTATCCCTCTGCTATACCCTCATGATGGTGATGGATTATCTTGAAGCATGGTCAATTGTTGAGGTCCCATCAGACTGATATCTTGTCCGTTTGTCGTTATACTTTTATCTGGACCTTGGTTTTTCCAATTTGTTTGACCTTCAGGATTCATGAATTTATCATAGTTCTCTAGCACCATAGTTTCTTGTTGACGCATCTTTCTTGCTTCTTGACTTTCATCGTTTGCCCTCCCTAAATTTCAAAAAAGAATTAAGTGCGTAGTGGTTACTACACTTGCTGCTGGGAGATTCAGGTTCGCTATCTAGGTCAGACTCTAATTCACTTCAGGATCTTAAAATAATTGAGGAGAGTGCCTTTATGCATGTAATAAGTAATAACATCAGTAAATGGTAAGACTTTCGCGTCTTGTCGGATAATGACGTTATATGGTAGTTCCTCGGAGTCTCCGTTCATCACAAGATTGATAAACTAAAAGTAATACATATGTGCGTAACGCACACCCGCTCACGCACATGTACTTCACGTAATTCTCTGTTTACCACAAGAGTTATAAACTAATAGTCAAGAGAGCCTTTGGCTTGGATGGAAACCTCACTAAGGGCCTGTTTATATGATCCCGGTACACCGGGACGTCCCGGTATACCTGGATCTCGGCTTGTATATAATTTACTGTTATTTTCGCAGTTGTGTTTATATGGAGACCGGGACATCCCGCATGACCGGGATCCCGATTGAAGCAACCGAGATCCCGGTACACCGGGACAGATTTTTTCCATATAAACGCAACATCTGGGTACACCGGGATGAAGTGAATTGAAATTTAAAACGTCGTCTGACGTATCCAAAAAGTGGCAAAATGAAAAAACATTCGTTGCATGGGATGCTTTCTTTTTATGCGAATAAAATTAATTTTTGTTTCATTGAGAAATTATTATCAACATTTTCACGCATCCCGGTCACCCGGGACATCCCGGTGTACCGGGGCAACCGGGACATCCCGGGATCATATAAACAGGCCCTAACTTTCCAGCGTTCCTATTTTGTGAGAGCCTGTAGGACATGAAACGTCCTTCCTACTGAAATGCGACTTAAAGATGTCACCTTCACTTTTTTTAAAACAGTCTCCTAAAATACTATCATGCAGAATTGGAGAAGTGTTACGATCATGATGACCCCATCACATGGAAATCGATCTGCCCTAAGTGTAACACTGCCCGAGGATTGACTGGATATCCACACTGCCATAATTAGCTATTCGATTAGATAATCCTATTTCCCTCCTTTTAGTTCCTAATCCTTTTCCCTAATCGTCTGGGCCCGCAGTAATTGGTGTAAGCTGTTGCGGTATCCCTGCCACATGCACTCATTTCTCTTTGTTGTTGTTGTTGTTATTCTTTTGTATCACTATGGCACTATCTGTTTTTATTTTTATGTGTACTTCTTTGTAATTCTATGTACATCTCCATAACCTTAAAGTTAAGTAATATGTGGAAATCAAATAAATAAGTAAAATAAAAAGTGTAACCTTCAAAGGTGCAGTCCAGTCTGTTCTGCGCATGTGTGATATTTCAAACGTTGGGGACCCCATTTGCGACAGTTCGAAAGCGAGTATTCGTCAAAGGTGGCGAAGGCACGAGTGGTAGTTTGATATATTATCCACATTTAGGAACAGAACAGCTTCTTATAACGCGCTTTTTTGCGGAAAAGCTCAAGCGTGTGAAAAAAATCCGCAATACTTCATGTTCAATTATAATGCAATGTAAACAAACGATGTAAACAGAAACGTGGACATGCGCAGAACGCACTGGACGGCACCTTTAAATAAATTATACTGATACACAACTCAGACTAAGCAACAAATACACCCAACAGCACCCATCCATCCACCATACCAACCTGCAGCCTACCAAGTTAACCACTCTAACACCTACCCATGCATCCACCCAAACATCCATCCAACCTCGTACCCAGGCTCTTCTCTCCCTACCCCTCGCGGGAGAAAATATTTTCTCCCGCGAGGGGTAGGGAGAGAAGAGCCTGGGTACGAGGTTGACATCCATCCAAACGGGACTTACCAAGCTCTTGTTGAACTAGTTGCTCTCGCTGTTTCTGGTAGACCTCATCTAAGTTTTGCCTGCTACCTGGGTCTCCTCCAGTGTCAACTGCAGGGTTAGCTGCATTGTTGTTTTGAGAATTAGCAAAGGTTTTCTTCATTTGCAGGCTCTGAATCCCTTGAAGAACCGCTTCTTTGTTGTATTGAGGCATAGGGTTCAATCCATTGCGGGACGGCGCTCTGGTTTTTACTTTGCCGCGCGCAAGCAAAGCTCTTATGATTCCCATTAACAAAGCTTCTTTTTTTGTTGACGAAATTCTGTTCAATGCAGAAAAATGATTACTGAAAGCATTTATTTGGCGGTTAGATGATGGTAAAAATAATCCATCTCTATTCTGATGCACAAGTGGAGTATCTTTTCCAGGAGGGGCGATTGCTGGAGATTTTCCTTCAGATCTTCCCGCTGTTTTAACATTTATTGGAGCATCGACATCGGGCCTGGAATGAGACTTCAGTAGAAGACTTTTTATTTTATCCAAGACTTTTAAGGACTTTGGATCATTAGACTCGTTGATATTGCTGGACACGTTGTCCACTGATTGTCGCTCAGCATCAACACTAGTCAATGGTGTGGCATTGGATGATATACCATGAGAAAGGGACCTCAATTGAGTGAGAATCATACTCCTTGATGCACCAGGCTTTATCTTGGGTGATGTCTTTCTTAATGAGGCTACAACAGGATCTTGTAATTTCTCTAATGGGAGATTCCCATCGTCATCATCATCGGGAATTTTAGCGACAATCACCGAAGGTCGAGATATGATTTTACCGCTATTATGGATCTGCCGGCTTTTTGGATCTTCTTCCTTGCGGTGTATTCGTGGTTTTATATTCTTTTGAATAAAACCATGAAGTTGAGTTGCCTCCTTTCTATGCTCTTGGTTTTCCATAGCAACAACAGTGCCGTTTCGTGAGTTATTTTTTGACGTGTTTAGCTGTGAATAATCAAAGGCGTGTACTCGACCATGAACTTCAACTGCAGCACTCTCAACTGGAGCACTCTCGACTGCAGCACTCTCGACTGGAGCAAGGCGATCATGTTCAATATCTAAGCTATGTTTACTTCCATTCTTTCCACTTGCAATTTTCAACATTGAAGAGATATCTTCATCTGGAATATGAACTGCTTTCCACTGGCCGCCTGACACGTCGGATAGGTCATGGACTTCGAAATCATGACGTTGCGTTCCGTGAATGACGTCATCGGGTAACACCATTGTCGAAGGATTAATGTCACCTAAGCATAAAAGTATATAGTTAATTATTTTGAAGACAAAATGACAATTGTATTAAAATGTAAAGTAATTCAACAGTACGATGTAGTTGATTAAAATAGTGTTAAAAAAGTACATTCTTATCTACAGTACCATGTTGTTCTTTTAAGCTGCCAGTCACCGTAAAGCTGTCAGTAGCGTCGTGACGAACGTCTGTCAGTAGTAATGCAATGGTCACATAGACATTTTCTGGTGTTTTCAGAGTCAGAAAAATATAAAAACGTTCATGTCAATGATCAGTAATCGTGTGATGAGTCAGAACCTGTTCAACGGAATCAGTTTCGCTCCATTAAGCTTCGGACAATTATATTGCTACATATAACATAAGCCTGAGATCAAAGATCACAATGTTAGACTATAACCAGACAGGTTTAAACGTTTTGGTTTTTTGTAAAGTATAAGAGTTTTAAAAATATATTATTTCGCGACGTGAAATAATATATTTCTATTTCACGTCGTATAAGTGATTTTGATGAGATGGCATGCTGTATAAAAATATTAGTATATATATACATTAGCAACCTCGTTCCCAGGGCCTTATCTCCGCTCCCCGGCGGGGAGCGGAGATAAGGCCCTGGGAACGAGGTTGATACATTAGCTGAAGTATATGAAAATGAAATAAAACTAAGGATGCAAAATATTTCATTGTCAATGGTTTATAAATATTAGTTGTTCATCACTTTTGCTCTTTGTAAAGGCGTGAGATAAGCTGGATATGATGGATACTCAGTTTGAAGTAGTTGGAGCTGGCTTGGACTAACAACACTGACGTCTTGACCACGATATGACCCCATGGTCTTGCCAGGTTGAGCTGTGCTTCCTTCGTAAACTATCTGATCTTGCAACGACTGCAGTTTGTACCAGTTATCACTGGATTCTTTGTCAATTTCGTCGGACTGCTTTTTGTAATCTACATGTTGCACTTTTGGAGGCTTGGCGATTGTGGTCGATCTTTGTTTCGCTGTTAAACCTAGAAGATATTTATTATTATTGATCAATTTGCCCATTTTTCATGCTTGCATGCGTTAGCCGGGTCTTACATGATGTACCAACTTTCCAAGCAGCGCGATCTATTGCCAGTTAATCCTTACGCAAACACTTCTTCCCCAAACCTGTTTTTACAACCTGCTCCCATGTCTTCCTTGGTCTCTCTTTCCCAATTCTTCCAGGCACAGCTATTCAATGATCTTTCGCACCCAATTATCTTGATCCATCCTCTACTGATCTGTACCAGATCAACCCTGCCTACTCCCATGTTAACAGTTCCAAACCCTGATGTTAACCAGTTCCCTCTTAGCACTTCTGACGTCTTCCTGTTTCTCGACGTTGCATTAATTACACATCAATTTAATTACACATCAACATTCATGCATTTGTGTCTTCCAAACTTGATTATTATAACTCTTTTTTATAATGTTCCTAAATATGTCCTAAAGAAGCTTCAATGTGTACAGAACGCTGCTGCTCGTCTAATTACTTGTTCTCGCAAATATGATCGTATATCACCAATTCTGATTGATCTACCGTACACTGGTTACGGCTATTGCTGAGCGTATCAAGATCCTTCTACTGACTTTAAGGCTTCACATGAACTATTTCCCACCTACATTAAAGACCTAATCACTCACTACTCGCCAACTAGATTCCTCCGCTAGTCGTCCGAGCTATATACGCTTGAACCAGATTAATTACAATCTGAAGTCCTATGGCGCTAGAGCCTTAAGCTGTTTCGGCTTCAGAACTTTGGAATAATTTGCTTATAGAACATTAGATCTTAGACACTCTTTATACTTTCAAATCCAAGCTTAAGGTTTATCTTTTCAAAATGCCTTTGCCTATGCTAACAGCATTTACTTTGGTCTGGTTACTTCAAGGCACCAAGCACTTACCATTGTCCGAGGAACTTGGCTTGGAATTTGTAGAATCTTTTGATTCTTTCAAAGAAGATTCATCGTCAGCCTTTCTGGCAATATCCAGCAGACGGCTCGTTGCAACGAGTTCGTCATCTCCGTTTTCAAATTCCATTGAGGAGAAAACGTTGTTGTTTGTCTGTTTGTCAGTTTGTTCCTTGCCATCAACACGCGAGTCTTGAGACTGAGGTTTCAAGGCCGCATTAGAGATCTCTTCGTTGTTATACTTATCGCTGCCTTTGCTTTTCAACAAACTTATTTGCTGATTTTCATCACTTCTCTCTGAGTTACTTATCAGTGTCCCTTCGGCTTCGTTGTTTGTGACTCCGGCATACTCTTGGTCGTTTTGAGATTGATTTGGGTTTAATAAAACGCTTGAAGGATACGGGGCATGTTTAAGTTTACCTGATTTCATTTTCATTAAAGTTTGCGCAACATCATCTGTGGTGGTAATTTCTTCTTCGTCGTTTTCATTTTCATCTTCAGTCGTCAATTTCGATCCACCAGATGTATTCTTAATATTCTTGATTTGAACCTTTCCACCTTCTTTCCCTTCTGCCACCAAGTTCCCTATGTTTCCTAGAAAGTCCCCTGTTAGTTTGACATTCGTTCCACTCTTGTCTTTAACCTTCACATACAAATCATAATCTCCATTATTTTCATTCCTTTGCCCGCCATTATTCTGGCCCTTCTGAACATCAGACATTTCTATGGAAACGTCGCCATCTTGTAACGCCTTGTGCGGCTCACGTGACGACGGATGAAAGGAATTCTCAGATCCGTGTCGAACATTCTCGGAATTCTTATTTTTCTCTGAATTATCGTTTACTTCTTCTGTTTCTTTGTTTGCTTCATCGTCATTTTCCTCATCATTATCATCTTGAACTTTGTTATGAAATTTTTTATGTATTTTCCTTGGAATTATAATCAATTGTACGTCATCCTCTTCCTCATCTTTACTTTCAATATGATCTTCGGCATCGTCCACATCATCGTCTTCCTCATCTTCCTCTGCACGTCTTTCTCGATTGACTTGTCTTGAGCTATCGTTAATTTCACTATCTTTCCCCTTCCAGTTGTGTCTAAGTTGGTGATTATGTGCTCCAAAGTCTACATTATGCCTTTTCCTCTCGGATGCCACTGGATAACTGGATGGATATTTTTGTCGATATTTCTCAGTGTCAATCAACTTGCTCGCGTCGTCCGTTACTTCACCAGATTTCAAAAAAAGATGTCTCAATTCCATACTTCTAGTCAAAAGTGAATCGTCTGCCAGTTGTTTATGCAGGTCATACTCTACATTAGCCTCGGGTACGTCGTTACTACGCCGTGTAAAAGGCTTGGCTATTGTAAGAAAATGCAAAAATCATTCAGGGATCATTAAACCAAAGCCCGGAAACATCCGACTCCAATATAAACGACGATCTCAAATGCAACGTAAATGAACACTGCACGACTTGTATACTCTTTTTATCCAGACTGATACCGAGATTTATATGTCATACCAAATAGTGATTAGTCAAGATTTCAAAGCATCTTCGTCGATTCATGGCGTCAAAAGAACTCATGGTTAGAAAATGGGATATTCTGTAAATCGTCACGTAAAAGTATTTATTTTGTTTATTTTGTTTCGGTATTTGTTTAAATTGTTGTGAGTCGTCTGTTACGTTTCTGAGAGTAGTATACGTTGCAAATGTACGTTGCAAATGCTTCACGTCAGTTGATTGGTCGTCAAAAGAACGTTTCCTGACTAAATGTAGAGAATGCTAGAATTATAAACAAAGCTGTCACATTAAATGCGTGAAAGCTTAAAGGCGCTGTTACACTGTGCTATATATTTCGTGCAACTTGTCTCTCGACGGCTTAATCTGCTACGTTGCAGTTGCATGAAAGGAGGTGTTACACTCGTTAACGTTTTGTACAACTTGACTTGCAAAGTTTCGCAATCTTTGTGTTGTTGCGAAAATTGCGAGACAAGTTACAGATGGGGGTGTTACACTGTGCAACGCTGACAATAGTTGCTGCAATCATTACAGAAAGCAGAACTAGATTCTATACTTTATACAGCGATTACAGCAACTTGTGTCGCAACAATTTTCGCCGTTGCAAGGTATGTTACACTTTGCAATGGCTCGTCAGCAACTTGTCTCGCAACAGCATTGCGCGAGCCGACAAGTTGCACGAAAAATTGCATATAGTCGGTAACAACTAGCGTCTTAAATGAAAGGTATAAAAACAAATTTCAAATAAAGCTGCTTGAACCAAGCGGCGTATAAACAGCAACCACACGACAATTCAATTGTTCATATATACTTTAAAAGGTGGGCGTACTGTTGACACAGACCCGGTGTAGCAAGTCTAACGTTTTGAGCGTAGTCAGAGAGCGAAATTAAACGTAAAAAAATGCCCTTCACACGAAACGTTAGACCTCCTACACACTATTTCGGTAGTACACCAACCTTTTAGAGTATTTGATTTGTATTTCAACACAGCCTACGGCCCTACGCAGCACAACACGTTTATATCAACGTCGACTGTTGTTCATAATTTGGTTTGGCGCCAAAAATACATTGCCTCTAGTATTTTCCAATTTATTCGAAAAAGAAAAGTAAAAATAGCCAACGAAGAGCTTGAAGACACTGCAAATTAAATAAGCGTGTCGTTGCTCAGTGAAGTTGCAAATAATTTTAAATAAAAAACCTGCACATTGTTTTAAATAACAAACCTGCACCCGAGTTATTTATTTTGAAAATTTTCCTGCAGTTTAGTCTGTCGAGCTTTTTTACAAATAATGAACAATTCACTGACAATCCCTTGAACTGTCATTTTTTTCGGCTTGAAATCTCCGTTCGACGTTTTTGTTAAATTTAAGCTAAAAACTTCACGATTTTTACCTACCAGAGACCAAGCAATAGGACAAAATGGTCAACTTGATCCCAACGTAAATCGCAAAGAATCTCAAACGTGCCATACTCTCTTCGATATAGATTTTCACATTATCTTGCTTGAAGAGATTCACACATATCTTTCCCGTTTGAAAGTCGAATGACAGTCAATTTGTTTGCTTTAACGATATGTCAATTTATTTTATTAATTCTTTATATTTGTTTACGTCATTAGGTATCACGTGACACCAGGTGGCGTCGACGTTTTTCGGACCTGGAACTTAAGTACGATTCTTTGATTGGATTTGTAGGATTTCGTTTTGTAGTGGTTCGTGCGTTGGATTGTGGTGCGGAAGCATCTTGGTTCGAGTCCCGTATAAGGTGACTATTTTTTTTTTAAATTTATTTCATCTTTTATCAGGCGTTCACTCATGATGCTACGGTTAATGAAATAGATTTTCGACAGGAATTCGGTCCCAGGTTCTTATCTAGAATTGATGGCAGCAACCTTAACTGATCGATGGCCGCGCGAATGTTTACGAAACGATTAAACAGCGAATTAATTGCGTTTTAGAACTGGCCAATAAGATTATAGTATCTACAGGCCTAGCCTCCTTCGCAGGCATCACCGCTACAGGCCTATCCCATGAGGTTGTTGAGCGAGCAAAAGTATTTTTTGGGATCACTTTTTTGGGACCTTGATAGCCTGCGCAAAGGGGCTGAGGAGCGGCTGCGCAGCCCGTCCCAACCCTCCAGCCCCTTTGCGCCGGCTACGCAGGCTAGGACCTTGACTGCGCAAGTGCACCAGCCCACAAGCGTTCTCTCTCACGTCGGCCTATAAACTGACTGAGAGTGCCTGTGAGCTGGCTTTAGATGAGGAAAAGAACCCCTTGTTATGATAATATATGGTTAGGGTTATGATAAGTTATTTCGGGTTAGCCAATCAGAGCATTCCCATGGAAACTGATTCAATTGGAAAATTGAATATATACGACAGTAAATCTATTCGTTTAATATCTACATTTATTGGTGAGAAAATAATTTTCTTTTATGGATCATATATACAAATTTGAGCCCGCAGTAATTGACATTTTGCTGTTGCGGTTACCCTGCCATAATAGTGAATATAATTTTAAAAAACCAAAAAAAATATTCGCGCTTCATTAATAATTAATAAACTAAAAACAACTAAATTCAGCTGCGTGACGGAGGGTTTGAAATGAATCGAAGGATCGAAGATTTACATTACTAGCTTTTTCCAACATGCATTCATATGAATTTTTTCTCAAAATACATGTGAGTCTGAGAAGCAAGTTCAAGCACTCGTAAAGAGTTCTTCCTCCGATTTTAAAATACCTCGAAGAACGTTGAAAAACTTAGTGAGTTTTCGCGATTTTACTCTTAGTACTTAAGACTTTCACTCTCTCCGAACTCGTGATATCAACAACTTTTGAATGAACACCATCCGTCGCTCGTGTTATCTTAACATCCATAGCACCTTTAGATTTAATTACTTTCTCTTTACCCCTAAATAACCTTCCGTTCACTACATGATCCCTAAGTTCTTTGGAGTCCCCTATAGGCTGTCCGTTCACTTTAATCAGCACATTTGTGGTCGCATGGTGGGCATCTAGTTTTGGGCGAGCGATGTGATTTTTCTGCTCATTGAAACGGGTGGGAAAATTTTCTTTTTCAAGAAGATAACTGACTTCATTTGGAGACATTGCTTGAGCTTGTGAGCCACCCAAATTAAAACCGCCATTACCAACATTAAAAGAAGGCATTTGCATCTGATTATCATCCCTGGTCGACGATGAATCGGCAAAAACTTGCCTCGTTTCTTGGTTTCCTCCCGCCATGAACACATTTCGTTCGTTCGAGTTATCAGCGTGTTCGCCCGCAATGGCTGCCCCACTCAGTGGCAGCATGTTTCTCTGAAAACCCGTCCCGTAAAGCATCGGGTTTCCAAGAAACGCTTCAGGCAACTGCATATGAGAAGTCGCAGCCATTGGCATTCTAAGTGCTTGGCCCTCCGAGGTGTATGTCGGATCGTTTCCAGGTAACATAGAGAGCAGACGATTCCTGGTCGAAGCAATTTTTCGCGCCTCGGCTTTCATGCGTTCGCTGTTTCTATCGTCATCGTTGTCGTCATCGCCGTCGTCGTCATCATCGTCGTCGTCGTCATCATCATCGTCTGCATAATCATCATCATATCCATCATCATCATCATCTGATTCATGTTTATCATCTTCACGATAACGATTGGAATAATGATTTCCCCGAGGTCTTTTGTGTCTCAAACCCGCCTTTCCTACGTCTTCAATATTAGACGACTGGTCCAACACTTTAGACGATTCTCCAGGTATATGGCCAATATCTCGATACAAGCTACCGTCGCCTTCACTCGCGTGTTTCCTCTCAATGTTGCCGTGTCTTTCTAACAGTAACGGAACCTTGGGGAGGAAACGTCTAGTAGGATAAAGATCACCTCCGAGTATACCTGTACTCGTGAAATCTGGTCGTAATGTCCGCGTTATTGGATTCATAATCATCATAGCAGCTCCCTGATCTCTTTGTAATCCTGGGTTTGCGATCATGACCGGCACAAACTGACTAAGTTGGTTAGTATTTTGAGACAAAGGAATCGCCTCGCGATCTTCATCATCTTCTGATCTCACAGGGAAAGGACGAAGAACCAGTTGAGGTTTCTGTTGTTGGGTATCGAGTGAATCCAACGATGTTTTTGTCACCGTATCTTTGTCACTATCAGATGGTTCACTTTTTGAAAGCTTTTTCAAAGCATTCAGCGGAATTGATATAACGTTAACAGATTTTTCACTCTCCTTGTCTTTATTATCTCCATTGTCCCCAAGCACTCCATACAATTTACCGTTGTTGCTTGAAGTCACCGAACTGATTTTATCTGTTAACGCTTCCTTCTCGTGATCCGAAGAACTCTCTTTCTTACTTTTACTATCATTGAGTAACGTTTTGACTTTCCCAAGCAATGTTCTCATGAATTTTATTTGTCCTTTTTCTGGTAAGTCTGATTTTTTCGTATTTCTAAGAAACGGGCTGTCACTTTTGTCAGCTGGATTTTGATGTGTTCCATAATTATAATAACCAGGAGGATTTAACAGTCCGGGATTACCAAGTGGAACCCAAGATCGTCGATTTACAGCCGTCTCCTTGGTTTTATTCCATAGATTCTTCCCAGAGAGCCCTCGCACAGCAGTTTTACCATTTCCTGGAAAATACAAAGCCGTTAGAAAACGAATTACTTACCACATATATAACAGTGAAGGGTTGGTGGAGCGAAGGCCTAATTCGTTAAGGTGGCTCGATAATCTAAATCATGAGAAATTGCATTTTGCCCCCATAAAAGGTTTCGTAATGCAGATCTGAGCTTTATTTTGGTTCAAGGCATAGCTCTAGCGGTGGTCTTGATTATTGAAACGTTTCACACTTGTAGCATTTGTATATCTAGAGAAATTGTGTTATGATAAGCGACAGATTTTATGCAAATTAGTTTTCTGGATTTATTGGAAACACGATTTCTCCACTCAGGTAAACTTTGAGGGTATAAAATATTCCAGTAAACAAGCCCACCACTAGAGCTATGCAATGAACCACGATGAAGATCAGATCTGCATTACAAACAATTTTATGCGGAAAAATGCAATTTCTCGTGATTTAGACATCATCTTAAGTTTCACTCTCCGCTGACGAAGGGTCTTCGCTCTAAACCTTAGACCAACACTTTAGCCGATTTGAAATACACCAACTTTCAGTATTTTCGATTCGTACATGTAGTTCTACACTGTCTACACAACACACTACTTTTAAAATAACAGTGATATATATGATTATATCATAAAATAACAAACATGAACGAATGTTTAGCCAAGGAGTCCACCTACCTATCGAAGCCCCAAAACAGATCGTTGATATTACCAAAATAAGAAACTCTTCACCACTTCTAACCATATTGAATGATTTTCATTTTGAGAAAATCATATTTCTTTTACATAACGTTCTTGATAAATGGAGATTGGTTTTTACTCCATTGATCTCGCTTCAACACTATCAGTTTTGCCGTGTAGCTGTCAACTCAGGTGACGTAATATGGCCAAGGACAGGTAGCCATAAATCGCGAGCGAAGTAAATCACAAGTGACAACGGAGACGAAATAAACTAACAGTACTCAAACTTTGTTTTTGTTCAGTCCATCATTCAACGCACTCGGTGCTCTGTTAAGCTCACGATTTTACGAAGCACATGAAAGGAAATCCCTTTTTTAATCGTTATGTTTTACTGGTGGCTTGCGGGTGGTCGAGAGGAAGAATGTCTTCCTTCTTTCTCCTTTCATTTGTGTTAGTTATTTGCATGGAGAAAATAACTGGTCACCGAAACTTCGGCTGCTACTTCGTGTACCGCACACAGAATATTACATAGTATCCTTTATTTCGGGGTTAGGACTAGAGTTTTTATTTGGATTTTGGTTAGGGTTTTTGTTCTTGTAAAGCTTCTGAATCCCAAGAGAAAATAACCTTGATGTGTCTATGACGTAGTCTGTGTCCACTGGGTGTCTGGTACTGACATAAAGTCAATGTTTGATAATTGTAACATAGCAGCTGCGATTAACGCTGCCATAGTAACCAATCAGCCAATGGGCAAAGGGGGTATTGTTATTGTGTGAATGCTTTAACTTATAAAGGTATTCAATGTGATCCAAAGGTTTCAAAATCGTAAAGTCAGGTTGCAGATTGTTTATAACGAGAATGGACAAATACGTAAGGTATGTAGGAATTAGAAAGACGAGTCGTGTGGATGAAGTGTTAATTGGTCACTAAATTGCTTCTCGACTTTAGAGTTGTTTGTAATAGAATTAAGCCGCATGACCTGCATAATTGCTTAATATTCTTCAATATGGACACTTGCTTCGTTAAGAAGCGCTAGAATTTCGTGATAAGAACGGCTTCAGAAGTAATTCATATTAGTCATAATCTGTATCAGTAGTTAGTGTAGTAACTGTATAAAAGTTTAGTTATTGGTCATTGTATGTTTATCAACGTCCGGTTGCTAAACACCGACAGATCAGTTGAAAGAGAGATCTAATTACAGTCGTATTTAAAGGACTAGCATATTCTATGTTTTAATCTCGAATATGTTCAATCTTGGCACAGATAGAACGATCGATTTACAATAAGATTTGATCGTGGTGTCTTCAAAACGGGTAGAACTGATAGAACGGGTAGAACTGAATTAAATGTCATGTCGCATACACGGACCAGCAGTGAGTAACTCACTGCTGGTCCGTGTATGCGACATGACATTTAATCGCATTGGTGATTCCTTTAGTATTCGTACTCGTTAATCTATGTCATTTAATCTCTTCAGTCTGCCAGTTTGGTCAAGATATCATCCAGTTATCCCCAAAAGATATGTTCCGGAATGGACTACTGATATGAAAAATCGCGATCTTATCTTGCAGGTTTGTCACGTAATCTAACATGCGCGTTTTCACGACTTATAGCCTCATTTTGATGTTAAGCAAAATATATGACCAAAGCGAGGCTTGGTATAGTCACAGAATAGGAAAGGTATAGTGATAGGATGAGTGATGAAATTGCGCGAAATAATTCAGATGAATTTAAATCATATTTGCTTCGTTGATCGGACTTAGCCTGCGTAGCGGCTCTCGAAGGGGCGAAAACGTGCGCGAGGGGAAGGGAGAGCCAATATCGTTCCCAGAGCGATCGACTTCGTTTATAAAGGGCAGGCTGGTCCGGTTATCCCGGCTGGCCGCTAGCCTACCGCATACACCCAAAATGGTATTTCTAAAGATCTGAATATGTAAATCGTTTCAAAATTTGCATATTGTGACCAGTTGCTATAGCCTACTGTATGACCAACTTCGCTACTGCAAACTGGACTTTCGCTGTCGGAAGAGCATAAAGTTCAATTCAAATGACCTTGTTGGGTCGAGGGTGAAAGATTTTCATGACAACTAATTAGCTTGGTTAGCCGAATTTTTGAGCCACTGAGTCCCGGACAGGGATCAAACCAGTCATGGATAACGTTCTTATTGCCTGTGAGCTGATACCGAGACTCAGATGGAGAGCGAAGGTTACTTATACAACTATAGGAGTAATCTAGTTCGACGCATGTGGACCAGTAAATGGCGAATGAGATCGGTAATAATTATGCTGTAACGAATTATGAAAATAAATAAAGCTAATAAATATATAACAGCGTCTTAATTGAAGGAGACACTGTAACCTCAATGTTTTTGACAAATAGTACAATGATGTACTGGTTCGATTGATAGTGCCTATTTGGTGCGGTAGACATTACAACAGTAATGCTTGATCGAATCTGTAGTCGCATACATATATCAATCGAACCAGTGAGATCATGATCTATCGGATCCTTGTCCAGGGGCTACGAATGACCTTCGCTCGAAACGGCAGTACACCAACATTTTTAGATATTTGATTTGTACTTCTACACTGCCTACGCAGCACAACACGTTTTATTACAGTTATATAATCAATTTAGCGGCATTTATTTAGTAATTTGTGCGTCAAATTCGATGCAACGTTATACTGTGTCCTCTAAAACGAACACGTATTTCAGACGTTGTAATAATCCATCTGATCATTAGACGAATCTTAATTTTCAGACGAATTTAATTTTCATTAATTTTCTCTCTACATTTTTAATGCTAAATGACACTATAGTTAGATAGTATTGTATAAACTGTGATGTAAGAATGATCATTTCGTTTCACCAACAGAATTGTAAACTTTCCAACTATAAACGTGGACCACATGATACAAGCATATACATTGAAAACAAGGGTAAGTTATTTAAAAGTAGTTAACTTTCTGTGTGCATGTCTAACAGTGGTTCACGTGGTTCTTCTGGTTCACGCGTGGTTCTGGTTCACGTGTTAATGGGGTAACGTCACTCGTGAGGTTCTTATACTGAGGTTAAAAAAGAAACAGCAATCGTACAGTGATTTCCCTTGGCCAAATAAGCTATCAAATATTCGAAGAAAAAGTTATGGTACATTTCGAGTGTCGAATGACTCGAATCATACTCGAGACCAAACGTGGATCAGTTGCGAAATATGCAACTTTAAGGCCTTAATTACGGCTGGGAATTGTAATCTGCGACCCTAACCCACTGAGCTACAGAAGCTGTGCATATACCTGGATAACATCGGTCATTGATGTACCAACACTTCCCTCCGTCCATCTGTCTCCCTCCCTCCATTCTTCACTTCGTCCATCCATCCCTCCGTCCGTCTCTCCCTCGCTCCTATCCGTCTGTCCTTCCTTCCTTGCCTACCGCTCCGTCCGTCCCTTCCCTTATCAAATAAGTTCTGAAATAGTTTATAGGTAGAGGAAGTCTATTAGTTTCGAGCGACCGTCGTCAGCCAATCGGAAACGAAGGTCTTCGTTCGAAGACCTCCTACACACTATTTCGGCGGTACACCAACATTTTAGAGCCGTATTCGATATCAATTAAGTAGTTCTGAGAAATGTGTCCCCTGCAGTTGAACTATTATGTGTCATCACCTTTCTACGTTTAATAATAGAACGTTTGAACAATGTGGAACCAAGAGACATGGTTGAAAGCAAGACTATCAAGATTCCAAGAGAAAGACTTTTGCAGCCATGGTTTCATTCGCCAATATCAAAATATCAGAGTAGTCTTATGAACAGACTGTCAAAATAAAACTGTAGAGTACGTAGTAGTTGTTGTGAACTGGCACCATGCTGGCACTAGATTTGTGGGCATCACTAGAATTTATGCTCTTTCCGTTGTGACTTGTAAAAGTTGTAAAACTAAGTTATGTAATAGTGTGACTCAATTGAATGTTAAAACATTTTAAAATTATTGCTTAAGTTGTAAGTTAAACAATAAAGAAAAAAAGTATTTTTACTATCCTCGGGGCCGGCGTTCAACGGATCGTCAAGGGCAGGGCGCTTTATATATAGAAGCCATTAAGCCCGGTTTTCACGAAAACACAAGCGGAAGCACAGGAGCAATGCGTCACCGCGCATGAATTGTTTTATCTTGCGTTGCTTGTTTCTCATGACAGTGCGCGGTTACACGAGGGACCTAGAACTAGTATTTTGATTGGCCAGACGTAATTCAGGTTTATGATAATCGTCAATTCGTGTTATTTTGATGATAATCCTAACCCTAACCCATCCCCCCCCCCGCCTTAAGTGTCTTCCACCTCATTGTAACACTAACCCCCGGGAAGGAAATGCGACCATTATCATCAAAATAACATCGAATTGGCAATTGAATATTCATCGAAATAAGGGGGAGGACATGTAGTTGTGCAATCTCGTTCCCAGTAGTCTCGTGTGGGAACAGACCTGTGATACAACGAAAGTCCAAGCAAAGTAAGCGCAAGCACAAGGGATTTTTCCATCCTTGTGCTTGCGTCAGCTGCTTGTTCTTGCGTCGAGCCTGTTTTCACTGTGAAATAAAGTGTTCTTGAGAGCGGAGGTTATCAAGGTGAGTGAACCCAATTAAAAACCATATAATTAAGGCTTCCAAATATCTTGGATGTGCACTTGGTGTTTTTTCTAATTTTGTATTTGTATATAATGGTTTACAAGGATTAATAATAATAATATTATGGTTACAAGTTTTACATGTTTCTCAGATTATTTATTTCACATCATTTTGAGAAACCAGTTTATTTTACAATATTAATTCAGGATTATGCACAACACAACTACACAAGTCAATTCCAACAGTGACCCCCCCTGGGACACGACAAATGTTGAAATCCACAAACAAAGGACTATGGGGGAGTGATTGTTTTCGTCATGTTTGTTTTCCTCATAGTGTATGTCATAATTAAACTATTGTTAACTGGTTTGTACTCCTAGGGCGAGACATTTGCTACCTTTACTTGTCCTCAGCTGCTCGCCTACAAATTACGAAAGCAGGAGCGCAGAAATTCGAGACTCTATAGCTAGTCTGCACTGCCCCTAGCCTGCACACTAGGAGGTGGGGACATTTGCTTGCATGGCACTATCTTTACAAAAATTTATAATTCCCAAGGGGGATGGTCACTCTTGGAATTGACTCATGCATATTATTTACAAACAAATATATGAGAAACCAATTTATTTTACATTATTCAGGATTTAATCACAAACAAATCTATTTATTGACTACAAGGAGTAATCTGAAAGAAAAAACAAATCAAACTGTTATGTAAACATATCTACTTTTTGGTATTATTTCACAAACAGATCTTAACACTTTTATCAACTTCAAGTGGAAGGATCTAAAAGAAAAAGAAATTAGTGTTAGTGTATTCATTGTAATTTTGCATTGGTCCTTTGATTCCTTAAAATTAAAAGTTGTTGCAGCATAACCTATAATGCAAACAAAGAAAAACTCTGCATGTGAGTAATTGCTTTAAAATAAAATTTTAAAACTTTAAAGTAAAACTATACATTTTCTACAGATTATCTGATATTTATATCACCGTTGGGTCAGTTTCCTTTGTTCTCTAGTGGCCATTATATCTGATATCAACCTCATAAAATTATTCATGAGGTTGATAAGTACTTATCAACCTCATACAATTATTCATGAGGTTGATAAGTACTTATCAACCTCATAAATACTAAACTTCACCAATGGTGATATAAGGCGGTTATTCAAATCAATTTTACAATATTTCAAAGTTAACAAGCAAATCAACATTATTTTCACTATAGTTATTAATCTCTACAAAAAACATCAAAAAGATGATAAAATATAAAGCAGAATTGGTTGCACACATGCCACACACAATCAAGCATACAGATTTACTAAGTATGTTAAATAAATAAGATAACCAAAGAAAACACTAATGACAACAGTTTTTATGTACTCTTTAATGATTGATCCAAGAAAAATTACAAATGCCAAACATGATCAGTATCTCATTCATTGAACCGGCACAACAAAAATATCTGGCATGTTGAATTGCCAGGGAAAAAATGGAGTCGAATCGGAAGTCAAATCTTGGCTGGAACCTGAGGACTGTAAAATGTTTTTTGTTAATATTATGCTTAATATTTAACTAGCAAGTACCTGCAGAATGTTTGTGTTTGAATAATATAGTAGACAGAGACAGTTTTCATGTCTATTAAATAACATTTTCCACATTGATGATAACATATTGTGCTTTACACATTGTATGCTTTAATTAGCACCCCCCCGACTCTAGCCTGTAGTAGCACAATATACTTATTTATCTACAGTGCCACTACACGATAACTGACAAGCTGAATATGTTTTTGTACAGGCTTAGCAGAATTGAATATTTTAAATTTAATATAAAATTCAGCATACACAAGACACATAATTTCTCTTTATTGTAACAACATTAACTATTACAATTTATGAAGACTAATATTTTATGAGCCCAAGAATGAAGACCAGAATATTTGAAGAGCTGAACATGGGTAATTAACACTTTTAGCAGAATTGAATAGTTAAAAATTCAAAATAAAACACAGTGAACACAAGACACATTCTCTCTTTATTATTAACAAAAATTAACTATTACAATTCCAAACAATTATCAATATTTGAAGCTAAGACCGGAATATATGAAGTCAAGCCTAAGATCAGAAATTTTGAAGATCCAAAGACTGCTACTGTATATTTTAAGATCCGAAGACTGTGCATTAAAATTTAAGAGCAGAAGATAATTTAAGAGCAGAAGATTATTATATTCCAAGAGCCTGGATGGCCACATTATTTGAGAGCCGCGCGCGAATACATGAATCATGTTCTGGAATCCTATAATAAGTTGATATTAGTAATTGCCTAATATTGCTAAATGTCCTAACTAAATTATGTGATATCCCTATAAAACATGGAACCATCAACATATTTTACTTTGTAATAATTACAATGTAAAACAAGTGTCTGTAACCAAGTGTCTAACTCTGTATATAGGTAATACAAAACTGTATACCTATGGGTGGGTAGGACACCCCAAAAACTATGTGGTAGGAAGGACCCTACCCCAAAATAATTAAGTTACAGAGTACATTAACAATACCGAAGATCAGATAATAAATTAAGCCATCATTGTCAAGTACTAACAGCCCTTTCACATGGTGGCATAATTTATTATTGACCTACCATCCTGGTGGCCACCACCAACTAATTGTTTAAAGGAACACTTTCCAAGCACATCACTAGGAAATGCACCATTACCTTCAGCAACTTGGCCAGCATTGTTCCATTATCCTAAATATTACATCTTAAATAAGCTGTCTACAGTTTCCAACCCGATCTCTAATAAGTTTGTAAGAACACACCTGAATTCCAAATCAAGGATTGATCTTGTCCCAATTTGCTCTTGGAAGTTGATACTACTAACACCTGTAAACCTTATCTAACTTTTTAATGCTTCATGCAACACTAACATACTTAAGCCTATATATAACCTAAAAAAATATTCAAATTTGTATGAGATTCATGCAATTAGCTTTCCTGCAGTTTTGTGACTGCTTTATAAAAATATATCTAATATAAATTTGCAGTCTTAAGTCAGTGTCTTATCAGCAGCTGACTATAAAGTTAACAATTCTAGCTATGACCTGCTTGTGAGCTGCCACTCATGTTATCAAGTCAGTAGCTCATGAATAGTTGAAGAAGTGCTGCAAGTAGCTATACTTTTACACATCCGTGATATACATGAAACAGTTCCTTAAAACAATGGATCTACAGTATAAGCCTATCTTAATCCTAACTGACCATTAACCTCTCACCTGTTGCATTTCACCAGAAAGACAACTTCAATGTACTGCAAGATGATTTCCACCAAGTCCACCATATCCATTGGTATCCATGGATGATGGGTACAATTATACCCAGTTAACTATATATCTCAAGAATGGTATACCAGAGATTGATATATCATTCTTGTCCTGCCTAACTGCTCTATCACCTAGCTATTTTCTCTATACATGCACAACTGTCTAACTTAATTTGGCCACCAGGATTCTAACCTTTCCACTCTAGTTCACTTTTGATTCCAGTTCACTTCTGATAGGTAATCCACAATTATAGCACCAACATGCATATCCATTAGATGCATTTGAATCCAATAAAAGGCAATCCAGAGATGTTATACAAGTGCTATAGCTGTCCAGTGATCCATAATCATTCCATTGTACTCCATAATCACCCATACTCCATGTTATTATGCAGGGTTCTCCCATTTTTTACACAACCACCATCTGATTTAGTGCCCAAAGCAACAGACAGTGGTTAAGAACTTACATAATTAGTTTCTCATCCAAGTAAATGTTAGGCTTAGTGTTCAAAGCAACAGACAGAGGCTTCACTATATCCACACAAATCTCAGTTGATTTAGTCCCCAAAGCAACCAAATGGGGGTTAAGAATTAACTTCTTATAATTGCAAGTAAACTTTAGCATTTCTATTTTCTACAGGAGAGTCAAGACCTCAGCTGATTTAATGCTCAAGCAACAGACTGAGGCTAAACAATTGTTATTCACATGCATGTGGAAATTCCTAGTTGTCAATCCCTATACAGTACAAGTCTCCAACTGGTTTAATGCTCAAAGCAACAGACTGAAGATTGGAAACTAAGAGTGTTATGTTTGTAGGCATGATGGATTCCTTTATGTGTAGAAAATGACTAACAAGCACTGTGATAAACTGCTGAAAGAAAGCAGCTAGGTGTTGAATTGAAAAGGGAACTTGGTTCTAAGAGAAAGAAACAGGTTGGTGTACATACCAGGAACCATTACCTTCTGTACAAAAGAGATAGGAATATTGATTTGATAACTTCATCTTTACTGTGAAAAATGTCATTTTATCCAAACTTCACTGTCTACATTGCCTAATTGTTATACTGAGATTTATGTTTTATGTTTTATAGGTTTTATATCATTTCAATTAACCTAATTTTAACTGTTGCTAATACACTGTTTTACGCGCATCCTAAATTGTTATTTTAAATGTAGAACACTTCAGTCAAACAAAATGGCATTTTTCACAGTGAAGATGAAGTTATCAAACCAACATTCCTATCTCTTTTGTACAGAAGGTGATGGTTCCTGGTATGTACACCAACCTGTTTCTTCCTCTTAAAACTGAGTTCCCTTTTCAATTCAACACCTTGCTTTCTTCCAGCAGTTTATCACAGTGCTTGTTAGTCATTTTCTGCACATAAAGGAAGCCATTTGATGCCTACAATCATAACTCTGTTAATTTCCAATCTCCAGTCTATTGCATTGAGTACAAAACCAGCTGGAGACTTATACTTGCATAGAGATTGACAACAAGCAATTTCTATATACTGTACTGACATATAAATAATAAATTGTACTGGTTTCCCTTTTCAATCTAACATGCAACTTCCTTTCACCAAGCAACCACAGTAGTTAGCTATCTTAACACAAATAATTCACCACAGGAACACTCACTTAAATTAACCTAACTTAGTACCCTTAACATATACTTTATTATGAATAACTTTAATATCTTAAAATAAGTATAAGTCTGTGCATGATTAGAAAAAAAATGCTGTCTGTGTGGGAGAACCCTGAATTCAACTGCTCAATGCCAAATTGTAGTATATACCTATTAAAAAATAATTGAAACTCACTCAATACTTCGCTGAAAATATTTCTATGCATGGCAAAATTACTTGAATTCAGTACATTTTCTTTCATTGAAAATTATCCTATTGATAATTCCGTTGAAAACAAACTTTTTATCTTATTTGTATAGGCCATGTTGGTTGCCTAGAAGCTTTACTATTAAAGTCAAGATGAAAGCTGAGGAGTATTGACAAAATAATCAGAAATGAAACTATTAAAAAATTACATTTACAGTGTAATTTTGCCATGCACATTAATCTACAAATACCAAGTAACAAAGACACAAGTTTTAATTCAACTTTTATTGTAAAAAAACACAGAAATGAACTTGAATTCAGGTGATTTTCACGGTCACTTCACTTCAAATGAAATTTAAAAACCTTTTTTGTTTTGAATCTTTCTAAAAATCCGTAAATTCCAAGGGTATTTCCACTGACGCCATGAAGTCTGGCAGAAAGGCTTTTATTCTTCGATTACGATCAAATTGTTCCAGAAAATTCACAGAATAAATCTTAATCAAAGAATACGTAGCTGTGAGGAAAGCTCGGTATAAAGTTTTCAGTTTTTGACTGATATATTTTCAATTTACAGTTTTGTACTTTTGTTGGACTTTGGACCGTCCTGTCCGTGTCTCTGTGTAAATACGGTACTTTCGAACACCCAATATTTCAGAAAAAGCGAGCTTTTTCGAACTGGAACTGGAATTAAAGTACATGTGAACTGTACAAGTGTCGAAAATTAAGTACATATCAAGTCAAGTACAGAATTGCCGTGTGACAACTGAAACGGCTTTTCTTTTAGATATTTGAGTATTTCTGGACAAAAGGTCAATCATTTCTCGGTTTGAAAACTGTAGTGAATTCGGAAACAACTGGGTTGACGAAACGAAGCAGCAGACTATTCAGTAAATGCGGACCCTAAAACCTGAAATTTCACTACCGACAACAGCTTCTTGAAGTAAGAAAAAATGAAGTGTTCACATGAAATGCCTTTTGGGAGGGCTTGGGAAGTGTTGTTTATCGAAAATTCGTCTTCATTTAGCAAAGAAAGTTGGAAAAAACAGTGCAACGCTGAAACGCGGCCTAGCTTGGCGGCACAGTGACACGTGTGAAACAAATGGCTGCAGACATGGCGGCGCCTAAAAATTCTGAAATTCGCAAAATCGTCATAAAAAACTACTCAAAATGTACTAAAATGTACTAAACTGCACCTGAACCTTCGACAGATATTTTTCTTCTGTTCAACCAAAGACTAAAAAACAAGAACTAACCGGACTCGGTTGAAATTTCTTCTTCAACGACAACATGTCGACCAACGGGGCAAATATGTCGACTGAACACACGCTCGACGAAGAAACGGAAGAATTTGACATTTTCGGGAAGAAATTTGGCTTAAAATGCGCTGATAAAACCATTGACCATTCAAAGGTGTTCTCAGAGACGTATTTATTTACCGTTAGGTTTGTTGACGAACGACAAAGGCAAAAAACGAAGTTAAAGAAGTTAAAAGACCGCGGCGAAATTGTGGAAACGGGGCATAAAATTCAAGAAAAAAATGAAAACATACTCACAACCCTTCGCTGAAAACTTCAAGACCATCTTTCTTTACTCTGGGCCATCATTGTTGTAGAGGAAATTCAGAAATAGGGCTATTGGGGCGCTGATAAAGGACCTCCCAAGTATGGCATGAAGTAACCTTCCTCTCCAAAGTCGATAAAACCGTTAAATGCCCCAAGCGGAGAAAAAATTCAAGTCAGATGTGTTGCGCGCGCATTCCAAATCTCAAATTTCATTGGCTGACACAGAACGTTAACAGTTATGATTGGTTAATTTCCAGATTGTTTTTCAATTTCAAGTGTGATTGGCTGTTTTTAACAATAGGATGATAATTGCTCTCTCTGGAATTTGTGTTTTTTCGTTGTTATATATATACGAAAATATAGAGTCAATGCGTGGCCGTTTTTGGGCTTTAAACCGATAGAAATAAAGGTTGGCACTGTAAGAAAGTGAGAAGCATAAAAAATCTTTGGATTCTTCGTCCGTTGCTAGTGAAATTTTGGATATGAATTAAAAATTGCCAACACCCACTTCTCGCTGAGAACTTTGTACTTCGTTTTTATTAATGTTCTTTCATTGAAGTCATGCATGTCTCCACGTTATTTTTGCGTTAGTTCTATACGTATCACAAGACATTTAAACTACAAATAGTACAAGCAAAATTTGGACATAACATGCATCTTGTTAAACCATAGTGTGTACTTTGCTTGGGCTGCTGTGGTCTGGGAACGAACCATAAACTCTCGTCGCTTAGCAACAATCATCAATGGCGGACAACGATAACACTAATTTTCTACATCTCATGGAAAATATTGCTTAGAAAATCATCGAAACCTGTAAAAAAGTATGTGTTTTGCTGATGATAAGTCTTTAATTTGTATTATAGCTTCACCAGCTACCCTTGTTTAAAATTCGCTGCAGAATATCGGTATTTATTGCAATTTATGACAATATTGAATATATGACATAGATTATTATTTTACTAGTTAGCAAACTCAAGAAAGATGGACGAAAATCAGGAGGTAGTGCTCACTGCCCGAAGGACGGAATCTATGGATGCTACTTCTATTCAAAAGTTAATGACGAGTGCAACATACAATCTTTTTGGACGTGTTGATATTATGAACGTAATGTATGTCGAGTGCCAAAGTGGTATTTTTTACTATATTTTAAATGATTTATATTAACCACTTGCTTGAACCATTTGCTTGAATTACTTCCTAATTGTAATTACCTATTTGTGGCATTATAGCGAGAAAGCCAATTTAGCTGTGACCTTGGTAAGCTCCAATGATGAAGTTGTAGCCAGTGGTGCCTTGTTTGACTATCCAAATATTTCTGTTGATCAAGCAAAATGGGAAAAAGTTTTTCAAGAATGTTTTGAATCTATTAAACCAACTGTAAGTATTTGACTTGTATATACCATTGTGTTATAGGATATGAGCTTGACGATCGTCCATGTATGGTGTATCATCTGTCTACTCTGCAGACCAAGCTCTCTCACATCCACTAATAGCAGTCTATATATATTAACACATCCATGCATTGCTAATACTTAGTGACTGCTGCATAGGCAGTATATCAATCGAACCAGCTCATTGTAACCTTCGCTCTCCATGAGTCTCGGTAGCTCAATTGTTAGAGGGTCTCACTGGCAATCAGAAGGTAACTGCAGGTTCGATTCCTGTCCGGGATGAGCTTGACGATCATCCATGTATTATCTCTCTACTCCAAGCTCGCCCACATTCACTACAGCAGTGTATATATTAACACATCCAAGCATTACCGATATATACCGGCAGTGAGTCTTGATAGCTCAATGGTTAGAGTGTCTCACCAGCTGCAATCAGTCAGGTTACAGGATTCAGAATCATTTTTCTGAGGATATGAGCTTGACGGTCGTCCAGGTATCGTCTGTATACTCTGAGCTCTCCCACATTCACTACAGCTATATGTATACAGTATTAACACAATATGAAAGCCTAGGCTTTCAGCCAGGTGGCTGTCCAGCCGTCCACTTTTGAAAAATCATATTTTTGGACGGCCATGGACGGTCTAAGCAAAATATTTTCCTCAAACAACAACTTACAGGTTTCCTCCTTTCTAATGTTTCTTGATTTCTGTTAGCTGCTGTTTATTTTAGTTATTGTGTAGGTTTCGTTACTAATTTTTGTCAAGAACATGCAGACATGACGATTGATTGCGAGATCGATTTAACGTGTATATGCTGTAACATGGGGTAGCGAAAACGTTGTTTAATAGAACCGCTGTTCAATACGTTTGATAAGCTCACCGGGCGCCACACCCACCAACATTTTTTTGTGGCCACGCCTACCAAAATTTTTGGATGAAAACTATGGTCAGATATTGCAAAGAACCGCCCACTCAGGCAGACAATCAAATTGCAGGAATGCCTACGATAATCCACCCACTCACGATTAATAAAAAAAAAAATTATGTTTTCTTTATTTTTAGCCCTTGAATTCTCTGTTTTTAAATTTTTTTGTGTCAAAATCTGATTACATTCATGGATGTGCCTCAGAAATTATGAGGTAAAATATATTGATACTACAATAAAAACAATGAATTAAAGAATTTCTTTTACATGTTTACTGGAGACGCGTGTGCATATTTCCCTCAAATTACTATTTCTTTTTTGTTTCCAGGACAGTTTTTAATACAGCTCCATATATTGAATACATTTTTTTAATTGTACCACCAAATGTCGATCAAGGTAAGATTTTATCCACCATAAAAATGTTCAGGGTTTGAATTAATGTTTTAAAAGTGCATTCATTTGCAAAAAGAATTGCTATTTTCATCAAGTGTATGATCAGTGAGAGAGCTATGCTTTGGTGGAAATACTTCAATCGGTAGCCAAATGTAACCTTGCACCTTGCTCAGCACGTGATTAATGTCAATTCGCTCGCTAATTACAATTTTCAGTCTGTCAGCATCTAAACCCACAACACAGTACTATTTTAGCAGAGATTCTCTGTAGTGCGAAGCACGAGTGGTATTATGAATATTTCGCCAAACACAAGTGCGATTTTTCATTAATTCTTCGAGAACAAGTGTTATTTCCTTTTAATACCTTTTCAATCAATTTTACGTGTTCCTAAGTACCCCTAAATTTTACTACGAAGCGGGAAAACTGATGTTTGTAAATACTAAAATCCAAACATCCCGAATGTGATTATTTACTAGGGGTATTTTTTTTAAATACCCCTAGTAAAAAAATTTAAGTATAATACTGATGTCATTAGCCAATCAGGAATGAGTAAAATTGATTGAAATAGTATTAAGTTTAATATATACACTGTAGTTACTTTCAATGTGTCATTTTTTGTTTGTTAAGGCCAAGCGTTACAGCGGTTGTTCAGCGACATTGAAGTCAATGAAAACTTCAGTCCAAAACTTAATGGCACTGTTCAAGTTTGCCATCGTTATGAACAATCACCAAAACTTCACATACGAGCAGCAAGGTAGGAAATAATGTACCATTATTGAAGAAGTCTGATGCAGTAGCTGTTGTATAGGTTTACACATCAATGGTATTCGGGAGTCATTACTTGCCTGTGTCAAATTAACAAAATAAAATTTCTCCATTAGAAATTTTTGTGACTTTATTTTCTAGTGTTGAAGATCATGATGATTTAACACCAATATTTGATGAGCAAAGTGAAGCATTGATTAATACATATGGTGACTATAATTTATATAACTTTTTAAAAGTTTTTTACTCAGAAATTAATAATATTATGGTTAAAAAAAGTTAACTTACATGCATACAGCTATATCTCTTATGTAACTTTATTTTAGGTGATTATTTTCTTAATGATATCATTGAAGCTGTGGATGAAGAAAACAAATGTATTGTAGCTGACGTAAGTGCAGGCATTATGTGCTTTTCAAGGTACTTAAGATCTGGGGTAAAATCAGGGACGGTGGAGTAGTTTGAGTATTGGGCTGGCAAGCACCTTTGCAGTCATCTACTAGGGGATTCAGACTTTGGTGGCATGCCCCTTGGAAAATGTTTGAGGATGATGGTGGTGATGATGGTGGTAATGGTGGTGATGGTGAGAATGATGGTGGTGGTGATCGATGGTCATGGTGGTGATGATGATGAAAGTGGTGGTGAGGATGATAGTGATGGTGGTAATGGTGGTGATGATAAGGATGATGGTGGTGATGATTATTGTGGTGATAGTGGTTATGGTCGTGATGATGGTTGAGGATGATGGTGGTGATGATGGTGATAATGAGGGTGATGGTGATGATGATGGTGGTGATATGATGATGATGGTGGTGATGATGATTATGGTGGTGGTGATGGTGATGGTGAGGGTGATGATATGATGATGGTGATGATTTTTAAATGGACATTTATTCTGTTCCTTTTTCTCACAGTCCAATCACGTAGTAAGTTACTGTACATATGACAATCTTTCTTGTATACCAGTAATATTATAAATCATTCTTGTATAATTGTAGGTGAATGGTACAGCTGTTGGCTTTATGAGTGTCCGTTCAAATGTCAATATTGAACTCCTAAGTGAATGCTTTGATCTCACTCCGTTCAATGGCCTAAGGAAAAGATTATCATCAGGTACTTTTTCCATCAGTCAGAGCAGTTTTGAAATGTGTTTTTGATCTCTTTCAATAAGTTTTTATTATTTTATTTTACTACTAGATGATCTTATTTCTGATGACAAAAATATGGAAAGTGAAGGGTGAGTAATTTTTTTCCTTAATTTTGCCTTTTCTTATTTTCTAAAACACTTTTTTTATTTTAGCACAAGCCAAGTTGCTGAACAAGAAGTTATGGTAAACCACTATAATTTTTCATTAATGAATGTGTATCATATAGAATAGGTAAATTGATTTTAATGTTAGTGTTTTTCGTTTTAGTACTAATTTTATTTCATTTCCCATTTCATTTCCTATTTGATTTTCCATCTCATTTCCCATTTCATTTCACATTTCATTTCCCATTTCACTTCCCATTTCACTTCCCATTTCATTTCCCATTTCACTTCCCATTTCACTTCCCATTTCACTTCTCATTTCACTTCCCATTTCATTTCCCATTTCACTTCCCATTTCACTTCCCATTTCACTTCCCATTTCATTTCCCATTTCATTTCCCATTTCATTTCCCATTTCACTTCCCATTTCACTTCCCATTCCACTTCCCATTTCACTTCCCATTTCACTTCCCATTTCACTTCCCATTTCACTTCCCATTTCACTTCCCATTTCATCCCCCATTTCACTTCCCATTTCACTTCCATTTCATTTTTCATTTCACTTCCCATTTCTCTTCCCATTTCATCCCTTATTTCACTTCCCATTTCATTTCCCATTTCACTTCCCATTTCACTTCGCATTTCACTTCCCACTTCATTTCCCATTTCATTTCCCATTTCATTTCTCATTTCACTTCCCATTTCACTTCTCATTTCATTTCCCATTTCACTTCCCATTTCACTTCTCATTTCACTTCCCATTTCACTTCACATTGCATTTCCCATTTCATTTCCCATTTCATTTCCTATTTCACTTCCTATTCCATTTCCCATTTCATTTCCGATTTCACTTTCCATTTCATTTCATTTCCCATTTCACTTTCCATTTTATTTCCCATTTCATTTCCCATTTCACTTTCCGTTTCATTTCCCATTCATTTCCTATTCCATTTCTTTGATATGTTTGCTACTTATTTTAAGGAAAGTCAAAGAGAATCATTTGAAGGAGAAGAAAGTGTATTCTGCATTGAACTTTTTTGTGTTGATGAGAAATTTGAAGCAAGGTTAATAGATCAACACTTATTAAACATATTATTTTGATAATTCCCCTCTCTCTCCAGTCTCTCGACTATCTTTCCCATTCCAGTTGGTTCACAGTATATACTGTACGTTATTTTTTTGTTTTCTAATTTTAGATCTATGGATTTCTTGCCAGCAGTTTTTGATTTGTTTCCTGTAAGTAATACACTGTATCTTTGGTTTGAACAAGACGGGCACAATTGTATATGCGCGCATTTGACTTGATTTGCAGCGCGCGTTTGACTTTATGTGCAGCGCGCGTTTGACTTTATTTGCAGCGCGTTTGACTTTATGTACAGCGCGCTTTTGACTTATTTGCAGCGCGCGTTTGACTTTATTTGCAGCGCGCGTTTGACTTTATTTGCAGCGCGCGTTTGACTTTATATGCAGCGCGCGTTTGACTTTATGTGCAGCGCACGTTTGACTTTATTTGCAACGCGCGTTTGACTTTATGTACAGCGCGCTTTTGACTTTATTTGCAGCGCACGTTTGACTTTATTTGCAACGCGCGTTTGACTTTATGTACAGCGCGCTTTTGACTTTATTTGCAGCGCGCGTTTGACTTTATTTGCAGCGCGCGTTTGACTTTATGTGCAGCGCACGTTTGACTTTATTTGCAACGCGCGTTTGACTTTATGTACAGCGCGCTTTTGACTTTATTTGCAGCGCACGTTTGACTTTATTTGCAGCGCGCATTTGACTTTCTTTCGTTTGACTTTATTTCCACTGATCTTGTAATTTTGTTGTGATTTTTGTGATTTCGAAAACGCAACAATGCTTCTAAAATGATTTCTGTCGTTAACATTAAGATGTTACGCCGTGTACATTATTACTACATGTGTGTTTATACTGTTTTAGGATAAAGATTACTGTGTTGTCACCATGCCTCATATTGTCAATGAGTTCCCGTTGGTTCACGAATTCACGGTAAGCATTGAAATATGTAAAACACAGAATGGTTTGTGACAACTGGTCCACACATTAAGTATTACTGTGTATTTTATCTGAACGCCTAGAGAGTAACTCCCAAAGTGAACGCAACATTTTCACATGAACTTTACGTCTTCCATCGCTGGGGTTTATTGAGGTAAGTGCATGCAGTTGAAACTACAATCATGTTATTGAGACGATAATGCTTGGATGATCATTAAGTTCAAATCCACAGAAAATGTTTGTGCATATAATGTAAAGGTAAAGGGGTCGTGCTAAATATCCTATACGAACTACACGACGAACGCAGCTCAATGCGGCCGAGTCGAAGGTTTAGTAAAGGCGCCACAGGCTGCCATCATACGACCCATGATGACCTCGGAGCACAGCTAAAGTTGGTGTTAGGGTTGATATTAGGGAGGGAGGAAAACCGGAGTACCCGGAGAAAAACCCTCGAAGCACAGGAGAGAATCAACAACTCTACTCACATAAATCTCATGAAGTTCAGCAATCGAACGAGGTAGTCAGTCACCCATCCAAGTACTAACCCCGTCCGATCGGGCTTAACTTCAGAACTCAGCGGCGAGAAGCAGTGCGCTATAACAGCACGCACCACCCGTGCTTCCATATATGATATTGATCAATTGAAGCAGTACATCATAGTAACCTTCGGCCTTCGGCCTTCAGGCCTTCATCTGAGTCTCAGTAGCTCAAGAGTTTTTCAGTTCCTGTCACAAGATGCAGAAGAAACTTAACCACAAACACGGGGGCCGTCATATTGTATGTCTCGACTGCAGTCTTCCATTATGACGTCACCACTCACTGCGCTATTTAGCTTTTAAACTTTCCTATTCGTGCTTAAATGGAGAGATAGACGAAGTAAAGACAGACTTCCGCTTTCACAATGATTTATAATGTGGCGTCCACTGGCATGTGTAGAATTAACTGATCTCTAAATAAAGACTGGATCGAGCAACTATTGTTTGGATGCTGCAAAAAATGAAACCAGGAATATTTCGCGGCGGCCATCTTGGAGTAACCACCGTGGACACATCAATATGGCCGCCACGCGCTAATTCCGGCTTCATATGGTTACTATAATGGAGCAGTAATTTGTGTTCTAAATTACGGGAAAACATTGGATAACTGATTCATTTTAGCATCTTAAAAGATCAGAGACAGATAGTCTCTGTCACCTATAGTGAAACTATATAACGTGGTCCCAACAAGATGGCCGCCACGAGCTACTTCCGGCTTCATATTCTCAACAATAGTTGCTCGATCCAGTCTTAGAGATCAGTGGTAGAATGTCTTGTTTGTTCAGTTGGAAACTTCTCATGCATTTTCACCTGATTACATCAGCAGTACCTGTAACTATAAGGCCTTGTTTCGTTCTTGACTTCTTCTAGGTCCTTCAGCGTTAGACCTGCCGTCTTGACCGACGTAAATGGCATAAAAAATATCATCAGCAGCGTTTCAGGCTCTGAGATTATCATGAGGTATAAAAAATAATATAAAACTGAAACAGACAACGGATACTCTCGAAAATTAAGCACCCTTTAAAGGATATTGGCAACAAAAAATAAGTTCCTTTTAGATCAAAATATTATCTGAACTAAAAAACCGAAATATCGTAGTTTGAGGTTGTAAAAATGCTCGAAAGGTGAATTAGGGTTCTTCTGTCACATGACCTGTGACGTCATGTGCTGGGTAAAGTGGTCAGTGTTGGCGGAAATGCAAAGAAATTAAGCTTCTTCTCAACGTTATTTTAGTAATCTCTATTACAATATAAACTTGGCAATACATGGCCCCACGATAAGTAGCACAAAAGTACGAAATACAACACTTCCCAGCACATGACGTCACGGTCATATTCAAAATGGCGGCGTTTTTACATGGTTTATTCAACTTTTAAAAATGTTCCTAGTATTTTCATAACTCCAAACTACTATATTCCTCCTAGCTAAGTCATATACTTCGATATAAAATATAGTAATTTTTTATGCCAATGTCCTGGCCCTGTATCAGCATACATATTTTCATTATTATTTTCTTATTCTTATAATTTTCCTTACAACGTTTCTTATAGTACTATTTTGTATAAGCTTGGTTTACCATTGATATTATTAGAACCTATACAGTATAGGTCAGCTGATTACCTCGTGTGCATAAAGCGTTAATTTCAACATTGGCTATCTTGCCATCATCACCATTACTAAGTGCTGTGCATGTAATGTGATATCTGGGTGTTATTTGGAGTATCCATTTTGGTATTTTATAACATTTTAGACATAGTTTGACGCTACTCTGGCTTTAAAAAGTTTTTTGAACGTAACATTAAAAGTTACTGTCCATGACCCAACGTTTCGACACTCCTGCAATCTAGTGTCTTCATCAGGGGTGATCGTTGTAAAGTTATAGGATCCTTATTTATACCCTTTAAAGTTACGTTCAAAAAACGTTTTAAAGCCAGAGTAGCGTCAAACTATGTCTGATTTATCACCTGGTTGCGTTGGGAAATTATTTGTTTATAACATTTTATTGTATTTTATAAAACCTTTTTATTTTGATCGTTTTAGCGATATTGAACAGTACAACAAGGCACGAAGGGATCAGGTATGAAGTGGATACATTAAGTTATTTTCCAGATGGGAGGTCCGTATAGAAAAATATTTCCCCTCGGTTTCAGGTTCAGGTTATTAGTCCGTGTTACATTGTGCAGCGCTGAAAAAAGTTGCCGCAATCGTTGCAGAAAGTAGAACTCGTTATTATATACTTTCTGCAACGTTTGCAGCAACTTGTGTCGCAACAATTTTCGCCGTTGCAAGGTATGTTACAATGTGTAATGGTTTGTACAACTTGTTTTGCAACGGCGTTGTGAGACAAGTTGCACGAAAGATTGTCCATTGTAACATTGCCTTTACGTTGTGTTAATTAGAGATAGTGTCATGCATGTATGTCAATTTTTCCCCTCAAAGGATGGACAAGAACTACGGGTATTTGTGGCGAAGTGTATGAACCAAACTGTTGGTGTGGCTGTAGTGAGACAAGAAGAGGTACTGTATATCTGTAACGTTTATTTGGGCGCAATATGCTAGTCACACTCAACCACGAACAAAACACAAACCTTCCCCCTTATTCGAAAACATAACATAAAGTGATTATCCGATGAAAAAGATGTTTTCTTTTGTTACTTGCCACAAAATGCCTCTTGTGACATCACATCCGATAACTTTGACAGCGAAAAACTCCATGAAGATGAAATTTTCGGCTGACAAGATATATTATGAATTTGCTCAGCAAGACCCAAATATTACGAATATGTAAAATCCCCAAACGTGAGATAGGCACTTTAAAGTCATTTTATTTAAAACCAATTGATTTTTCAACTGCATGAGTTCTCCTTTAAAATGAATAGTTTGTTCTTCATTGTAGGACATTGAGTTTATCCGAGCTCATTATGCTGTTGAAGACTTTATCTATTTTAACTATCATCGACGAGAAGAACATGGCCATTTATTTCATTTTACTTTGAACGTAATTTTCCGTCATTACACAAGACATTTCCTCAAGGTAAGAGACGTGAGAACATCTTATCTACATCGACACTGGTTGGTTTTCCTGGATTTAAACAACTCACCAGCCATTCTCTTGTTTCATAATAGGAGATTCTTCGCCTCTCACACAAGTCGTGTCTTTATTACTCATTATATCCGAAATCTGTGGACTCTGCCGTATCGGTAGGTATCAATATCAGTGATCAAACCACGGTCTTTTGCTATCATTATAATAAATTGTTTAATTCCTCCCGTTTTAGAACACGAAACAATACACAACAATTTCGTGTCTTGGAGATCTTGTTCCTGTGAGGTACGTCTTCTTGTTATTCTTTTGGTATACTGATACATCTCTTTCTCTGACCTGAGCTTTTGCTTCATTCACGTCCGCCATAGATAACGTATTGTAGGCAGCATAGTCAATCGAGATATGGTCTGGAAACTCAGCTGAAGTCTTTGTTCTATCTTTTTGTTCGTCTTTATGCAATTTTGTGCACGGTGCACGGTCACTGAACCTATTGTATTTTAGTATAATGAAGCAATCATCCAATAGAATCATTTGGGTTTAATCGCTCAACCGTGTTGTTTAAATATTAATAAACCTAAAACAAAGGATGTGCACGGTGTAAGGTACGGTTCAACATCAAAACGTAGCTCATTATAGTCGCTTTGAAGTTTGCCGAGTTTCCAGACCATATCTCGATTGACAATGTAGGCAGTGATTTTGACCACTGCGCACAGCCAAACTATTATATCTTTGTACTATATAATTACAACATTATATATTATTTATTTATTTTGTATATAGCCTATAACTAATCAACGTGCAAATAAAAGATTGATTGATTGTTTGTTTGATCATCGTCCGAAACGTCGTCAATGGAAACACATATACTACTCTTACTTCAGTATTTTTCTGAAATATCGAAGTTCTCGTTATTTCTCTTTTTCATATTATATCCAGTTCTTTTGAGAACTTAGCAGCTTTCATATTTATTCTTAATCTAATTTCTAATTCATTCCTTACAGAGGTCGTCGTCAAATCATGTACCATGAAGACATTCTTGGACTCAACGCACCTTCAAAGAAAGTTCTAAAAAAGACGGTAAATTGATCTTATCATGGTGTCCAGTTTTTGTGGGTACCGCGGTCAACGTACCAGCACCCCTATACCTCTCTCATCCGCAGATGCGCGGCTCTTTTTCCACCTTCCCGACGTTCCCCGCGCGCTTTATGATCGCCCGCGCGCTTTATGATCGCCCGCACGCTTTATGATTGCCCGCGCGCCTGTAACTAACCAGAATATTTAATAAAAGCCTCTGCGGAGGAGAGAGCCCATATACTCACGATGATCTTGATTGAGGGGTTCAATCATGAAATTACAACTGCGCAACTCAGACTGTCGGAAATCATCGTCAAATACTCGCGCCCTTCGTGGGCCTGATAATATTCGCTTTTCCAGTCCATTAAGTTACAAAATGATTAAAATTAAATTTATTTTTTTAACTATTATTAACTGCTTATTGACCGAGCGCGAGGTCTGTACAGTGAAATATCGGACCGATGTTTTTATAGTACGGACCGAGCGAGCGAAGCGAGCCGAGGTCTGTGCATAAAAACAGAGGTCCGATATTTCACTGTACAGACCGAACAAGCGAGGTCAATAAGCAGTTTATTATATGGCCTAGACAAGAATTTTTTCAAAGCCTTTGTATTTGTAGAACTATTTATCCGAGTTTCGCTTGCCTTCCGCTTACCGAGCATTTGGTTGGCTTCTCTATTTTCATTACATGGTTTTGCTTTACACACACAAAAATATAAAGATTTATTCTCTGGATTCCAGAGAGTATTTGGCTCGTATTCATCGCCGTCAAGTTTACGTGCATCTATAAAGAATTTGCACAGCAAGTGATTTAATTCTTCGGGAGCAAGACATTCAATCTTTACATTTTCCTTGTTTATTTTTTCAAGATAACGATAAAAAGATTTCATGTCGCTAGCGGTTTTCTTTAGTGTGTTCGCACTCTGTTGTTCTTTAATAAAATTCTCGATTTCTTGCTGACTATTTGATTCATGTTGGATTTCGTTGTTGTTTTCCTCCATACTTTCAAGTTTGTCAACGGTTTGAATTTCTAGGGCATTACCACCTTGCGTAATGCCCGACAATTTCCCGCTCAGGTCATTACGGCTTTTTCCGGACCGCAAATTAACCAATCAGCGTGCGTCATTTTGCTCAGCCATATAATAATCAGTCTTAATAGTTTTTTGTTCATAGTGGTAATATATGTAGTAGGCTTTATCTTATAATGAAACTGTAATTAGTTTTATAAGTAACATTAAGAATATATTGTTGTAAGAGCATTGAGACTATTGTATAATGCTACTAATACGTCTTTTATTATTATTATTATTATTATTAAGTATAGTTTTACTCAGAACATGAACCCACATGTTCGCATCGCGAACCTATTTTTTAATTTAGGAAGTGACTCTTTGACTGTAACGTCAACTATTATTTTTTCAACTATTAACGTCTCATTTTTCTTCAGGAAAGCTACTCTTTGTATCACTTGAACAGAAAACTAACATTGGAGCCTAAGGTACTGCAATTACTTGTGTGAATAGAGAGATGCAGTTATCACAATTGTTTCTAAGTTACTCAGATTGAATTTTAACATCATTCTTGTCCACCAAATGCGGGAAAATCTGTGGACATACAATGTTGTATTGTACTACTAGTATATCTATGTGATACTTTGTGATTTTTAGGTCGTTATTAACGCTAGAATTGTCGTTGTTGGGGCTTCAGATACAGGCATTTCATTCTTGGAAAAGTTTTGTTTCTGGTAAGAAAACTGGCACTTAACTCGCGTAAGATATAGATTTTAAAATACTCTAAAAGGTCGGTGTTCTGCTGAAATAGTGTGTAGGAGGTCTTTAGCTTTTCCAGCGAAGTCCCTTCGTGTTAAAAGATGTGTTGCGAAATCTATTTCCTGCAATTTCACTTTTTTTTAGTCCGCACCTTCATTTTAAGAACATCTCTCTGATATCTCATCGAGGACTTGGTGGAGAAATTTCTGCCGAGAAAAACAAACGTGATTTGAGACCGACAAGGTATATAAGCCGTGATTACAGAGTGTTTACTGAAAACAAGTTCAACGTGCATTTTATAAATCTTTCTAACAAGTCACACTCATGCTTATACTGAATTTGAAAAAAGAGACATCTTATATTTACAATTTTAGTTGCTGTTACTCAAACGAAAACTATGCTCAAATGTCACTCAGGACATGGATAAACGTAATTGAAGACAAAATGGTCGCAATAGACAGGTATATGTAACATGGATGTACTATATATTTAACAATTAGATTATGTTCTCGAGGTCGCCTCAAGAGGGAGCATATATCTAAGTACACTGTAAAAACAGATTGGTCGAAACAACCAATTTGATAGGTTGTCTCAGACTCATAACCAATTTGAATGGTTAAACTAACCAAATATTTTGTTTAAAATGACCTTAGTTTGGTTGTTTCAACCAATAAATTTGGCTGTTTCAACACATAAAAAATGGTCAATTGATGAGTTTGAGACAACCGAATAAATTGGTTGTTTTAACCAATCTGTTTTTACAGTGTATAATAATGTAAGTGTTAGGATTTTATATATCCGTAATATTTGGGTTATCCCGAGCAAAATCATAATATATATTGTCAGCCGAAAATTTCATCTTCATGGCGTTTTTCGCTGTCAAAGTTACCGGATGTGATGTCACAAGAGGCATTTCCACTTTTGTTACAAAAATGCCTCTTGTGACATCACATCCGATAACTTTAACAGCAAAAAAGTCCATGAAGCTGAAATTTTCGGCTGACAAGATATATTATGATTTTGCTCAGGAAGACCCAAATATTACGAATATGTAAAATTCCCAAACGTGAGATAGACACTTTAAAATTAATATTTCGAAAAACTAGACATATAAGCATTGTTTTTTTGCGAAAACCTATATACGCGTGAGATAGCGTCATTACTATAAAGCTTATACTAATTTTTAACTTCTATCTCGTGCTTCTTTTTTGTCTTATGTGTAGGGTTAACAAAGTGATCACAACCTCACAAGGTCACCATGTACCATACGACTACTTGGTGTTATGCTGTGGTCAACAGTTTCAGATTGCTCTGCCAAGCGGAGCAGATATCTCCACTCTTGTCACGACTGCTGAAGTACGAAGGAATCGTGCTCCAGTGTTCAAAGAGCATTTGCCTGACAACGTGTTCACCATTAATTCAGAACGAGATGCTCACGACGTTCTGCAGTGGATAGACAACACATTTGTGCACAGCGAAGGTTCGTCATGTTTTTTGATGTGTATATATTATTTGGATAAGGAAAGGAAAACAAACCACAATACTTAGTTTTTACGTCTGCGTAGCAGAGCGCTATGCTATCGACCGAGATGTTCGTTTGGAGGATGGTTTCGTTCACCTCGTCACTTTACAGTATACACACGTAAAAACGCCACAGACCTGTTACAGCCTGTTGCACCTTCAGGCCTGATACAGGTATGATATCATAGCTGTATCACACTGTTGTCGCCAACAGACTGTTCAGAACTGACGGTATCAGATTGGAACAGTCTGTTGGGTTGTCAGGGCTGTATCAGTCTGATGTAACAGAATGTTTTTTTGCGAAATTGTGATGTACACTGATGATGTAACAGCGCTGATGGAAGTTGTTGGTATCAGATAAATCAGGACTGATGAATACAGATGATAAGGCATCAGTGCTGATACTGACTGTGACCATCATAGCTGTTACAGGGGTCGCTACATTATCCTGAACAGACCTGATATCAGTGCTGTTGAATGCTGTAACAGAACATGCGTTTTTTCGTGTGTACGTGATATCTGCTGACATCCACAGGTACCCCAAGCTCATGTGGTAATTAACGCAAAACAAGACGGGGTAAGGTGATTGGAGGTCGCAACCCCATTGCCCGCTCCGTCAGTTCCACCACCCCTGATCTATCGTTATACTGTATGGTCATTATCTTCATCTAATTTTCACTTCAACAGCAGACGCATGTACGCACCGCGTACCTATTTTTGTATAATAAAGTAATTTCCAGCTTAAAGGACATTGGCAACAAAAATTAAGTTTGTCTAATATGAAAGAACTCGTAAAATGATAGAGTAACACCTTTTACAACTTTTCCGTATTTTACTTCGTTTTTGAAATATTTTGAAATTTTCACACATTAAAAAATGTCTTATATCTCAGTGATTGAAAGTTTACAACGTTCATTATCATGAAGAGTTGTTATACGCACATTTTCAAGTAAATTTGTGGAACAAACTTGAAGATTGAACTAATATTTTAATGCGTGAAAATTCTCTACCCTGCACCTGACGTCAGAGACCATCTCTCATTTACATATCAAACAAACTGAAATATTTCAAAAACGAAGTAAAATACGGAAAAGTTGTAAAAGGTGTTACTCTGTCATTTTACGAGTTCTTTCATATTAGACAAACTTAATTTTTGTTGCCAATGTCCTTTAATTGAATCAAATTCTGTGTTTAATAGTTGGTTTTCAGATCAGTGACAAAACGTCCACCGCACTAAACCATACCATTGTGCGTGTAAGAAATTGAATTGAAATTGATCATCGTTGTCTTGTTAGGTGTGGCTGTTATTTATGGCTCTCCTCTTGAGTCCTATACCTTCATGCAAGGTTTACTAAATTGTGGTGTGTCAGGCTCACGCATTGTGATGGTACAACCACCACAGAAACCACCAACATCATTCAACAACCCTGACGTAGAAAATTTGGTGGAGAAATGCGTACAGGAAGCTGGTAAGAAAACTAAACGAGTATTGTATGTTTCAAAGCGAAAAGGTTTAGTTTAGTTTAGTAGACTTATCGCTCTTTTAGGTGAACGGAATACCCCAACAGGCTAGAAGCCCAATTGATAGGGGTTCCGAGGGCCTACAATTTAAGGTCGTTATCCGAGAAGACCCGAAAGTCTTACCATTTGCTGATATTATTGCAAAGGCAGCACTTTCTCATCAATTATTTTTAAGACCTTGAGTGGAGGTCCGACCCAGGATTTGAACCTGTGTCTCCCAGCTCTAGCTTTAATATCCATGCACCAGTGTAACGTAATGTTTAACCCCAGCTTTCTCGTGTATTTCAATCATTGTGTTACTTTTGTAATTGTTCGTATCTATCTAAGGCGTCATTGTTTACAAAGACTTTACATTGGCAAAGTGGAATGACAGAGTTGAATCCAGTGTCCTAAAGAACGCCTCGTTTACATCAAGCAACAAACCGTTGATGCTTGAATGTCAGGTAGAAATATTTCATTTTTTTATCTATTTGAGCAGAACTTCCTTTCCTATCTAATCATGTTAAATGATTATGTTAAATGATTGTCATGTTAAATGATTGTCATGTTAAATGATTGTCCAATTCAACTTTTCCAGGCATTTTTTTGCTTTCAAGAAAAAAAAGTTGATTATGAAGCTTACAAAGGTAGGTCATTGGAATCGCGTAAGATGCATATTTTGATTATTTTTTCGAAACTAGCTCAGCGGGGTGTTTTTTTCGGATGTGCTGTTTTTCCGGCTTTGTATAAGACTCGGACAACCCCGGTCCACGATGTGTAAAAAGACACCTGAAGTGAGTGTGACTGTCCCACATGTGTTATCAGGATTTTCTTCTATATGGCACGGGACAAGTATATATCTAAGTCTAACTAGACACAATGCTCCGTGGTCAGACATGGGTCGTATGCCTGCGGCGCCTTTGATTCGACTCGGCCATGTTCGAGCTTAAACACTTGTATGTCACACGTCTGTTGTGTTTGATTATTTAACTATATATCTCTTTGTTAATAAAGCTGTCAACGATAGTTGCTTGGTTTTCGATGGAAAGCTAGTTGTCGATAAAGACTTTCTCACTAACGATCCAGTCATACGTGCTGCTGGCTCTTTGACCAAGTTTACAAGACGATATCATTCCGAATCCTGGTAAGCAACTCATTATTATCTAGTTTGGCCTTATTTTTATTCTTATTCTCATCCATATCCCTATACCATGATTTTCCTACCACTATTACAGGACTCATTCAAATTACAATTCGAAAGAAGTTGGAAAAATGGTGAGTGTTAAAAAAATAATAGTTGCATGAAATGCCATTTCCGAGGTCCCAGAGATCCAAACTTTTCCTGGGTGAATCTCCCAGGGATCTTAAGCTCTACGACGGCAACCTAGGACGGGGGACGTCGTTCAAACAAAATAATCTTTATGCGAAACAAAATTAATGAATATTTTTTGTCCCCAAGTGTAATCTCAACGCCGCCGTCCTTCTGTTTACAACGCCACTGAGAGCATTTTCACGTCTTTAGGACGACAGTAACTCGCGAAGAGATGAGAGCTGTTCCTTAAGACTGATTTAACTGAGCTGTTCCTTAAGGGGCTATGTCACGATCTGCCTGGTTACTCAGCTAAGCGTACTTTTTGATTTTTGATTCGGAATCCAAAATCAAAGCGAAGCGAAAGCTCAACGATTCATTCGATTAGTATTTGTTATTTTCATGTTGGTGGGTTATTTTTGGACGAATTATAAGTAAAGCGAAATGACAATTTAATGTCTAATCGTGGTGGGAAATGAGAAGGAGCTGGAAGGCCACGATTGCCGTATAATATACTATCTTGAACAAAAAATCAACAAGTACGCTTAGCTGAGTAACCAGGCAAATCGTGACATAGCCCTTTAAACACAGACACTACAATCGGTTTAGAAATATTGAAGCATTTTGGAGATCATAAAACTTTGAGTGTCAAATACGCTAGTCTATCGACCGTGGTTTTATTCAAATTTTAAAATTTATATTGCTTTCACTGCCGTCGCCGTCCTAGGTTGCCGTCATAGAGCTTAAGGTCCCTACTGTCGTCAAATTGGTTTTCAACCGTCAGGTTTTGCCCGCAGATGAAAATTGCTTCCTACAGCACTATGTTTGAATGTTTATTTTGTTGGGTACTGACAGTCATTGTTCGTTTTTTTCACGTGTAGCTTGCGTTATCAATGCTTCCTCTCTTTGACCCAACTATGGAGCAAGCTTCGATATACAATGATGAGGAAGCGAACCTCATTCCGGTTTTTAAAGAGCCAAAAATATTTGCTGGAATGCTGCCGGGTATTTCGTAATGTCATTTCTTAGCATTTTTTGAAAAGCAATTTAAATGCTTTATTATTTATCGTAGAATATTTATTTTTAGGAGGTTTTCAGTATCTTCATATGGGAAAGCCAAGCCTTGGTATTCGCCTAGATTCACTTATGGCCCAACCTGACTATGTAAGTTGTTGTTATGGTTGTGTGGTCATGGTAGTAGGATAGTGTTTATTTCTAGTTTGTGCTCCAATAGGGATGCGTGTTCATCACTGGAAGTGCAGGTGATCCAGAGCAAGGTTACTTCCGTCTTCATATTAACCAGTACAATGATGTAGAAACAATCACATGTGTCTCTAAGCAGGTACGAATTTGTAATCCGGAATAAAAAGAGACTTTGTAAGACAGACAGACAGACAGACAGACAGACAGACAGACAGACAGACAGACAGACAGACAGACAGACAGACAGACAGACAGACAGACAGACAGACAGACAGACAGACAGACAGACAGACAGACAGACAGACAGACAGACAGACAGATGCTGACAGATAGACAGATGCAGACAGACAGACAGATGCAGACAGACAGACAGATGCAGACAGAGAAATATTTATTTAAATTCGGAAATTATTCAGTTATAAAAACTGCTTTACAAGAAAGCCGAAATAATATATATATATACAGTTTATAAAAACAATAAATTGATCCAACTAATAAAACAGACAGACAGACACATATAGATAGACAGACAGACGCAGACAGACATACAGACACACAGATACCCACACATACAGACAGACAGACAGACACATATAGACAGACAGACAGACAGACAGACAGACAGACAGACAGACAGACAGACAGACAGACAGACAGACAGACAGACAGTATCAATGCGGTAAACTAACAAGTTTCTAGAAATCTAACAAATTTCTCGAAAACATCTTTCAGGCTATCGACATAAATAACCTTATTTGCCTGTATGGCGTTCACGAGCGATATTTAAACAATTTATGTCAACGTTATGAAGAAGGTCTCATCAAGGATTTTTACAGGTAACCACAAACTCTGATGCGATGACTTTTGACTATTTCTTGATTTTTGATTATTATTTTAGAAGTTTGAGGTCCTCCTTCTTATTTTTGTTGCAGTTATTTCAATGAAAGTTGGTGCGTTGCGGTGTTCCATGATCGATTTAAAGACTTGCGAAGCGAAATGAGAGAAATACTTTCCTCTATAAAGATGACAAACGAACAAGTTTGTAGTTTCTTTTCAGTATTATTTATTTAAAGTCGACAACGCAGGATAAGATTTTCATTTTAAAGGACACTGGCAACATAAATCACAATTTCTAATTTTTAACTGTATAATTAAACAGGCTTACGAAGGTAACGGGTAACCCAAGTAAATAAAACTACTCTTGTACAAAACAACAGCACTAATTTTGACCAAAGACAATCCTGTAATGCGCCATCTTGTTCTAATACTTTGCCTAATTAACTGGGAAGTTGGTGACGTCACACCTGGGGTAAACCTGATGAAACTACTCTGTGGGTAGCCGAGTTTCCGCGGAATGCTTTTTAAAATGGTGTGGTTCAATTAAAAAAGGAAGACATTCACAAAAATCGAGTTTCAAACTTATACAGACATGAGGATGGTTAGATAAAAATTTCGCTTACCCCCAGTTGTCACGTCACACGCATATACATCCAAGATGGCAATTTTGACAGTGCAATTATTAATTGCACTGTCAAAGTTGCTTTAATACGTTTAACGAGCATTTTTACAACCTCAAACCCTTCTAAGGTACTTATGTTTTATTGCCAATGACGTCCTTTAATGGCGCTAATCAATAGAACTGTTGTTTTTCTAATGTCGCGGGTTTTTTCTATAGGGTCGTGACTTGGAAAGCATACAGGAGAAAGTGAAGAAACTTATTGATGAAGACTTAGAGGTTGGTGGCATTTTGAATTAGTTTGGCTTACTGACATCAACAAGGTACCATCATAGTCAATCGAGATATGGTCTGGAAACTCGGCAAACTTCAAAGCGACTATAATGAGCTACGTTTTGATGTTGAACCGTACCTTACACCGTGCACATCCTTTGTTTTAGGTTTATTAATATTTAAACAACACGGTTGAGCGATTAAACCCAAACGATTCTATTGGATGATTGCTTCATTATACTAAAATACAATAGGTTCAGTGACCGTGCATCGTGCACAAAATTGCATAAAGACGAACAAAAAGATAGAACAAAGACTTTAGCTGAGTTTCCAGACCATATCTCGATTGACTATGGTACCATAGCATTGATGGTTGACCGTTATTTTAAAATAATTTCCCTTCTATTTCTTTGCAGTTATCAGCAGGAGACCGTGAAAGTTTACGGAGCAGTTATATTAAATCATCAGCCAAGAAAGAAATTGAGAAAACGTTGCTGAATTTCTTGGATTACAACTCGCCCCACTTACCCATGTACGCGAGACCAGAAATGGTGTAAATCTCGAGACGTCTACACGAAGCAGGGAAGCCACCTCTGCTGTCATCATCCATCATCCTTGTAATCTTAAAACTACTACTGTAGGGAATGTAAAAATGTAAAATATAAGTTGTAAACTATATAACAAAATGAAATTTAGCCTCTAAATTGAAAATTGTTGAGGTTTTCTTCATCATCATCATCATTATTTTGCCGCACCGTTTTTACGATTTTTGGCTGAACCTTTTTAGCACGTTACCAAATCGTGCCTCCAGTTCTTGATTTAATTCTTGCTTCTGTTGCATTAGCCTCAGTGTTTGACTTATATCGATTCCGCCAAGATCGACACTGCATATTTGTGTAGGTAGTTCCTGCCGCCGCGTTCATTAGCCATAAACATGGTGATCTTTTGCCATGAATCGTTCCTCATTCTTGTAACATGTCCAGCATACTGCAGCTGCTGTTTTTTTATATAGTCAGTAACGGAAGGTGTTTTGGCGATTTCGAACAGTAGTTTGTTTGAAATTTTAAGTGCGAAATCAGTCTCATCATCTGGGTTTCTTCGAGCAAATCCTCCTTTGGCTTTGACCATTCTTCTGCTCATGCGGTTCCATACCACCGACATTTTATTGATCTGCTTTTCAGTTAACTGCCAGCTCTGAACTGAGTAGGTTTAGTTTAAATCTGACTGGGCAGGTGAAAAAGTTAATGCGCGCCTGTAAATCGATGCGCTGATCTTGTAAAATGTGTTTGTAATTATTATAGGTGCCGTATGCCGCACCTATTTGCGTATTGAGGAAGTATTTTTGATCACTTGTGTGAATGTTATGGCCCAAATATCGAAATATATTCTCAATATATTCTCAGTTTTGCCAAATACAGGGTCGCCACCAACCAAAACTATGTTGTCTAAGCCGAGAAAATCAAAGATGAAGTTTATGTAAATCAGGATGATTTTTTTATCACATATAAAGACACGATATACGGTCATGATTTTCCTTTGTCTTTTGAATTGTTAATGAGTTTTTGAATGACTATTTAAAAGCTGTTGGGGATTTGATTGTAACAGGGCAGCCTTACGGGGCTGATAACAATGGCGAATAATGAATTAATATTCTCCCTACATTTCTAATTGCGATTTCTGCATTTGCGATAAATACACGTGCCTAAAATGAACAGGTTTTGTGATTGGCTACATATCGAACAAAAGTGGTTAGGGCATTGGTTTCTTTGTGGTTGATTCTATTGTTTTATTGTTTTAATCAACAATCATAAAACTTGATATCAAATGGGTCGTTTTTGAAGCCGTTCAATAACCTCGCAGCACGTGGTTGTATCAGATCTAAAACACTGTGACCGAATTACGAAGTTGATCCGGATATTGCCAGGCATACGAAGTTTTGGCGAACATTTACGGATTCATGCAATCTTCAGTAATTTGCAGGCGACAAGACACGTACGCACTGCGTACCTATTTTTATGTTTCGACCATGTAACATGTAATAGATCAAACACGAGTTTGAGTGTTTCATCAGGGGTTCCAAACACGAGAAAACAAATGAAAACCGAGGGCGTAGCCCGAGGTTTTTATTGTTTTCGAGTGTTTGGAGTCCCCTGATGAAACACGACAAACGAGTGTTTGATCTAGCTTCTCAAACAAGTATTCCTATAGCGATTTGCTCCCATAGAGATTTTATTTTAATATGTAGATTAAGAAATGTGATCCAGTTCACTAGGAAATTTCCTACAGGTTTTCATTGGGTATCAAAACTCATGCATGTGATGTGGTATACGTTCATGGATTGGCTATGATAATTCATGAATTATTAATGAGTTTGAGAAGTAACATTATAGCTTTCTATTATAAAGGGATAAGATATTTCAGGTTTCATGTCAAGAGCTGTCCTATTTACGATACAATGGACGATTGTCAAGCTCAAATCCTCAGAGTCCCGGACAGGAATCGAACCTGTAACCTTCTGATTGCCGGTGACTCCGGTGAGACACTCTAACTATTGAGCTACCGAGACTCAGATGGAGAGAGAGAGATGAGATTGTTCATGTATCGGCTGTCTTAGCCTGTCTATTCCAGTGTAACACAGCTGTGCTATTGATGGCAAAGCAGAATCAAACTGGATCTCTGGAGCTATAGGTTTACCATTCATAGTGTTGTAGTGACGCGTATAAATTGACGGCTTCTTGTTTTATTCATATACGCAATATTTCTTGAAAGTTTATTATTATTATGTACAATTATTATTTGACAATTAAAATTGAAAATTAACTTATCTATTTAACAAACCCGTTGCTCAAAATGCCATTAATAAAATAGTTAATTACACATAATTCATAACATACGATATTTGCTCACTCGCTTCAGTAAAGGTAAAATATAATTCTAACTAGAAGTTTAGGCAGTCGTAGAATGAACTGCACGCACCTTAAAAGTATATCATGTTAAGCATTTATATGCAGAAGCATTACAAATATTTTCCCAGAAAAAAAGAATAAGAATATTTGAAAAGCAAAGGAATATAACTGGGCAGACTGAAACAAATACCAAAATGTCGAAAAATACGGCTTAGCCTGTATTGCCGGCTAGTATTTCCATAGACGACGTCTTGGACGATGTGTCCATCAGGTAAGAGTATTTATCGACATATTAAGTACTCTTATTTCATTCTACATTCAGTTCTTTTGAGAACTTCGCAGCTGTCATATTTATTCTTTCTCAAGACTACGACAACCTGGACGATCAACTTCGCAAACATTGGCAACAAAAATTAAGTTTGTCTAATATGAAAGAACTCGTAAAATGATAGAGTAATACCTTTTACAACTTTTCCGTATTTTATTTCGTTATTGAAATATTTCAGTTTGTTTGATATGTAAATGAATGGTCTCTGACGTCAAGTGCAGGCTAGAGAATTTTCACTCAATAAAAATATTAGTTCCATCTTCAAGTTTGTTCCATAAATTTACTTGAAAATGTGTGTATTATAAGTAACTCCTCATGATAATGAACGTTGTAAACTTACCAATCACTGAGATATAAAACATTTTGAATGAGTGAAAATTCTCTACCCTGCACTTGACGTCAGACCATCTCATTAACAAACTGAAATATTTTAAAAGCGAAGTAAAATACGGGAAAGTTGTAAAAGGTGTTACTCTATCATTTTACGAGTTCTTTTATATTAGACAAACTTCATTTTTGTTGCCAATGTCCTTTAAAGGGACACTCCGGCCCAAATACAAATGTAGTTCATATGAAAGATCTTACTGACTTTAGATTATTTCCAAAGTTTCAGAATTCCTATCAATTTAGTTAAGAAGATGTGGCTAGTTGAAGTTGGAGAGTTTGTCCAATTTCGACGCCATTTTGTTTCTCAAATATGACGTCACTGAGTGACGTGATCTCGTATTATGCCTAAGAAGCTCCTCTACTTTCCTGCATGATGAACTAAATAGTTTATTTCGACTAATTTTCGTCCAAAGACCATTCACAATAACTATCACTATGTGATCGCCATCAAAACAACTCCACTGACGATAAAGAATCACTCAATGACGTCATATTTTCAAAACCAATATGGCGTCAAAATCCACAAATTTTCAACTTCAACTAGCAATATCTTCTTAACTAAATTGATAGGAATGCTGAAACTTTGGAAATAAACTAAAGTCAGTAAGATCTTTCATATGAACTGCATTTGTATTTGGGCCGGAGTGTCCCTTTAAAGTATGACGTTGTTAACGTTCTTTTTGACTCTGTAAATACCCTTTTAAAATTTCCTTTGATTTCCTTTACTTTTCAAAGATAAAATCCTATATATAAAAAGGTTCAAAATTGCCGTTAAAAATACAGATATGAAACATTACATCATGCATGATCCACCATGTCCAATGTCATTTCTGATCTCTTCTGTATCCTAATATCCCTGTATTCACACACAGCAACCCTCTCTCTCTCGTTTACCATCCTCAACAACCACCTATATTATCCTTGAGATAAGGACTTTAAGGAGGATTTTTGAGGACGTGTTTCGCGTATCATGGCCGCCAGTTCGCGTCTACAAAGTAAAGAAATACATTAAACCAACACTTGTATAACCATGGATAATCATAAGTGGCTCCCCCCCAATTTTTCGCAGATAAAGTTTTTAAAAGTTGGTTTAACCTGGAGATATTACGCTTTGCAAGATACCCTAATCCTAAAATAAAAAATCATCTACCTCTGTTACCCACTGATTTCAATTTGACTATAGATACTACCTGATGACGCAGCAAACATAACTACCAAAACATCCTGGCTGCTGGCTACCTAGTTACTCCCGTTTTTTTCTAACTATCCAGTCTTATATTCATCTAAATATTACTCCACTTACTTCAGTGCTTGGGGAATACAATCCGTACGAAGTTTGTACCTGACAATTGCCAGTTTACAAAGTGTTTTTAATGATGGATCTAAAAAGAGATACAGACATCATTTTTGTTTTGTCAACAGAACTCGCACACACAGAGAACTTTTAAAAGATAAAGCTGAATAATAAAAGAACTTACTGAGATCAAGAATGAACAAATCACTGTGATCTCGTAGACTATAATCGTCCTCAACAAGTGATCCTGGGGCAGGACTAAAGGTAGAAGATAAGTGAATTTTTAATTATTAAGAAATATACGTCTACTCTGTGTATTATGTGAACTGCCATTTTGGCTTCTCTTTTCATTCTCATATAAGACCTGCAGTTTTTCACAAATTTTTCACGGGTGACCGGAACAAAAAAAAGTGGCCGTAATAACGAGGTGACCGTATTAACGACGTGGCCGTTAGGCGGGGTTCCACTGTACCTTGTTCCACCAAATAAAACGGCTTCCTCATCGACAAGACAGCAGGAGTGTCTTCTTCGCGGACATGGAGAGTTTCCAGGGATGTTTAATTTACTCCATCTTCTTGTTTCTACGAAAAATGAAATACATCAAGATATGCAGCATACATGCTTATTGAATTAACTGATCCATCATTTATAGTCTTCACGAAATGAAGTAATGAACCAAGTAGAAACGTAGTGATAGAAAGTCGTGCTGCGCGTCTATAGAAAGTTTAGATAGATATAGTTTTATTGAGTAATATATACCATACTACCATTACGTGCAGCCAACACAGCTGAATTGTCTAAAATCTTTACAAAGCTAGAATTAAAACAATGGCCGTTGTAATAAATATAAAGGAAAAGCTACACATTTGTTAGGTTAAGCCTGGTTTTCACGGGCGATGCAAGCACAAGAGTCCTTATTTCACAGTGAAAACAGGTTCGACGCAAGTGCAAGCACTGACGCAAGCACAGAGTCCTTATTTCACTGACACAGTGAAGCCGCCTTACTTCACAGTGAAAACACGCTCGGCACAAGCATAAGAGCAAGCACAAGAGTCCTTATTTCACAGTGAAAACAGGCTTGACGCAAGCGCAAGCACTGACGCAAGCAATGAAGAGTCCTTATTTCACTGACACAGTGAAAACAGGCTCGACGCAAGCGCAAGCACTGAAGAGTCCTTATTTCACTGACACAGTGAAAACATGCACGCTCGACGCAAGAGAAAGCACTTACGCAAGCACGAGAGCCCTTACTTCACAGTGAAAACACGCTCGACGCAAGCACTGACGCAAGTACAAGGATCGAAAAAAGTTTCCTTTTCCTTGTGCTTGCGCTTATGCTTGGGTTTCCGTTGTGATCGTAAAAACTGAACACAACGGAATTTAGGATATCTAATTATGTGTGGCCAACCAAAATACTCGTTCTAGGTCCCTCGTGTAACCGCGCGCTGTCATGCGAATACAAGATGGCAGAATGAGAATCTGCAGAAAGATTGACTGGTATTAAACGCAACACAAGATATAACACACTTGACGCATAGCTCCTGTGCTTGTGTTGTGATCGTGAAAACCAGGCTTTAATTGCTAAAAATAAGTCAGTATGTTGTAATAAAATATGCATATATGCGTCAATTTTCCTACACGGTCGTCAGAAGTATTAAATTTCAAATAAAATACTTTAATAAATGTTTGGCATACTGCCGAAATAGTGTGTAGGAGGTCTAACGTTTTGAGAGAAGGCCCTTCGTCACAGACTGAAATAAAAACTAGGTGTCAATTTTGTTTGTATTTCACTTTACGTTTTACTCTCTTACGAAAGGCCTTCGCTCGAAACGTTAGACGTCCTTGACACATTATTCAGTTCGGCAGTACGAAGGCAGTGCGAAGGCAGTACGAAGGCAGTACGAAGGCAGTACGTAACCATACTCAAACATACTCGTGTCAAAACTATGCATATCTCCATAATGCTTCTGTTCCAGACCATTGTATCCTCCAAATATATAAATACATTGACCATATGCAACTGAAAAGAAATGCAGTATTTGAATAAACTTCATAAAACTTTGAAGGTACAATATGTGCCGTTGAGACACGAGAGTTTAATAATCGAGTTAAATGGAAAGAGTAGACGAAGATAAAAGACAAAAGTGGCTGAGGTTGAATTAGGTCTGCGGAGTGAGTGATGTCACGAAAATTAAATTTTGATAAAAGCTAACTACGTTGAGAACTAGGTTGAGAGTGTCATGTTGTAATGTGATGTCATGCATTGTCAGAGGCGTAGGTGGGTAGCACAAATTTGAAATTACGATTGCATCATGGAAAGCACACCTCTCTAGGTGTTGTGTGTGTGGGACAAACTCTCCCCGAAACTTTGGGTAAGACTAGGTGTCAATATGGTGGGTTGACTGTTGAGACACTCTCAAGTTAAGTTTCCTATAGAAAAAATAGGCACGCAATGCGTACATGAAAAAACAAAGAAATATGACATGTGGAGCCCAGTTTTAGGGACTTCTCCCTCTATGCCTATGAGAAACGTTTGTACATTAGTCGTATAAAACAACTTGTAGCGACAAAACCAACACAGTTCCTATGCTTCTAATTGAGGTTCGTTTAATACATCAAACCTACTTGCAGAATGGCTTCGACGTCCGATCGGTGCCACACCATTAGTAATAATCCGATGCCAGCTATACCTTTCTAGAAAAATATTAATTTCATTTTAACATAATATTAAGTGCTTTACATTAAAGAGTGAGTGTCAACCGTCGTGCATTGCGCGTTTGTGTTTATCTTTCCGTACGATAACAAAGTGTTTTGAAGTGCTTTGTTGCCAACTTGATGTGGTATAAATACTTCGGAAATTCGCCGAGTCTTTTCAGAAAAACAGAGGCTTTCTTATTCATCCACAATCCAAATACATCGACTTGGAACCTGATTTTTTTGTTTGAACTTCGTCACTTGGTCTTCCACGCTTCGCGTCAGTGAAGGCTGACATAATTCGAAACGAAAGTCAAGAAAACGTCGAGTTTTGTGATAAATGCAGAAATAATTACTTTCTAAGGTATATCTTCTTTCAATTAAAAGACAAAATGAATAATTTATATCAAGGATTGGCAAGATATTTACGGATGCAGTTCACCAAGGGAATTTCGTGCTTCGAAAAATGGCCGATCGAGCGCGCAATGCGTCACGGTTGACACTCACTCTTAAAACTCTGTCAACAAAATTTTCCAGGCTATTTTTACCTGTGTCAAAGACAACAACTTGATTGTCGTATATCTCTTGATTAGAGTGATACTGTCCGAGTAAATCACCTGTAAACATGAAACAGAGCTATAATACTTGTTCGATTCATATGACATCACTATGACATCATTATGACATCATTATGACATCATCCTCAGGTTGAATCTATTACCTCTTCCTCCAAAAATGTACATATACTGTCCAATTGCTGTAGCAGTGTGAAAATCTCTCCAGCCAGCAGGCTCACCCTAGAAATGATTGAGTTACATTTTCAACAAATGTTTACTGTAACTATTGGTGCCAAAGGCGATAATCTCGCCACGGCTACTGTTGGAATCGGTGCTTCTTTATGGGTGTGAAGCTTGGACGCTGTCCCCGGAATTAGAGAAGTCTCTCAATGGCTGTTATACGCGCATGCTTAGAACAGTTCTGGGAATCAGCTGAAAACAGCATATGACAAATGTTGAACTGTATGGAGAGCTTCCAAGGATTGGAGACAAGGTTGCATATAGGAGGATGCGACTAGCTGGGCACTGTTATCGACACCCAGAGTTACCAGCCAGTGGTCTAATACTATGGGAACCAAATCAAGGACATCGAAAACGTGGGAGACAGAAGAGAACATACGTGGACATATTGAAAAGAGATAGTGGAGGACACAAACGAGTTAGCAGGATGTATGATGGACCGAGTTAGCTGGAGGATTCGTACAATAGCGCGGCTGAGGCCGACCTAATAATAATAATAATAATAATAATCGCCATGGCAGCGATCAATTTTACATGTATATACGTCAGTAAAATTTCTTTAAAATTTGTTTGTAAAATTTCTTTAAAATTTGTTTCTTGTTTGTTCCATGTTTATTACGAGATTGTTCTCCACATTCGAATCTTGAGCTGGCTCTAGTCTAATATTCATTTTACGTTTTACATATTATGTATAATACATTATAAATGTGATGATCCTATATTTTCCCTGCAGGATCCTGCTCAGGATCTTTATTAATATTATTGTCTGGATCCTAGATTTTTGTTTTCAAAATCTAAAATATTGAAGGCTATCTAGATTACCATGATGCCAAGAATCGTGTTCATGATTATGTGATTAAACTTTCGTGTTTTTTAATTCACATAAGTTATTCATGTTGATTTCCTGAAACATACCTGTAACTCAATGGTTCTTTGTTCAACTTATATAGGATCTCAACTGGATTGGATCACTAGAATTTTAGGATCCTAGCAGGATCATGTTTAGGACCCTGATTAAAGTTGGATCCTATCAGGATCCTGGTTAGGATCCTGCTAATTTTAGGATCCTACCATGATCCTGTTTACTATCCTAATTAAAGTTGGATTATATCAGGATCCTGGTTACTGGTTAGGATCCTGCTAATTTTAGGTCCCTGTTTAGGATCCTATCAGGATCTAGTTAGGATCCTGTTAATTTTAATATCCTACCAGGATCCTGTTTACGATCCTGCTTAAAATCCTATCAGGATCATGGTTAGGATCCTGTTAATCTTAAGATCCTACTAGGATCTTGTTTAGGATCCTACAGGATCCTGTTAGGATTTCTACCAAGGTATATACAACTGTACAGTACAGTATCTTCCAAAGTCCCCATAGTGGTTCTCCAGTACAAATGGTTATAATATGATCTAAAGCTTACAGTCACTTGGAGGTGACTCCATGTCATTGTGCTGGTATCAAGAACATAAACTTCATTGGAAAAACATTCAGACTAAAATAAAAAATAAAAGATCATTAATTACACAGAAATCATGGCAATAGAACTACATAATTGTTGCAGTAATTACTAGCTGTAAAAAGGCTAAAAATACTAACCCTTTGTTCATATCCTCCAAAAATGAATATCTTTTTACCAATAACACATGCTGAGTGACCATCCCTCGCTGGTGGAATGCTACCAGTCACTGCTGGAGTTGACCATCTAAATGTATCTGGTGTAAAATAAATGATGTACCTTTTAATACTGTCAGTTGGATGTGGCCGCAGACACCTTAGGACCTTGGCCACTCAATGGCCACATAAGCTAGGTTACATCATATTAATTGACAACCTGAAGCAAACTATTGTAGGGCTATGATGATAAAATTATTTCTGTATCTATATATAATTATATTTTGATTTTTAAGACAATTTAAGAGTTCAAAATATGATAATACATTAACAGTGATTAGGTAAATTAAAAGCATTAAGAAAGTTTAAAGAAATAACCAATAAATGCATGTTTGTTTCAAGGAACACATTAGGTTGTTTGATTGGCCACAAAATTTGGCAACTGCCCACTTAAGAAAGGTTAAAATTCTGCTCAATGGTATATCTGTACTCTGTAGGTATCTGCTTTTAAAGAGGGGTGTCTGCTTAAGAGGGGGACCACTTATGAGGGGTGTCCACTTATGAGGGGTGTCCACTTATGAGGGGTGTCCACTTAAGAGGAATGTCTGCTTAATAGGGGTGTCCATCACAGAGGTTCGACTGTATTTTTTAGTCACATTTTAACACTGCCTATGAAGCATATACACTACTTTTATAGCATAAAATATTTGCCTCTTTGAAAACAATCAGAATTTATAGTGCAGTTTTATCAGCTCCACTGCAGTCATTTTTCAAACTCACGTGTGTCAAAACAAAATAAGTTATTGCATGCTCCATTTCTGTCATTCCTTCCACCAAATATATAAACATTATCTTCAATGGCAGATGTGGTGTGCCCATATCTCATGTATGGTACACATTCATAATCATCATGATCAACAGCAGGTGTTTTTAGTTTGATCCATTGAAGAATCTCTAAACAAAATTAATATGACAAATGGCTAGTTATCATGAGCATGCTTCTGAATTTCTTTTCCACTGATCTATGAAATTTAGATAAGAGTTTATGCACAAGTCAATTCCAACAGTGACCATCCCTGTATCTTTAACTGGTTTGTGCTCCTGGGGGTGTGACATTTACCAACCAGTAAGTGCCTCATCAGGGCCACCGAGAGCCAAGATAGGCCCAAGGGAAGGTGGGATTATGGTCTTTCACGGGGCCCTTAAATGTCCTAGAAGCTTCATTCTATGTGTAGGATTTGCACTATGGTTATCGTTTCGGGCCCCTTATTTGCCCTGGGCCAGTTGCTAACTCCCACCTCTCGGCATGAGGGCTGTGTGCCATAGCTGGGAATTAGCACTATCTTTAGTCTTTACAAAAATAATGCTACGGTAATTTCCAGGCCAGGGGGATGGTCACTCTTGGAATTGACTCTCGCATTATAACCAGCCATCACAATGTAGTGGTTACTACATTTGTCTTATCAGCTGGGAGATCGAAGTTCAATCTTGGGTTTGGACCCCATTTCAGGGTCGTAAAATAATCGAGGAGAAAGTGCTACTGCTGCCTTTATGCAATAGCATCAATAAATGGTAAAAACTCGTTGCAAAATCGAACAGTGAATGTATCAAATTACATACACACCATGCGCGTGATTTTGTGACATTAGAAAGTCACAAATTAAGTAAAAATATCGCATAGATATTTAGGAATTGATATCTTCACAATAAATTAATAAATAGTTGTACCAGAGAGCAACTTAAAATACATCGTTGGTTCGTGCTAGTTGCTAACAAGAACCGTCATTGGACACAATAACAATGAAAGCTTCAAATATTTAACTCACTGTCACAAAAATACGAATGGATTTGATATTTACACAAACGCTCGTTAAAGACAGTTTAGTTGGAAAACATGGAGAATAAACAGTTTATGTGGCATATTTATGTGAAAAAGGAAGCCAATACAACGAGATTCATAGCGACAAATAAGCGTCCTATAAATGTAAACAATAAATTAATGCGATGCATACTCAAGTCAAAGATATGAATATCCATTTTGTCCAACTTAACATACTCCTCTCCAGTACAGTAACCTCCAAAACTAAACACATGTCTTTCTCGTATAGCAACTGATGCATGATTCACTCGGCGTGGTCCACCATCTACTTCCAGCGTCCACCGCATAGTGTAATATTTCTATTGACATTTGACAACAACTGATTGATATTCCCCTGATATTTTTAATTTCGTTCCCAGTAGCCTTTGAGTACTTGATATATATTATACATGTGCGTACACATTTAAAAATCAGTGAACAAGAACTATTTTAATAATATGCATAGATAAGGTTTAGAAATGTTATCAAAATTGTTGCTAATTAACAATTATGTCAATATTGCGTCTATTGCTTTGCTTCTAGAACGAATATGTTACAAATAAATAAGTTCCACGCATGTGTTCCAAATAAATTCCGCTGAGATAGCGCGTATTCACTGCAGACTTCGAACATGCCAGAACATTTACTTCGTGATTTGAGCTCAGATTTCAGGCTATTTACTACAGTATAAGAGATTGTAAATTAAACCACTGATGCCTTGGTACAACCATTATTCATTTATCGTGCTTACTGGACCTTCTGATTTTTTAAAACGCCTAGAATTGAGTGAGAAAATGGTTTTATGCGAAGTCGTGCACTTCTGCATGTGTTAAATGGCATATAACACTATCCCTATGAGTTCACCAGCCACAGCTACACGTTGTGAAGACTGCAGCCGCTTACAAGAACCCGAAAAATGCGCTTCTTGTCAAGACAGCTCCTGGAATATTATGACAAACGGCGAGCGAGGTGTCAATGTTCAAATTGTCATTTCTAGTAGTGATACAAGATTACGAACGCTTGAAGATCTCGTAGAAATGGTGTTGAAAAAATTAAACACTCAGGGCTATTGCATTGTTGATAAGCTACACAGGGAAGAGAAAGCGCTGGGTATTCTAGGGGAAGTGAGAGAGATTCACAACCGTGGCTTATTACACAATGGTCAACTTGCTTCGTCGGTGGCTTCCGCAAATATTAGAGGAGATCAAATTGCGTGGATTGGAGGAATAGAAGAAGGAACTGAAAATATAGCTTACCATATGAAACGTGTGGATCTTCTCATCTCTCTTTTAAATAAAAAAATCACCCATTATAATGTCAAAGATAGAACAAAGGTGGGATTATATAATATTTATCATTTATAGATCCGGAGTGAGGGGAATTCGACGAAATATTACCCTGAGGGATGATATATCCCAGGGATAATATTTTGACGAGGGTCTATAAATTAAATATTATACCGAAACAATCTTGAATGCTGTCTTGAGACGTCTAGAAACGTCTTGTTGTTCCTCCATTTAATAGTATTCGTGATCAGCGGGTGTATTCGTGATCAGCGGGTGATTTGAACTTGAATTTGAACTTGAATCACCCAGTGTATTCGACATCAGCGGGTGATTCAAGGTCAAATATCATGCCCTGGAGAAATTGCGGGGAATTCAAGTTTAAATTGACTGGCGATCATATGGTACAAATCTAGCTCTTTGATTTGATAATTTATAGTTTAGGGTATAATATTTCCAGAAACATAGGAACTGGTACCCACCTGCATGCCATAATGTGCACAATAAAAAAAACAAATATTTATTTATACAAAATAAAAAATATATATATTTATACAATTATATATCTATAAATTATATACATAGTTAATACAAATTTGAAAATAAATCTTCGCTGCACATCAAGTTTGAACCGTCAAGCTAACTCTAAATTTGCAGTGTCCAGAAGCATAAAATATGAGAATGAATTTCTCCAGTGTAAGAGCAGATATAAAATTATTAACATTTCTAACTCGAATGTCGTTGATTTAAATATTATTTGTTTTTTGACTACATAATTCCCTTGCACAGTGTTGAAATATTTCAATTTTTGAAGGCCATGGTCGCTTGTTATCCCGGAGAAGGTAAACGATATGTGAAGCACGTTGATAACCCACACCAAGATGGACGATGCATAACAACAATATATTATCTGAACAAGGACTACAATGTATCGGTATGTTATTCCTGCCTGACATAAAAATAATAAGAAAGACAGAGTCAAGTAAAGGGTATTTGTCAGGTTTGCCTGCATATATTATATTGGCAAACCTGTCAAACACTCCTTCTGCTGAGGCTGCCAAAACTTCAGTCACCAAAAACAATAGTCTTGCTAAAGACTACAACAACCTGGACAATCAACTTCACACTTCTAATGTCTCCAGTCGTAGGTTCAAACCATTTACCTTAAGTAGTACTATTATTGTTATTTATAGAAGTTACTGTAATTATTGTATTAAGTATTGTACATGTAGTATACATATACCTGTACAGCTAATAATTTACCTCCTTAATAGGTTGATGGAGGTGTGTTACGTCTTTACCCTGGTGGTGGAGAAGAATATGTAGATATTGAACCGATACTCGACAGATTGTTGATATTTTGGTCAGACAAACGTAATCCCCATGAAGTTCTTCCAGCCTTTAGTACACGGTAATTTATGAGCTATAATTTATGAAAAGGTGTTTGTAAAAAAAAATTAATCTAAAAATTGCACAATTTGTTATAGCATGTTGGCTGAATTATAACATTACAGATATCATGCCGCTGTATGAACAATATTGTTCAGCATTGTTTCAACAATGTCGTTCAGCATTGTTTCAACAATGTCGTTCAGCATTGTTTCAACAATGTTGTTCAGCATTGTTTCAACAATATTGTTCAGCATTGTTTCAACAATATTGTTCAGCATTGTTTCAACAATGTTGTTCAGTATTGTTTCAACAATATTGTTCAGCATTGTTTCAACAATGTTGTTCAGCATTGTTTCAATAATATTGTTCAGTGTTGTTTCAACAAGTTACAACGTTGTTCAGCATTGTTTCAACAATGTTGTTCAGCATTGTTTCAACAGTGTTGTTTAGCATTGTTTTTAGCATTGTTTCAACAATGTTGTTTAGCATTGTTTCAGCAATGTTGTTCAGCATTGTTTCAACAAATATGTCATTCAGCATTGTTTCAACAATGTTGTTCAGCATTGTTTCAAAAAACAATATTGATTGCAATAAACGGTTTTAAAGATGTGCCTTCGCTATCTTATAATACAATTTTACTGATTGCTATAGATATGCCATTACGTTGTGGTATTTTGATTACGATGAAAGACAACAAGAAAAACAACGATATTTAAGAAGAAGTTCAGGTAATAAAATGATCAGTTCCAATTCTTCTTAACTTTACTAATTGTGCCCATGCAATAAAAAAATCATCTTTTTCCCATTTTTTCCTTTAAATTTCAGGTCCATAGTCTGAGTGAAAAAATTGGCAGAAAAATACAAAGTAAAATGTTCAAATGTAAATGTAATAAGGATTGTATATTGAAGTTTTATATATATATAAATATGCTGCTCTTACAAAACTTTCTGTGTGAGAAATAAAATTGTCTCTTTATGGCTTTATCGAATTGTCTATCAAATGCAAGATGTAAAACACAGAATAATATGATATGTACTTTTTAATTAGCCGTGCCTTGATAACTCGATGAAGACTTAGGGACAAACGTTTCTATAAGTGGACCTTGATTTTCACTTTGTAAAGTTAGTTATCCTAATATAAAAGGATATTTCACCCCAAAGTATATTCTATGTTTTATATAAAAACAATACTCTCACAGTAATGTACATTTTTATGATTGTAAATGTTGCAAAGATCCGAAATAAAGCATTTAACCAACCCAGTGTGTCATATTAGAGTGTCTTGATCAAGTGAAAATGGCAAATTTAATATGTATATGGAGAAATCACTGACTGTTCTGACCGTGTCTCAATAGCTCAAAGGTTACTTAGAGCACCGAAACGTTGATTCGGAGACCAGGGTTCGATTCCTGGTTGGGGCAGTCCCTTTTTCCATGTATGTATTTGACAATATTAAACTCTATACATACAAGTGTTTCATGACAGAGGGCTCAGGCAATCTTATCTAGTCACAAGTTCTATATTATATAAATGGTGGTAATGCTAAGAGAATAATCTTTTCTTTTGTCTTACTTTTTTTTATAAAATGATACACAGACTTGCATGCTCCAGTCATTTTGTTTGACTTTGTGACGTAACACCGACGTCATCACTGATCCAAGCGAAAAATTATTCGACGGAAAAATGCGCGCGTCAAATTTGCCGCGAAACGTCACAATGGCAAAAAGAAAACAATATGGCGGATGGTAACGAAGAAAATGTAAGATACATGAGTTATAGTCTTATTTGTTTTAGTTATTTTGAAATAAATGGTTTTTACATTTTTGTAGGAGTCAAACGTTTTCGAAATTACAGATTTTACGACTGCATCCGAATGGGAAAGGTACGATCTATTCTCAGAGATGTATTCTTTAAAAGCATCATCATATATTTTTAGTATACAGTACTACAGTAGACTTATAGTCAGCACTATCTCTATCATATCTGATAATATGATTGAATAAAAATCATTACACTGATCTTTCACAGATCTGCTATATATTGGCTGCAAAAACGTTCTTTGTAAACCATCAATTTCGACTTTTTTCAATGTTCTCTACTTGTTTAGATTTATAACAAGAATTGAAGAAATTATCCACCTCTGGAAATTAGATAACAGTAATAAGAAGCCTTCATTTGTCCAGGTGATCCTCGTCAGATTGTCTTAAAGGTGCCGTCAAGTCCGTTCTGTACATGTCCACGTTTCTGTTTACATCGTTTGTTTACTCATCTATATAAACATTGAACATGAAGTATTCAGTATTGTCAATTTGTTTTCCACGCTTGAGCTTTTCTGCCTAAGAATTCTGTTCCTAAATGTGGATAATATATCAAACTACCACTCGCGCATTCACCACCTTTGACTAACACTCGCTTTTGAACTGTCGCAAATCTATTCTGTTCAAGTTTGTTGACATATGGAGTCCCCCACGTTTGAAATATCACACATGCACAGAACGGACTTGACCGCTTGACGGCACCTTTAAGCTCCGTTCACACTAGAGGCCCAGGCCAGGCCACCTGTTCACACTATCAAAATCCAGGCCGAGGCCAGCTACTTTTGCCGGCCTGATTTTTGTTGCCTAGGCAAGGGTCAGGCCAGAGGTTTCAAATTTGATCAGAAATTTTTTTTAGATTTTAGTTTGACCCCCTCGGTTGAGTAAATCCCGTCAAGCAGTAAATCACTCTATGCTATAGAGTTTACACAAAGTTTAAAGATGAAATTGCAAGAAAATTTTTTATCATATTTAACACTTACTTTTGAAAAACGAAGCAGTTATAAATGACATATTTTGACTTTGAGGAATTGTTGCAAACTTGCGATATTACAAATACATGTACAGTATATGTATTTACTATCATAAATTATTTTAACATCTTTTAATATACAAAATTATGTTCTAAAATAAGGCAAGAAGCACTTTCCAGCATGTCATCTCGTAGACAAAGATCAGTGTGGTGCTCACCTTTCAGTTCAACAACCACATCTTGTTTATTGAGCCCGTATTCTTTGCGAGATGCTGAGCCAGTTTACTACTCTATACAAGACTAATATAGATGTCACTCACTCTGCTGAGCTCAGACCCAATCTTTTGGAGAAAAAAATTATTGGATTTTTTTTCAAACTTGTCCGGACAAAACTTCCGATAAATTCAGCATTTGGTCGGAAAAACTGGAATTTGGTCGGAAAACTGCGGACCGCCGGCCGTTATTTCAGGCTCTGTCAGGCCAAGGCTACCTGTAGGTAAAACCTGTTCACACTATCCAGAATTGTGGCCCAGGCAAGGGTCAGGTGAATACCGCTAGTGTGAACGCAGCAGCAACTGTAACATTTGTAAAACTGACAATCGTCAAATTCAAATGCTCAACATATTGTCAAACTACTCTGTGTAAGTTCAGCATTACTCATACATGTATTCTTGTGGTTTTCTTGTTTCCAGCATATTCGAAATTTTTCATCTTCATCAAGTAAACAACCAAAGCCAAGCAACCTAAAACCAATTCCTAAGCAATGTTCTAAGGTGTGGAGATTGTATCTGAAAATTTAGAACAACTGTTATGGTGTGTTTGTATTAAGGTGTTCTTAATCTTGCTTTCAGCTGAAAGAACAATCATATTGGGAAACTGAGACAGAGACGCTTCATTTCTCAGATTTTTGTTTCAATATTACATACCATTATCTAAGTTCAAAAGAGGAGAAAATAGATGAAAGAGATCATGGTAATAAAATGATTAGAATTCTTAGTATACCAATTGTTCTGTACTTTCTGGAGTGCATAGAACATATATCAGTATAAAAATTGACTAAAAGTTTGGTGTACTCCCAAATAGTGTGTAAGAGGTCTAACGTTTTAGGTGAAGTCCCTTCGTCTTTATGTTTCATTATCTCCTTCCTCTTCTTTCTTCTCTCCTTCCTTTCTTCCTCTCCTTTTCTTCTCCTTCCTCTTCTTTCTTTTTCTTTCCTCTTCTTTCTTCTTCTTCTTTCTCTTTCCTTTCTTCCTCTCTTTCCTCTCCTTCCTCTTCTTTTCTCTTTCTCTCCTCTCCCTCTTCTCTCTCCTTCCTCCCTCCTCTTCCTCTCCTTCCTCTTCCTTCCTCTCCTTCCTCTCTCCTCCTTCCTCTCCTTCCTCCTTTCTCTCCTTCCTCTCTCTCCTTCCTCTCTTCTCTCCTCTCCTTCCTCCTCTCCTCTCCTTCCTCCTCCTCTCTCTCCTTCCTCTCCTCCTCCTCTCCTTCCTCCTCTCCTCCTCTCCTTCCTCCTTCTCTCTCTTCCTTCTCCTTCCTCTCCTTCCTCTCTCCTTCCTCTCCTTCCTCTCCTCTCCTTCCTCTTCTTTCTCTCCTTCCTCTCCTTCCTCTTCTTTCTCTCCTTTCTCTCCTTCCTCTTCTTTCTCTCCTTCCTCTCCTTCCTCTTCTTTCTCTCCTTCCTCTCCTTCCTCTTCTTTCTCTCCTTCCTCTCCTTCCTCTTCTTTCTCTCCTTCCTCTTCTTCCTCTTCTTTCTCTTCTTCCTCTCCTTCCTCTTCTTTCTCTCCTTCCTCTCCTTCCTCTCCTTCCTCTCCTTCCTCTCCTTCCTCTTCTTTCTCTCCTTCCTCTCCTTCCTCTTCTTTCTCTCCTTCCTCTCCTTCCTCTTCTTTCTCTCCTTCCTCTTCTTTCTCTCCTTTCTCTCCTTCCTCTTATTTCTCTCCTTCCTCTCCTTCCTCTTCTTTCTCTCCTTCCTCTCCTTCCTCTCCTTCCTCTTCTTTCTCTCCTTCCTCTCCTTCCTCTTCTTTCTCTCCTTCCTCTCCTTCCTCTTCTTTCTCTCCTTCCTCTTCTTTCTCTTCTTCCTCTCCTTCCTCTTCTTTCTCTCCTTCCTCTCCTTCTTTCTTCCTCCATTTTGCACACTGCAGTTATTGTAATTTGCTAAATAATCTTTTGAATTCATTTTGAACTCATTTTGTTTTTTTGTTCTTTATTTTAAGGTATGGTTTAAAGCAGTTCATGGTTTTATCCCCAGCTGTTGAGAATGCAGCCATCACTAGTGAATCCAGATATCATTTACTTTTAAGTTCTGTCTCTGTAGCTTTAGCAAACACAAAATGGTAAGTTTCTTCCTCCTTTAGTCCTCTTCCTCCTTTTGCTCCTCTTTCTCCTCCTCATGCTCATCTTGCTCCCCTTCCTCCCCTTGCTCCCATTCCTCATGTTGCTTCTCTTCCCCCTTTTGCTCCCCCTCTTTCTTCCTCATCTTCCTCCTGTTGCTCCTCATCTTCCTCCTGTTGCTCCTCATCTTCCTCCTGTTACTTGTGTTCTTCCTCATCTTCCTCCTGTTCCTCATCTTCCTCCTGTTCCTCATCTTCCTCCTGTTCCTCCTCATCCTCCTGTTCCTCACCTTCCTCCTGTTTCTCCTCACCTTCCTCCTGTTCCTCCTCATCTTCCTCCTGTTCCTCACCTTCCTCCTGTTCCTCATCATCTTCCTCCTGTTCCTCCTCATCTTCCTCCTGTTCATCATCTTCCTTCTGTTCCTCCTCATCTTCCTTTGGTTCCTCCTCATCTTTCTTCTGTTTCTCCTCATCGTCCTTTGGTTCCTCCTCATCTTCCATCTGTTTCTCCTCATATTCCTTTGGTTCTTCCTCATGTTCCTCCTCATGTTCCTTTGGTTCCTCCTCATCTTCCTTTGGTTCCTCCTCATCTTCCTCCTGTTCCTCCTCATCTTCCTCCTGTTCCTCACCTTCCTCCTGTTTCTCCTCACCTTCCTCCTGTTCCTCCTCATCTTCCTCCTGTTCCTCACCTTCCTCCTGTTCCTCATCATCTTCCTCCTGTTCCTCCTCATCTTCCTCCTGTTCATCATCTTCCTTCTGTTCCTCCTCATCTTCCTTTGGTTCCTCCTCATCTTGCTTCTGTTTCTCCTCATCGTCCTTTGGTTCCTCCTCATCTTCCATCTGTTCCTCCTCATGTTCCTTTGGTTCCTCCTCATCTTCCTTTGGTTCCTCCTCATCTTCCTTTGGTTCCTCCTCATCTTCCTTTGGTTGCTCCTCATCTTCCTGCTGTTGCTCCTCATCTTCCTGCTGTTGCTCCTCATCTTCCTTCTGTTGCTCCTCATCTTCCTTCTGTTGCTCCTCATCTTCCTTCTGCTGCTCCTCATCTTCGTTTGGTTCCTCCTCATCTTCCTCCTGTTGCTCCTTATCTTCCTCCTGTTCCTCCTCATCTTCCTTTCGTTCCTCCTCATCGTCCTTCTGTTTCCTCATCTTCCTTTGGTTCCTCCTCATGTTCCTCCTCATCTTCCTTTGGTTCCTCCTCATCTTCCTTCTGTTCCTCCTCATCTTCCTTCTGTTCCTCCTCATCTTCCTTCTGTTCCTCCACATTTTCCTCTGGTTACTCCTCATCTTCCTTTGGTTCCTCCCCATCTTCCTCCTCTTCCTCCCCATCTTCCTCTTCCTCCCCATCTTCCTCCTCTTCCTCCTCATCTTCCTCCTGTTCCTCATCGTCCTTCTGTTCCTCTTCGCCTCCCTCCTCTTCGTCCCCATCTTCCTCCTGTTCCTCCTCATCTTCCTCCGGTTCCCCACATTCCTCCTGTTCCTCCTCACCTTCCTCCTGTTCCTCCTCACCTTCCTCCTGTTCCTCCTCATCTTCCTTCTGTTCCTCATCTTCCTTCGGTTCCTCCTTATCTTCCTCTGCTTCATCTTCCTTCTTTTCCTCATCATCTTCCTCCTGTTCCTCCTCATCTTCCTTCTGTTCCTCATCACCTTGCTTCTGTTCCTCCTCATCTTCGTCCTCTTCCTCCCCATCTTCCTCCTCTTCATCTTCTCACCTTCCTCCTGTTTCTCCTCACCTTCCTTCTGTTCCTCTTCCTCCTCCTCCTCTTCCTTATCTTCTGCCTCTTCCTATTCTTCTTCATCTTCCTCCTTTATTTACCACAAACTGGTTCAAACCTCTCCAGACGTCTAATACCAAGTGCAGTAAAATAATACATAAAATATTACATAATCTCCCTTATTTAGTTTTATTCCACTGCTTATTCAAGTGCATGACAGATGGAGACGTCTTTATCTTGGTGTTTGTATGGCTAACGGTTTTCGTACCACATTTGAGATGGCACATTTACGTCACACACCCAAGCAATTTAATCATCTGAAGGGCCTATTAGACGTGTTTAAAGACAAACTGGTGCGTATTTTGTTATAGACCATGGCATTTCAACTTTCTTAAAGAGTGAGTGATAGACCATGGCATTTCAACTTTCTTAAAGAGTGAGTGTCAACCGTCGTGCCTTGCGCGTTTTGTGTTTATCTTTCCGTACAATAACGAAGTGTTTTGAAGTGCTTCGTTGCCAACTAGACGTGGTAAATACTCCGGAAATTCGTCGAGTCTTCTCAGGAAACCCTATCGACGCCTTCTTATTCATCCACAATTAAAGTTGGGCGGTATACCGGTATTTTTAGTTATTCACAATATTTAGCTTATATTGGTTCTGACGCTATACCGGTATAACCGGTATCATGACAGTCGACTATTATCAGTTTATCTTTTTATTTAAACTGCAAGAAAAGTTCACCGAAATGAGAAACAGACACAATGTGTGTACATAGATAAGATTTTAACTTTTAAACTATCGCTAAGATGGATAATTTTTTGTCTCGGCGATCGAGACAATTGCGATTGTGGTTTCCGTTTGAGTTCATTTTTTACTTTTGAGCAATCGTGGCGATCGTACTCTGAAAACAGATTTGGAATTAGCGAGTCAAAATACATCACATATGTGTCTACTATATTACATCGTAGCGATCATATATGAAGACCAGGCTTTTGAATATGGAGTTGAAATATGTAATAAAAGTAAAACACTGATTTATCCATCTAATTTTAGATCATTTAACGAAACAAACTCCCGATAACTCGAACTTTTTTCCATTTTTCCTTGAATGTTTGGCTTGTTGTGTGTATCACACATTTGCTAAAAAAAATTGTAACGGTATACCGGTATAGTTTGACAGTTTTCGAATATCGAATACCGGTATTGAAATTCTCATGCCGCCCAACTCTTAATAATTACTTTCTAAGGTATGTCTTCTTTCAATTAAAAGACAAAATGAATAATTTATATCAAGGATTGACAAGATATTTACGGATGAATTGAAGGGAATTTCGTGCTTCAAAAAATTGCCGACCGAGCGTGCAATGCGTCACGGTTTACACTCACTCTTTAAGATTCCCATAAGCCAATTAATGTCCTTTTTAGGTTCTTCGTGGCACAAGTTGTCCTCCAGTCACTATAACCGTACGGTTTACGTATTTCCTTAATGAATGGTGCGACTCAAACTGGCCTCAAGTGCCGCCCGACATTGACTCATATTTAGGGGAAGAGGTTGGACTGTCAGATATGTCAACACTCCCTTTTGGAGCCACTCAAGATGCCGTCAGGTTTGCCTCGTAGTTCAACATATTTTAGCTAAAGTATGTTGACCTTTAGGGTTTTACAAAATTTGCCTTAATTTCGGAAACATTTCTCGTATCTTACAAGTTCGCCTAGATAATTTTCAAAGATCGAACATACCTATTATAACCATTTCTGCTTTCATTTTTATCAATAATATAATTTTTTATTTATTTAGCGAGCTTCATTTATCAACAACGTGGCCCTGTTTATCCGAAGATGTGATCGTCGATAACGGTATCTACTCGTAAGTAGTCGGAGAGTAGTCGGAAGAATACCGTTAGATTTTCGAGATTGTTAACGCGTTATTTTACGGAGACGAAAAAAGCCGAAAGAGCAGGCCAAAGGAGTGCCACATGTGACGTAAATGTGATGAAGTGAAATTCCATTTTACTATGTCTGATTAATTTGAAAACACAACACATCTATTTGGCATATTGCTCTTGGAATAAATCTGTTTAACACAGGTTTTTCTTGTTGTTTTTTTAATAGTGATTTGGACCCTTTGCAGGCACCACAGTGGCATGTGAGAGTAAGAATGACAGAACATCCCAAATGTCTTTTGGGTTAGTTTTTTTAACATACTAAAAGATAGCGAGGTGTGTACGGGAAAGTATTTGTTAAACGTTTTCCAGCAATTGGAACGACTAAAGCGCAAAGACAATGCGATAAAAGCCATGGCCCTTACTTTGTCATGTTACTTAATACTTATCCTTTACTCCTAGGTGACTTCCTGGACAGTTATCTAAAACTTTGTCATCGAAAAGAGTCCACTTCTAAACTCTCCAGGAATGACGATGATAACGAAGGTAATAGAGAAATCCTTCTTTCCCTCCTTCCTTCCTTTATTCTTACTTTCTTTCCTTCTTTCTTTCCATCCTCCTTTCTTTTCTCCCTTCCTTCCTCCCTTCTACCCTCATTCCCTTCCTTCCTTCATCCCTCAATCCCTCCTTTCCTCCCTTCTTCTTTCTCTTCCCTCCCTCCCTTGTTCCCTCCCTCCCTTTTCCCCTCCCACCCTCCCTGCCTGCCTCCCTCCCTTCTGTCCTTCCATCCATCCATCCACCCTTCATTCCTTTCTTCCTCCCTCCCTCCCTTCCTTCCTATCTCCCTCCTTTCCTTCCTCCTTCCTTCCTGCCTCCCTTCAAATCGTCTTTATTTTATGTAGATGTGACAAACGATTTCGCCAATGCGTTTCAAAAGTTGACCAAACCTATACCCGTGTTATCTTCCAACTTGTCGACTGCTGTTACCAAGATAACAAGTGTTAGTAACGATGAATCGCCTATTCCAGCTGAACTTCTCACAGCTATTTTGAAGGTAACACTTGAAGTATTCAACTCTGATATCGTGGTCCTAAGTGTTGGCATCGTTTGAAATACTTGTTTTCTTCTAGCTTTTATTTCCTGATGCTGAACTGGACTCAGATGTTATAGCTTCAAGGCAAGAAGAAATGTTGAAGTGTAAAGACAAATCTCCAAGAAATAATTTAAATGTATGTGGTCACGTCATGCATATCTCACGTTTGGGGATTTTACATAATATATCTTGTCAGCAGAAAATTTCATCTTCATGGAGTTTTTCACTGCTAAAGTTACCGGGTGTGATATCACAAGAGGCATTCCAAACCAGTATGTGCTAATCTGAGTCTCGGTGGCTCAATGGTTAGAGCATCTCACCGGCAATCAGAAGGTTACAGGTTCGATTCCTGTCCGGGTCTAGTCCGAATTGGAGGTTTTGAAATGGCATCTCAAAGTCTTTACAGAGAAATTTGAAGTTGAAATCGTCAAAATCCTATGCTAATCAAGATCACGTATCCAGTTGCCCCTTGATTTTCTTTGTTTTTTGTTCATTCATGAATTATTAGTGAGGTTGAGATATAGCCGTGGCCCGTAATATTTGTGTCTTCCTGAGCAAAATCATAATCTATCTTGTCAGCCGAAAATTTCATCTTCATGGAGTTTTTTGCTGTTAAAGTTACCGGATGTGATGTCACAAGAGGCATTTTTGTGGCAAGTAACAAAAGAAACGATAGATGATACATCGTCAAGCTCGTATCCTCAGAAAAATGATTCTGAGTCCCGGACTTGAAATCCTGTCCAGTCCGCATTGTCCGCTTTGAAATATTACGTAAGATCCCCAAACGTGAGATAGGCACTATAAGCAGTCGTTCAAATCTTTGTTTATGGATCAGTCAACGTAAACGATTGATGTATTTTAGTTTGTTTTTATTTAATGTTGTTCAACTCCTCTACAGGATAGGTTTCGTGGATTTAAAGGATCTCGAAAAGATAGTTTAACTTACGCTCTTGCTATTTGTCTGTGTATTGTGAACCACAGCTATGGAGGTAAGATAGATATATTTATATATATATTTTGACACTCGAGATTTTCCTGATGAAGAATACGAAATCGGCCGGCTTAATCGCAGCGTATAAACACGTGCCTCAATCTCCTTTAGGACTGCGAGCTGTCGCCCACCTCTGGCAAGAATTTGTTCTCGAGATGAGGTACCGATGGGACCGTGGATTCCTTATCCCAAGGTACCTGGTGACCATTTAATCCTTCTATGCCCTACCTTATCCTTCCATGCCCTACCTTATCCTTCCATGCTCATTATAGTCCATTATAAATTATAACTCATTATAAATTCCATATTTCCGCACACCATGCATGTATTATTCTTTATATATCATACACAGTCGACTCTCGATAACTCGAACCTTCAAGGGAAATAGAAAAATGTTCGAGTTATTGGGAGTTCGAGTCACCGGGAGATGATAACAAATGACCGGAAATAAGGAAAACACGGTGTTTATTGTGTATTTCTATTCATACAGTGTCATTTTAATCAAATTTAATTACTGTATGGAATGGAACAATATTTCTAAATATTATAAATCAGAACGTAACGTAACGTGAAACAAAACAAAACAAAACAAAGCAGCAGGAGAAGACTAGGTACTGCGAACAACGTCAGGCTACTGCTACAGAGTTCATGCGATTCACTTTTTCGAGAAATAGTCAGTTAATACGCCCTGACGCTTCTCAAACACTTCTCAACTAATGCAAAAAAGACTGCTTCAAATTCAATTTTTTGGACTACAGTACTGTATTTTTTGACTTGTCACGTCTTGACAAACGTGGTTCGAGACTTCGAGTTATCGAGGGTAAAATTATATAGAAAATGACCTGAAGGGAAACGAAAATTGCTTTTAGTTAGCGGGAGGTACGACTTATCGAGGGTTCGAGTTACCGACGATAAAATTACAGTAAATGTATGACGGAAATCCAGGGGAAATCGATTTTGGTTCGAGTTAGCGCGAGTCGACTGTATGCATGCTCTGCTCTGTAGTATCTCCCCAAGTGTCACTTAGTTAGTCAAAGTAAACCCTTGTCCTCATCCACTATGTTACTATACTTTTAATCCACTTCATTATAGACTTGAATTGGAAGCACCAAATCTTGATTTCTGTTTAATTCATCAGAAACTACAGGTAAATATATATTATTTATTACTGTATATGAAGCGAAATTTTCTTCTCCAATTTTTCAATTTGAACATTGAAAGACGGGGAAAATTCGCTTCATATAGCCTACAGATTAAGTTCACCTTCCTTATAAAAAAATACAATCTTCATTTTAGCTAAATTGTTTCCAAGGGATACTCCAGCCAAAATACAAATGTAGTTCATATGAAAGATCTTACTGACTTTAGTTTATTTCCAAAGTTTCAGCATTCCTATCAATTTAGTTAAGAAGATGTGGCTAGTTGAAGTTGGAGAGTTTGTCTATAAATTTCGACGCCATATTTGTTTCTCAATATGTCGTAACTGAGTGATTCTATCTCGTATTATGCCTAAGAAGCTCCTCTACTTTCCTGCATGAGGAACTAAATAGTTCATTTCGACTAATTTTCGTCCAAAGAGCATTCACGACAGCTATCACTATGTGATCGCCATCAAAACAACTCCACCCTCAAATCTTCAACTTCAACCAGCCATACTGTATCTTCTTAACTAAATTGATAGGAATGCTGAAACTTTGGAAATAAACTAAAGTCAGTAAGATCTTTCGTATGATGTACATTTGTATTTTGGCTGGAGTGTCCCTTTAAACAAATGAATATTCAATAATGTATCTTCATTCTTGACTCGTTTCAGATGCTCAATTGCTGTATAGCTAGAAAATGTATTTCGAGAAAGAAAAGTGGGAGCAACATAAACACATCGAAAGATGGTAAAAAATTACCATCAAACTCAAAACATTCCGAACAACGATCAATTGAGTTATCTAACCACGTCAGACTTTCGTCACCTGGCGACGACAGCAGCGATGACGAATTTTTCGAAGCTTTAGAAGATCAAAGCGAATCCGACGAGGATGGTTCGTCGGAGGTCGTATCCCAAGGTGTAATCGACAGCCAACGAAAGCGAGGGGATAGTAAGAGTACTGCCAGAAATAATGGGGTTCGCGAGGGAGCGTTAAGACGTTGTGGGGACCTTCGGTTGCTGATATCTGGCGAGGCGCTGTACATCCCTGTGACACAGGTAGAGATGTTGTGATGTTCCTACGATCATGGATAGTTAACGGAACACTCCACAACAAAAACAAGTGTTCCTTAAATGAAAGTTCTTTGTCGCCTTACATGAGAATGGGTATTAGTTTTCTTTTCCTGTCCGGGACATTTTTCTGAGGATATGAGCTTGACGATCATCTATGTATCGTCTTAGGCAGGATTGTTAAGCGATAAAACATTTCAAATGCCATAGGAATGAGAAGTCAAGAAAGTTCCACATCAGCAAATCAACAACACTTTACGCCATCAACGATATCACAATTATCAACTATACATGTAGGTTCCAACCATTTTCAACCAGAGCAAAGAAATACCCCAATCTCTTATCAAGTCTTTTAACTATCCATGCATGGTACAATCGTATAGCTCTTCCTGCACTCGAAAAGCTGTAAGCTAAAGACTTTGTTTTTTTGTTCAGGAACCAGCCCCAATGACTGAAGATTTGTTACAAGAACATGCTGATGTTCTCACTCAACTTGGCACTACAAAAGAAGGGGCGAGAATCAGAGCTCAAATGCAAAGCGCATCATTACTGTCTGACATGCAGGCATTTAAGGCAAGATTTATAGCACCCGGAAACAAGATTGAAGTTTTCGTTTCTTCTGTTAACGTTGTTGTCTGTTGACTACTGGCTTATCCTTATTCCCTGATGTTATAATGTTTACAGGCCGCCAACCCAGGCTGTTTATTAGAGGATTTCGTTCGCTGGTATTCGCCCAACGACTGGCTTCAAAGTGAAGAAACCGAAGAAGAAGTTGAATACAGTAAAAAACAACAACTGGAAAGAGTAAATAAGCTGGAAGGTAACGGAGTGTTTGAATAAAAGGAATACAAAATACAATAACTAGTCAGTTAAAGTCTTTAACAGATACAACAGACGTGCATGCATGACTTTACAAATGTTTAGCTCGAACGTGGCCTAGTGGAATGTATGTCAAAGGCGCCGCCACATACGACCCATGTCTGACCACGGAGCACAGCTAAGATCTAAGTGTTGATTATACCGGGATGTTGCGAGACTTTTGAAAAGCGGAATGTTTGGATCATCTTGTAAAGAAAACGATTTGGTATTTGTTTTATAAAATAACAATCAGAGCGCTTGTAATGTACATATTATTTTGAACATAATACACATGGGACAAGCCTGTATTTTCTAATCTGAAAGGTTGGACGATCCATCTGCCATCACGAAACTTTTCGGTATCTGTGGCATGAAGAAGTGATTGTAGGGTATTGCCCTTTGCCAAAAATGGGATGCCATGAGTCTATCGCAGGTCACCACCAATTTAAGTATGCATGTTCCTACATTTCAGATAAAAACGAACCGAGTGGAGATGGAGGCTGGGAACTGGATGAAGAAGAGATCACGGAAGAAGAACTGGGTGAAGTTGTAAATGTGGAGTCTAAAGAGGAGCCAAGAAAGGTAACTATCCGTCGGGCCATTCACACGAAGTTCAGCGATACGTTCGTTGGTTCATAGACCTTTCACCCATTCCCGTCACTGCCCAAACAATATCTTCACATCGAGTTACTTTGGGGTGGACAAGACGTTTTAGGAGTTTTATTACAATAGTCTCAATGCTCTTACAATAATACTTTCTTAAAGTTACTTAAGTTACTTATAAAACTGATAATAATAATAATAATAAAGACGTTTTAGGAGTATTATACAATAATAGTCTCAATGCTCTTACAACAATACATTCTTAAAGTTACTTAAGTTACTTATAAAACTAATTATATTTCATTATAAAATTAAAACTACTTCATGTATAACCAATAAAACTATGATAACTACAAAACTATGAATTCGAAAAAAGGAAAATCTTAAGTGTTGACTTAAAAACCTTACGGTTAACTTAGCCTCTAGGCACTTCCCATCTGTTCCTCTTTTATTAACTCGTATATAATTTTTACGTATCTTAAATGTTAAAAAATTCCTATTCAACTGTAAATGTTAAAAAAAGTGTGAATAAATGTGAAGCTATTGTTTCGTGTGTATTGACGAAAATTAGAGAAAGCTTTATTCTTTCGTGCTTTAATTTGTAATGTATATAGAAGCTAGTAACTCAGTTATAATAACCTTTAATTATCTGTTAAGAAATGGTGTGAAGAAGGAAGGTTAAGCCTTCGTATGCGAGTCGAAGGCAACATATGGGAAGAGGTTTGGTATGATGCTAAACCTTGCCCGGTTCGACGGCAAAAGAGATTGTTTAATGAGACGAAAGAAGCAGAAAAGGTATGCCTTATGCTCTTTATTTTTCATTATTTTTTATTATCATGACTTCGCTATATAGATTTGACTTTCTCTGTTCAAAGGTATTTCATTATCTTGCGAACTTGAGGCCAGGAGAAGTCGCCACAGTACTCCTTCCAGTACTTCTTCAATCTTGTGTGCGAAGGGTCGAAGAAGCAGGTATTTGAGAGAGAGATGCTTTATCGTTTGAACGTGAAAGAGCGGTGTGGAGTTGCTTTTCTCTGGTTACATAGACAATTTAGTCAGGTGAAAACATCGCTAAAACTGACAAGATATATTGTTTTTGTTTTGGAGGTCATGACGTTCTCCACGTTAGTGCTGTTATAGATCGCATTGTCAAGAGAGCGAGCAGGATATTTGACACTATGCAAGAGCAGTTGACGGCATACAAGGTAAGACCTGCTAGACAGACAGACAGACAGACAGACAGACAGACAGACAGACAGACAGACAGACAGACAGACAGACAGACAGGCAGACATACAGACAGACAGACAGACAGACAGACAGACAGACAGACAGACAGACAGACAGACAGACAGACAGACAGACAGACAGACAGACAAACAGACAGACAGACAGAGACAGACAGACAGACAGACAGAGACAGACAGACAGAGACAGACAGACAGACAGACAGACAGACAGACAGACAGACAGACAGACAGACAGACAGACAGACAGACAAACAGACAGAGACAGACAAACAAACAGACAGAGACAGACAGACAGACAGAGACAGACAGACAGACAGACAGACAGACAGACAGACAGACAGACAGACAGACAGACAGACAGACAGACAGACAGACAGACAGACAGATACATAGATACACAGACACATAGATACACAGACACATAGACACATAGACACATAGACACATAGACACATAGATACACAGAGACAGACACAGAGACAGACACACAGACAGACACACATACAGACAGACAGACACAGAAAGACACACACAGAAAGACACACAGACACAGAAAGACACACAGACACAGAAAGACACACAGACACAGAAAGACACACAGACACAGAAAGACACACACAGACAGACACACAGACAGACACACAGACACAGAAAGACACACAGACGCATACACAGGAAAATCATAAATCCATACGAGTTCACAACATCATTTTCTTTCATTGTTTTTAGGAGTTATTTGAGGAAATTCGTGGTGTTGAACTCACTATTGCGCGGGCGCAGTCGTTATCGTTCAAATTAAATAGTTATGACGTCAACGATCAACAACCTAAAGCACTGGATATCGACAAACAAGCCTTCATTGCGTCATTATTGGAAAAACCGGAAGTGAATATCGTTGGTGCAAGCCGTGGACCGATGGGTCACGTGATCAGAACGCTATTCGTGAAGCAAGAGGTATGTGGGATATAATTACACTAGTGTATTAATACTATTAATACTATCATGCAGCAGTGGAGAAGTGTTACGATCCTGATGACCCCATCACATGGAAATCGATCTGCCCTAAGTGTAACACTGCCCGAAGATTGACTGGATATCTCCACTGCCATAATTAGCTATTCGATAATCCTATTTCCCTCCTTTTAGTTCATAATCCTCCCTAATCGTCTGGGCCCGCAGTAATTGGTGTAAGCTGTTGCGGTATCCCTGCCACATGCAATCCTTTCTCTTTGTTGTTGTTGTTGTTGTTGTTGTTCTTTTGTATCACTATGACACTGTTTGTTTTTATACGTGTGCTTCTTTGTAATTCTTTGTAACCTTACTTGTACATGTGGCAAATCAAATAAATAAATAAATAAATAATTATAGTCAACTTGAGAAAGATATTGGGTTTTGGGTTGCTGTACAAGGCGCGTTTACACATGGAATTCGTTCTCTGTCCGACATATAAGCGAAAAAGTAATCAAATTGAAAATTCGATGTCTTGCTTAGCGGTCTTATGAGGTCTTGCATGTAATGAGTACTTATTTGCAATTTACTTGCTTTTTCATTCCACGTTTAGACGTTTAGAACACACGAGGAAGACTACGACAATCACGAAATCGAGGTTAGTTTTAAAGAGAACTGCAGTCTAAAAATAAATAATATAATAAAAAAGACGTTTTAGGAGCATTATACAATAGTCTCAATGCTCTAACAACAATTATACACTCTTAGTATAGGTATGGATTTACACTACGATCCAGAAGTATAAAATACGAGAATGAAAACGTTATTTCTCGAGTAAAAGAGCAGATACCATAAAACTAATAACATTTCTAAACATTATACTTAAAGGACATTGGCAACAAAAATTAAGTTTGTCTAATATGAAAGAACTCGTAAAATAATAGAGTAACACCTTTTACAACTTTCCCGTATTTTACCCCGTTTTTGAAATATTTCAGTTTGTTTGATATTTAAATGAGATGGTCTCTGATGTCAGGTGCAGGGTAGAGAATTTTAACACATTAAAAAATGTCTTATATCTCCGTGATTGCTAAGTTTACAACGTTCATTATTATGAGGAGTTATTATACGCACATTTTCAAGTACATTTATGGAACAAACTTGAAGATGGAACTAATATTCTAATGTGTGAAAATTCTCTACATGCAACTGAAATATTTCAAAATACCGAAAAGTTGTAAAATGTGTTACTCTATCATTTTACGAGTTCTTTCATACTAGACAAACTTAATTTTTGTTGCCAATTTTAAAAGTATAATTTATTTTTACTGTAGTTCCCTTAAAGATCTATACACAACCTTATCTTCATTTCAAAACATTTCTTACAATATTTAAAGTGCCCATGCATAACCTCAAAATGTTTTATTGTCTTGTTTGGAAGAACTTTCAAAATGATTAAGTAACTTCTTTTGAAGATTTTCGTTTCTTCGCTTTCTTTTTGAGATATATCAGTTTGTTTGATATTTAATTTAATTTGTTTTCGTGTTTACATACACAAGGCAAGACACAACAGGGATGTTCAGCCCTAGTCATGGTGTCTTACCCTAAGAATTAACAAACATACATAATACATTACATATATAACTATAACATATACATATTACTATATCACAGCCTGTGATACGCTTATTATATCACTTATGGCGGTAGATATAATATCAGTATTGAATGTGTTCTGGAGAGCGACAAAGTATCTTGATTTTAAATAATTTTTAAAGAGACTATATTTGTTAATTTCTTTTGTTTGATCGGAGAGTGTGTTCCGTCTAGATGATCTTATGAATGTCTGGAAATGTCTGGAATTTCGTCACACATTCATAATGACTTATTGGAGAAATGTGTATATCTCTTTCATTCTCGAACGAAATCCTTTAAAATCAAGAAGTTTGGTGTTGTGGGAGAAACGCACACACGTGTTATTCACACTTTAGTGTTTTTATTTGATGAACGCAAAGATATATAACATTCTCTGATAACTCATTATGCACGGATGACGTAAATTCCTTACATTTGCATATCAAACAAGCCGATATATCTTAAAAATAAAGCAAAGAAACGAAAATCTTCAAAATAAGTTACTTTATCATTTTAAAAGTTCTTCCAAATAAGACAATAAAAAATGTTGAGGTTAGGGGCACTTTAGCCGTGTATGATTATTATCTGAAATGACAACATTTTTCTTCATAGAAACCACCATCATCATCTCGTCGTCGTTCTCGGCCATTTCCAAGACCTGCCGGTCGGGAGTTTATCTTGCGTACCACAGTTAACCGACCAGGGAAGAATTCCCGGCACTGTCCGCAGAGAATGTACTGTGTCTTGGCTGGAGACGAATTCCGTTTAGCCGGCGCCTTTACGTCAGACACCACCTTTACGTGATGTCTATACTACTAGACGTGTGAAGTTGATCGTCCAGGTTGTTGTAGTCTTCAGAAAGACTATTGTTGGTGACTGACGTTTCGACGGCCTCAGCAGCGGTCATCTTCAGAGTCAAGTAAAGATGACTGCCGCTGAGGCCGTCAAAACGTCAGTCACCAACAATAGTCTTTCTCAAGACTACAACAACCTGGACGATCAACTTCACACATAGTATTAAATGATACTCCTTGCTATATATATATCGTACAATAACATCGGTCAAAAAAATCCGAAGAATTCCTTCTAAAGGAAAACAAGACGATTGCAATATAAAAGTGCGAAAAAGGTTGTCAGGATTCGTTGTCAGGTTTCGTAAAACTGACATGGTCAGGCTGAATTTTGTAAGTTATCCCGCTGTAACGAACTGGTCATTATTTATGGTCGGAGTGGGGGCCAAAGAGAAATAGATTTAGTGCTGGAAAAATATTTACCGAACCAAATTAAGATCAGAAATTTAACCGTCTCAACCATTTCTGCAGGGTATTAAAGAAAATCTTTTACCCAACCCAAGAAGAAAAAAGTTAGATAAAGCCCAATTCCCAGCATACAGTAAAAACCCGCTAACAAGAACCTACCATTATTAAGAACCACAGGCTGAAATTAAGTATTGTTTATATAAGAACATATAAGAATATAAGAACCTATCCCAGGCTGATTGGGTAAAACGTTAGGTTCTTGTTAGTGGGTTTTTACTGTATCGTCGATACAAGTTTTAATAAACCCAAATAGATATACAGTCAGATCCTATTATAACTTTCAGATTATTATCTCCAGGAATCCAAGGAAAACAAGGAGAGGAATTAATGTGCAATGATAACTAGGGAGAACGGATGATGAGATTCCAATTTTAAATAATGACTCTTCATTTTTTTATGTAAATGGTCAAGAAAAGTTTGCTACCCTTCAGAGCAGTGTTTTGTTTTTACCCAACCATTTAGGTCTTAGAACTTTCAGTTACCCAACCATTTTCTCTTCGGCCCCCACTACGGCCATAAATAATGACCGGTCAGCCTGAATTTTGTAAGATGTGCCTCTGTAAAGCCCTGTAAATACGACCAATTTTTCCTTGACAAGTTTCTTGTTAGTCTCACTATGTTTTAACTGCACTTGTGAATAGTGAAATTGATTTTCTTATGCAGCATTGCTCGCGAATAAACCTGTGCTCAGTGAGATATTTCTTGTCAAGCTTTGGGGACCGTGCACATGAACAAGTTTTCTTGTCAATGAAAAACTTCTCAATTTGTTGCATACACATTACACACGATATACTTGTCTAAGGAAAATTTGTCAAGGAAAACTTGTGTACTGTCTCTTATTCAAGGGCTCTCTTAGCCTCTCTATCCATCCATCGCGCAACTATTGTTCAGAAAATGAAGCCGGAAGTCCGCCATTACTAGTGAGGATCGTATGACGACAAAATAAAATAATTTTACTATAAAGAGGACCAGAAGACATTTTTCAAATTACTGGGTAAAACATTCATGGCCTAAGTATAAATGGCCGCCGTTGGCTCTAATTATCCAGTGAGAGAAGCCTAATATGAGATGTCAAATTAGGTTCAAGTCAAGATTTTATGCATTTAATGTTAACAAAGAAACTATATTGGCCAGACGCTAAACCTATTTCGCGAGCGTCGCAGTTTGATTTGCTTGCAAACTCGGAGCTACTAATGATCTCGTCAATTTACATTATGCAAATTGCAAGCTTCAAAATCAGCTCGGGTTGCTGTGCGAGAGAAAAATTTGGCCCCCCTCCCACAAAGTGGAAAATGTTTGAATGTAGGGTCTCTGAAATGGCATTTCCTGCATTTTGAGAGCGCTTTTGAGTAAAATCTAAAGACCACAAATCACTTTTTTTGTAGTGTATCCATTATTTTGAAGAAAATATTATTAATTATATCACCATTAATAAAAAGAGGCAGTTTGCCGGATGGGGGCCCATGGGCTGAGGGCACGCCTGCACTGTCAGATACAAACCAAATTTGACTCACAAATTATTGCAAATGAGCTAGTTTCTTTTGTTATGGCCGCAATAATTGTGGGTAAATGCGGACAAACATGGGTACTGACATCATCTCGACAAAGTGCCATTAATATGAAAGAGATTGAGCTTTCTGTAGCACCCAAATTAAATATTATTTTATATTCATTTAAATTAGCCTTTCTGACCTCGTCCGTGTGTCTGTAATTCCAAAGAATCTTTGCTTTGTAACGAGGTCAGAAAGGCTAATTTGCATTCATATAAAAGAATATTTTAGACTGGCCGCCAAGAGGTCTATTGCTTTAATTGTCTGAAAGTTGCATCTCTTCGAAATTTGCATATCATAGTAGCTTGGTCGACTTGGCAGCATTTTTTAATTCATATAAGACACGGTTAACAGATGGAAAGAGTACGAAAATTTTATAAAAATAGAAAATATATTTAATTTGGGTTTTGTCAATGAAAGCAATTGTTTCTTAGTCGCATTTTAATTCTTTAAAATCGATTCGGGAAAATATTTTGATTGGAAAAACAGGAAGAATCATGTCGCTTGTAGTTTGGACTTTGACAGGTGCAACTCTGTGATTGGTCGGTTTAGTACTTTAGTTACGTTGTGTAACGCACGCCGGTGGAAAGATGGCGTCCGTGTGGCACTTTCTATTTTTCACGCTTATTTTAGGGTTTTGTTTGCAGATTTTAGCCGGGTAAGTTGTTTATAGAAAGCTCTTTTTAGCTCCTTGGTCTAGAACTTAATGTTGAAACACGTACTTGATTTTAGGCGGGATTTTTATGCCATTTTGGGAGTCTCAAGAAATGCCAGTAAGAAAGAAATCAAGAAAGCTTACAGGAAACTTGCTATGAAATGGCATCCTGATAAGCATCCCGACGATGAAAAAGCCCATGAAATGTTTCAAGACTTAAGCACAGCATACGAGGTGGGTATTGCGCTTGGGTTCTTATATGAAGAAGAAAGCTAGACTAAATATTACGTTCGACATCATTTGTGTCACAACCACTGAACCAGTTGTGAGCCGGTGTTTGACCGAGGTTGCTTGAGGTTCTTTCATGACTATATTGTTTAAGAATCTGGAGGTTCTTTTTTGTGCATAATGTGAAGAAAGGATTATAAAAAAACGTTATGACAATGATTTCCATATGTTTATGGTTAGGATAAAGGGTCAAATGTGTGAAAATTCATATACAATTGCCTTGTTTTTTTAAAATCTCCCAATCAATTTGATAAGAAACAACAAGTACATACAATTTTAGATTTAAAGGGTTTTAGAGCATACTAGGGTTTGATATTTTTAGTGGTGTACCTGAGGCCATATTGAGACTTGATGAACGGTGTCCCTGAGATGTGTTGTATGACAAATTTCAACATCCTGGGGTTTTTTCAGGCACAAATATGATAATAATAGCCTTGTGGTGTCGCTTGTATCCTGAGAGATTACTTAAGAGCATGATTTAAGTTTACAGTTGCCAGAATGTGTCCCTGAGAGACAGACTGCCTGCATCTGACATCTTAACCCTTTGTTGCACCAAGATCTTGGCAAAATGTGCCCTTTGGTACCCTTTTCACAGCTGTTTGGAGATTATAGACAAGCTGTGCTCAAAAAAATATACCAGTATAGCTTGGCATGGTGTACGTAGCTCATAAATTGGCCTAAAGCATGTACATTATACTAAATGATTGGCTGACTTTCCATATAAATATCCCCAAATTTAAAACCGGTCCTAACCCAAACCTAATCCTAACTCTTAACCTCTAATACTAACTCTTACGATAATGCTTTATTTTTATTAAATTAAAATTAACAGCTGATTTTAATTTTGAATTTTACTACCAATAGTCTATGTGACATAATTTCGGAATTTTATATGAAACTTCACCCAAATGATTGATATACAAAAAAAGTATTGTGCTGTGTAGGCAGTGTAGAAATACAAATAAATTACTCTAAAAAGGTCACTGTACTGTCGAAATGGTAAGGAGTTGTTGGCAAAAAATTGTTGTTGAAATGGTAAGGAGTTCTTGTTTTAATATTATTTATTGCATAAATCCAATTACATTTCACTCTCTGATGAAGGGACTTTGCTCAAAACCCCTACACACTATTTTGACAATACACGTACACTGACCTTTTTATTAGAGCATTCAATTTACATTACACTAACTTTTTGCTTTGATAAAACTTCATAATTTCACTTGCAGGCTTTATCAGATGATGAAAAACGAAAAATATACGATGCTCATGGGGAAGATGGGTTGAAGAAAATGGGAGAAAATGGACACGATCCTTTTGATTCTTTTAATAGGTACAGTTTTCAGCTTGGAAAATAATAATTCTATGTAATAATAATATTTTAATTTGTTAGCGTAATTATGTGGGGCATGATAAACAAAATAATAAAGTACTGGTTTCATATTGAGTTATTGATATTTTTGTTTCACTGCAGTTTCTTTGGTGGTTTTAATTTTCATTTTGGAGGTTCTGATCATTCTCACAAAAGGGACACGCCTAAAGGAGCAGATATTGTGATGGATCTTGATGTAACATTAGAAGAACTTTATTCAGGAGAATTTATTGAGGTAATTGTAGCATTAGTCAACCTAAAAATTCTGCAATGATGTCTTTAAATTGAATTATCCATAGTAATATTGTCTTGACAGGCCTATCACTGAGAAAAAATGCAGGTGTGCGGAGCTTCGCACGATGGCGTGTGATATTTTCGAATGGTTTGTCGATACATACAAATAACAATATATAATAATAATAATAATAAAGACGTATTAGGAGCATTATACAATAGTCTCAATGCTCTTACAACAATATATATATTCTTAAAGTTACTTTTAAAACTAATTACAGTTTCATTATAAGATAAAGCCTACTACATATATATATTAACACTATGAACAATAACTATTAATTTTAAAAAAGAAAAGTCTTAACTGCAGACTTAAAATTACTTAACATTTCAAAGCTTCTAATTTCCTGTGGTAATGAATTCCACAGTTTTGGCGCTGCAACCGAGAATGCTCTGTCTCCATGAGTCACCTTTTTGGAAATGATTAGCGGAAATGATTTCCCAGTTTTCTTTAAATAATTACTCTTACGGAATATTATATGTTAGTGGTACACACAAGTTTACTTAGATTTTTTCAGTTTAAAAAGTCATCACTTGAATTGTCGCCACTGTCCTCGACGCTACTTTGGTCATTGTTGCTACTACTTAGTTGGTCTTCGTCTTCATCTTCACTGACTTCGATATCACAAATATCTGCTCTAACTTTCTTGAAAGGGTAATTTGTCTTGTTGATAGTCATTTTGTGACTACACTCTTGCTTTTACTTCGTCTTTTTTCCACCTGTTTGTGCGACATCTTGAAAATCTAAACAACAGTTTAGCGACGTGCGTGCGTGCAGCATGTGTTCGCTTCACGTTCGCTTGAGCGCCGCTTCGCTTGTATTGGAGACTGGGTACTGGTACGTGGTACGCGTTTGTCTACCGCGATGTCTGTCTTGGCGGTGAACGCTTGTTCAATGCTCTGATTGTTGTTCAATGCTCTGATTGAGATATGACATGTCAACTGTTGTCAGTCTCATGACGATTCGCCAGCTTCCTTTAATTAAAATATACATAAAAACTCACGCAAAAATATGGAATTTATAATTTTCTAGATGTGCGATCAAATGCACGCCTCGCGTTCTTCAGAGATGTGCGGAGGTGTGTGCGTGCGATCGAATGCTTCTCAGTGACAGGCCTGTCTTGAGGCTCTGGTTATCAGTTAAGACTGGGGCCCCATACCTTTTGATATGGGATTACAGTTTTGCAAAGGCTACACAAGTTTCTCTGTAACTTTAATTTTCATTGCTAAGGAGGAACCAGGTGGGAATCGTAGTCTATATAGCAATATTATTGCCCAGCAAATAGCTTTAAAAGAGCCATACCGGTAACACAACATAATTTTGAAATGAAAAATTTTAAGAATGTCTATTGCAATAGGTAATGAGGTACAAGCCCGAAGCAGAAACTATTTCAGGAACAAGAAAATGTAATTGTCGGCAAGAGATGAAGACGACTCAACTTGGACCAGGGCGTTTTCAAATGGCTCCTGAGGAGATTTGCGACGAATGTCCAGCTGTAAAGTATGTTAATAAGATGAAGAAACTAGAAGTTGAGATAGAGCCAGGAATGTTGGATGGTCAGGAGTGCTCACGGTTTGTTGGTGAAGGTAAAACATTGACTTCCACAAATGGTTTTAATATGTGAATTAAATGAACTTCGAAAATACTAAAAAGGCAATGACTTTGTTTCTTTTAGGAGAACCTCACATTGATGGAGAGCCTGGTGATTTGAAGTTTATAATAAAAGAACAAAGGTATATTTAGGAAGCAGACATTAGTTTGACTCTACTCTGTCTTTAAAAAGTTTTTTAACATAACTTGAAAAGTTACTGTCCATGACCCAACGTTTCGACACTCCAATCTAGTATCTTCATCAGGGGTCAGTGATTGTTGTAAAGTTAGGATCCCTATTTATAACCCTCATAGAACTGACGTTATAAGATGCAAATAAGCTTCTGGTAATAAACCACCATCGTTGCGACTCGATGGGGCGTGGGTACCATTGATATGTCATGCCTCATTGAATTGCGATGATGGTGGCTTATTACTAGAAGCTTATTTACATCTTGTTAATAGATAACGTCATCAGTTCTACGAAGGTATAAATAGGCATCCTAACCTTATGTCAACGATCACCCCTTACGAAGACACTAGAGTGTCGAAACGTTGGGTCATGAACAGTAACTTTTAAAGTTACATTAAAAAAACGTTTTAAAGCCAGAGTAGTGTCAAACTATATCTGATGTACAGTAGATATTATAATTGGATTATATTCCATAACTTTACTGTATTTTTAAGGCACAAGATATTCTACAGAGATGGCATGACATTATATACAAACGTAACTATATCTCTAGTAGATGCATTGAATGGCTTTGAAATGGATATACAACATCTTGATGAACATAAGGTTTGTGAAAATAAATTATGAACTACTATGGCTAGCACAACGCATCAAAACTGAAGTAACATTAACAATTATCATCATCTTGTTCATTGTGATTTATTTGAATTATTATTGACGAATGACGATACAATCGTCAAGCTCAAATCCCTGTCTCAGAGACATTCTTGGCTGCTACTTTGTGTACTGGACACAGAATATTACATCATTGAAATATTTAGTTTAAAAGTAGGGTTAGTATTCCTTTATTTCAGGGTTAAGACTAGAGTTTTTATTTGGGTTATGGTTAGGATTTTTGTTCTTGTGAAGCTTCTGAATCCCGAGAAAATAACCTTGATGTGCCTATGACATAGTCTGTGTCCATTGTGTGTGCGGTACACGAAGAAGATTGGCACTTTCTCTTAGGAATCATGAGCTTGAATT